>CM070596.1:25362777-26082634 GCA_036346395.1 Hsuehochloa calcarea
TGGACCAAATGATCTTCGCCGGTTCTTGCAAACACATTGTATGGAACTGGGTGTATCGACGATCCTTCATAAAACAATTCGGGTAGGGTTTAGCCTCGGCAAGCCACTTATGCTTCCATAGCATCTTGCATATATGTCCCACATCTCTTCCTCTTTGTTGTGAAACAAGTTGGAGTGAAGTGTTGCTGTGGTGGTAGTGCCTTCTAGCTTTTCTCCATCCTTTTTATATGATATAGTGTAGTGCTAAGGATGGAGGATGAGGACATCATTTCTATCGATACGTAACACCTCATGTGCAAGGTCCAATTACTCGAGCACGTGCTCACAACTTATTTATCGTAAATTCGCTTCTAGGCCGAAGGTATTATTTGAGAACTCTATGATGTCACTTAACTGAGATGATTTACTTGTACTTAGGAATCTAGGACTACGACTAGTTCAAGAAGGTCTATGACTAGTTCCACAGGTCTACGATCACTTCAAAAGGCTTATGACCAGAGATAACATGGACCTCAAGACCACCACAGACCAGCCCTACACCTGTGCCTTCGACTGAGACATGGACTCGAATAGTGAATAAGGTGCCGGTCACCATTTTGGCCTAATATGGTCTTGTAAGCATGTCGAGGTCGGAATCCGTAGTGTACGCCACTTCGCGGCCGCACAACCCCATTAAGTCGACCTCCTCACGCCCCCTATATATAAAGTCAGCCATAGTTTAACGTGTTTTTTTGAGATTATTCTGCTTAGCGCTACGCTCAAGACGCTCGTTAAGGAACCCCACATTGTGAGCTTCATCTATATTCGAATACAATATCGATTGCACTTCTACTTTCTTGCTTGTATTCTCGATTCGCATGCAGAGATAGCCTTTCTTGGCGAGGTCAACCATTTCATTGCTGATAACCAACTGAGTAGTGGTGTAGTGATTGCGGAGGTTGATCTGCTCGGCCTGAGCCTCCGAATCATCAACGCCGAAGTTCTCCACAATTGACTTATCATTACCTTCTAAGATCAGTCATACTTATCGGTTGGTATCGAGCTAAAGTTACACGCTAGGTAATCACAATCCCTATGTTAGATTAGTTGTTTTCCATCGCCCAAAGCTCCAAAATTGCCCCACAAAATATTTTGTTCGCTCGTGTTCTTCCGCCGTCCCATCACCCATTGTGCCTTGCAATTTTCGTTTTGTTTCGCTGTTGAATTAGTGTCCTTTGTCTAAATCGTGTTGTCGGGTTTAGAGTCGGTTCTTGGTCTCTAGTCAACATCCGCCTGTGGCACCAACCATCCCGTCGCGCCACCGCCTACTCAAACAACTTCCTTCGACCACCTCTCGAAGTTCGACCACCTCCTCGTGTTCGACCTTACCGCTCGACCACCTAGTCGATTCGACCACCTACTCGGGTTCGACTATGTACTCAAGTCGCCCGACCACCCTATTTGTTTATTGTTGCTCAACACCCTCGCACTCATCATATCGTACCGCCACACAAAGTCCAAGAAGAATTTCCATAGCCAAAGTTCGTAGAGAGAGAGTATCTTTAATTACCTTTATACCCCTCTTCTATAAAAAGTTTGTGACCCATATATTTATATAGACCCGTAAGAGGGTTTTGAAGAGCTTTGAGTCAAGGTCACATTCGAAAAAAAAGGAACCCTAGGTTGGCTTTTGACAAGAAAAAAGAGAAGAAGGAGAACATCGACCACCCCCAAGGAAGAATAATCAAATCGCCACCCCCGCTAGTCTACGACCACTCACCTTGCATCATTTGAACTTTGTATCTAGTCCTTGTTATCGATCAAGGTGGTAGGGCTAGGGACACTTTTTTAGAAAAACCGTGATGTATTTTGGACCCTTATTCAACTTTGCTAATTAGATTACTTTTGCTACCTCTTGCTACATATTGTGCCTTCCAGCCCACCTACTTGATCGTATCAGTCCCTCTGCAATCATACCCACTCTCGCCATGTACGAACCACCCAATCGTACACACCCGTCGCTCAGAAGAACACTTGTAAGAGTGTGGTAAGACGCTGAGAGTGTGTTTCCACCTTCATCACCTAATAGTTGATAGAGATAATACCTTTGTGTTATCTTTTGTCTTCTCGCTAACTATGTTGAGTAGATCCGATGAGAAAGAGTGTGTTATAAAGGAGAGCTCATGACACTTCGGATGAACAACACACTACCATTAATGAGGACATCGACAGAAGTTTCGTTACCACGTATCACATTGCAAATACCAATCAACGATAGTATTGCAAAGACTCACTACACGCTTTGAAAGAATGGTGAACCACCACCAAACTTTGGACGGGTATGATCAATGATGTAGCCCAAGATCTTGAGGAGGAGATGATAATGAAAGGAGAAACCGTGATACGCGGCCGGTTTGCCGTACCAAGATGCACGCCAATGACACCGCCTACAACACAAATCCATGGTATGGAGGTAATAATTTTCAAAGAACACCATGCTCGTAATAATGATGCCCATTTGCTAAGGTTAAATTCACCATACCATCTTTTATGGGTGTTTATGATGCTAAAATTTATCTAGATTGGGAGATGACGGTTGAACAAAAATTTAATGCTCACTTAGTTCCTCAAGTGCACAGAGTCCCACAGCTACTAGTGAATTTAAAGATTTTGTATTTGGTGGAATCAAGTGGTTAATTCTCGTTCAACACCGATACATGGGATAGATTGAAAGTAGCTATGCGCATAGATTTGTTCCTCCCGCTTATAAACGTGATATGCGTAAGAAATTACAACGCTAGACCAAGGTAATAACTGTTGAGGAATATTATCAAGAACTACAAATAGGCATGCCGCTAATGTTGTTGAGGATGAGGAGGATAAGATGGCTCGCTTTTATGATGGTTTAAAGCGTGAGATTCGTGACATAGTTGATTACAAAGACTATAATGATATTAATAGGTTGTTCTAGCTTGCTTGTTTGGTAGAAAATAATTGCGTGGTAGACAACAGGACCAGGAGCAACTTTGGTAGTACATCTACATCGAGATCAATGCCGGACAAGCCAAGATAGCCCCACATGCTTTTCGTCCGCTGCCTCCTCTGAGTAGGGCATCCGAGACGAGCAAATCTACTAGTGTGCAAGCACCAAAGACAGAGCTCTTCATCGATTGTTTCCACAGTCGTATAACAGAATTGTATGCCACCGATGTAAAGGAATGGGTCACTGAGAGATTGCCAAAGTCAATGAGCGACATTACATGTAAGATGGTGGTTATGTAAGTGCTAGTGATATTGAGGATGAATATGCTCTTGCAAAATAACCTTGCAGCAATGATAATGACCATGAGGCGAGAATATGGTGATGAAATTTTAGGTGCCGCCACGGCAAATTATAGCCATAATTGTGCAACGAGTATTGAGCTCCCAAAGAGAGCAAGAGGAGACGCTATAATGTCATAATTTGTTTAGATGTTCCTCATCGTTAAGGATTGCTTTGTTCGGTCATAATTGATGGCGGAAGTCGCAATAACTTGGTGAATCGTGGATTGCTCAAGAAGCTTGGCTTGACCATACGCCACAAGATCCTCACCCATACCACATTCAGTGGTTCAACAATAATGTAAGGTGAAGGTAACAATCATGAGAGTACATTTTTCCATTGGTTCCTATCAAGATGTTATCGATTTCATGTAGTACCTATGCAAGCCTGTCTCTTTATTAGGTTGTCCATGGGAATTTGATACCGATGCAACTCATCATGGTAGAAGTAATAAACTCTTATGCACAAAGGAAGAAAATAAATTTGCTACCTTGACTTAATCAAATTGTGAATTGTGATAAAGAGTTAGTAAAATGAGAAGAAAGAACTTGAACATGAATCAAAATCAGCAAGTAGTGAAGAATGTTTTCCCACCTAAGAAAGAGCGGTTAGCACCTAGTTCTAAGACCAGAGAATTAAATTAAAGGGTTGTGTCATGCTTACAACCAAATCTGATTATGGAAATTTTTGATAATGAGCTGTCATGCTATGCTTTGATATGTAAAAATAATTTATATTCACTTGAGGATATATCTAGCTCTTTGCCTCCTCTATTGCTAACCTTTATAGGAGTATGTGGATGTATTTCACCGAGGTACCCCGATTACCACATATTCGAGGGATTGAGCATCAAATCGATTTGATCCTCGAGGACTTTGCCAAACCGTCGCATATAGGACCAACCGGAGGAGACTAAGGAAATTCAAGACAAGTCCAAGATCTTTTGGACCGTGGGTACGTAAGAGAAAGGCTTAGTCCTTGTGTCTGTTCCTTTCCTTTTGGTTCCTAAGAAAGATGGTAGTTGGCGCTGTGTGTTGATTGCAGAGCCATTAATAATATTACCATAAGGTATCGCTATCCTATTCCTAGGCTAGACGACATGCTTGATGAGTTGAGTGGTTCTATTATTTTCACAAAGATTGACTTGCAGAGTGGTTACCACTAGATTAGAATGAAATTGGGAGATGAATAAAAACTATTTTTAAAACTATGTTCTACTATATGGGTGGTTAGTGATGCCTTTGGTTTAACTAATGCACCTAGCACTTCATGCGCTTGATGAACGAAATTTTATGCTTTCATTGGAAAATTTGTGGTAGTTTATTTTGATGATATTCGATCTATAGCAAGTCATATGAAGAACACATGGATCATTTACGTGCTGTTTTTAATGTTTTGAGAGATGCACGCTTGTTTGGTAACCTTGAGAAGTGCACTTTTGCACGCATCAAGTCTCTTTCTTAGATATGTTGTTACTCCACGATATCGGTTGATCAAGCCAAGATCGCCACTATCCGTAGTTGGCCTCCCTAACACGGCCACAAAAGTGCGAGTTTTCTAGAGCTCACCGGTTTCTATCTGTTTTGTTCGGGATTTCAAAGACCTCGCCGACCAATAATGAGCTTACAAAGAAGGGAGTTCCTTTACTTGGACCACCATACAACAACAAGCTGACGCCTCAAAGATAAGTTACACACGCCTTTGGTTTAACTTCCCGATTTCAAAGAAGACTTTTGAATTAGAATGTGATGCTAGTGGCATAGGTCTGGTGGTGTGTTAATTCAAGAAGGAAAACCCTTGCTTACTTTAGTGAAAATTTAAGTGGTCCTAGTTTGAACTATTCTACCTATGATAAAGAATTATATGCTCTAGTTCGAACTTTGGAAACATGGCAACATTATTTATGGCCTAAAGAGTTTGTAATACATTCCGATCATGAATCTTGAAGCATATTCAAGTCAAACCAAACCGAACCGCAAACATGCTAAGTGGGTCGAGTTTATTGAGTCTTTTCCTACGTTATTAAATATAAAAGGGCAAAGAAAATATGATAGCTAATGCATTGTCTAGAGAGATATACCATGCTTTCACAACTTGACTTCAAAATCTTGGATTAGAGACAATAAAGGAGCAATATGTGCATGATGTTGATTTTAAAGATGTGTTGCTAAATTATCAAGAGGGAAAGAGTTGAATAAATTTGTGGTGCATGATGGGTTCGTGTACTGCATTAACAAGCTATGCATTCCAGCCTAGTCTGCTCGTTTTGTTGCACAGAGGCGCATGGAGGAGGATTGATCACTCACCGTGAAGAACACCGAGGACATTCTCGACCCACCACTTTTATTGGCCAAAGATGAGGCGTGACGTCAACGCTTCATTACCCGCCGCACCACGTACAAAAACTAAGTCACGACTTAATCCTCATGGTTTATACATGCCTCTTCCTGTTCCAAGCATACCTTGGGAAGATATTTCTATGGATTTTGTTTTAGGGCTTCCTAGAACAAAGAAGGGGAGGGATAGTATTTTTGTTGTCGTGGATAGATTCTCTAAGATGGCTCATTTTATACCATGTCATAAAAGTGATGATGCTTCAAATGTTGCTGATTTGTTCTTTAAGAAAATTGTTCGGTTGCTTGGTATTCGAATACTATAGTTTCATCGTGATGCTAAATTTTTAGTCATTTTAGAGAACCTGTGGGGTGTTGGGGACTAAGTCATATTTTTCACTACTTGTCATCCCCAAACCGATGGGCAAACCGAGGTTGTCAATAGAACCTTGTCCACTATGCTTAGGGTCGGCTTAAAAAGAACTTAAAAATGGGAGGACCGCTTGCTCATGTGGAGTTTGCTTATAATCGTCACATTCTACCACAAAGAAGTGTCCTTTTGAGATTATTTATGGATTCATCCCTCGCACCTATCGACTTGTTACCTCTTCCACCGAGAAAGTAAATTTTGATGCTTGAGTTGATACTAAAAATGCATGAGACAATGAGAGAATATCGAGATTATGAATGCTAAATATAAAATTGTTGGTAGTCGTGACGCAAGCATGTTTCTTTTGAACTCGGTGATCTTGTGTGGTTACACTTAAAGAACGGTTTCAATTAAGAAAGTCTAAACTCATACCATGTGCGATGGTCCTTTAAAGTTCTTGAACGATTAATGATAATGCATATAAGTTAGACTTGACCGCAGATTTTGTGGTTAGTTCCAGCTTTAACATTGCATTTTGCGGCCTTTCTGGGGAGGATGATCTTGAGTCGAGGACGACTCCAATTCAAGAAGGAGGATGATGAGGACATCACTTTACCGACACAACACTCCTCATGTGCAAGGTCCAATTACTCGAGCACGTGTCTCACAATTTATTTATCGTGTAAATTCGCTTCTAGGGTCGAGTGTATTATTTGAGAACTCTATGATGTCGCTTAATGAGATGATTTACTTGTACTTAGGAATCTAGGACTACGACTTGTTCAAGAAGGTCTACGCTGGGCCCAAAGGGTCTACGACCACTTCAAAAAGCTACGACTACAGAGATAACATGGACTCCTCAAGACCACCATAGGACCAGGCCCCACGACTGTGTCTTCTCACCGTAGAGATACGTGACTCAATAGTGAATAAGGTAACGCGCCACCGCTTTGGCCTAATATGGTCTTGTAAGCGTCGAGGTCTGAGTCCGTAGTGTACGCCTCCCGCGTCGCGACAACCCTAATAAGTCGACCTCACGCCCCCTATATATATACAAGTCGCCATAGTTTAACGGGTTTTTCTTGAGATTTTAGCGCCTCGCCACATCGCTCGGTTGAGGAACCCTACATTGTGAGTTTCATCTATATTCGCACAATATCATTGCATCTTCTACTTTTTGCTTGTGTTCTCGATTCGCATGTGAGATATCCTTCTTGGCGAGTCAACCGGTTTCGCACCGCTGATAACCAACCGAGCAAAGGGTGTAGTGATTATGGAGGTTGATCTGCTCGCCTGAGCTCTCCGATCATCAACGCCGAAGTTCTCCACAATCGACGACAAGACTTTTGGAAGATCGCCATAGTCTCATCATGGAGAGAAGAAGACATCGTCTCGAAAAGGTGGTGGCAGAGTGTGTTTATTTCTATCAAAAGGTAGCATCGCAGTGTTGTCATTTCGATCTACAAAAGCGATGTGGCATGACAGGTGTGGTCTTTTCACCAAGAGGTGGCATGACAGAGTGTGATCATTTCTGTCTCGAAAAGGTAGCGCTACGCTTTGTTGTCATTTCGTTCGCAAATGTGGCACATCGTAGCTTGACAGGTGCGGTCTTTTCGATTTGAAAAGGTTGCGCAATGTGTGGTCAATTCGGTCCAAAAGGTAGTCAGAGTGTGTTGTCATTTTGGTTCGCAAAGGTGCCAATGTGTGGCATGACAAGATGCGGTGTTTTCGGTCTTGAAGCCTACAAAGTTTAATTTCATTATGCATTGAAGTCTCATTTTGTAATGCGCTTGTCTCTTGTCATGTTACGCTCAATACAGTCCAGCTTGCTAAAAGTTAAAGACATCTTGCAATTCATAAACAAACATACAACATTGTTCATACATGAATCTGTTATGTACAACAACTACTACTTAATACATATTAAACACACTACAAGTAGGATAAACACATATAAGTTTCTCGAGCCACTTCAAAGTTGTCAAGAATCTTGTCCAAGCGCCGTCAGCAGTGGCATATTCAATTGGACCATATGGAATTAGGTGGATGTTCAACGCTTCTTTCGCCACAAAGACCAACATAGTCCACCAATCAAAGTAGTGACATCCGCCGCCTAAAAACCACAATCGAATAGAAAAGAATTAAACAAGCCCAAAATGCAAATACCATCATTCGTGGAAATTAAACTCACCGAGAAATACGAACACTTGTAGAACACACTGTTTTCTTTGGTGTTCGAGTACATGACATTTGCCTAGGCATTGCAAGCCAGCCACGTGCCTGCATTCACTAGCCCCACCGCTTCGCCATTGAACTAGACGATCAAACATGGCACCGAGTAGAGTTTTGAGACATGTTTAAGTAGATGAGAAGAGAAAGGGCTGAAGTTTAGTTGGTTGGATGGGTTTTTGTAGAGGTGAGGTTTAGCATGCCGGGTAAAAAAATTTAATATTAAAATTTACGCAAAACTCAATTCAAAATAGCGATGTGATCGCAAGTCCCCATCGTCATTCCAAATGTTGACACAACCTCCCCTATAAAAGACCCCAAAATTTGGGCATAACTTACTTTTATTCAAAAAAAGAGAAAGAGGGGAGGGAAGGGAGAGGAGCAGAGAGGAGTAGAGGAGAGGAGAGGAGTTAGCGAAGCACTGCCCGTTCGGTCATCCGACTTGTAGGTTTTTTTTAATTGAATGGATTACATAGTTTTAGATGGATAGTTACATAGTGTAGTATGTTGTAGTATATCCTTTTCGGTGTGTAGTTTAGTTTTAGATATGTGGTTAATCGTAGAAATCTCGTTTATGGTGTAGTACGTCGAATATGTCGGACGCAATCAATTTCAAAATTTACTACTGTAGGGACTCGCTGTGGTTCAGGGTTGATTATGCTATTCCTATTGTGACCATAACCCTAACAAGACTAGAGCAGTCCTGTGATGATGGTGTAGGACCGTAGGCGATTAGGGGGAATAGGCTTTCAACTTTCGCCTAAATCAAATACAACACGAACTTAACTCCTTTAGCTATGAAAGCTAAGAAGATCAAGAAGCTTACAAAGGAAGCCTTGTGTTGAATTTGATAAACCCCTCAACCACACGACACAATTGTGGAGAAAAGAACTCACTGCTCAATCAAATCAAGTGTCCTGACCGCATTAAGGGCGGTCGACCGACGTCAACCAGCGGTCGGACAAGCATTAACTGCGGTCGGACTGCTGGATATCGGTTCAATTCTATAGATTAGCGGTTCTGAAGCGGCGGTCGGATCCGCCGTATAAAATCGGTCGACCGTTCACCCAAGATCGAAAATCAAGCCTAAATCAAACAAAATTTGATCCAACTTTTTGATTCAACCAATGAAACTTGACCAAATTTCGAGCACACCTCCCTAATGATATTAGAGACCTATTTCTAGCGACGATCCTTCAGATCCACTCAGCAATCGATCTCTCAAGGTTTTACCTAAGAAGTGCACAAACCCTATAAATATGAAAATCTTGATTCAAGACTTGCTTGTGGGGGTTGATGATCTAGATGACTCTAGGAGTATTCCCACACATCAAAGCAAGATAAAATAGGTCAAGAGACCAAGCATAAACCTTTGAATCAAGGAAGCACCAAAATCATCCAAAAGAGAGAACAACACAAAGGGGACAAAAGATCTTTCAATTAAGCATCACAAGATTGTTTGATCACACTAGATGCTTACAAAGCCTCTCCAACAAGGAGGACAAGAGCTCACACAAGGAGCACACTCACAATCTCTACAAACCCTAGATTCTCCTATCCTCTCCTCCAAACCCTAGAAAAAGCAAGAAGGGGGCCAAATGAATGCTTGAGGGGTTTTACATCTCCCCCCTTTCTATTTATACTAGAGGCCTAGGGTTTCACTTTTGGGACCCACTCACACATGGGACCCACACACACATAACTATTGAAGCAATCGCCTGCTTCACCACGTGTAGGTTGATCACGTTCTCATCCCGCAAGAAGACTCTCCCGTCCAATCCCATCGAACCTCCTAGAGACTTGCACCGACTTCCGCAGACCGCCCGATCCATCCAAATTGCATCGAACTACCTGCTCGATCCATCTTGTCCATTCCCGCACCATGCCAGTCACACGACCACCCAGATCCATGATCGCTCGACCTCGCCTCTCCAAGCGTAGTCCCGATCCACCTCACCGCTGACGCCGTGAGACCCGCAAGACACCGCACGTAAATAGACAAACAAACCGCTTCCGAACAAGTTCTTCAAATTGACCCACGTTAGTTCAAATGCAATATGCAACAATAAAGCATTGAACTCATACATAAACACATTCAAATCAACTCAATGCCAACTTGGCTAACCTCCAAGTCATCGGCGTCCGACCGCTCCACAAGGCCGGTCCGACCGATTCAGCTTCGGTCCGACTGATCCACAACGGCATGGCCGGATCACCCGAAAGGACTTAGCCAAATTTTCAAAGGTGAAAATCCAAACCTTCCGGAAATTTGAACCGAATAGAACTTTTGACTCGAGCTCCAAAATGATGTGACCACATCCAGAGACTCCTCACTTGCCTACACAACCTTTTTTGGCCCACCAAAAACCACTTTTCGAATATCGCCTGACCGCCACCACACTTCGGTTGACTCTCCACGCGGTCCTCACCACCGACACAACCGGTCGATCACTCGGTCCGACAAATTCTTGGAGCAAACCCGAAACGCGAGATTTTGCCAAACTAACAGCCATTGCCAATTGACTCATCATCCTGAGATCGTGCACATATCCTCACGATATCCACAATCTCCCCCTTGATGAACACATTGGCAATTTCCAAGAAAATGTTGTTTTTCGAAATGAAAAGTAAAAACTTCGCCATTTTTGCATAAAGGCACAACTTGGTCCATAAGCAAGAAAAAGCCTAGAAATCGACCAAGCTGGCTTCAGAATAGTATAAGCAAGTGAGATAAGGCAATGAAAGCACCAAAGGATTCAATTTCCAGAAAGTAGCCAAAAATCTCACTTAGGTCGAAATGAAAGACAATTGATCTATTTTGACCTTTGATCATTGTGAGTCTTCTTCAATTGCAAATGAAATCAGGAAAGCAATAGAACCAAGAGACTTAACTCACTATGATCACAAAATTTCAAAAGGTTCAATTTTTTATTTTATTTTATGAAGTTCTTTTATATTAAACCTTAAGTATGAAACCAAAAGCTCCAAACACCAAACAGCATTTTCTTCACAATCTTTCTCCCCCTTTGACAATGAATTCATCAAGATGCATGAGAAAAGAAAGATCATGAAGGAATGACTTTGTTTTTGAACTTTGGTAAAAAGGAGCCATGACCATTATACATGAAGACAGTACAAGTATTATACCAAGCCATATAAAGAGTAGACGCTATATTCAATCATGGCAAAACATGTACTGCAAAGCTAAAACCAAAATAGCAGTTCTATGAGATTAACAGAATTAATACCATGAAAAATTGCTCAATATCATAGTTTCGCTAACAGCAACCAAAAATGAGTCAAGCCATGTCTATAAGGAAAAAGAGACTCAAAACAAGAACTGAGGCATTTTGAGCATTAAGATTACACTTTTGAAGCAAAACTCAAGCACTTAGCATTTTTGAGCATTTTTCTAAAAAGGATTTTTTTCACTGTGCTAGATCTCAAGCCTTGCCGCGACCATCTCAAGCGATATGCTTAAAAGAATGATCTAGGTCATCCAAAACTCCCCCTGAGTTCATGCCTAGTACAATGGCAAGCCGTCTCATGAGAAAGGATTGGTGAGATCAGTTTTTTCGCACAGAAAATCTCATTTTTCATTTGCTTGACTTAAGAAGTTAAAAAGCTCATTTTTCATCTCAAACTAAGTTTAAGACTCAATTCAACCTATATGACATGGCAAGAATCATAAGAGGATCACTAGAGCAAAACTAGTCACAAGATCCAACAAGACATGATTTGATTCAATTTGCTCACATAAATAAAGCTAGCAAGGCAAAAGCTAAGCCAAACACGAAGAGCCATAAAAGAAGTCTAGCAGACTATCACTTGATATGACAAGGTATAGAATATGAAATCAAGTCATACAAAGATAATGATCAAAGCTCCACGAATTTTATTATACAATGCAAGATAATTGAAATGAAACATGCACTATGATACAATGAATGCAAAAAGAGCAACTTCCCCCTCAAAACAGCCCAATAGGACTAATAACCCCTAACTCTCCCCGCAAAGTAGCAAAACGAGAAGAATCAAGAGCTTTAGTGAAAATATCGCAAGTCGTTGCTCGACTTACAAAGTGAAGCACAATATCACCTTCTCAACATGGTCTCTAAGAAAATGAAATCGAATATCAATGTGTTTAGTCCTCGAATGTTGCAATCGGGTTTTTGGCAATATTAATTGCGAAGTGTTGTCACAAAAAGAGGAACACTTCTCAAAGATAACCCATAGTCTCGCAAGTCAGGATAAAATCCAGAGAACCCGAGAGCAACCATCGATGCAGCCTACATACTCGCCTCACTGTGGACTGGCAAACCAAGACTGCTTAGAAGACCAAGAAACAAGAGATGTGCCCAAGAAATGACAAGTGCCGTAAGTACTCTTCCTATCCACTGACACCCGCAAAGTCAAGATCGAAATGCTCGAATTGAGAGAGCGTAAGAAGAAGAATACCAGAGTCCAAAGTCAAGCGATCTTGAAGGTACCGAATATGCGACGCATCGCTTGACGATGAGAAGCACGAGGAAGCTTGAAAGCGAGCGCACGCACATACGCAAATTGTATGTCCTACTGATGTCGTGAGATAGAGGAGGAGCCAATCATATCGCGGTACTCCTTCCGTCCACGGACTCCATCCTCATCGTGGTCCAAAGACGGTGGTTGTAGCAATGGGAGTAGACATTGGCCTACCGCTCCATATTGAAGCGCCAAGAAGGTCCTTTGTATACTTACTACTCGTGAACGGGTGCCTTCTTTCAGCTTGCTTGATTTGTAAACCAAGGAAGAATGTCAACTCTCCCATCATGCTCATCTCGAACTCACCGCTCATAGAATCTAAAAATCTGACACCAAAGCATGAGAAGAACCACCAATATAATATCATCCACATAAATCAACCAACAAGAAATCACCGCCATGCCCGAGAGTGAACAAGGTTTTATCAACCATTCCCATTTTGAAATTATTTTCAAGCAAGAAACTTCTTAAGTCATTATACCAAGCTCTAGGAGCTTGTTTCAATCCATACATGGCTTTAGAGAGTTTAAACACATGGTTTGGGAATTTTTGATTTTCAAAACCAGGAGGTTGCTTGACAAAGACCTCTTCTTCTATGAAACCATTCAAGAAAGCACTTTTAACATCCATTTGAAAAAGCTTGAAACCCTTGGATGTTGCAAATGCTAAAAGAATGCGAATGGCTTCCAATCTAGCTACTGAGTAAAGGTCTCTTCAAAGTCTAAGCCTCTACTCGGGAATAACCTTGAGCTACGTAGTCTAGCCTTATTACGAACAACCAATCCATCCTCACTTTGTTTATTTTTGAAAATCCATTTTGTTCCAATAACATGAGAATCAGAAGGGCGATCAACCAAAGTCCAGACTTTGTTTCTTTCAAAATTTTCAAGCTCTTCATGCATGGCATTGACCCAAGAGGCATCGATAAAGCATAGGTGATATCTCTCGGGTTCAAAAGAAGCTTAAAAGGTAATGTGCATGAGAATCAGAGAATAAACCTCGGAGCGAGTGACTCGCTTGAAGATCCCCAATCATCTCGCTTGTGGATGTTGTCGAACGCGATGCGGTGCCCCGTGCGTATGGCCTCTACCCCGAGTTGTGGAGGTAGGAACAGAGCCACCAGATCGTCGGTGGGGATAGGAGGAGGCCGCTCACCAAACCGAGTAGTAGTAGCAGTGCTCTCCACCCTCTCAGAGTAGCCGAGGATGATTCGTTCCTCATCCTCGTGAGTCATCATCGACGAAGATGCTTCTTGAATTTCAGAACCGTACTGTGAGCATCGGTCTAGTACTGTGACTAGCCTCATCAAAAGTGACTTCAAGTCTCAACAATTTTGTTAGTGTCAACATTAAAAACACGATTGCCACGAGAATGAGCAGATATCCAAGAAATATGCCATCAAAGCATCTAGACTCAAATTTATCAAGGTTGCCATGTTTAAGAATGAAGCACTTGCAACCAAAAATCTTGAAATGAGAGACTTTGGGAGAATGACAAAATCTAAGCTCATAAGAGGTCTTCCCAACCATGATCTCAAGAAAACCCTATTGAGATATAACAAGCAAGAGAGATCGCTTAGCCCAAAATCTCCTAGAGTAGAATGCTCATCTAACATGGTCCGAGCCATCTCTACAAGGGTTCTGTTCTTCCTTTCTACCACACCATTCTCATTGGGAACTCTAGGAGAAGAAAACTCGTGCTCAATTCCCTATCAAGTGTATGTAGAAAAAGAAGAATTCTTGAATTCTGTCCCATTGTCACTCCTAATGGCTCTCAAAGCTCCAGGATATCAACAAAGAATTCTAAGGACCAAATCTCTAAAGAATCCAAATGCTTCGGCCTTAGAAGCGAGAAAATAAACCCATGAATACCGGAGTAATCATCCACCACCACCAAGACATACCATTTCCCACCACCGATCGAACTCTAGAAGGACCAATCAGATCTAAGTGAAGAAGTCAGCCCCGTCCATCACCATTACCAAAGTAAGAGTGGGTGGAAGTGCACACCATCTTACCATGTCTACATAGAAAGCACAATATCTCTAATAGCCTTTCACCTAGGCAAACCTCTAATCAAGTCCTCTGCAACCGACTCTAGACAAATGATCAAAACCTATATACCCAAGTCTACGATGCCACAAAACAAGATCATGAGAATCGAGGCTACAAGACACCTAGGATCTGAAACTCAAGAGATAATCAAATTTGCACAAAAAATCTTCTCAACTGAGATCTCAAAACAAGCTCACCCGAGGAATCTAGAACTCTACACTCACCTCTCTTAAATCTCACTTAGACCTCATTAAGTACCGAGAAACAGATAGAAGATTATACTCATCTTACTTACCAAAGCAACGCTTTTAAGCATGAACTTATCGTTGACGCCAAGACAGTGGCTCTTTGCAACACGGTCCCAGAGAAGCATCTCCAAAGGTAATCAATTCGCATTCGATGCACGCGGTGAGGAGGAGAACCATCTAGAATCTCCGGTCATATGTCGAGAACACCCGAGTCCACAAGCCATATGTCCTCCTTGCTCGCACGACGGACCTAAAAGCACAATCGAAAACATCCGTGCCTCAAGATCAAGTTAGTGATAAATGATCTAGGAATCCAGTACTGAGAAGCACGATGTCTGGGAGCAGCAGTAGAAATAGCAGAAACATGATAAGGAATAAAATCATAAGGATGCACATGAGGACTACCTAGACCTCTCCGAAACGATCTACCAAAAGATCGACATCTCTGCCTAGGTGCTATCCATGGTCTCTCCTCACGATATCCTAATCCAACATGCTGCCTAGACCCACCAAAAGAGTCTACAAAGTTCTCTACGAATCTAGGCCTATATGTGGTACGATAAACAGGCTGCCTAGCTCTAGAGACTACAGCTGGAGAGGGGACTCCTCTAATGGATCTCAAAGCACTCATCCTCTCTTTTCTCTCAAGTTTTGCTCTTCGGAAGCGTAACTCAACAAAGGTGCCTTCTTCTTTCAGAAGTGCAATGGCATCGACCTTTTAGGGTCTCAGATCAAGGAGTAAAAGCACCTTTCTTGCCGTAAAGAGTTTGAGCAAAACCAATGGATTTGAAAACAACCTCGAATGGCTTAGGAGGTTCTAGCTCAAATGCACCATTCTTCACAACTCTAGCAATCCTAGGTGGGTTTTTCTTGGAATGCTCTAGGGGATTGAAATCTAGACCACTATTTTTCACGCTCACCTTGGATTGATCAAGAATCATGTTGAGTTTCTTTTTCCCACTTGAAAACTTCTCAAGAGTCACTTTGAGGTAATCATTCTCTTTAATTAAACCTTCACATCTAGTGCACTTGCTAGACTTGATTACCTCATTACGCTTACTCTTAAGAAGGGCCACTTCCACTTTGAAGGCCTCACAAGACACACAGTAGGATTCCTTAATCATATTCAGCTGCTCCTTAAATTTGACTCTAAATGCCTCTTGAATCTGACTAATTATGGTTTCAACTTCAGCATTCAAAACACAAGAGTTAGAATCAATGACTTTCTTAGAAGCAGTAAAAGACATATTTTTTAATTTTAGCCTTTTCTTCAAGAGTCTTGTTTAGAGCTTCAATCTCTATTGTAAGCTTGGGACAATTTTCACAAGATGCAGCTCTAGAGTAAACTACCATTTCTGTCATCTCTTGCATCTTAATCCTATTATTCTTACAATGAGAGCATGTGTGACTAGCATCAAATTTTTGCAATTCTTTTAAAGCGCTATCCAGTTTTAATTCTAGCAAAGCACAATTTGAACAAGTTAAAGGAATAGCTTCCATGGCAGTCACATCAAGTGAAATGGTATCTAAGCAAACATAACTAGACTTGAGAGCTTCTAGTTCATCGAAAGCATCTTTTAGTTGATTAGCAACAGAGGAATGAGCAGATTTCAAGCTTGTCAATTCTTTAAGCAAGCTAGTGCATGATTCACAAATATCATCAGGATTAATAGATTTAAGCCTAACAACTTCTAGGTTCAAATTATCAATCATAATATCCTGCTTCTTAATCATTTTAACTTGCTTATGCAATTTCGTCTGCAAGCACCAAGGCCCTTTTCATGTCAGCAATTGAAGGGCATACCTCATCAGATCACTAAAAGGATCCTCATCATTGGAGGAGTCGCCGTGGTCGTTTTTGGCCATGAAGCACATGCTAGTGAAGTCATGAGCCTTCTTCTTGCCACGAGTCACTCGTCCGCCCTCCGCTTCCGAGTCCACTTCGCCATATTTACATTCTCTAGAGCGGCAGGACCCTACCACAAACCCGATAGTAGTTGTCTTCTGGGTTTTGCATCCTCTCCCGGGATGTCTTCTTGTCTCCTTCTCCTCCTTGCCCTTTAGCTTGGGGCACTGGAGCGAATGTGGTTTGGCTCACCACATTCAAGCACGTGATAGGTCCACTTCTCCTCCTATTCCTCACCTTGTTGTACGCCTTGTGAATTTGGTGGATAGAGGCTAAGTCATCCTGCAGCCAAGTTGCTCATCACTCAAAGAATGTAAAGCGTATAATGAAAAGCCGATGAGCTACAATCAAGAGACTCAAGAACAACCCTTGGATTTGTCGACCACTAAGGCCATCGACTGTCTTTGGGAGACGCGAGATAAAATCAATCTCATGCGCCTTCAACCTCGAGTAAAGCTTATCCATGGTAAGCTCACTCATGAAAGTGTTGTCATTGATGGAAGTGATCTTCATTCCCGCACTTCACATCAAGAGCACCCAACAAACCGGGCGCATTTCCGCACTAAAAAACTAAGTCAACAAATAATGAGATCATGAAGAATCTTAGAAAATCTTCCCACACATCATCCAAAGATTCACCGTGCCTTGCTCGATCTTAGAGTATACTTTCTTGAGTCGGTTCTGCCTCACTTCCTGATCGCAGGGACCCTTCGTGATAGTCACAAAGTGTCCGCCGATCTCATGAGCAGACCGCAAGTGAGCAACACGCCAAACTCGATCGACTAAGGCCTGGATCAAGTAATTCCGAGCCTTGCCGTTGGCCTCCACATCCGAGAGATCATATCGCCATCCGCGGCACGACATAAGGGTTTTGCACCTTAAGCCAAATAGCGTGCCCTTGAGCCTCGATATATGCTTGCATACGAGCCTTCCAAAGATGCAAAGTCAACTCCATCAAAAATATGTGGCTTGGTTGAGTACTTGTCACCGCCATGGCTCCAAAGACCGCTTAAGATCTATGAGAAGAGCTAACCGCTCTAATACCACTTGTAGGACCGTAGGCTACTAGAGGGGGGGTGAATAGGCGCTTTCAACTTTCTCGCCTAAATCAAATACAACACGAACTTAACTCCTTTAGCTATGAAAGCTAAGAAGATCAAGAAGCTTACAAAGGAAGCCTTGTGCTCAATTTGATAAACCCTCAACCACACGACACAATTGTGGAGAAAGAACTCACTGCTCGAATGGGCATCAAGGTCCGACCGGCATTGCGGGCGGTCTGACCGACGGCCAACCAAGTCGGATCGACGGGCTACTAATCAAGGCTCGGACCGCTGATATCGGTTCAATCTTAGAAGCATTTAGCGGCTCGAAAAGCAAGGGTCGGACCACCGGTCGACCGTTCAACAAGCACTCAAAATCAAGCCTAATCCAAACAAAATTTGATCCAACTTTTGATTCAACCAATGAAACTTGACCAAATTTCGAGCACACCTCCCTAATGATATTAGAGACCTATTTCTAGCGACGATCCTTCAGATCCACTTCGCAGAATCGATCTCTCAAGGTTTTACCCAAGAAGTGCACAAACCCTAGAAATATAAAAATCTTGATTCAAGACTTGCTTGTGGGGGTTGATGATCTAGATGACTCTAGGAGTATTCCCACACATCAAAGCAAGATAAAATAGGTCAAGAGACCAAGCATAAACCTTTGAATCAAGGAAGCACCAAAATCATCCAAAAGAGAGAAGAACACAAAGGGGACAAAAGATCTTTCAATTAAGCATCACAAGATTGTTTGGTCACACTAGATGCTTACAAAGCCTCTCCAACAAGGAGGACAAGAGCTCACACAAGGAGCACACTCACAATCTCTCCAAACCCTAGATTCTCCTCTCCTCTCCTCCAAACCCTAGAAAAGTAAGAAGGGGGCCAAATGAATGCTTGAGGGGTTTTACATCTCCCCCCTTTCTATTTATACTAGAGGCCTAGGGTTTCACTTTTGGGACCCACTCACACATGGGACCCACACACACATAACTATTGAAGCAATCGCCTGCTTCACCACGCAGTAGGTTGATCGCTCATCCCGCTTCAAGAAGACTCTCCCGTCCAATCCCATCGAACCTCCTAGAGACTTGCACCGACTTCCGACTGATCGCCGATCCAACCAAACTGCATCAACTACCTGCTCGATCCATCTTGTCCATTCTCGCACCATGCTCTGAGTCACACGACGCCACCCAGATCCATGATCGCTCCGACCTCGAGTTTCCAAGAGTAGTCCCGATCCACCTCACCGTTGACGTCGTAGACCTGCAAACCACCTGCACAGAAATAGACAAACAAACCGTTTCCGGGAACAAGCTCTTCACAAATTGACCCACGTTAGTTCCGCAATGCAATATGCAACAATAAAGCATTGAACTCCATACATAAAACACATTCAAATCAACTCAATGCCAACTTGGCTAACCTCAAGTCATCGGCGTCCGATCACTTCCCACAAGGCCGGGTCCGATCGATTTCAGCGGTCGGACCGATCCCACAACGGCGTCGGACCGCCGAAGGACTTAGCCAAATTTTCAGCGGAAAATCAAACCTTCGAAATTTCAACGAATAGAACTTTTGACTGAGCTCCAAAATGATGTGACCACATCCAGAGACTCCTCACTTGCCTACACAACCTATTTTTGGCCCACCCAAAAACCACTTTTCGAATATCGGTCGGACCGCCACCACTACCGGTTTCCGACTTCCACGCACGCGGTCCGATCACGATACAACCGGCCGATCATTGGGTCCGACAAATTGGAGCAAACCCGAAAACGCGAGATTTTGCAAACCAACAAAGCCATTGCCAATTGACTCATCATCCTGAGATCGTGCACATATCCTCACGATATCCACAGATGGTTTTTTTTCCACACATTCAATTTGGACCATGCTATGTACGATCTGAGATTGAGCTACTTTGCCAACCGAGCACCATAGGGCACATATTAGGAGTTAGTGCAACTCAGGGGAATAAGGTCATGGCAGTCATATGTACGCAGGGAGAGAGATCTAGGGTGGGATTTGGTCATTCTGGTCTAGGCATATGCCAAAACCATTCCTACATCTGTGGCTGAACAAGAAGGTGGTGCTGATGTCGAAGAATAAGTTGGGGACTCCAGCCACAGCACGGCACACATAATGGCTGAAGGTCAGGGAGTTGCTGATCTTGTTGATGAAGACCGTGTGAAAGAAGCTCCTTTGGTCCAGGAAGCTAGTGGGATTGATGACAAAGGTGAGGACATCGAAACCCTAGTCCAAAGGATGGCTCTCGAAGATGAGGACTATCAGTGCATTGTAAGATGAAGGATCCGATGAGGATGGTTTGGAAAGTATGTTCCATCCGAGGGAACACATACTAATTCGACAACCTCGTGCAAATGTAAGGTCGTGGCCGAGGCTCTCAAATTTCGGCCTTATCGCTAGGCGATATTCACGCAGAGAGGAAGTCTAACCCAAAATACCGCGATGTGAAGTAATGCGTGACATAGAGGGACGCCTGGCAAGTGCACACATTCCAACCTAAGTGGATACCCATCAGAATGCTATATAGTAGTCCTCACACATATGTCGTAGTCAATCAATAAAGTCCCACAAGAATTTATCATTAAGCTTCATTGCTAACATCATGTACGTGAGATCGTGGATAATATAGATTTGAGCTACGATCCATCATTCGGGCAACAGAGGCAAAGTTCCAAAGATACAATCGCTATGCTAAGGTGGAGGGCAAAACAGTAAGACATTAGAATCAAAGTTTAGTATGTTCGAGGACTCTACTACATCCTACTCGCCAACTATGAGTCATACAGACATGAATCCCGATATCATGTCGACCTTCAAGATGACACACATCCGCGTGGGCCAAGAAGAGGGTAATCAAGTGAGCATCCCGTTGAGTGCAATAACTCATCTACAACAAGGGAAAACGAGCCATGTCTGTGGTGGATCTACAGAGCAAGTGGTGTATCCGACACTTGGTTGCAAACTTCTACAAGCAGCTCCACAATAAGGACTTGATGTACCTATTCAAGCTGTTGTGCAAACTGTAACCAAACAGAGAAAGGAGGACGGGGACACATGGAAGGGAGGTAGTGAAAAGCTCATGACAAGCACTAATAATTGAAGGAATACAGTAGGTTACACTAGCTGGTAATTAAAAGTTCTACCACCTAAATGAGGAAGCCATGCAAGCAAAAGATTATAGATCGTTACCATTAGACTCACAAAGGCAAAGTAAGAAGAGTTAAACCGGCTCGATCCAACGCCAAGCTCTGCCGATGTAGTGGTTGTGGTTAATCGACAACATCCCCTCGCACCAATCGCCTCCTCCATCTACCTATCACATCCCTTGCATAGGTCGTGGATCACCCTTGATCAACGCAGCAGCAACCGCAGAACACCTCTACGGTATCCACATGTCTAGGGGTAGAACGCCGTACGCCGGTTTGCTAGCACCAGCGCGCATGGTGGCAACGATTTCGGTGGTGCAACTCTGATCCGACCCAGCAGCCCAATGCATCCCATTATAAAGAGCCCATAATTGATCCTATCCATACTCGTTAAGTGTGTGACCCGGTAGGTTTATGCGTAATTGGTTGTGTATCAAAAACTCCTTTCCGACCACAAGTCATTTGCGGTTCCTAGCAGGATATAATGATTCCTGAATACACATAAATATTATATCGGACAAAACTTTTGCAATATAATCAGCGACAAGGTCCTTATCACTCACGCACTACCATATCTCCATACAACCAGTTCACATTTAGTCATGAACAGTTCGTAATAACTTACGACCAGTTCGCCAATCAATTAGTGATCATATACGACCAGCTCACGACCAGTCCGTATGTAACACCCTGTTTTACTTAAGAGTTAATGGAAAAAGATTAAGGGAATTATTGAGTGAGGAAACATATTAGAAAGGGGTTGAGTCCGGCCGCTCAAGGCCCATTAGGTTTGGCATGGGGTCCTATCCACCATGCATATAAAAGAGGGAGGAGGGGGCCAAACCTCAAAACCCTAGCCTTTATACTACCTTACCGCCAACCGCTAGTCATGCTAAGCCCAAGATCGTGCCGCATGCCATGCCAAATTTCAAGGTAGTTAGAATCGTGACTCTACTCATAGAGTCTTACGATTCTACGAACCCACGATAGCCTATCGATCCAAATCACACCGTGAATCGTGGTAGCCGCGATCCAAAGAGTAGAATCAGAGAATCGTGGTAGAGTTTATTTGGGCAAAAATTACATTTTTTTCAATTTTTTAGAGGCCGTGGTTTGTTGATATTTTATTTTAGAGCAAAATTTATTGATATTAATTTCGAGAATGAAACTATAAATAAACAAGGAGCATGCAAAATATATTATATCAATGTGGTAATGCTAGTACAAATATCTATATTACGACATGAGCAATCTTGAGCTTGATAATGATAAGCTATTTTTATTCCCGAGTATGTCTAGTCGCTTAAGGGGCATGCGAAAGTTTGCAATTAGATATTGATTTACAAAAGTTGTGAACATTTCTCATGTAATTGTAGTAAACTAGTCATGGTCATTGGTTGTTTTCTTGTAGTTCGTAACTATATCACCTATCATGTCAAGCATTCATTATGCTTTTCACTGTGCGATAAAAGTGATTTATCCTTTTTCGGTTATAAGTAAGTGGTAAACCATATAAGAATCATGCAAACATATAGTATAGATGTTAAATATGTGTATTTTACACCAGATGTCGAGGGGCGCCCCACCGCACCGACGCCCCGGCTAATCGACAAAACCCGGGTGGACTCAGCGAAGAACCCCGACATCTCTGGTAGGACCCGAAGCTCGCGAGGTCTTGGAGTAGACTCTCCGAGGTACATCCGGATGGACCAAGACCCCTAGAGGGCCTCGCGAGGCTCGGAGTCGCAGGCTCTCCGACATCTTGGGGTGGACCCGGCCCACCCGAGGGTCCTGGAGCTCAGAGGCGGGAGCAAAGCACTCCAATCACCTCCGAGTGAACCCAAGACCCTACTAGCACGGCTAGACCGACGCATCAATATGATATACCGTGCCCAGAGCGCCCACCATGGACCAAGGCCCAGGCGAGGGGAATGTCCCCGCAGCCCCTACGCACATAGTAATCGCCATAGGGTTAGAATGGTAATGTGCATACCCTCTCAAGGAGGACTATAAATAGGGTCACCCTCCCGTAAAGGAGAAATCACCAATTTTTCATAATAAAAATAACCATCTCGCTCTGTCACTAGCTAGTCCCTTCTTCCGAGGATCCTCGAGCCCTTCTAAGCTTGTCCGGGTCCCCTTCTTTACTGTAGCCCATTTTTGCTACTACAGCTTGGCGCCCCGTGGGGGACCGACAAGTCCAAAGACGATCCGCACGTAAATAGCACTCTGAGAGCCCCCGCCAGACCTCCCATGGTCGGAGCCACGACGGCGGCAGAACCGCCTAGCGCCCCGAGGGCTAAGCAAAGCAAGACCTCTCAGGCTGCAGCGGCTGCTGCCCGCCCCGAGGAAGAGACCAACAACTCCACGCAGGAGAACACTGTAGGTGGCGAGGCGCCCCCTGGGATTCGGGTAGTCGCCACCACGGCCCCACATTTGCCCCAGTAGGTAACGTAGAGAGCGCACGAATTGCTCCAGCAGGAGCCGCCGACTCGGCCGAGAGCCGCCGACTCCAAAGAATGTAGGAAAGCCCTGCGCCACCCCGTGAGGGCCCGCACTGCCCGGAGCCGCAACCCCCGCCGCATTAGGGCTCTCGCCACGCCTCCCGCACCCTTGTTCCTTGAGATCCTAGTTCCCCCTTGAGCGCAGGGCTGGAAGCAGCCCATTGGCCCCAGGGCTTCGAGATGCTGGAAGTCCGTCCCTTTGAAGGGTCGACAGATCCCGCGGAGTTCCTCCGCTCACGAGACTGCCATCGAGGCCACCGGAGGGGATGACACCACAAAGGCAAAAAGCATGACCCTGGCCTTGAGGTGGATAGTGTTGACATGGTTTTTTACTATACCCCGCTCAGAGAGCGTGGGAATAGTCAGGATCTAGTGCGCAACAGCTTCCAAGGAATCTATGCCGAACCGAAGGGCGTGGGGGATCTATTCGCCATGAAGCAAGCCCCGGCGAAGTCCTATCCCCCCGCATTCTGTATATGCGTGGGAACAACTGTGGGATCTAGTGCGCAATAGCTTCCAAGGAATCTATGCCGAACCGAAGGCCGTGGGGATCTATTCGCCATGAAGCAAGCCCCGGGCGAGTCCCTCCGCAGCTTCTTCAGAAGGTTCGCGGAGGTCAAGTGCTAGGTGAAGGGGTCAACGACGACATCACATCAATGCCGCAACTCGCGAACTCCGTAAAGGCCCCCTAGCGCAGCGACTCGCAAGCCCATCCGCTTGGTGGCGGAGCTCTTGACAAAATGGAGGAGTATGCCAGAGCGGAGGAAGACAGCACCCGACAGGGAGGGGCCCCAGACCACACCGCGGCGGAGGCCGCGGTGGCAAGGCCTGGCCCCCCGAAAGAACCCGGAGCAATGGTTGCGGGAGCAGCAGCCAGGTCACGGAGCAACGACAACCGCCCGAGGGGGCGGGGCGTGTAAAACATCAAAGGACAAAGAACAAAGAAGGACCTCGGCAGTCACGCATCGCGACCGGCAGGACGGAAGGAATACTGGCCCTGGTACGTTTCGCGACCTTCACGGGCGAGGGGTCCCATGCCACCCAACACTGCCGCACACAACCCTACAATGTCGAACCCCCGAGACGGCCGCGAAAAGCCACCCGCGTTATCGCGACAGCACGGCGAGGGGTCCCATGCCACCCAGCGCTGTCGCACAATCGCCGCCACGCAAGAATACATGAGCCGCGGTCAACTGGCGGGACCAAACGATGGGGGAGTGCCGGGGAACCGACTGCCCGCCCCGCCCCTGAGGCCTCGCATCGAAGGAACTCAACCGGAGTAACGGCAGAGGATCATCAACATGATCGCGGGCGGCTCGTCGTTGGGTCTGTCATAAAAAAGACAGCGGCGGTCTTACACATGCCAAATTCACCATGTGGCGACGTACTCAACTTCTAGCCTACCCCGCTACGCTGAAATACCCATCACCTTCGGCTCTGAAGATGCCAGAGGCATACATTTCCCTCACGAGGACCCTCTGGTCATCTCGACCAATATTGCGGAGTTCGAGGTGCGTCGCGTTCTCGTGGATGGAAGAAGCTCCGCGGACCTGCTGTTCGCGGAGGCCTTCGACAAAATGATGATCCCAAGGGACCGACTATCGCCACCGGGCATCCCCCTGGTGGGCTTCAGCGGAAGGCCAGTAACAGCCGTGGGACAGATAATCTAGCCGTCACCTTCAGCGACGGCTATGCTTCCCGCATGAAGATTATCACGTTCATCGTCGTCCAGATGCTGTATCAATACAATTCTATCCTCGGCAGAGCCACGCTGAATGCGTTCGGCGCCATAGCGCACCACAACTACCTCTGCAAGAAGATCCCCGCTCACGAAGGGTAGTCACAGACGGAGATCAAGACACAGCAAGGTAGACCGAGCTCGAGGCATTATCCCCAGCCCGCCATGTCCACACCGTGGGAATAGGCGCTGCACAGCGCAACATCGCCCCGGTGAGGTGGGCGCTGAAGGCTAAGCCCAAAGGCCAGCTCCTGCGGGTTCCTCTCATCGAAGCTAGGCCAGACAAAATGGTGCCCTCGTACCGAAGCAAGTCGGCCACGACATGCGGAGACATACTTGGGGTGCTCCACCGCAACGAGGACATTTTTGCATGGGGCCCCGAAGACATCCCGGGGGTCCCAAGGGAAGTCGCCGAGCATTGGCTGACACTGTGGAGCGACGCGGTGCCCAAGAAACAGAAGCTACGCCGCATGTTGGTAGAGCGGTTAGAAGCCGCAAAGAAGGAGGTTGCCAGATTCTTAAAAGCCGGCGTAATTAGGGAGATCAAGCACTCAGAGTGGATGGCCAACCCGGTCCTCGTGCAAAAGGGAGAAGGGCACTAGCGCATGTGCGTTGACTTTATCGACCTCAACAAGGCCACACCCAAAGACGATTTCCCTTTACCCCGCATCGACCAACTCGTAGACGCCACCTCGGGCTGCGAGCTAATGAGCTTCCTCGATGCCTACTCCGGTTACCACCAGGTGTTCATGGCATTGGAGGACGAACTCAAGACGACATTCATCACCCCCATCGGCACATACTGTTACAATCGGATGCCCTTCGGCCTGAAGAACGCGAGAGCCACGTTCAGCCAACTCATCACCAAGGTTCTTGCCGAGCAGCTTGGCCGAAACGTCAAGGCATATGTCAACGATGTAGTGGTCAAGAGCAAACTCCAAGCCTCGCACGTGGCCGTTCTCTAGGAGGCATTCGTCAACCTGAGGGCGAAGGGGATAATGCTCAACCCCAAAAAGTGCGCCTTCGGCGTCTGAGCCGGAAAGCTCCTCGGCTTCCTGGTATCGCAAAGGGGGATCGAGGCGAACCCAGAAAAGATCAAAGCCATCCAGGAGATGGCACCTCCCCGCACGGCCCACGAGGTGCCGAAACTCACAGGCCGCCTCGCAGCCCTCAGCAGATTTTTGTCCCGCTAGGCGAAGCGGGCTTTGTCGTTCTTCAAAACGCTCCACGGAGCAGAGCCCTTCAGCTGGACCCAAGATTGCCAGGAGGTGTTCCTGCAGCTCAAAGAGTTCCTCGCCAAGCTCCCAAGCTTAGTGAGCCCAGCACAGGGCGCATCCCTCTTGCTGTACCTCACAGCCTCTTCGTCGGCCGTCAGCGCGGTACTCGTCTAAGATGAAGGTGTTTAGCGCCCGGTGTACTACGTATCTGAAGCTTTGTAGGGCGGAAGAGCCCGTACACCGAGCTAGAAAAGCTATCATATGCCCTCCTCATGGCCTCCCGCAAGCTCTAACACTACTTTCTTGCGCACGCCATTGTGATCCCCACATCCTATCTGCTGGCCCTGTTGCTTAGGAACAAGGATGCATCGGGTCGCATAGGCAAGTGGGCGGCCGAGTTGGCGCCATTCGACGTGACCTTCACTATGCGCACTGCAATAAAGTCGCAAGCCTTAGCCGACTTTGTCGCCGAATGGACCCCGCAACCAGCGGACCACGCGCCAGACAAAATTGAGACACCTTGGGTAATTTCCACTGATGGGTCATGGTGCACAGCAGGGGGGCCGCCGCCATCTTGACCACGCCAGACGGCTTGACAATTTCCTACGCGGCACGCCTAAACTTCCCAACAACTAACAACGCCTCCGAGTACAAGGCCATACTGCTCAGCCTGCGGAAAGGCAGAACACTGGGCGCGAAGCGCATAATAATCAAGTGTGACTACCGCCTCGTCGTAGGCCACTTCCATAAGTCATTCACAGCGAGGGACCCGGAGATGTCCCGGTACTTGGTGGCGGTCCGGGGCGAAGCAAAGCATTTCCACATCATCACTGTCCAGAGCATCCCGCGCACCAACAATGACGCGACAGACTGGCTGGCCAAAATAGCCAGCTGCAATGAGAACCCCCCGCCAGACGTACTGTACTCCAGGCTGCATGAGCCATCAATTGCCCCGGAAGCACCAGGGGCTGCCCGGGAAGAACCAGGGGCTGCCCCGGAAGCACCAGAGGCTGCCCCAGAGACATCAACGGCCCGAGCATCTCGCCCTGTCCTCCAGATTAGCAACGCAGACTGGCGGAATGCCATTCGAAGCTACCTCAGAGGAGAAGAGCCCGATGAAGCAGCCGAGGCAAGCCGCCTAAAGCACCGAGCCCGCAACTTCCGCATCATCAACGATCAATCATGCACAAGGGAGGCGATGCGCTTTGCCGCGTGCATCTCGGGCCGAATGGCAAACCTTGCTGAAAAAAGTACACGAGGGACTCTGCGGTGCACACCAAGCCCCCCGGAGCCTTGTGGCAAAAACTTTCTGCCAAGGGTTCCCATCGCCTCTGGCTCGGCTGACACACACGTGACTGGTGTGACACTGCCAGGGTTGCCAATGGGCCAGCCGTCATTCCAAAGCACTGCCTACACCGTTGTAGCCACTTGCTCCAATATGGCCCTTCGCGCGGTGGGGGCTCGACGTCATCGGCCCCTTCCCCACGGCCAAGGGCAGCCTCCGGTTCGCATTCGTCGCCATCGAGTACTTCTCCAGATGGGTGGAGGCCGAGCTAGTCGCCAAATTCACGACCGCGGCGGCGCAACGTTTCGTCTAGAGGAACATCATGTGTCGGTACGGTGTGCCCCGAGACATCGTCACCGACAACGGCACGCAATTTGATTCTGCGGCCTTCTGAGCCTTCTCCCAGAGCATCGGCACCACCATATGCTTCGCATCGGTCGGCCACCCTGAGTCGAATGGGGCGGTCGAGTGCGCCAACGACAACCTGTTGGCCGGATTGACCAAGCGCCTCGTGGGCCTCCCAAGGGGGCTATGGCCGGAGGAGCTCCAAAAAGCCTTATAGGCAATTCACACTTCCACCAACAAGGGCCACAGGTTTCTCCCCGTTCAAACTCCTCTTCGGGGATGAGGCAGTGACCCCGGGGGAGATCGCAGCAAAGTCTCTCCGGGCAACCGAAGGCTATATGTATGCATGATTTGGCTACCATTCCCCTCACTCTCCAGTTCCTCTTCTCCTTCCTTCCAGTCTTAACTGGGATGTCTACGGCCTCATCAAACTTCCGAGTGGGCAGACAATTAGAAACACTACGACAACACTTGGATTGCCCTCGTTGCAGGGATCCGGTGAATGTGTTCACCTCCCATATGCCAACGAATCCATCCCGAGTGTTCATGAAGTGTTCAAATCTTACGGTAATTTGTGCCTGATCATCCCCAATAAACTTCTTTCCAAATATCATGTTTTTTCACTTGCAGTTCAAATTATTTTTACAGAACACAACATGTCGGTTCTGACTGTGGGCTGATGAAGCTGTGCCAGAGGTTCGAGATATTGCAATACAAATTGCTACCTTGCAAGAGGACACCCGTCATGTGGTTGCATTTTGTCTAGTGACTTGACCATCGGATCAACCGATGGAAAATAAAGATAATATTCTTAAAAGATTAGATGAAAGGATGGAAAGGGTTGAGAAATCGCTTCAGAAATTAGTTAACATAGCTAGTTTAGAAATTTTTCTTCTATTATTTCTTGTTCTTGCCAAGTAGAAGTTCAGTTTTAATAAGATTGTAATATCCACTGTTTATCTATGCATCCCTGCACTATGTGATGTATGCCTTTGCGACGTTGTTGTACTCGTTTGTATCATGTATGCCTCTATCTAATTCCATTATGAATACTTTGCGTGTGAATTAATCAAACCCTAATTTCCAAATCTTGCATTCCAAATTTTCGAGACCTAAATCTGTAATGTTGCAGACAATTTCAGCATACTTAGTTTTCGCAATGGCAAGACCACACGACATGACTCCACACAGTAATACGTGAAAACACTCTGCCTCGCCGGCTTTTCAGACCGAAATGACAGCACTCTGTAAAGTACGACATGACCTCTCTCTGCAAAGCAGGACGAGACATGACTCTGCAAAGTAAGACGTGACAACACACTGCCTCGCCAGCTATTCAGACCGAAATGACAGCACTTTGCAAAGTAAGACGTGACAACACACTGCCTCGTCAGCTTTTCAGACCGAAATGAGAGCACTCTGCAAAGTAAGACGTGACAATACACTGCCTCACCAACTTTTTAGACCGAAATGACAGCACTCTGTAGAGTAAGACGTGACAACACTCTATCTCGCCAGCTTTTCAGACCGAAAAGACAACACTCTGCAAAGTAAGACGTGATGTACCATCGCTCGCCACTTTTCAAACCGAAAAGACAAGACTCGCAAAGTAAGGCGTGACAACACAACGCCTCGCCGACTTTTCGCATCAAATGACATCACTCGCAAAGTAAGAAGTGACTTCTCTCGCATAGCAGACGAGACATGACTCTTCAAAGTAAGACGTGACAACACTCTACCGCCAACTTTTGGCATCAAAGGACAACACTTGAAAAATGAGACATGACTTCTCTGCAAAAGATTAGATAACACTCTTCCAACCACAAGATGCCAACCCTCGGCTTATAAAAGGAGGTGGAAGACATCTACGAGAAAACCACACAACCAAACCTAACGCTACACCATAGCTTGTTTCACCACGCGCGATAAACAACCTCAAGAAGCAATGGGACGAGATCCGTGATCTAGCAAGGGCTTCAACGGCACGGGCCAAACAAGCTAGGGCCGCTGAGGTCCGGGTTCGGCAAGAGCAGCTTGCCAGGATGGCAGCTCTCCGCAATGAAGCCCCGTGGCAAAAACCCCGCCGAACGCTCCAACCGAGCCTACGCCGCAACACCCGCCGAGGGGCGACGCCCCTCCGTTGGTGCAAGGACGCATACAAGTTCTTCAAATTTAAGCACCGGCTCAGCTTCGGTATGCGTTACTGGGGTTGTCCTAACTACTCCTCTAACTATCCCGACCGTCGTTGGGATACGAGCAGCTATCGACAACCGGTAAGGACTACTTACAGTAAGTTCCCCTACCAATTCTCTTTCAAAGTACGCACTAATAATCTCTCCCATCTACTCGTAGTCCCCGGAGCCACTGTGTGGCTACCGCAAGTGGATTGACCTAGAGATCCATCCACACGACCAGTGGCGAATCGACTTCGAGGAGTGGAATGCCGAAAGGGCACGCGAGATCCGAGAGGAGGAGTCCGAATCAAGAGGACAACCAACAGATCCGCGGAAGACGCAAGCCCATCTCGAGGCGCAGCGCAAGGAGCGCAAGGCACGCGAGAGGAGCGCGAAAAAGCGGAAAATGGCGGCCAGGCCGGTGCGGTCGGCGAGGAGTACAACGCCGAGCTCGTAAGGAAGGGCAAATGGCCCCGGCCCACGCAGAGGTCGGGCCATTCCGTAGTAGTCCCCTCCTACTCGCCATATTTTTTACTATCGCCTCCTCCTACTCACCATATTTTTACTATCCCTAAAGGTATGCGTGCTTACATAGTCCAAAGCTCAGGTCGCAGTTACCATAGTAGTAGCGCCCATGACTAAAGCAATTAGCCAACCATCATGCCATGTTACCACATGTATCGTGCTTGATCCATGCAGTGGATCGCAATGTAGTTCTGTTACGTGCACGAGCCATCAAAGTATGCCTTTTACGTGGAATCCTGAGATAACCATTCACATCGACATCGATTCTTCTATGTTTTAGGCTTCTCCGTAATCGCAACGTTATCAGCCCCTTCAGTTAAGTTAATTTATGTACTTTACTTTAACTCCACAGTACAGAAGAAATGTGATCAAGAACCAGAGCGACCAAGATTTGTCATGTCGTACCAAACTTCGCACATCTCAAGTCACATGAAATCATAAAACCCTATTTTCCGAAACGTCTCGTCCTAATTTTTGAGACATAAACCCTGAATTTTTTAAGATAATTTCAGAGCATATAAAATTATATAAAATTTACACAATCAATTCCACTGTGTACGAAGTCTAGCAAAAAAATTCATGATGTTTGGACCTCATTTGCTATATTAGAAAATTCGTAGAAACATTCGCCTTTAAAGAAATTTAGAGAAAAAATAAGAATGCATAAAATTTCAAAAAAATTACACAAGTAGACATCTTGTGCGGGAGGCTCCACATAAATTTTCATAATTGTTTGAGCTCAATTTATATATTTAAAAAATTGTCCAACAAATATTTAAATTTTTTTATTTTTTTTGGCAGCACCAAGGTGCTGCCATCCCCGACGGCAGCAACCTAGTACACGAACGGGGCTATTTTTGGACTTTTAAATTTTTGGGGGCTATTTTTAGAATTTAGTTGCGCAACGGGGCTAAAACAGTCCAGACTTTCACTTTATGTACGTTTTGTCTGACTTCCATTGTGGTGCGGCTGGAATCTAGTGCCCGTGACGCAAGGACAGTAGAAGTGTTTTGTGCTTTGTTGGAAGAAGCCCAAGAAAAATTTGCCCTCGGCTTTTCTATTGCTTTAACTCTCAATCTCTTCTTACAAAATCTGATTACAAATGACCCCCTTTTATAGCCACAACTCATCACTACAAGATCGGACTAGGATCACATAAAGAATCTGACTGCTTGCAACAAAGGGTTCGGACTCGGACTTCTAAACATAAATGTACATAACAAATATTACCTAACAATCACTCCCTTATATTTGTTATACTTATTATATTTCGTGTGCTGCCAGTTGGACTCAACTTCAACATGGTTTCCACACACTCGGCTGAAGACGGTGGCACAACTCGAACACGTCTTGGACGCTTACTTATTGAGGCAGTCGGTCTCAACTACGACTTTCACCACAACTCGTACTCAAACTTCAAGTTGGTCACGACTTCAACTTGAGTAACACACAGACTCGACTTAGGACGACGAACACATCTCCTCGATGCCCCGGACTTAACACTACCTACTTGACTTAGGACAGCGAAAACATCTTCTCAACATCCCTCGCATTCACCTTTCGATGATCGGCACTAAGATGCATCGTCTTCAACGCCTTCCACGCAGCTTTGGCCATCTCCTTTTCGGCCAGTAGGAAGAGCGTCGACATTGCCTCGTCATCGGTAACAACACTCCCGGAGAACACGACATGATCTTGGGCACAAATAAAAAAGTCAGGCTCCTCCTCGTCATGAAGCCGCATGCACGAGATAGCTGCATCGGTCTCGCCGCGCCACCAGTGTGCTCTGCGCTGCCAGTGTACGATCGCGCGGCGGAATCCGCAGCGGCACTCTCTGCCAGATATGCCACCCTAGGAGTCAAGATCATCCTCCCGTGAGCAGCAGCTAAACTCAAGCTCTAATACCAATTGTTGGAAGAAACCAAGAAAAACTTGCCTCACTTTTCTATTGCTTGACTCTTAATCTCTTCTTACAAAATCTGCTTACATGTGACCTCCTTTTATAGCCACAACTACTACTACAATTGATCGCCTAAGATCGCTCACAAGAATCCGGCTCTGTTTGTAACAGTGGTTCGGACTCAGGCTTCTAAACAGAAATGGACACAACAAATATTACCTAACATGCTTCTGGGTGGGTTTTTATTATATATGTCGACTATTCAAAAGAAATACAAAGATACACATTTCACAATCTGATAGCTTGTACTGCAGACATTACATATATTAGTACAACATAGAATCTGACTCGGAGAAACCATGTGATACGGGGGATGCCCGATCTTCTCAGTGAGGAACCGTGGATAAATGATATGAAGTAGACGATGTCGCTAGCTGAACACTCGCCAATGCACGAACCCTCAACTCTTTGGAATACACCCAAAACACACTGGGTAGTTGATCGTCGCGAGACCACGAACGACGATCGCCAAGTCCCCAATTCCCAATGGAACGACGGCTTGACCTTGAATTGCAGAACGAACCAATGGATCGCCTAGTCCTCTCTCAAAGTCCTCGCATGAACTCTGGTTTCGAAAGAACAAGCAATAGCTATGTTTCTATTCTTATGCATAAACTGGTCTGAGGTTACAATGGGGGTCTAACCCTCAATATATAGTGCTCCTTCTCCTCCTTATGGCTGGCCAAGAGGCCCTACTCCTACTCTAATTCGGAATTAGAACTCCTACTCCAATTCCGACTCAATGTAAAACAAAAAGGAAACTCTAATTTTAAAACCATCATATTGTTTCGGTCATATCTTTTGACTCCGAAGGAATTTCGTAGTGCGTGAGCATCCGTTGGATCGGTCTTGAAGTTAGCTTTCCAACAAGTCCAAAAACACCCCAATCGGACTTCGTATGAGAAAGTTATGGCCTTTTTACTCCGAACTGTCCTGCTGATTCCGAATCCGAATTTGAGGCTGATTCCGAATCCGAATTGAATTCTGAGTTGAATCCGATTTTGAATTTGGTTGGGCTTGTGGAAGTTTCGAATTTGACTTGTATTCTTGGGCTTCTCCCCCTTGCTTGTCTCCCACGAGCTTCTCCTCCATTACTTTGGCTCCGGCGTCCCTCTTGGTTCCGAAGGCTTCAAAATGTTCAAACCTTAGAATGCACAAAACATTTGTATGAGGTAGCACCCAATTATGATCAATGACAACAGAAGATTCATTAAGAAACAAAAGCACCTGTTGATTTAGAAGTTTAGCTTTAGCTCTTGTTAGTGGACCAACAAACACTTCTGCACTTGTATTACTTGTAGCCTCACTTATGGCTTGGAGATCAATATGTGTATCGCCACGAATAGGAGGAAATGTATAAGTGTTAGAGATGCCCTCATCATCCTCCCCCTCTTGAAAAGGCGTCGACCTCGACGCTGGATCATCACCACTAAAGAAAGGTGATAAATCAGCGACATTGAACGTAGGGCTCACACCATAGTCATCGTCTGGAAGCTCTATCTTGTAGGCATTGTCATTGATCTTCGCAAGCACCTTGAAAGGCCCGTCACCTCGCGGCAGCAATTTGGACTTGCGACGTTCTGGAAAACGATCCTTGCGATAGTGTACCCACACCAAATCACCTGGTTGAAAAATCATCTTCTTTCTCTTCTTGTTCGCCTTCTCAGCATAGTACTTAACCTTGCGCTCTATCTCTTCTTTTGTCTTGAGATGCAATTTCTTCACAAATTCAGCTCGCTTGGATGCCTCCATGTGAGTACGGTGTTGACTTGGAAGCGGTAGCAAATCAAGCGGCGTAAAGGGCTTGAAACCATACACTACCTCAAAAGGACACATCTGCGTAGTGGAATGCACAGCCCGGTTATAGGCGAATTCTACGTGCGGCAAACAATCCTCCCACTCGCGTAGATTCTTCTTGATCATGGTCCAAGTAACATCGAAGTGTGCGGTTCACCACCTCCGCTTGACCATCGGTTTGGGGATGACAAGTTGTCTTTGAATAACAACTTCGTCCCGGTTTACCCAAAGTGTCTTCCGAGTAGCTCATGAACTTCACGTCACGGTCCGACACAATAGTCCGCGCACGCGCCATGCGCCTCACGATCTCCACGAAAAACAAGTCGACAATATGCGGCGATCGCCGCTCCTATGGCACGGAATAAAGTGTGCCATCTTGAAAAACGATCCACAACGACAAAAGCGTAATCTCTCCCCTCTTAGTTCTAGGCAGTCCTAAAACAAAAATCCATACTAATATCCTCCCATGGTGCATTGGGAACAGTAGAGGGTATACTGTGAGACCCCGGGTTTATCCGACTTGTAATGCTTAACCACCCATTCGGTCCTAGCATCACAAAGCAGATAATCCGAGACTCGAGACATGTATACTTCCCAGAGTGCAGTATACACACCTCTTTACAAAGTCCATGCATCAATTCCATTCATTCACATAGAACCGAAACATAAACAACAATCCAAAAGATAACATAAATAAAGGATAGTCATTACAAAAGAGAGGCCAACCGGCCAAACAACAGATACATAAAGAAATTTAACAGCGGAAGCAAAAGTGCCATAAGATGGCCATAAAACAAAAGAGCCAATCAGTGTGCCTTTAACCCACAAGGCAACCGACCGGACCGCCAAGCTAGTCGTCGAATCCACAACACAACTCGCAAAAGTGAGGCCCTTGATGCATAGGCCACTACCTTGCCTTCTTGCATAAGGACACAACCGAGTCCTCGACGAGAAGCATCGCAAAAGATATCGAAGCTTCGATGAATATCGGGAAGAACGAGGACGGGAGCGGTGGTCAAACGCTTCTTGAGTACTTGGAAGCTTTCCTCACAAGCATCGGACCACAAGAACTTCTTGTCCTTCTTGAGCAACTCCGTCATCGGCTTCGCGATCTTGGAGAAATTCTCGATAAAACGGCGATAATATCCCGCTAACCCGAGAAAACTCCGCACTTCGGTTCCAAGTAGGTCAACCCATGAAAGAACATCGGCCGACCTTGCTAGGGTCAGCGGCTCGCCTCTATGAAAGAACATGACCCAAGAAGGCCACTTCCTTCAACTGAATCGCGACTTGCTTGAACTTGGCATACAGCTGGTGCTCACGAAGCTTGCCTAACACGAGCCTCAGATGCTCATCATGTTCCTCATCGTTCTTAGAATAGATAAGAATATCATCGATGAAGACCACGACAAACTTATCCAAATACTCCATGAATACCGAATTCATGAGGTTCATGAACAAGGCGGAGCATTGGTTAAGCCAAATGACATGACGGTATACTCATACAAGTCAGAGCGTAGTAGAGAAAGCCGCCTTTTGAATATCCTCGGTCGTGTCCGAACTTGATGATATCCCATTCTCAAATCAATCTTGGAGAACACTGAGCTCCAGCTTAATTGATCAAAGAGATCATCGATGCGGGCAATGGATACTTGTTCTTTACCGTGACCTCATTAAGCGGGCGGTAATCAACGCACATGCGCAGTATTGTCTTTCTTCTTTACGAAGATTGCTGACAACCCCACGGAGATGAGCTAGGCGAATGAATCCTTTTCTTGCAGCTCATTCATTGCTTCTTCAACTCCACCAACTCGCTCGGTGGCATCCGATAATGCCTCTTTGAAATCGGGCGATCGGGAACCAACTCAATGACAAACTCGAGGTCTCGAACTGGTGGCATCCCCGGAAGATCTTCAGGAAAGACATCAATGAAGTCACGAACTGTGGGAACTTTACTAATATCTACAGCGGGCTTTGCTTCAAGCGCTAAGAGATGCGGGCCTAGCGCCTTGCGGTAGCGAACCCGCTAGCGGAAAGACTAGATAGAGAGACGCACTTCTTGGCGCAATCGATTTGTCCCTTATGCTGAGACAACCAATCCATGCCAAGAATTACATCTAAACTTGCTGAATGGAGGAGGATAAGATTCGCAAGGAATCTTACTCCCTCGATCTCAATTGGGACATCCCTACACTCAGATTCAGCCCTCAACTCCGAACCCGGAGAGCGAATGAGCAAAGGGACCAACAATGGAGTAAAGAGGAGCTCACTAATAGCAGCAAAAGACTCAGAAACAAAAGAATGAGATGCTCCTGAATCAAACAAAACAGTAGCAGAATGAGAGTTAACAGAAAGTGTACCCAGCACGACATCGGGTGCCTCCTGCGCCTCCTCCGCTGAGATGAGGTTGACTCGACCACTACCCACGCCTTGGGTAGTAGGGACTATCTTCAGGTCCTGAGAAGAACCACCTCCTGGCCCGCGTCCTCCATTAGGACGAGGGGCTGCTCCTGTCTTCTTGGGGCATTGGTTCGCATAATGCCCCTTGTTGTTGCGAAAAAGCGGTGACGTCCGCGGTTGTCGCGAGGCCTCTCGGTGACTCGCAGGTGCACGTGATTGGGGCACGGCCTGCGAAGGGCGAAGAACAGTCTTGACGGCCCTGGGTGTGAAGGCGAGGACGGGACCCCTGAGATCGCCCAACACGAGCGGAAAGAGCCGCTGCGCACGACTTGTGGGCCTCCCACTTGCGCTGCGGGGAATCCACAAGTGCTCTCCCGCGTGCTTTCGGAACGATGGCCTTGTCCACCAAGGCACGGAATCCGAAAAGTCAACGATGGATAGCTTGTCCCGCGGCTCCTCGCATAAACCATCCTTGAACTTCTCTTGCTTGGCCTCATCAGTGGCCACCTCCTCCGGAGCATAACGAGCCAAATGGTTGAACTCGTAAAGATACTCCGTGACTCGAATGACGCCCTTGCCTGAGCGACAAGAATTCCTTCTTCTTCAGCTTCATCAAGCCGGAAGGAATATGAGAGCGCGGAAGGCGTCTGGAACTCCTCCCAAGTGACGGTGTGACCGCCCGTTGCATGGCGAAAGCTCTCCCACCAAGACAAAGCCGCACCTCCACCGGTGCGATGCGAATAAGCGCCTTCTCGTGCTCCCCGCACTCGCGCTATGCGGCTTACGCTCAACGAGACGGCTACCGTCGTCTGCGTCAAGCGGGTCCTCGACCGAGAACGTAGGGGCCGAGTGCGAAGAAACTCCGCGAGTCCCCACGCTGGTGTCCACCCCTTGCCCGGATCCCGGCACCGAGAAAGGGCGGAAGTGTTGCGCGTGATGACGCCGTAAGAACCTCCCGCCCTCCGCACGGCGCTCGATTTGAAGAAGGACCTCGCCATGGTCGGAGGAGGAGGAAGATCCTCGTCGACGACCACCGATCGCCTTGGCCGCTACGAAAGTCCCGCCATCTGCTACAAGAAACTTTGGTTAAAACTAGACTCAAAGATTAAAAGCCGAAAGAAAGCGAAAAGCTAGCGACTAGGGGAATGGAATATCACCCTAACCGAAAGCCAAAACCAGTATGTGTATAAACTTAGGCATGTTTACAAAAGGACTCCAAAAACGGCAAGGAATCATAAAACCAAAGCTCAACTCCCCAATGCAACTAACCCGTATTGAATGAACGAGTAATTGCTTGAGAAGATAAAAATTCAGAATAGTAGGTAAGATCTATTACCCCTAAAGAGCAATGTTTAGTCAACGAAAATAGTGTTAGATACTTAGCTAACTAGTATCACATCTTACCCTTTTTACCCTACAAGTTTTAATTGATTATCCTCTCATTTTCTACCCCATTAGAAACCATCGAGCTTGCTGTCCGGAAATTGAAGTTGCTTTAGTGATTTTGCATCCAAGCTCCAGCCGAAGTCTTCCATTCTAGAAACTTCAAAACCTGGCACACTTCAATTTGCCAAGCTCAGTGGTCCTATCAGAAACCATTGAGCTTGCTGTCTGGAAATTGAAGCGTCTTTATTCAGATTCCGCATCCAAGCCTCTAGCCGAAACCTTCAGTCCAGAAACTTCAAAACCCTAAGAACTTCAATTTGCCAAACTCAGTGGTTCCCAAAACCCATTTAATCGATAACACTATCTTTGAAGGAAGAAGAGGTAAACAATTTTCAAAACTCAAATTAGAGTGAGATGAGAGGAGAAAGCTAAGATAGGTAAGGAATAAAATCTGAGAATTCCTTAAGCTTTCAAAAATCATTTGATACTTTGAAAATAGTATTTTCCAAAATATCCTATACTACAGTCGAAGATGGCTCGATACCAAACCTTGTGAGACCCGGTTTATCCGACTTGTAATGCTTAACCACCCATTCGGTCCTAGCATCACAAAGCGATAATCCGAGACTCGAGACATGTATACTTCCCAGTGCAAGATACACACCTCTTTACAAAGTCCATGCATCAATTCCATTCATTCACATAGAACCAAACATAAACAACAATCCAAAAGATAACATAAATAAAGGATAGTCATTACAAAGAGAGGCCAACCGCCAAACAATGAATACATAAAGAAATTTAACAATGAAGCAAAAGTGCCATAAGATGGCCATAAAACAAAAGAGCCAATCGGTGTGCCTTTAACCCACATGGCAACCGACCGACCGCCAAGCTAGTCGTCGAATCCACAAAGACAACTCACAAAAGTGAGGCCCTTGGGGCTCACCTTCTTCCTCTGCAAACAAAAGCAAACAAAGAAATCGGGTGAGTACATTGAATGTACTACATAAGATATATAAGAATGATAATGATCTATACAATAACTACATGCAAGCTTATTTAAGTGGAGCAAGTTAGGACTCAAATTTTTAAGCATAAAGCAAGTTTTATTTGCAATAATGTAATAGATCAAAGGCAATTTTGCAATCTGATTTTGTTTGATAAAAGCAGAGTAATCAAGTATCAACAACAAGAAAAAAGATCCCGAAGTGACTAAACCATTAGTCACCACAATAGCATGAATTACCCATTCATGCCAACCATGTCAAGTTTTAATTTTTAAAACAAAAACAGCTTGTTGAAGTCTAGATCTTATGGAAATCCCAAGCGTGTCCATAACCTAGGACGAGGCTATTCGAATAGTTTTATCCCTGCAGGGTGTACCAACTTACCCACATGTCAGACCGCCTTTTGCCAAGCTATTAAGCACACTTCCTTAGGTATGCCGGCACGGCTAAGTCCTACGAGACGTTTCCAATATTGTGAATTATTCACGAGCCGCCTGTATGGATAGAAACCCATACGCTGTGTCTGAGTCATCGTAAAGCCTCGGTCAACTACCCTTCCGGGTAAAGCCTTGACAACTACGACGCCCTCGAGGTGGAGAGCCTACCCGGAATCTCCACCACCGCACACCCAACACAAGAACACTGAGAACACATATCATGTTTCACACAACACACACAACCCCATCCTGCGACTCGGAGATAACCCACGCCAAAGTACTAGGTCAAGAGGGGTCCCATATAACCCTCATGTGGTTAGTACGCAAAAGTACTTGGATCAATGGCGCAAGCAACATTTTCGGTCCTTAGGGACACAGGCACCTTTCCTTGTCACACCCAACAATCACACCAACATGCCATTGTGTTAAGTCAAATCATTTTGTTTCATTTTCGGTTTTACAAAACAAAAGCATAAGGTGCTGAACCAAAATAAACAAAATGATTTGTGTGATCAAGGTCATCGACTAAGTCGATAACCGCCCAATTCTACCAGTAGCTAAGCATTTCTAAGCATGACATCGCAAAGACAAGAAAAGAGCATAATTAAATCACCGGCTCTAATTCACCAAATATGATAATAACTTATGGTTGTGGCAGGGATAACATTTTAATGGCAACAATGCATTAGGAATAGCTACCTCTAAACAGGCAAAAATAATGGGACACAAAAGCAATGCATACATATAGTTTGTAAACAAGATATTAGACTTTGAAAGTAATGGGACATTTATGATCAAATATCTTGCCCGCTTGTCTGTGGGTCAAGGTGTTGCCGAGGATCAACAATATTATGAATGTGCTCTTCGGATCCTAACGAAAGCAAAAGCAACCGATAAGAACGAATGAAATACAAAGACCCAACAGTAAACTCCCTCCAAAAATTCTAAAATTTTTACAGTAGCAAGGTCTTGATTTATAATGAATTTAGCAACAAGAACCAATTGATTTGGATTCTTAATGCCAAAGATATGACCAAAACAATATTGCTCACTTTTATAAATCAAAACGCTACTATTCATTAGCAAAATTTTCTGAGCTATATTGAGGTTGGAAACATTTTTAACTTAAAGATGAGTTAAAAACATAACCAACAAAATTTGAATCAACCGAAAAGGATTTGAAATGAATTAGTTATGCATTTTACAAGTTATCACATTTTTCAGTTGATAAATAAATCCTTTCGGGAATTTCAGAAACGAGAATCGACGTGGCCGAACGAGGAGCGTTGATCTTGGATCAAACGGTCCGCGCCCCATGCTTTACGCGCGCGCGCGCTGAAGCCTTGCCGCCAACCGTTGGATCCGATCCAACGGTTCACGCGGCCCGTAACGCTCGGTGGTCCGAACGCTCACGCGCGACGCCGAGCCGCCGATCCGGGATCCGACGGTCCACGTGATCCGAGGTCCGTGGTCCGAACGCTCGCCGAGATCGCGCCGCTGATCGTGGATCCAACGGACCACGCATCGAGGCGCCGCAATGCACTCAATTTTTCGGCGCGATCCCGAGCCGCAGATCTTAGGATCGACGGTCCAAAACGACGACGCTCAAACCAACGCCCCGCTTTCGCCCGCAAAAGGTCGGAGGAGAACGGCTGGCCACGGCGGCTCTGGCCGCGGCGGTGCGAGCAAACACCTAAAACGAGTCCCTAATACTCATGCGCACCCAATGGTACCAGCGGCGTTAGCTGAGGTGGTCCAGAACGCCGGTAAGCCGGAGAGAACCGAGGTGAGCAAAAAGTGACGAAAACGAAAAATGCAAATGGCTCACCAAGGGTCCACGGAGTCGGTGCCGAGCCACTAGGGGCTAAAGAGGGTTACCTGGGCGCAAGGGATGCACCGAAAAGAGTCGATGCTGCTCGGGCGAAGAAGAATGGCGATTTCGGCCGAAAAGGGGGAAGTCCGAAATTGGGCTGCTCCTTTCTGTCAAAAGCCAAATTGGCAGAGGGTTAAGCTTCAGTGAGTAGAGGGAGAGCAGAGGGAGCAAAGATTTGTGGAAGAAAACCCCCGCTGCACCGACTTCACCGAAGCTCCAAACCGCCGATGGCGCCGAGAGCTTCCCGAGAATCTGTGGCTCCAGCGGGCTTGAGAGTGCTAGCTAGAGCTGCGGTGTGGCTAAAGGAAGCTAAGGGAGAAACCAAGGAGCTTAAATAGCCGGGGATGGCCGAGGGCAACGGCGATAACCCGTTCGGGTCAAACCGGCCGTTTGAGCGCGAGAGAGCGACGGGAGCGGTTGGAGAGGGGACGCCTGAGGGAGGAGCACGACGAGCAATAAATGCGCGCAGAGAGCCGTTGAAAAGCGACCGGGGAAGGGACGGCACGCCGCGACTTTTCTCTCTGCGCACGCCATGGCCATTGCTGACGCGCGAGTCGGACGGAGGAAGGAGACGATGCGCTGACCGTTGGATTGAAATCGAACGGCTGCAATAGATCGGTTCGATGAACGATTCAACGCCGCTCAATCCAGACCGTGCGATGCCGATCCAACGGCTCATTAACTCCGCGCGCCATCGCGTGCTACGGTGCGCGTTAGTTGGTTCGACCGAGTCAAGTGGCTCGAGCCCGAGTCCGGTTCGAACCCGAGGAACAGTGCAAACCAGTTTAGAATTTGAATTTTAGACATCTGATTTTTGAGGAATTATTTGAGGTAGCAAACAAACTCCAAAATTTATGAAATTTTAACTGGAGCTTGCTGACCGCAGGAGGAGCTTTCCATAAAATTTTCAGAGATTTTCATGCACTGAAATATTCTACAGAAATTCCAGAAGAGGGGAAAAATGGGGTTTGACCAGTTTGACTTGCCTCCAAAAATTATCAAATAATTTCTAAAAATCATGAGATAATTCAGAGGTGTTAAACATCAACCCTAGACCCAATGAAAATTATTTCCAGAGATTGGGCACAAGATTTTTATGGAGGAGGTTTATGACTTGAGTTTAATTGGTGAAATTTGGAGTTTAAATTCCACCAATTAAAGAAAGAGGTTTCAAACATTGTAACAGTACATGAGGTAGCAAAAGTTTTAACTTATCCTCATTTTTATTACATTTGAAACATAAACCCAATTTGGGATGTTACAAAACCTCCCCCCCTTACAAAAATCTCGTCCCGAGATTTGGCTTACTCGGTAAAGAAAGAGGGGTAGTCTGCACGGAGACGATCTTCCCTTTCCCAAGTAGCCTCATCCTCGGAATGATTCGACCACTGAACTTTAAGGAACTTGATGGCACGATTCCTCGTCCTTCGTTCAGCCTCTTCAAGGATGCGAACAGGGTGCTCCTTGTAGGTCAAATCTTCCTGAACATCAAGAGTTTCCAACGGAGCTTCCTCAGTTGGAACACGGAGACACTTCTTTAGTTGGGACACATGGAAAACATCATGTACCCATTCAAGTGCAGCTGGCAGTTCCAACTTATAGGCAACAGCTCCTTTCTTCTCGATAACACGGTAAGGACCGACATATCGAGGAGCTAACTTGCCCTTGACGCCGAAACGCTGATGACCCTTCAAAGGAGAGACTTTGAGATAAACAAAATCATTGGGCTCAAAGCTCAATTCACGACGACGGCGATCCGCATAGCTCTTTTGCTCGGATTGAGTACGTGCGCAAACGATCACGAATAAGTCGGACTTGACTTCGGCCTCATCGATCGAGTCCGCCAAAGAAAGGTCTTTCACCCGCCTCCACCAATTCAACGGGTTCGACTTTCTCCGTATAAGGCCTCGAAGGTGACATGCCGAGACCGCCTCGAAAGCGTTGTTGTAGGAAAACTTCGCAAATGGCAAGCATTTCTCCCAATTCTTTCCATAGGAGAGAACACAAGCACGAAGCATGTCTTCCAACACTTGGTTGACTCTTTCACCGCCATCGCTTGAGGATGATATGTCAATCGAAGAAAGACGAGTGCCCATAGCTTCTTGCGCACCATTCCAAACCGGAGGTAAATAGTGAACCACGATCGAAATGATCGTCTTTGGTACACCATGCAAGCTCACAACTCGAGATGTAGAGCTCACTAGACGATCGGCACAAGCTTGGTCTTGATCGGAAGAAAATGTGCCACTTTGGTTAATCGATCAATAATTACCCGATAGCATCATTCCCTTTGTGACGTGGGCGCACGGTGATAAAGTCCATCCCGATCGAATCCCACTTCCATTCGAATAGGCAAAGGTGAAGCAAGCTCGCTGACGCGATGCTCAACCTTGACACGACGACACACGCCGCGCTCGAAGAACGAACTTCGCAATCTCCCTCTTCATTCGGGTCCACCAAAATCTCTGACGGAGATCTTGATACATCTTTGTGGCCCCGGGGTGGATAGACAAAGGCGAATCATGGGCCTCGCGGAGAATCAAATCCCGCAGTTCCATGTCCTTTGGAACCACAAGGCGCTGCCCGAACCTTACAACCCCATGCTCATCCTCGAGAAGCACTTGTCGTTCCGTTCTTGACATTTTCCTTGATGCGGCTTATTCCAAAGATCCGATTGCTGAGCGACCTTAATCCGATCTACCAAGGTTGGTTGCACAACCAAGGCAGCGAGGGAACCCCGCTCAACCAAACCTAAGTTGAGACGCTGAAATTCCTCCAGAAGGGTGGGTTGACATCTCTAGAGCAACAAGGCATTGCAATGTGCTTTGCGAATGAGCGCATCGGCAACGACGTTAGCCTTGCCCGGATGGTAGTGAATACCCATGTCATAATCTTTGACCAACTCCAACCATCTCTTTTGCCCGAGGTTCAGATCTGTTGGGTGAACAAATACTTTAGGCTTTTGTGATCCGAATACACTTCACAACGACACCGATTAGGTAATGTCGCCAAATCTTAAGTGCATGAATCACAGCAGCTAATTCCAAGTCATGGGTAGGATAGTTGAGTTCATGAGGTCTCAATTGCCTTGATGCATAGGCCACTACCTTGCCTTCTTGCATAAGGACACAACCGAGTCCTCGACGAAGCATCGCAAAAGATATCGAAGCTTCGATGAATATCGGAAGAACGAGGACGGAGCGTGGTCAAACGCTTCTTGAGTACTTGGAAGCTTTCTCACAAGCATCGGACCACAAGAACTTCTTGTCCTTCTTGAGCAACTCACATCGGCCGCGATCTTGGAGAAATTCTCGATAAAGCGGCGATAATATCCCGCTAACCCGAAAACTCCGCACTTCGCCATCAAGTAGGTCAACCCATGAAAGAACATCGCGACCTTGTTAGGGTCAACGGCCACGCCTCTGAAAGAACATGACCCAAGAAGGCCACTTCCTTCAACTGAACGCGCACTTGTCGAACTTGGCATACAACGGTGCTCACGAAGCTTGCCTAACACGAGCCTCGGATGCTCATCATGTTCCTCATCGCTCTTAGAATAGATAAGAATATCATCGATGAAGACCACGACAAACTTATCCAAATACTCCATGAATACCGAATTCATGAGGTTCATGAACAAGGCGGAGCATTGGTTAAGCCAAATGACATGACGGTATACTCATACAAGTCAGTAGCGAGTAGAGAAAGCCGTCTTTTGAATATCCTCGTGTCGATCCGAACTTGATGATATCCCATTCTCAAATCAATCTTGGAGAACACTCGAGCTCCAGCTTAATTGATCAAAGAGATCATCGATGCGGGCAATGGATACTTGTTCTTTACCGTGACCTCATTAAGCGGACGGTAATCAACGCACATGCGCAAAGTATTGTCTTTCTTCTTTACGAAGATTGCTGGACAACCCCACGGAGATGAGCTAGGGCGAATGAATCCTTTTTCTTGCAGCTCATTCAGTTGCTTCTTCAACTCCACCAACTCGCTCGGTGGCATCCGATAATGCCTCTTTGAAATCGGGCGTGACAGGAACCAACTCAATGACAAACTCGAGGTCTCGAATCGTGGCATCCCTAAGATCTTCAGGAAAGACATCAATGAAGTCACGAACTGTGGGAACTTTACTAATATCTACAGCGGGCTTTGCTTCAAGCGCTAAGAGATGCGGGCCTAGCGACTTCGGGCGAAAGCTTAACCCGCTAGCGGAAGACTAGATAGAGAGACACTTCTTGGCGCAATCGATTTGTCCCTTATGCCGAGACAACCAATCCATGCCAAGAATTACATCTAAACTTGCTGAATGGAGGAGGATAAGATTCGCAAGGAATCTTACTCCTCGATCTCAATTGGGACATCCCTACACTCGATTCACCCTCAACTCCAACCCGAGAGCGAATGAGCAAAGGGACCAACAATGGAGTAAAGAGGAGCTCACTAATAGCAGCAAAAGACTCGAAAACAAAGAATGAGATGCTCTGAATCAAACAAAACAAAGAGCGTAATGAGAGTTAATGAAAGTGTACCCAAAGACGACATCGGGTGCCTCTTGCGCCTCCTCCGCTGAGATGAGGTTGACTCGACCACTACCCACGCCTTGGGTAGTAGGGACTATCTTCAGGTCCTGAGAAGAACCACCTCCTGGCCCGCGTCCTCCATTAGGACGAGGGGCTGCTCCTGTCTTCTTGGGGCATTGATTCGCATAATGCCCCTTGTTGTTGCGGAGAAGCAGGTGACGTCCGCGGCTGTGCGGAGGCCTCCTGGCTGACTCGCAGGTGCACGTGATTGGGGCACGGCCTGCGAAGGGCGAAGAACAGCCGACGGCCTCGGGTGCCGAAGGCGGAGGACGGACCGAGACCGCCCAACACGAACGGAAAGAGCCGGCTCATACGACTTGTGGGCCTCCCACTTGCGCTTGCGGGAATCCACAAGTGCTCTCCCCGCGTGCTCAGCAACGATGGCCTTGTCCACCAAGGCCTGGAAATCCGGAAAGTCAACGATGGATAGCTTGTCCTGCAGCTCCTCGGACAAACCATCCTTGAACTTCTCTTGCTTGGCCTCATCAGTGGCCACCTCCTCCGGAGCATAACGAGCCAAATGGTTGAACTCGTAAAGATACTCCGTGACTGAATGACGCCCTTGCCTGAGCGACAAGAATTCCTTCTTCTTCAGCTTCATCAAGCCGGAAGGAATATGAGAGCGGCGGAAGGCAGTACGGAACTCCTCCCAAGTGACGGTGTGACCGCCTACCGCATGGCGAAAGCTCTCCCACCAAGACAAAGCTGCACCCTCCAGCTGGTGCGATGCGAATAGCGCCTTCTCGTGCTCACGCATGCGCTATGCGGCTTGCGCCAACCGCACGGCCGATCCGCTCAAGTCAAGCGGTCCTCGAGACGGAGAACGAGGGGTGAGTGCGAAGAAACTCCGCGAGTCCCCCACGCGGCTGGTGTCCACCCCCTTGCCCGGATCCTGAAGCACCGGAAAGGGCGGAAGTGTTGCGCGTGATGACGTCCAGAAGAACCCTCCTGTCCTCTGCACGGTTGCGCTCGATTTGAAGAAGGACCTCGCCATGGTCTGAGGAGGAGGAAGATCCTCGTCCCGACCACCGATCGCCTTGGCCGCTACGAAAGGTCCGCCATCCTGTTACAAGAAACTTTGGTTAAAACTAGACTCAAAGATTAAAAGCCGAAAGAAAGCGAAAAGCTAGCGACTAGGGGAATGGAATATCACCCTAACCGAAAGCCAAAACCAGTATGTGTATAAACTTAGGCATGTTTACAAAAGGACTCCAAAAACGGCAAGGAATCATAAAACCAAAGCTCAACTCCCCAATGCAACTAACCCGTATTGAATGAGCGAGTAATTGCTTGAGAAGATAAAAATTCAGAATAGTAGGTAAGATCTATTACCCTAAAGAGCAATGTTTAGTCAACTAAAATAGTGTTAGATACTTAGCTAACTAGTATCACATCTTACCCTTTTACCCTACAAGTTTTAATTGATTATCCTCTCATTTTCTACCCCATTAGAAACCATCGAGCTTGCTGTCCGAAATTGAAGTTGCTTTAGTGATTTTGCATCCAAGCTCGGTAGAAGTCTTCCATTCTAGAAACTTCAAAACCCGCACACTTCAATTTGCCAAGCTCAGTGGTCCTATCAGAAACCATTGAGCTTGCTGTCTGGAAATTGAAGCGTGCTGTTCAGATTCCGCATCCAAGCCTCTAGCCGAAACCTTCAGTCCAGAAACTTCAAAACCCTAAGAACTTCAATTTGCCAAACTCAGTGGTTCCCAAAACCCATTTAATCGATAACACTATCTTTGAAGGAAGAAGAGGTAAACAATTTTCAAAACTCAAATTAGAGTGAGATGAGAGGAGAAAGCTAAGATAGGTAAGGAATAAAATCTGAGAATTCCTTAAGCTTTCAAAAATCATTTGATACTTTGAAAATAGTATTTTCCAAAATATCCTATACTACGGTCAGTATGGCTCTGATACCAAACCTTGTGAGACCCCGGTTTATCCGACTTGTAATGCTTAACCACCCATTCGGTCCTAGCATCACAAAGCAGATAATCCGAGACTCGAGACATGTATACTTCCCAGAAATGCAAGATACACACCTCTTTACAAAGTCCATGCATCAATTCCATTCATTCACATAGAACCGAAACATAAACAACAATCCAAAAGATAACATAAATAAAGGATAGTCATTACAAAAGAGAGGCCAACCGGCCAAACAACAGATACATAAAGAAATTTAACAGCGGAAGCAAAAGTGCCATAAGATGGCCATAAAACAAAAGAGCCAATCAGTGTGCCTTTAACCCACATGGCAACCGACCGGACCGCCAAGCTAGTCGTCGAATCCACAAAGACAACTCACAAAAGTGAGGCCCTTGGGGCTCACCTTCTTCCTCTGCAAACAAAAGCAAATTTCAAAAAATCGGGTGAGTACATTGAATGTACTCGCAAGATATATAAGAATGATAACAGATCTATACAATAACTACATGCAAGCTTATTTAAGTGGAGCAGGTTAGGACTCAAATTTTTAAGCATAAAGCAAGTTTTATTTGCAATAATGTAATAGATCAAAGGCAATTTTGCAATCTGATTTTGTTTGATAAAAACAGTAGTAATCAAGTATCAACAACAAGAAATACCTGAAGTGACTAAACCATTAGTCACCACAATAGCATGAATTACCCATTCATGCCAACCATATCAAGTTTTAATTTTTAAAACAAAAACAGCTTGTTGAAGTCTAGATCTTGCGGAAATCCCCAAGCGTGTCCATAACCTAGGGCGAGGCTATTCAATAGTTTTATCCTGCAGGTGTACCAACTTACCCACATGTCGGACCGCCTTTGCCAAGCTATTAAGCACACTTCCTTAGGTATGCCAAGACGGCTAAGTCCTACGAGACGTTTCCAATATTGTGAATTATTCACGAGCCGCCCGTATGGATAGAAACCCATACGTTGTGTCGAGTCATCGTAAAGCCTCGGTCAACTACCCTTCCCTGTAAAGCCTTGGACAACTACGACGCCTCTCGGTGGAGAGCCTACCCTAATCTCCACCACCGCACACCCAACACAAGAACACCGAGAACACATATCATGTTTCACACAACACACACAACCCCTCCTGCGACTCGGAGATAACCCACGCCAAAGTACTAGGTCAAGAGGGGTCCCATATAACCCTCATGTCGTTAGTACGCAAAAGTACTTGGATCAATGGCGCAAGCAACATTTTCGGTCCTTAGGGACACAGGCACCTTTCCTTGTCACACCCAACAATCACACCAACATGCCATTGTGCCCAAGTCAAATCATTTTGTTTCATTTTCGGTTTTACAAAACAAAAGCATAAGGTGCTGAACCAAAATAAACAAAATGATTTGTGTGATCAAGGTCATCGACTAAGTCGATAACCGCCAATTCTACCTCAGTAGCTAAGCATTTCTAAGCATGACATCGCAAAGACAAGTAAAGAGCATAATTAAATCACCGGGCTCTAATTCACCAAATGATGATAATAACTTATGGTTGTGGCGGGGATAACATTTTAATGGCAACAATGCATTAGGAATAGCTACCTCTAAACAGGCAAAATAATGGACACAAAAGCAATGCATACATATAGTTTGTAAACAAGATATTAGACTTTGAAAGTAATGGGACATTTATGATCAAATATCTTGCCTCGCTTGCTGTGGGTCAAGGTGTTCTTGAGGATCAACAATATTATGAATGTGCTCTTCTGATCCTAACGAAAGCAAAAGCAACCGATAAGAACGAATGAAATACAAAGACCCAACAGTAAACTCCCTCCAAAAATTCTAAAATTTTTACAGTAGCAAGGTCTTGATTTATAATGAATTTAGCAACAAGAACCAATTGATTTGGATTCTTAATGCCAAAGATATGACCAAAACAATTTTGCTCGGCTTTTATAAATCAAAACGCTACTATTCATTAGCAAAATTTTCTGAGCTATATTGAGGTTGGAAACATTTTTAACTTAAAGATGAGTTAAAAACATAACCAACAAAATTTGAATCAACCGAAAAGGATTTGAAATGAATTAGTTATGCATTTTACAAGTTATCACATTTTTCAGTTGATAAATAAATCCTTTCGGGAATTTCAGAAACGAGAATCGACGTGGCCGAACGAGGAGCGTTGATCTTGGATCAAGCGGTCCGCGTCCCAACACCCAGCGCGCGCGCGCGCTGAAGCCTTAGCGTCAACCGTTGGATCTGGATCCAACGGTTCACGTGGCCCAGAACGTTCGGTGGTCCGAACGTTCACGCGCACGCGAGCCGTCGATCTGGGATCCGACCGTCCAACGTGGATCCGAGGTCCGGTGGTCGAACGTTCGCTCAGATCTGCGCCGTTGATCGTGGATCCAACGGACCACAGACCGAGGCGCGCAACAGACTCAATTTTTCGGCGCGATCCCGAGCCGCAGATCTTAGGATCGACGGTCCAAAACGACGCACGTTCAAACCAACGTCCTGTTTTCGTCCGGCAAAAAGGTCGGAGGAGAACGGCTCGCCGCCGGCGGCTCTGGCCGCGGCGGTGCGAGCAAACACCTAAAACGAGTCCCTAATACTCATGCGCACCCAATGGTACCAGCGGCGTTAGCTGAGGTGGTCCAGAACGCCGGTAAGCCGGAGAGAACCGAGGTGAGCAAAAAGTGACGAAAACGAAAAATGCAAATGGCTCAGCTGCGGTCCACGGGAGCTGGTGCCAGGCCACTAGGGGCTAAAGAGGGTTACCTGGGCGCAAGGGATGCACCGAAAAGAGTCGATGCTGCTCGGGCGAAGAAGAATGGCGATTTCGGCCGAAAAGGGGGAAGTCCGAAATTGGGCTGCTCCTTTCTGTCAAAAGCCAAATTGGCAGAGGGTTAAGCTTCAGTGAGTAGAGGGAGAGCAGAGGGAGCAAAGATTTGTGGAAGAAAACCCCCGCTGCACCGACTTCACCGAAGCTCCAAAACCGTCAATGGCGGCCGAGAGCTTCCCGAGAATCTGTGGCTCAGCGGGCTTGAGAGTGCTAGCTAGAGTCATGGTGTGGCTAAAGGAAGCTAAGGGAGAAACCAAGGAGCTTAAATAGCCGGGATGGCCGAGGGCAACGGCGATAACCCGTTCGGGTCAAACCGGCCGCTTGAGCGAGAGAGCGACGGAGCGGTTGGAGAGGGACGCTGAGGAGGAGCACGACGAGCAATAAATGCGCCGCAGAGCCGTTGAAAAGCGACCGGGGAAGGGACGGCACGCCGCGACTTTTCTCTCTGCGCACGCCATGGCCATTGCTGACGCGCGAGTCGGACGGAGGAAGGAGACGATGCGCTGACCGTTGGATTGAAATCGAACGGCTGCAATAGATCGGTTCGATTTAAACGATTCGAACGCTCGCTCAATCCTGGACCGTGCGATGCTGATCCAACGGCCCACAACTCCCGCGCCCGACTGCGTCGCGCCGGTGCGGTTAGTTGGTTCGACCGAGTCAAGTGGCTCGAGCCCGAGTCCGGTTCGAACCCGAGGAACAGTGCAAACCAGTTTAGAATTTGAATTTTAGACATCTGATTTTTGAGGAATTATTTGAGGTAGCAAACAAACTCCAAAATTTATGAAATTTTAACTGGAGCTTGCTGACCGCAGGAGGAGCTTTCCATAAAATTTTCAGAGATTTTCATGCACTGAAATATTCTACAGAAATTCCAGAAGAGGGGAAAAATGGGGTTTGACCAGTTTGACTTGCCTCCAAAAATTATCAAATAATTTCTAAAAATCATGAGATAATTCAGAGGTGTTAAACATCAACCCTAGACCCAATGAAAATTATTTCCAGAGATTGGGCACAAGATTTTTATGGAGGAGGTTTATGACTTGAGTTTAATTGGGGAAATTTGGAGTTTGAATTCCACCAATTAAAGAAAGAGGTTTCAAACATTGTAACAGTACATGAGGTAGCAAAAGTTTTAACTTATCCTCATTTTTATTACATTTGAAACATAAACCCAATTTGGGATGTTACAAAACCTCCCCCCCTTACAAAAATCTCGTCCCGAGATTTGGCTTACTCGGTAAAGAAAGAGGGGTAGTCTGCACGGAGACGATCTTCCCTTTCCCAAGTAGCCTCATCCTCGGAATGATTCGACCACTGAACTTTAAGGAACTTGATGGCACGATTCCTCGTCCTTCGTTCAGCCTCTTCAAGGATGCGAACAGGGTGCTCCTTGTAGGTCAAATCTTCCTGAACATCAAGAGTTTCCAACGGAGCTTCCTCAGTTGGAACACGGAGACACTTCTTTAGTTGGGACACATGGAAAACATCATGTACCCCTTCAAGTGCAGCTGGCAGTTCCAACTTATAGGCAACAGCTCCTTTCTTCTCGATAACACGGTAAGGACCGACATATCGAGGAGCTAACTTGCCCTTGACGCCGAAACGCTGATGACCCTTCAAAGGAGAGACTTTGAGATAAACAAAATCATTGGGCTCAAAGCTCAATTCACGACGACGGCGATCCGCATAGCTCTTTTGCTGGATTGAGCTGTGCGCAAACGATCACGAATAAGCTGGACTTGACTCTCGGCCTCATCGATCGAGTCCGGGCCAAAGAAAGGTCTTTCACCCGTCTCCGACCAATTCAACGGGGTTCTGCACTTTCTCCCGTATAAGGCCTCGAAAGGTGACATGCCGAGACTGGCCTGAAAGCTGTTGTTGTAGGAAAACTCGGCAAATGGCAAGCATTTCTCCCAATTCTTTCCATAGGAGAGAACACAAGCACGAAGCATGTCTTCCAACACTTGGTTGACTCTTTCAGTCTGGCCATCAGTTTGAGGATGATATGCTGAACTGAAAGAAAGACGAGTGCCCATAGCTTCTTGCAGACCATTCCAGAACCGGGAGGTAAATAGTGAACCACGGTCAGAAATGATCGTCTTTGGTACACCATGCAAGCTCACAATCCTGGAGATGTAGAGCTCAGCTAGACGATCGGCACGAAGCTTGGTCTTGACTGGAAGAAAATGTGCCACTTTGGTTAATCGATCAATAATTACCGGATAGCATCATTCCCCTTTTGTGACGTGGGCGCACGGTGATAAAGTCCATCCCGATCGAATCCCACTTCCATTCGAATAGGCAAAGGTCAAGCAAGCTCGCTGACGCCGATGCTCGGCCTTGACACGACGACACCGCGCCGCACTCGACAACGAACCGCAATCTCCCTCTTCATTCGGGTCCACCAAAATCTCGACGGAGATCTTGATACATCTTTGTGGCCCCGGTGGATAGACAAAGGCGAATCATGGGCCTCGCGAGAATCAAATCCCAGTTCCATGTCCTTTGGAACCACAAGGCGCCGCCGAACCTTACAACCCCATGCTCATCCTCGAGAAGCACTTGGTCGTTCCGTTCTTGACATTTTCCTTGATGCGGCTTATTCCAAAGATCCGATTCTTTGGCGACCTTAATCCGATCTACCAAGGTTGGTTGCACAACCAAGGCGGCGAGGAACCCGCTCAACCAAACCTAAGTTGAGACAGCAAATTCCTCCGAAGGGTGGGTTGACATCTCCGGAGCAACAAGGCATTGCAATGTGCTTTGCGATCGAGCGCATCGGCAACGACGTTAGCCTTGCCGGATGGTAGTGAATACCCATGTCATAATCTTTGACCAACTCCAACCATCTCTTTGCCCGAGGTTCAGATCTGGTTGGGTGAACAAATACTTTAGGCTTTTGTGATCCGAATACACTTCACAACGATTCTGATTAGGTAATGTCGCCAAATCTTAAGTGCATGAATCACGGACTAATTCCAAGTCATGGGTAGGATAGTTGAGTTCATGAGGTCTCAATTGCCTTGATGCATAGGCCACTACCTTGCCTTCTTGCATAAGGACACAACCGAGTCCTCGACGAAGCATCGCAAAAGATATCGAAGCTTCGATGAATATCGGGAAGAACGAGGACGGAGCGGTGGTCAAGCGCTTCTTGAGTACTTGGAAGCTTTCCTCACAAGCATCGGACCACAAGAACTTCTTGTCCTTCTTGAGCAACTCCGTCATCGGCTTCGCGATCTTGGAGAAATTCTCGATAAAACGGCGATAATATCCCGCTAACCCGAGAAAACTCCGCACCGGTTCATCAAGTAGGTGAACCATGAAAGAACATCGCGACCTTGCTAGGGTCAGCGGCTCGCCTCTGCGAAAGAACATGACCCAAGAAGGCCACTTCCTTCAACTGAATGCGCACTTGTCGAACTTGGCATACGGTGGTGCTCACGGCTTGCCTAACACGAGCCTCAGATGCTCATCATGTTCCTCATCGTTCTTAGAATACATAAGAATATCATCGATGAAGACCACGACAAACTTATCCAAATACTCCATGAATACCGAATTCATGAGGTTCATGAACAAGGCGGGAGCATTGGTTAAGCCAAATGACATGACGGTATACTCATACAAGCCGTAGCGAGTAGAGAAAGCCGTCTTTTGAATATCCTCAGGTCGTATCCGAACTTGATGATATCCCATTCTCAAATCAATCTTGGAGAACACTCGAGCTCCAGTTAATTGATCAAAGAGATCATCGATGCGGGGCAATGGATACTTGTTCTTTACCGTGACCTCATTAAGCGGACGGTAATCAACGCACATGCGCAAAGTATTGTCTTTCTTCTTTACGAAGATTGCTGGACAACCCCACGGAGATGAGCTAGGGCGAATGAATCCTTTTTCTTGCAGCTCATTCAGTTGCTTCTTCAACTCCACCAACTCGTTCGGTGGCATCCGATAATGCCTCTTTGAAATCGGGCGATCACGGAACCAACTCAATGACAAACTCGAGGTCTCGAATGGTGGCATCCGGAAGATCTTCAGAAAGACATTAATGAAGTCACGAACGTGGGAACTTCACTAATATCTAGGCGGGCTTTGCTTCAAGCGCTAAGAGATGCGGGCCTAGCAGCTTGGCGTAAAAGCGAACTCGCAAATGGCTCACCAAGCGGTCCACGGAGCTGTGCCGAGCCACTAGGGACTAAAGAGGGTTACCTGGGCGCAAGGGATGCACCGAAAAGAGTCGATGCTGCTCGGGCGAAGAAGAATGGCGATTTCGGCCGAAAAGGGGGAAGTCCGAAATTGGGCTGCTCCTTTCTGTCAAAAGCCAAATTGGCAGAGGGTTAAGCTTCAGTGAGTAGAGGGAGAGCAGAGGGAGCAAAGATTTGTGGAAGAAAACCCCACGCACTGACTTCACCAAGCTCCAAAACCGTCAATGGCGGCCGAGAGCTTCCCGAGAATCTGTGGCTCCAGCGGGCTTGAGAGTGCTAGCTAGAGCTGCGGTGTGGCTAAAGGAAGCTAAGGGAGAAACCAAGGAGCTTAAATAGCCGGGGATGGCCGAGGGCAACGGCGATAACCCGTTCGGGTCAAACCGGCCGTTTGAGCGCGAGAGCGGCGGAGCGGTTGGAGAGGGGCGCTGAGGAGGAGCACGACGAGCAATAAATGCGCGCAGAGAGCCGTTGAAAGCGGCCGGGAAGGGACGGCACGCGCGACTTTTCTCTCGCAGCGCCATGGCCATTCTTGACGCGAAGTCGGACGGAGGAAGGAGACGATCTGTTGACCGTTGGATTGAAATCGAACGGTGCAATAGATCGGCTCGATTTAAGCGATTGAACGCTCGCTCAATCTGGACCGTCGCGATCTTGATCCAACGGCCCATTAACTCCAGCGCACATGCGCGTCGCGGCAAGCGTTAGTTGGTTCGACCGAGTCAAGTGGCTCGAGCCCGAGTCCGGTTCGAACCCGAGGAACAGTGCAAACCAGTTTAGAATTTGAATTTTAGACATCTGATTTTTGAGGAATTATTTGAGGTAGCAAACAAACTCCAAAATTTATGAAATTTTAACTGGAGCTTGCTGACCGCAGGAGGAGCTTTCCATAAAATTTTCAGAGATTTTCATGCACTAAAATATTCTACAGAAATTCCAGAAGAGGGGAAAAATGGGGTTTGACCAGTTTGACTTGCCTCCAAAAATTATCAAATAATTTCTAAAAATCATGAGATAATTCAGAGGTGTTAAACATCAACCCTAGACCCAATGAAAATTATTTCCAGAGATTGGGCACAAGATTTTTATGGAGGAGGTTTATGACTTGAGTTTAATTGGGGAAATTTGGAGTTTGAATTCCACCAATTAAAGAAAGAGGTTTCAAACATTGTAACAAAGACATGAGGTAGCAAAAGTTTTAACTTATCCTTATTTTTATTACATTTGAAACATAAACCCAATTTGGGATGTTACATATACAAACCGTGTGGATTCAACTTCGATTTCGCTTTGTGGCAAATAATGCATCGCTGCACGTACCGTTCCACATCGCGCCTCATCTTAGGCCAATAAAAATGATCACTCAGCATAGACAATGTCTTCTCACGTCCAAAATGTCCCATCAATCCACCTGCATGTGATTCCTGCAATAATAGCAAACGCACAGAGGATTCTGGAACGCATAATTTGTTAGTGTGAAACAAAACCCATCTTGGATATGAAATTTATCCCACCTTTTCCCGTTTGCAATGTTCATAAGGAATGAAAAATCATGGTCATGAGCATATAAATCACGTAAACTCTCTAAACCAGGAACTTGCACTCCTAATTGAGTTAAGAGCACACTTTTCCTCGAAAGAGCATCAGCTACCACATTTTCCTTTCCCTTCTTATATTTTACAATGTAGGGAAATGACTCAATGAATTCGACCCATTTGGCATGTCTACGGTTCAGGTTTGCTTGACCCTTTAAATACTTCAATGCCTCATGATCAGAATGAATAATAAACTCTTTGGGCCATAAATAGTGTTGCCAAGTTTCTAACGCACGCACTAACGCATAAAGCTCTTTGTCATAGACCGGATAATTCAATTGAGCACCATTCGCTTTCTCACTAAAATAAGCTACCGGTCGACCGTCTTGCATTAAAACACCGCCAATACCCAATCCATCAAGGCCACACTCAATTTCAAAATTTTTAGTGAAATCGGTAAAACAAGCAACGGTGCTTGACTAAGCGTTTCTTAAGTTCAGCAAAAGCATTTTCTTGCGCTACCCCCCATACAAATTCAACACCCTTTTTAGTAAGGTTATTCAATGGGGCAGCGACGGTGCTAAAATCTTTAACAAAGCGCCGATAAAAACCGGCGAGACCATGAAAGCTCCTAATCGACTTACGCTTACGTGAGTTGGCCAATTTTAATCGCTTCAATTTTAGACTCGTCTACTTCAACTCCTTGCGCAGACACAACATAGCCCAAGAAAATAACACGATCTTTGCAAAAGGTGCACTTATCTAAGTTACCAAAAAGCCTAGCATTGCGTAAAACTTGTAGAACTTGTCTAATATGGTCAAAGTGCTCAAACTCGGTCATGATCAGAATCGAAATATCATCAAAGTACACAACCACAAATTTACCAATGAAATGCCTTAAAACATGATTCATTAAGCGCATGAAAGTACTAGGTGCGTTAGTTAGACCAAAAGGCATGACCAACCACTCATACAAACCAAATTTTGTTTTAAATGCTGTTTTCCACTCATCCCCTTCATGCATCCTAATTTGATGGTAACCACTACGCAAGTCTATTTTAGAGAAAATAAAAAGACCACTTAGTTCGTCTAGCATATCATCTAAGCGAGGTATTGGATGACGATATCGAATAGTGATATTATTAATTGCTCTACAATCTACGCACATACGCCATGAACCATCTTTCTTAGGAACTAAAATAACAGGAACAACACAAGGGCTTAAGCTTTCTCGAGCATGCCCTTTGGAGAGAAGTTCGTGTACTTGCTTTTGAATTTCCTTGGTTTCTTGGGGTTGGTGCGATGCGGTGGTCGGTTTGGTAGCGACGCCCCGAATCAAGTCAATCTTATGTTCAATCCAGCGGATTGGTGGTAGCCCACCGGTACCTCCTCCGAAAGACATCGCCAATTCTCGCAAAACACAAGCAATACCACTAGGAAGAGCAAAGAAGTCATTAGTTGAAAGCAATATGTCTTTGTACAAGAGTACAAAGTGCACCAAATTGGGATCCTCGCTGAATTCTCGATCTCGGATTTGGTAGCTAACATGACCAAGTTCTTCTCTCCTCGTGTTTCTTTGATTGATTAGCTCGCTCTTGAGGACTCTCCACGTGCATCTCATTTTTCTCGCATTGAAGAGTTCACAATCATCCCGGGTAAGCGGTTTCAAGATGATCTCCACATTGTTCCATCTAAAAGTGTAGCGATTTGTACGTCCATCGTGCACAGCAGAACGATCATATTGCCATGGTCGTCCCAACAGCAAGTGACACACCGTCATGGGCACAACATCGCAATCCACACTATCAGTGTACTTCCCAATAGAAAATGTCACACGCACCATATATTTCACCTTCACTTCCTCTTTGTCACTCAACCATTGCACATGATAAGGACGTGGATGCGGCAAATACTTCAAACCCAACTTATGACACATTTCTTTACTGGCCAAATTGTGGCAACTCCCGCCATCAATAATCACTTTGCACACCTTACCCTGATCAAGCTTTGCCCAAGTCTGAAATAAATTGCACCGTTGTTCGAGTGACGGTGATGGCATCACACTAAGCACCTTGGGTGTGCAAACAATGGAATACTGCTCAGTGCTCGGAAACTCTGGATCACATTCACATTGTTCTATGTCATCACTGTGCAAGACTGGCTGTGCATCAGGCGAATCGTCATCACTAGCTGAAATATAACCGCCCTCCTCTGTTATAAGCATAGTTCTGACATTCGGGCAGTCCCTCTGAAAGTGGCCAATGCCCTTGCACTTGTGGCAAATGATATCCCGTGAACGGCCTGTCGACCCCATAGACGAGGCCGTCGCGCTCTACGGAACCGCCGATCGGTCTTGTTGGTGGTGTACTCTCCGGCTTCTTACTTGCGGGACTGCGCATCGCTGAATTACTCCCGGCCGGAGTGCTTTTGTGATATGAATGTCCCGGACTGGTTGAAGAACGTGAACGGCAAAGAAACCGTGCATCTTCAATCACTTGGCGCCACCGGCGTGCTTGGTGTAGCAACTCGATCATATCATGGTAGGGATGGTGATTGACAATGCGCTGACAAAGATAATTCATGCCGACTAGAAATCTCGCCATTGTCTGCTCTTCATTTTCGCGAACATCTGCATGTATCATGATGGTCTCCATCTCCTTATGATATTCATCAATTGATTTCAAACCTTGTCGCAGCCCGGTCAACTTTTCAAATAGGGAACGCTTGTAATGGCGGAGAACAAAACGTGCCCGCAAATGCTGCTTCATCTGCTCCCAAGTAATAACTGGTAACTCGTGGCGCTCCATACGCTTACGAACAAACTGTTCCCACCAATGTGTGGCATAACCATCCAAACCATTGGACGCAAGCACGAGCTTCTTCTCATTGGAGTAGTTGTTCATCCGAACAGCTTATCAATTTTCAGCTCCCAAGTGAGGTATTCTTCCACATTAGTACCACCAAAAATATAGGAAGAGTAAATTTGGGCTTAGCGATAAAATCCTCAGTGTCGTCGTGTCGACGTCGATGCATATTGTTGTGGTGGTGGGGCTGTCGGCCGTCATAGTTGTTGACCGGAAAATCGTCGTCGCCCCAAAGTTCGGCCTCATCAGCCCAGCTACGAGGTGCATCATGCACATCTCCTCCTTGGGCACCCAATGGTGCGCCCCGACCCTGGGCCCCATTGTGGTCGTAGTTGCCGCGACCATGCCCCTGTGTATGAGGGCGAACCACGGCTTCCACTCCAGCGTGTGGTGGCACTACCATGCGACGCGCCTGGTGCTGGCGTCGCTCCTCATCCCCGCGAATGCCACGTGCCTCTGTGGTCTCATTGGGCAAGACAGCCGGAGGGCCTTGCACACTTGTGTCGTCAACATGCGCACCTCCATGAAGATTGTGTTGTGCGAACATGGCACGTAGTTCTTGGAAGTTATTATTGATGTCTGTGCGCAGCTGCGTGACCTCCTCTCCGAGGGTGTCCAGACCTGTCTGAACCACCCCGAGCTCATCGCGCACGCCATTGTCGCCTTCATGAACTGTTTTGCAAATCTCACGCAAACGGGTGTACTCTAACCACGTAACTGGTGCCTCCTGATTAGGTGGCTCCTCCTGATAACCTGACATGGCAACAACTCACGAATAGCAAACGAGATTATATCTGGGTTAGGAAAACAGAAGGTGCTCTCTCTACGCTCACAACTCTCTATTCTGCAAACAAGACAAGCTTACCGTTCCAAAGTGAATCAAGGACGGCAAAAATGACACTTGTGGCGGCGAACGAACCTCAACCCGGTAATGTAAGAGCGTAACCAAGAGCAAAGGTAGTACACGAACGGGTGTAGGTGGAGCTTGGTAAGGTATGTGTATAACCTATACAAACTGATATTCAAGTTGTTGTAATGCTAAGTAATGATCCAAGCTAGATTCTTTTTCCTATGTGCTGATCCAATGGGTTTAAGTGAAAAGGATGAACGCACACGCAAAGACAAATGTGACTCAATGCAAACAAAGGAATGAGCTAGCGAGACGGGATCTGAAAAAGAGATTAAGCAAGCTCGTTTTGCACCAAGTACTAAGAGAGACGCTAGCCAATTGCAATTGAAAATTGTAGGGCACAAGATTGCTCAAAAAAATGAATACACAATCTGAAATAATGATGGCCTGGTACTGTAGCAACCAATAAAATGTATAATACAGTAGCAATCGGCCAAAGAATTTTTTTTTCTCTCTTTTCTTTCGCAAAAATTATGTTTTTGCTCTTAGTTTTTTTTTTATACTTTTTTTTAATGCCGTGGCTCTTGCTATTGTGCGGCTGCCTTTTTTTTTTTTTTTTGCTTTTCTCAATGGCCGAAACTGTTTTGCTACCCTTGTGGGTGCATAAGCCCAAAAATTCAGCAATGTGTAAACAATGTTCAATAAGCAGCCCTAATACAATATCAAAAGCTAGTCTCACAAGATGAAAGGATATAAGTGAAGCGGAGCTCGGACGCAAAAGTTACGACCGAATTACAAACAGTGTACCAATTGAACTCGGATTTAACGAAAATTGAGTTCAGGGACTGAATTTGAATTTTGGATTTTGGATTTTTTTGTTTTTTTGGAAGGAAACAAGGAACAAGGTACGCAAAGGAAACACTTAGATCAGCACTAAACAAAAAATTCTAATGGACTAAAACCTAACAAAACTCACAAGAAATAACAGATTGAAACTAGGGTTTGGAATTTTTTTGTGTTGCAATTTTCGGTTTAGTGGACTATAGGACAGAAAAACGACACTAAACTAAGGGTAAAAAAACTCTCACCGAGTAAACCTAGAATCTGATACCATATGATACGGGGGATGCCCGATCTTCTCAGTGAGGAACCGTGGATAAATGATATGAAGTAGACGATGTCGCTAGCTGAACACTCGCGCCAATGCACGAACCCTCAACTCTTTGGAATACGCCCAAAACACACCGGGTAGTTGATCGTCGCGAGACCACGAACGACGATCGCCAAGTCCCCAATTCCCAATGGAACGACGGCTTGACCTTGAATTGCAGAACGAACCAATGGATCGCCTAGTCCTCTCTCAAAGTCCTCGCATGAACTCTGGTTTCGAAAGAACAAGCAATAGCTATGTTTCTATTCTTATGCATAAACTGGTCTGAGGTTACAATGGGGGTCTAACCCTCAATATATAGTGCTCCTTCTCCTCCTTATGGCTGGCTAAGAGGCCCTACTCCTACTCTAATTCGGAATTAAAACTCCTACTCCAATTCCGACTCAATCTAAAACAAAAAGGAAACTCTAATTTTAAAATCATCATATTGTTTCGGTCATATCTTTTGACTCCGAAGGAATTTCGTAGTGCGTGACCATCCGTTGGATCGGTCTTGAAGTTAGCTTTCCAACAAGTCCAAAAACACCCCAATCGGACTTCGTATGAGAAAGTTATGGCCTTTTTACTCCGAACTGTCCTGCTGATTCCGAATCCGAATTTGAGGCTGATTCCGAATCCGAATTGAATTCTGAGTTGAATCCGATTTTGAATTTGGTTGGGCTTGTGGAAGTTTCGAATTTGACTTGTATTCTTGGGCTTCTCCCCCTTGCTTGTCTCCCACGAGCTTCTCCTCCATTACTTTGGCTCCGGCGTCCCTCTTGGTTCCGAAGGCTTCAAAATGTTCAAACCTTAGAATGCACAAAACATTTGTATGAGGTAGCACCCAATTATGATCAATGACAATGTAAGATTCATTAAGAAACAAAAGCACCTGTTGATTTAGAAGTTTAGCTTTAGCTCTTGTTAGTGGACCAACAAACACTTCTGCACTTGTATTACTTGTAGCCTCACTTATGGCTTGGAGATCAATATGTGTATCGCCACGAATAGGAGGAAATGTATAAGTGTTAGAGATGCCCTCATCACCATGTAACGTGTACATATATGGGTGAATACAATTAAAGTACATATGAAGTGGTAATAGTATCTCATTTTCTACTTTAAAAGAAAAACTAGTTTTAAAAAATAGAATCTCATTTTTGCACAAATCGATGCCTCGTGTGATTTGTAGAGAGGTTGATAGAAATTTCTGTTGAAAATATGTTCTAAAGGCAATCATAAAGTTGATTTATTTTGTTATATTCATAATTTATTAGATAATATGTTATCTTGTTCCTAAAATAATATCGTTAATATTTATTATCAAGTATGTGACTTGATTGTGAAACTCTATTTCTATGATGATTATTCTTAGATGTTCCCTAGTCGGAAACATATGAGTATACATATGAATAGACTAGTATATGTATTGGTTGATGACCATATTTCACGTGTCATAGATATGGAGATATCAAATTAATAATATGGACACATGTAATCGAACATGGGGTTGTATCGACCCACCATGAAACACTGTGAGAACGTTGCATTTTTACATGTCATCAGTTGGTCTCATTTACAATACAAATGCTATGTCCTTAGACTTGAGGTTGTCGCACATACTTGAGATGCATAATGGCTCCCTTAGGGGTTGTCAAACGCTACTTTGTGACTGAATAGTTATAAAGATGACTTTCATGTTTTTTCATGATACATGCAACGAGACATGGTCGATCAAGATAGGATTTGCCTCTCCAGGCAACGGGAGAGATATCTCTAGGCCTCTTGAGTGATTGGATTCCAGAAATGCATGACCAAGCTACTCTCGGTTAAAGAGTTAACTGCAGTGGGCGGATTTGAGTCATGTGATCGAGAAAGAGTGGTCAAGCTAACTAATAAGGATGGTACGTACTACTTGAGCTTGACCGATATCGTGAGACAAAAGGAAATGCATATAAGTTTTGTGGAGGTTCGTCTGATATGATCTTTACTTATACTTGAGAGTTGGCATGTCTTACTAGGGGCCGCTACCGATTAGTGGACGAGTAGGAGTACTCGGACCATGACCAAGTGTACGTGAACCTATAGGGTCACACGCTTAAAGGGTTAGGATTTAATTTGGATGATGATCCGATCTCTTACGGACCATGAGTTCCTAATGGACCTCGAAGTTCAAAACCCATCATGTATGCCTATATATAGAGGGGCGGTGGTATAGTGTTAAAAGAGAGAATTAGGAATTCCTAAAACCCTAGCAGCCACACCTTCCTCATTCAATACCACGTAGCCGGCGCTGACACTCCAGCATGTGATGTCCCTGCCTCGTACGCGTGGATACCTTGTTGGTGTTGATGCAAAACATCAGCACTAGTACGATCTGCAAGTAGTGACGATCACAAGAAGCTGGAGGAGGAGATGTGTGGTTAGTACAACTACCACCGCACCAACACGCTACATCGACTCTACTTCCGCTACGAGTCTGCGCGTCTAATTGTAATCCTGTGATCAATTACTAGCGGAGTTTCCTTATTTACCCGTGTTTCAACAATTTCCTAGCATACTTCGATTGCCCAATTGTCATTTAACAAATTAGGAACGGGTGCCTATGATAGATTTGACTATTTAGACACTAAAAAGTTTCTAAACTTTTTCCTCCCACATATACTATACTATACTTCGTCACCCCAACGTCCGATAATTTCCCGTGCAAGTTAGAGATGAGCGGAAAAAAGATCGTAGGGAATACGTCATATCCTGAAAGTACTCCATGAACGTCGTGGGATAGGCCCTATAATTAACTAGGACCACCTCATCATCTTGTTCAAGTGCACGCCGACAGGCCTTATTGGATATCCAGTACGTCCAGCACGAAAGGAGAGAAAGGACGGATACAGATATAGCTTTCGTCCTATAAACCGCCATCTTGCCAAAATTGGAATTCGCCCCGCGTGCTGGCTACGCGATTCCCGAGTTGGATAGGTGCGCATGATGCGCACATGTACACTCCGACCGCACTATATTTTGACACTTTTCCCTTCTATAAATGGGGAGGCCCAGGAGACCAACTCCATTGCAACAGCTTGAACAGAAGTATACCAGGCCACTCAAATCAACTTGCTATTATACTCTACTCCCTACACTTACAAGCTGGCATGTCATGGAGAAGAGTAGGTTGTTGACAGAAGATAGAGAGCACAGATGGTGAGGTGCATGGAGAGGGCAGCACCTCAGTTCCTTTGTGCTCTCTATTCATCTGTCATCACCTCTAGCTAGCCGGCCCTCTTCTTTCATCTTGGCCATGCATATGTGCATTGAGCAACTATAGTAGTACAAAGTAACACTTTGAATTATAGTTATTGTTTTGCATCTTCTGCAGGTCATATGCAAGGATTAGCCTCAATCCGAAGCCCAATATATAATAAAGGTTGGTCGATGGGGGAGTTCAGATCTAGTACCATATGCAGGGATACATGTGGCCTGTTCCATATATGCATACCGTTGGTCTCTATTTCCCGTGATTACTTATATTTCTACCTATAATTAATACTTTATGTTTCATAGATTGTGTGTACCAATTACTCCCTCCGTTATTTTTTATCTTCACAGTCTCCGAGATACGACTTTGACCGTTACTTTTTATAAATTTATATTAAGATGTACTAATATAATTGTAATATTATGAAAATATTTTTAACAATAGATCTAATGATATAGTTTTCAAATAGCAAATTTAGATAGTTTTAAACCTATTTATAGTCAAACTTTAGAAAGTATGACGACACGAATTCTGGGACATCAAGTAAAAAAGAACATAGGGCAAGGTCTGAGCAGCACTCAAATCCGGCCGATGGGGTCAATTCATTTAAATTATTTTAAGTTTTCACTACCAGACTACCAATCTTTAGTGGCAGTGATTTTATTTCCTGACGGCCCGCTAGGAACCACCAGGAACAAATTTTTTTTTTGACAGGCTCATTACACCATCAGAAAAGATATCAATTTGTGTGATATGGCACTATGATACTGTAATTAACATCCCAAATTTGGAGTCTTTTTAAGCCTTTAAAAATAAAAACAACGATTTGAATTTTCTTGCTTAAGTTAAGGCTTAATTTGAATTTTTAAAAATTAAAATAATTTAATTTGAATAATCTGAACTTCAATTAAATTCAAAACAATTTCATTTGGGTTACTGGAGTTCTAGAGTATTTTCTGAAATTTTTTGGGAATTTTTGCAGTTTTTTGTTATTTCTGTGAGCCTGGTTTTCTTTAATTCTATTTCTGAAAATCAGAAAATCCTTTGGGCTGATTTCTTTTCTACCGGCCCATTCTTTTTTTCCCCGGCACAATTTCATTTTTCCTCGTCTCGCTTCGTTTGGACTTTCGCTTTCCCACACGCACCCCAGCTCTAGCCGAGCCGCTACCAGCGCCTTCATCTTCCTCCCGGACTAGGATTCCAGCTCCCACACGATGACCTTGCTGTCCCCAACACCAACTCTCCCACCTTGGACCTTTATAAGCCACCACACCTGTGTTAAAATCTTCGCCTCTATCTCCTCCCTCATAAGCCCTAGCCACCTTCGCCGGTTTTGCCGCCGTCTCACCGAATCGCCATCGAGGAGTTGTCAGCTGCCGCAAGTCCTCGTCACCAGGTTCATCACCAACATTGAGCCTTCGCCAGTGCCCTCGCCTTCATCAAGTCTGCCTTGTCAAGTTCTACGTGTTGCTTGCCTCGCTGTCCCCAGGAACTCGCTGGACTACTATCGCCTCCGTCTTCGCCAACTCCGTCTGCGCTACCCACCTCCCGATCGCCCTCTTCGATGCGTCTGTTGCCATCCAGAGCATGTCACCTCGCGTTCTCAATACTAATTCCTCGATTCCCACCTCGTTTTCACCTCTCCTCCCCGTAGCATGCCACCGCCAATACGCCTTCTTCTCCGCCTCCGACAGCAGTCACCCCGCCATCCCCTGCACTCCTTCGGTCTCCTTGTATTCCTGGTGTCGTTGCCGTGACGGTGCTCGCTTCTCCTTCCACCGGGCACCGTTGAGCCACCGTCGCCGCCGCAAGCCTGTGCCACCAACATCGCCTCGATGCCTCCCCAGCCGCGCCGCCATCACCTGAAGGACCCCCATGCCACCGGGTTCCATTTTTCTCCTCAACTCTATCTGCTATCACCGTCGCTGCCGTATGCCAACGCCGCCATCCTCCTTCCTCTGTTTCTCTGCTCTTTGCTATCTCTCTCTCGCTATTACATGTGGCCCCACCTATCAGCCTCTCTGTTTCTCTTTCCCTCAACGACACTTGGTTACCACCTGTCATCCACTTTTGTCTCTCACTTACAAGTGGACCACACTTGTTAGTTTTCCTTTTCCTATTTTAGCCGAAGGAATATTCTGGAGAATATTATTTTCCCTCTCTTTTCTAGCGATTTCCTTTTTCAGCAAATTTTTCGAGAGCAATAGACGAACTCCGATTCAGTCCGTTCAAGTTCCTAAATTTGTCTAAAATCGAGCTATTCCTTTTAGAGTTGTTTTTTGTTTTGTTTTGGGGTTTTATTTGTTTTTCTTTTAATTTTATTTGTGTTTCGTCTATTGTCTCTTTCTTATTTAGATGACCTTTTTCAAGGAGCAGAGCAGGAGCAAGGTTTGAAGACCAAAGTGTGGCAACCGAGTAAGGCCAAGGAAAATCGTATTCCATTGACCATATTGAACTTATGTTTTCAAAATAATATGGTTTTAAATTCAAATTGCATGCTACTTTTATATTAACTACTTTTGGGAGTACTTAATCACCTATTTGTGATTAGTCGCCATTGGTTACTTGAATACCATAAATTCTTTGTCACCATATGATGGTCATTACCATTTGGATATATTTGTATCACCAACATGGGTTGTCGTAGAGATGCTTAGTCATGCTTAGTTAATCACACGGTAAGGATATGTTCGGAGAAAATCCAGATGTCGGTTCATTGCTTATACAAGCAATTATCCGTCGGAGACTAGGTACAAGACCTCGTCCACCAAGGTACCAATAAGTAACCTATGGAACCCTCACGACCACGAGAGGTCACTAGCTTCAAGGGTTACGACTCAGACGACCACGGGGTCGTTAGTCTTTTAGTTTACGACTCTTACGACCACGAAATTGTTAATCTTAAGGTTTACGATTACGAAGACATATGAGCTTTTAATTATATATTTAAAGTAATATATAGAGATTTTAATACTCATCACCAACCACATGTTCTCTAACATGTGTTCTCATTATTGATTCGATGTCCCCATATGCCAATCAGTGAAACATTGATACAGGGGATGCCCGATCTTCTCGATGAGGAACCGTGGATAAATGATGTGAAGTAGACGATATCGCTAGCTGAACACTAGTGCCAATGCACGAACCCTCAACTCTTCAGAATACGCCCAAAACACACCGGATTGTTGATCGTCGTGAGACCACGAACGACGATCGCCAAGTCCCCAATTCCCAATGGAACGACAACTTGACCTTAAATTGCAGAACGAATCAATGGATCACCTAGTCCTCTCTCAAAGTCCTCGCATGAACTCTGGTTTTGAAAGAACAAGCAAAAGCTATGTTTCTATTTTTATGCATAAACTGGTCTGAGGTTACAATGGGGGTCTAACCCTCAATATATAGTGCCCTTCTCCACCTCATGGCTGGCCAAGAGGCCCTCTCCTACTCTATTTCAGAATTAGAACTCCTACTCTAATTCGGACACAATCTAAAACAAAAGGAAACTCTGATTTTACAACCGTCATATTGTTTCGGCCATATATTTTTACACAGGACGAATTTTGGACCGAGAGAGGATCTATTGGATCGGCCTTGAAGTTATCTTTCCAACAAGCACAAGAACACCCAAATCGGACTCCGTTTGTGAAAGTTATGACCTTTTTACTCCGGATTATCCTGCTGATTCCGAATCCGAATTTGATTCTGAGTTGATTCCGAATTTAATTTCGGTTGGACTTATGGGAGATCCGAATTGGGCTTGAAAATCTTATCCAAAACTTGAGCTTTAAGTTCTTGGGCTTCTTCCCCTTTTGCTCTCCCACCGCACGGGCTTCTTTCCTCCTTGATCAACCGCATGGGTCGCTTGACTTTCTCCTTCCGAATCTCTTTGACATTTTTATTCTTCATCGCTAGGAAACAAATAAGGTTACCCTCCTCCTTGTGCTCCTCCATTATTTTGGCTCCGGCCTCCCTTTCGGTTCCAAAGACTTTAAGCTTGTCAAACCTTAGAATGTACAGAGTATTGCTTTTACGTAGTATCTAATTCTCACGGAAAACACAAAGAAACTTGTTAAGAAAAAATTGCACATGTTGTTTGAGAAGTGTAGCTCTTTCTTCATAAATGTTCCCATAAGTAGTAGGGATATCCTCATCAAACATGGTCATCAATCAATACATACGATGGTCGATAAGTCACTAGTGTTCCACCAAAGACATTCTACTAGAGATATATTTAGAATGACATCATATAAGTAAAAGTGCTTCACCAACAAATCACATACTTATTAATCTTTATAAATGGTAATTTATCCAAGGAACATAATAACATTTATTCTATAACTCATAAACATAGATGTAATACAATCATCTCTATGATTGCCTCTAGGTATATCACAACAAAGACCATCCGCTACCCTTTGTAATAAAGAGTAATAGTTGGTACTAGGATGATCATATTTAATGTTATGACTTTTCATCCATTGTCATCCCAATAGTAGTGACATGAATACATAAGCACCTGCACCACATCATACTCAACGATTGTCGAGAAATCGCCCCAAAGAAATTGGTACCTTTACTCTTCTAGTGATCTTGATATAGTCATATGTCCAATATAGCATATATGGTTCAGGATGTGGATATGTGGGTAGATTCAACTTCTCCACTAACTCAATGCTTGCCAAAGTTGGTTGTGCTCAAATCAAAATGGTCAAGGCAAGATAAATAACACTGACATCACAACGGGAGTGAAACAACTTGGTGCTTGGTTCGTCATCTTCACACAAAAATGGTACTACTAGTGTGTAGTTTGAATTTCATCTCTGCTGTCATGGTTAATGATACAAAGCACAAAAACAACAAATGTGTGTATATATGCGGGTCTCTCAACCGCACTCTTCTTACCAAATCACATTCTGAACTTTCAGAAGTGAAGTGAGGTGACAAACTTGCACTTGATAGTATAGGTGAGAACAATGTGATAATTGAGCGATTTCAAGAGCAAGTCAAAACACGACAATGGATGTTTATGCAGAGCCATGTATGGATACCTAACTTAATCTGAAAATTCTAGGTATTGTAAAGCTAAGTAAATATTCAAACTAGAATTCAATGCCTAGTTGCTGATGTAACACCCTGACTATAAGGAAGTCAAGATGTCACCTACAATCACTACTCTTCAAATGAATAACATCAAATCGCATGAAAAGATTAAGCGAGTATTAAGAATATATGGAAACAAGCATTCATCCTCAAGTCTTAATCAACGAAATGGAAGTAAACAGTTCAGCAAGATAAGGTAAACAAGGCCATGTTGGCTTATTACAATGCAACACAAATCATAATCAATGATATTAAAAGTCCTCAAATTGTTTGATATAATATTGTGAGTGCATCGTGATGAACTACCCTCCACTAGATCATTCTTCCTTGTCATTTACCTAAATAAGACAATAAAGCAAGAATGAGCCAAAGACTTAGCAAGCAACTGTATGTAACAATCAAGCATACAATGAGCAGCATATCACAAACATAATTTGAACAACTACTGGAAACGATTTTATGAATGGATGAAGTGGAATGGTGCATTGAAGGAAATGGACATAAGGCAAAGATATATCGGATAGCGAGTGAAGCACCCGTCGGTGTTCACTTAAAGTATTCGTATGAAGAACGTTTCATACGATCGTCCAACGTGGCCCACATTGGAATGGTGGATTCACGTAACGTGGCCCACATTGGAATGGTGGACTCACGCACCCATCTTGGAATTGATGGGATTTCAAGTGCCCATACTGGAATTGATGGGTCTTACCAAAATAATGTATGCATGTCATGATGATCACATGTCAATATTGAATAGTAATCATAAATGAAAAGAACACATGGCATTCATCTACAATTACGAACAAATGTAAACATTCATTCACACATCATACATGACATCAAACATTGAATACAAATTACTTATTCTGCTGGCACAGAACGGGTTGGGAGGTAATTGAGATACCCCTCCACTCACCGCTTCACCGCCTACAATATAAAATAATCGAAATGAGGACAAGCGAGTATGGAAATGCTACACGTGTCCTCCCTCCATCTCTAACCAAACTAACCCAATAAAAGTTCAATTTGATCAATTTACCCAAACATTACAATTATCACTAATCTGGCAGTTTTACTAGAAAATTCACCAATAAAAAACCGTAAGTCCAAAAGACCTGAAACCAGTGCTCAAATTTTCTTAACTTAACTGGATACAAAACTCTAGTTGATGGTAAACTCTAATTCGGCCATTACAGAGGTCTAACCATCCATTGAAAAACTACAACTGCAGTCTGCCCAGAAATCTGAACAGCCCTAAAGAAAATGCTCTAACGTTTACACCACTGATCCAAATAAAGTGATTTTTATCAGCCTGGAAACATGGTGAAATTATCTTCAAAAACCTAGTTGGGTGGCCGACCTAATTCTGACTCTAACTAAATCAAAACCTAGGTGCAACCGACTAAACCCATCAGTTCTGACAGACAGACCAGCGCGTAGTAAAACAGCCATAACTTTTAATCTACTGGGTGAAAATTTGTGATCCAGGTGCCAAACGAAAGCTAATGAAATAAGGAACAAAACTCTAGAAGGCGAGAACATCTAATTCTGCCTCTAAGACACCCAAAACCGAGTTGCAACATACTGTACAGAACCGATCTACTAACAGAGATTACGCGATACTACCAAAAACTTGGAATCGACAACTCTAACGCAATCAAACAGCGATGGGGTCTCTCGTTACCCTTGTAGACCCGAAGAACGACGAGGAACAACTTCCCAAAGCCTTCCTGTGACGCCCCCGGGATTATTAAGCTTATAATGATTAGTCACCACTTGACCCTATCATCATAAGCATAATAACTCGTGACGCCGAGGAATGTATACTTCCAGTGCAGATACACCCTCTCACAAAAGTTCATGCATCAATTCCATTCAATCACATAGAACCGAAAGCACGTAACACAATAAAGACATACATAATAATATTCAAGAGTAATTACAACAAAGAGGCCAACCGCCAATGATAAATATTACGAGCAATGAAGCAAAAGTGCCATAAAATGGCGATAAACAAAGAGCCCAACGGTGTGCCTTTTACCCACAAGGCAACCGACCAGTGCCGCAATAGCCGTCGAACTCAAGAAGACATCTCACGAAGTGAAGCCCTAGGGGCTCACCTTCTTCCTCTGCAAACAAAAGCAACCAAAGAAAGTCGGGTGAGTACTTTGAATGTACTACAAGATATATAAGAATGATAGCAGATCTATACAATAACTATATGCAAGCTTATTTAAGTGGAGCAGATAGGACTCAAATTTGTAAGCATAAAGCAAGTTTTATTTGCAATAATGTAATAGATTGAAGGCAATTTTGCAATCTGATTTTATTTAATAAAAAAGTAGCAATCAAGTATCAACAACGATAAAATAGTCCCGAAGTGGCTAACCCAATAGCCACCACAATAGCATGAATTACCCATTCATGCCAACCATGTCAAATTTTAATTTAAAAGGTTGTAGTCTAGTTCTTGCACGACCTTACCAAGCATGTCCATAACCTAGGGCGAGGCTATTCAATAGTTTTATCCTGCAGGTGTACCAACTTACCCACATGCCGACCGCCTTTTTGCCACATGATTAAGCACACTTCCTTTGGTATGCCAAGACGGCTAAGTCCTACGAGACGTTTCCAATCTTATGTATTAACTTCGAGTCGCCCATATGGATAGAAACCCATACGTTGTGTCGGGTCGTGGCCCACCTCGGACAACTACCCCTCACGGTAAAGCCTCGGACAATCTGCGGCGCCCCTCGAGGTGGAGAGTCCATCCCTAAACTCCACCACCGCACACCCAAACACAAGAACACAATTCCTTTTCACACAACACACACAACGCTCCTCCTGCGACTGGAGATAACACACTCCAAAGTACTAGGTCAAGAGGGGTCCCATATAACCCTCATGTGGTTAGTACGCAAAGCGCTTGGCTTAGTGACACAAGTAACTCGGTCCTTAGGGACACAGGCACCTTTCCTTGTCACACCCAACAATCACACCAACATGCCATTGTGCCCAAGTCAAACCATTTTGTTTCATTTTCGGTTTTACAAAACAAAAGCATAAGGTGCTGAACCAAAATAAACAAAATGATTTGTGTGATCAAGGTCATCGACTAGGTCGATAACCGCCAATTCTACCGTAGCTAAGCATTTCTAAGCATGACATCGCAAAAGACAGTAAAAGAGCATAATTAAATCACCGGGCTCTAATTCACCAGCGATGATAATAACTTATGGTTGTGGCAGGGGATAACATTTTAATGGCAACAATGCATTAGGAATAGCTACCTCTAAACAGGGCAAAAATAATTGGACACAAAAGCAATGCATACATATAGTTTGTAAACAAGATATTAGACTTTGAAAGTAATGGGACATTTATGGTCAAATATCTTGCCTTGCTGAAGCTCACTGTTTTGCTGCAGAGGATCACTCTCGATATTAACAATATTGTCGCAACCTATCGAAAGAACCAACAAGAACCAATAAGGCGAGAAACATCGAAAGATGCAACAGCAAAACTCAGCAAAAAGTTCTCAAATTTTTACAGTAGAAAGAACATAATTTTTATGAACTAAAGCAACAAGAACCAATTGATTTGGATTCTCAATGCAAAAGTTATGGCCAAAACATTTTCAGTCGGCGTAAAAATGAAAAACAAAGACTATTCACCTAAGCAATGATTTTAGCGAAATTTTCTAGAATGATACAGCTACTGAAACTTTTATGATAAATCAAGCATCTTATAAGATGAACAGCCCCATGGATTCATCTCATTTGGAGCTTGTAATAATTATTTATGAGTTTTCTAAGATTCACTATTTTTCTATTGCAAAGATAATCGCTTTAATGCTTACTTTCAAAATAAATCTTTTACACTCGAGATAAATGAGCAACCTATACTGAAATAAGTTTACTAAGAATGAAAAATAATGGCACTGGTTTTATCATTTTTGAAGCTCTGAGAAAATACTTATGAACTTTGGAAGATAAAACTATTTTTTTTTAGTTGATAAATAACTCTACCCGGGAAATACAACTCAGATAAACGACGTGGACAAATCTGGGCCGAAGATCCGAAAACAAACGGCCCAAACACAGAGCACAGAACTCACGCGCGATCCTAAGCATCGACCGTTGGATGAAAGATGAACGAACCGATGCCAAGGATATCCGTGGTCCGAACGTTCACACGAACATGAACCGTAGATCTTGGATCCAACGGTCCACGCGGATCGAACCGTTTCGGACGGTCCGAACGTTCATCCAGATCTGGACCGTTGATCGAAAATCGGACGGCCACGCGCGATGGCCTAGCGCGCAGCGTCCGATCACGCCACAAGAATCCGAAAGCGATCGATCTAAAATCCTACGGCTCAAACTCAACGTTAGCCGAAAGCTCTCTTTTTTCCGACAACGAAAATCGACAAAAGAACAGAGGCAAAGCCCGACGATGCGCCGGCGACTCGAGCAAAAATAGTGAAATCTAAAGCTACTACGATGATCGCAATAGCATGGAGTACCTACTGAAGCAAGGAATTCTACAGATATGGACTTACCGGAGCTGGAGATGACAATAACCAATTTCCGGCCGAAAGAGGGGAAAAACCAAATTGATAAGATTCTGCGGAGAAACCCAAATTGATTAAGGGTTCTTGATCACCGAGGTGAGAGGAATCGAGAGGAGCAAGACGAAAGGGATGAAGCCCAATGGTACCGCCTTCACCGAAAAGCTTGAAACTCGGCAATGGCGGCAATGGCGACAGACAAGAACTGAGGCGATAAAGCTCAATTGGACCTCCAAAGACATATGCTAAAGCTCGAGGCGTTCAAAGGAGGCTAAGGGAGCAATGAAAAAAAGCTTATATAGGCCGAGAGGGCAAAGGAGGGAGCAATGCAACTTTCGGTCAAAAGCTTGTCATCCAAACGCGGCGAAGGGATGGGGCAGTGCACGAGGTAGAAGACGACTCAACAGTCGGCGGACTAGCATTTAATGCTCAAAGACGTTGGCGAACGATGGAGGTGACAATGCATCGTGGTTCTTTGTCTTCGCGCACGGTCTCTGTTGACTTCGGTAAGCGACGACGTGGCGAGAGGAAGACGAAAAGAGGACGGCCGTTCGATCACATAGGATTCCAATCGTGCGGCTATCGCGCCCAAACGCTTCGGCTATTCGGTTCGGGGTCCGAACGTTGCATCGCTTGTCGACCGCTCGATCAAGATCCGGCGTTGGTGATCACCGCACTCTCGGACGGTCCGAACATCCCCTTCCATCGCGCCGCTTGATCGAAGATCAAGCGACTAACGCGCTTAAGTGAGTTCGTTCGGTCCGAACGTTCACCGCAGCGTCGGCGGCCGGATTTAGATCAAGCGGCTACGGATCAGCGCGCCGAGACCGCCCTAAGGTGCTATTAGTTGATCTGTTTGCACCCTTGAGCTCGAACGATGTCGGACCGGACGAGAGCAACAGGAAACTAATTTTTGACTTAATTGGTGAGCCGACTTAAGAGAATTATTTGGAATAGCAAACAAGCTCCAAAATTCATGAAATTTTAATCGAGATTGCTTGTGTGGAGGAACCTTATATAAAATTTTCAGAGACTGTTATGCCTTCGCATGTTTCTCTAAAAATTCCAGAAGGCTATTTTAGGAGTTTGACTAATGTTTGATTTGCCTCAAAAATTATCAAATAATTTCTGAAGATTATGAAATAATTCTGAGGTGTTAAACATCTCTCCTAGGTCCAATGAAAATTATTTTGAGGGGTTGGGCACCGATTTTCATTGAGGAGATTTATCACTTGAATTTAATTGGGAAATTTTGAGTTTTAATTTCCACCAATTAAAGGAAAGAGGTTTCAAACATCAGAACCACACATGAGGCAACAAAAGTTTTAATTTATCCTCATTTTTATTACATTTGAAACACAAACCCAATTTAGGATGTTACAAAACCTCCCCCCCTTACAGAAATCTCGCCCCGAGATTTGACTCACTCGGCAAAGAAAGAAGGGTAGTCTGCACGCAGACGATCCTCCCTTTCCCAAGTGGCTTCATCTTCAGAATGGTTTGACCACTGAACTTTGAGGAACTTGATGGCACGATTCCTCGTTCTTCGTTCAGCCTCTTCAAGGATGCGAACAGGGTGCTCCTGGTAGGTCAAGTCTTCCTGAACATCAAGAGTTTCCAACGGAGCTCCCTCAGTTGGGACGCGGAGGCACTTCTTGAGCTGGGATACATGGAACACGTCATGCACCCCCTCAAGTGCAGCAGGCAACTCCAACTTGTAGGCGACAGCTCCCTTCTTCTCGATGACTCGGTATGGACCGACATATCGAGGAGCCAACTTGCCCTTGACGCCGAATCGCTGATGACCCCTCAAAGGAGAGACTTTGAGATAAACAAAGTCATTCGGCTCAAAGCTCAACTCACGACGACGACGATCTGCATAGCTCTTTTGCTTGGACTGAGCTGTGCGCAACCGATCTCGAATCAACTGAACCTGGCTCTCGGCTTCATTGATTGAGTTCAGGCCAAAGAATGGCCTTTCACCGTTCGACCAATTCGGCGGTGCTCGCATTTTCGCCATACAAAGCCTCGAAGGTGCCATTCCAAGACTAGCTTGAAGTCATTATTGTAGGAGAACTCGGCGAATGGCAAACATTTCTCCCAATTCTTTCCATATGAGAGAACACAAGCACGGAGCATGTCTTCCAATACTTGATTTACTCTTTCAGTCTGGCCATCAGTTTGAGGATGATATGCGGTGCTGAAGGTGAGATGGGTTCCCATAGCCTCTTGCACACTTTGCCAAAAGCGAGAGGTGAAAAGAGAACCCCGATCCGAGACAATTGTCTTGGGTACACCATGTAAGCTCACGATGCGGGCAATGTAGAGATCCGCCAAAAGACCTACACGGAGATCCGTCTTGACTGGAAGGAAGTGCGCCACTTTAGTTAGCCGATCAATGACAACCCAGATGGCATCATTGCCCTTGGAGGTGCGAGGCAGACCGGTGATAAAATCCATCCCGATCGAATCCCACTTCCATTCAGGAATAGGCAAGGGCTGAAGCAGTCCTGCTGGACGCTGATGCTCGGCCTTGACACGGCGACATACGTCGCACTCGGCAACGAACCTTGCGATTTCCCGCTTCATTCGGGTCCACCAGAATCTTTGCCGGAGATCTTGATACATCTTCGTGGCCCCAGGATGAATAGACAACGGAGAGTCATGAGCTTCGCGGAGAATTAAGTTCCGCAATTCCACGATCTTCTAACAACCAGCGTGATCCGAACCAAATGACCCCATGGTCGCCCTCGGAAAAGCACTTAGCGGAGCCACTCTTGATATTTTCCTTGATGTGACTCACACCGACATCCGATCACAGCAGCCTTGATTTGGTCCTCCAAGGTTGGTTGCACAACCAAAGCAATGAGAGAACCCCCTCGACCACTCCCAAGTTGAGCACTGAAATTCTTCATGAAGGGTCGGTCGCTCTGAGTCACGACCACCATCCTGTTGCATCAAGGCGAGTTAGAAATGTAAATCGAGAGCTATAACGAAGGGATAGCAAAAGGTAAGCTATCAGCTAGGGATTAGTATATGTAATCCTAACCCTACTTCAACCCATAACCCGCAATAAAACGAACTCCAAATAGTTGCAAAGAGACATAAGATCCATGCAAAACTCATAAGACACAAGATCCAACTTCTCGATGCGACTAACTTGTATTGAATGAACAAGTAGTCGTTTTGAGAAGAAAATTTCAGAACACTACCAAAAGCTTATTGCATGGAAAAATCGTGGCAAAAACCGACTTAGCGAGGTATTAGTTTTAGTCACTAGACATAGAATATCACTTCTTACCCTTTTAGCCCCACAAATTTTAGTTGATTAAACTCTCATTTTCTACCCCACTAGAAACCATCGAGCTTGCTGTCCGGAAATTGAGGTTGCTGTAGCGATTTTGCATCCAAGCTTCCAGTCGAAGTCTTCCATTCTAGAAACTTCAAAATCTGGCACACTTCAATTTGCCAAGCTCAGTGGTCCTATCAGAAACCATTGAGCCCGCTGTCTGGAAATTGAGGCGTCTGTGTCAGATTCCGCATCCAAGCCTCTAGCCGAAATCTCCAGTCCAGGAACTTCAAAAACCCTAAGCACTTCAATTTGCCAAACTCAGTGGTTCCCAAACCCATTTAATCGATAACACTATCTTTGAAGAGGAGATGAGAGGAAAACCACTTTTAAAACTCAAACTAGAGTAAGATGAGATGAGAAAGCTAAGATAGGTAAGGAGTAAAATCTGAGAACTCCTTAAGCTTTCATAAATCGTTTCATACTTCGAAAATAAGGTTTTTCCAAAACATCCTAAAGACGACCAAGCTAGCGGCTTCTATGGTCAGTATGGCTCTGATACCAACCTCTTGTGACGCCCCCGGGATTATTAAGCTTATAATGATTAGTCACCACTTGACCCTATCATCATAAGCATAATAACTCGTGACGCCGAGGAATGTATACTTCCCAGAGTGCAGTATACACCCCTCTCACAAAAGTTCATGCATCAATTCCATTCAATCACATAGAACCGAAAGCACAGAACACAATAAAGACATACATAATAATATTCAAGAGTAATTACAACAAAGAGGCCAACCGGCCAACAGATAAATATTACAGAACAGCGGAAGCAAAAGTGCCATAAAATGGCGATAAACAAAAGAGCCCAACGGTGTGCCTTTTACCCACAAGGCAACCGACTGTGCCGCAGACTAGCCGTCGAACCAAGAAGACATCTCACGTAGTGAAGCCCTAGGGGCTCACCTTCTTCCTCTGCAAACAAAAGCAACAAAGAAAGTCGGGTGAGTACTTTGAATGTACTACTTAAGATATATAAGAATGATAGCAGATCTATACAATAACTATATGCAAGCTTATTTAAGTGGAGCAGATAGGACTCAAATTTGTAAGCATAAAGCAAGTTTTATTTGCAATAATGTAATAGATTGAAGGCAATTTTGCAATCTGATTTTATTTAATAAAAACAGAGCAATCAAGTATCAACAACAAGAAATAGCAGTCCTGAAGTGGCTAACCCAATAGCCACCACAATAGCATGAATTACCCATTCATGCCAACCATATCAAATTTTAATTTAAAAGGTTGTAGTCTAGTTCTTGCACGACCTTACCAAGCATGTCCATAACCTAGGGCGAGGCTATTCGAATAGTTTTATCCTGCAGGTGTACCAACTTACCCACATGCCGACCGCCTTTTGCCACATGATTAAGCACACTTCCTTTGGTATGCCAAGACGGCTAAGTCCTCTGAGACGTTTCCAATCTTATGTATTAACTTCGAGTCGCCCATATGGATAGAAACCCATACGTTGTGTCGGGTCGTGGCCCACCTCGGACAACTACCCCTCACTGTAAAGCCTCGGACAAGCTGCGGCGCCCCTCGAGGTGGAGAGTCCATCCGGAAACTCCACCACCGCACACCCAAACACAAGAACACAATTCCTTTTCACACAACACACACAACGCTCCTCCTGCGACTCGGAGATAACACACTCCAAAGTACTAGGTCAAGAGGGTCCCATATAACCCTCATGTGGTTAGTACGCAAAAGCGCTTGGCTTAGTGACACAAGTAACTCGGTCCTTAGGGACACAGGCACCTTTCCTTGTCACACCCAACAATCACACCAACATGCCATTGTGCCCAAGTCAAACCATTTTGTTTCATTTTCGGTTTTACAAAACAAAAGCATAAGGTGCTGAACCAAAAATAAACAAAATGATTTGTGTGATCAAGGTCATCGACTAGGTCGATAACCGCCCAATTCTACCTGTAGCTAAGCATTTCTAAGCATGACATCGCAAAAGACAAGAAAAGAGCATAATTAAATCACCGGCTCTAATTCACCAAATGATAATAACTTATGGTTGTGGCGGGGATAACATTTTAATGGCAACAATGCATTAGGAATAGCTACCTCTAAACAGGGCAAAAATAATTGGACACAAAAGCAATGCATACATATAGTTTGTAAACAAGATATTAGACTTTGAAAGTAATGGGACATTTATGGTCAAATATCTTGCCTTGCTGAAGCTCATTGTTTTGCTCTGCAGAGGATCACTCGATATTAACAATATTGTCGCAACCTATCGAAAGAACCAACAAGAACCAATAAGGCGAGAAACATCGAAGATGCAACAGAAAAACTCAGCAAAAAGTTCTCAAATTTTTACAGTAGAAAGAACATAATTTTTATGAACTAAAGCAACAAGAACCAATTGATTTGGATTCTCAATGCAAAAGTTATGGCCAAAACATTTTCAGTCGGCCAGAAAAATGAAAAACAGCACTATTCACCTAAGCAATGATTTTAGCGAAATTTTCTAGAATGATACAGCTACTGAAACTTTTATGATAAATCAAGCATCTTATAAGATGAACAGCCCCACTGGATTCATCTCATTTGGAGCTTGTAATAATTATTTATGAGTTTTCTAAGATTCACTATTTTTCTATTGCAAAGATAATCGCTTTAATGCTTACTTTCAAAATAAATCTTTTACACATGAGATAAATGAGCAACCTATACTGGAAATAAGTTTACTAAGAATGAAAAATAATGGCACTGGTTTTATCATTTTTGAAGCTACAGAAAAATACTTATGAACTTTGGAAGATAAAACTATTTTTTTAGTTGATAAATAACTCTACCCGGGAAATACAACTCAGATAAACGACGTGGACAAATCTGGGCCGAAGATCCGAAAACAAACGGCCCAAACACAGAGCACAGAACTCACGCGCGATCCCTAAGCATCGACCGTTGGATGAAAGATGAACGAACCAGATGCCAAGGATATCCGGCGGTCCGAACGTTCACACGAACATGAACCGTAGATCTTGGATCCAACGGTCCACGCGGATCGAACCGTTCGGACGGTCCGAACGTTCATCCAGATCTGGACCGTTGATCGAAAATCGGACGGCCACGCGCGATGGCCTAGCGCGCGCGTCCGATCACGGCCACAAGAATCCGAGCGATCGATCTAAAATCCTACGGCTCAAACTCAACGTTAGCCGAAAGCTCTCTGTTTTTCGTCCGACAACGAAAATCGACAAAAGAACAGAGGCAAAGCCCGACGATGCGCCGGCGACTCGAGCAAAAATAGTGAAATCTAAAGCTACTACGATGATCGCAATAGCATGGAGTACCTACTGAAGCAAGGAATTCTACAGATATGGACTTACCGGAGCTGGAGATGACAATAACCAATTTCCGGCCGAAAGAGGGGAAAAACCAAATTGATAAGATTCCTGCGGGAGAAACCCAAATTGATTAAGGGTTACTGATCACCGAGGTGAGAGGAATCAGAGGGAGCAAGACTGAAAGGGATGAAGCCCAATGGTACCGCCTTCACCGAAAAGCTTGAAACTCGGCAATGGCGGCAATGGCGACAGACAAGAACTGAGGCGATAAAGCTCAATTGGACCTCCAGTACATATGCTAAAGCTCAGAGGCGTTCAAAGGAGGCTAAGGGAGCAATGAAAAAGCTTATATAGGCCGAGAGGGCAAAGGAGGGAGCAATGCAACTTTCGGTCAAAAGCTTGCTGTCCAAACTGGCCGAAGGGATGGGGGCAGGTGCACAGAGGTAGAAGACGACTCAACAGTCGGCAAAGACTAGCATTTAATGCTCAAAGACGTTGGCCGAACGATGGAGGTGACAATGCACTGTGGTTGCTGTACTGTGCACGGTCTCTGTTGACTTCGGCCGACGCACGTGAGCGAGAGGAAGACGAAAAGAGGACGGCCGTTCGATCACATAGGATTCCAATCGTGCGGCTACCGCGCCCCGAAACGCTCGGCTATTCAGTTCGGGGGTCCGAACGTTGCATCGCTTGTCGACCGCTCGATCAAGATCCGACGTTGGTGATCAGCCGCACCTCTCGGACGGTCCGAACATCCCCTTCCATCGCGGCCGTTGATCGAAGATCAAACGACTAACGCGCTTAAGTGAGTTCGTTCGGTCCGAACGTTCACCCGCGCGTCGGCCGCTGGATTTAGATCAAACGGCTACGGATCAGCGCGCCCGAGAGACCGCCCTAAGGTGCTATTAGTTGATCTGGCTGCACCCTTGAGCTCGAACCAGTGTCGGACCCGGACCCGAGCAACAGTGAAACTGATTTTTGACTTAATTGGCTGAGCCGACTTAAGAGAATTATTTGGAATAGCAAACAAGCTCCAAAATTCATGAAATTTTAACTGGAGATTGCTGACAGCAGGAGGAACCTTATATAAAATTTTCAGAGACTGTTATGCACTGCATGTTTCTCTAAAAATTCCAGAAGGCTATTTTAGGAGTTTGACTAATGTTTGATTTGCCTCAAAAATTATCAAATAATTTCTGAAGATTATGAAATAATTCTGAGGTGTTAAACATCTCTCCTAGGTCCAATGAAAATTATTTTGAGGGGTTGGGCACCAGATTTTCACTGAGGAGATTTATCACTTGAATTTAATTGGGGAAATTCTGAGTTTTAATTTCCACCAATTAAAGGAAAGAGGTTTCAAACACTGTAACCACACATGAGGCAACAAAAGTTTTAATTTATCCTCATTTTTATTACATTTGAAACACAAACCCAATTTAGGATGTTACACTTCCCCTCTCCTTCTTTGGCTAGCTCCAACTCCACGAACCCGATTGGAATGCAAGCGCCCGGCGGAGGAAGAACCGAAGAGGAACGCGTGGAAGACCGGGTGTGCGACTCGGGGATCTCAATGGCAGCCACCAATGGAGAGGGAGGCGCCTAGGAGGAGGGGAGGAAGAGAGGGGGTGGCACAAGGGGGAGGAGAGGCGGCTTGGGGGAGGGAGGGGGAGGGAATAGGGTTTGGGGGGAAGGGGTGCTCCCCTTTGGCCCCCCTAGTTGGGTGGCTGCCCACTAATGGGCCTCTGGGTCGCGAATCGCGCCTGTGTTGCTGATATTAACGTATACCCCCCCGACGAATGGAATTTTCCGCTGAAAACAATTTCTTTCGCTCTCTCCGACCTCTTTCTTTCTACCGATCCATTTCCGGAGTATTACAGCTGACCATAAAGATATAAGTGAAAATCAAAGCAACTCACACGTAAAGTTATTGGAACTTAATGCAATCAAGGAATGAGCTATGCAAGATATAAGTGAAGAACAAAATAGCTCGTACTGCATGAGTTACATAAATATGCTAGCTAGTTGTAATTAAAGGAAACTAGGGCGCAAGATTGCACAAATAATATAGGCATGCTCACAAATGTATCAATTAAAAGTGTGGATTTGTGCTCAATTTTAGGGTTCGAACTTTTGTTTTCTTTTTTCTCTTCTCCTCTTTTTTTTAAGCCATGGCTGAAACACTTGTTTCAAATAAATGAGCAATATCTCTTTCCCACCTTTTGATTTTTTAACAATTACAAGAATACAAATATTAATATGCAGCCCTAAGCAATGGTTTAGTTAGTCTTAATTAGCTTCAAAGTATTCACAAAGGATGAAAGGTTCACAAATGATAACAATGTTATTACACCTCTTTTGTGTTATTTTTGGGTATACTCACTACTAGAAAAACCTAAACAAATATTAAACTTGGCTCAAATAAAAAGCAACGCAAAAGAAATTCAAGATAAACAAACTAAACTTGAATCTAACAGACAAAAACTTAACAAAACGCACTAAAATTTTAGATTAAATACTATTGCTAAAAGATTTTTTTTTGGCATTTTGTGTATAGGAATACAAATAAATCTACTACTAAGAGTAAAGATCCTACCGAGTCAATGGAGCTTTGATACCAAGATGATACGGGGGTGTCCGACCTTCTCGATTTAGGATCAAAGATAACTTTCATGCTAAACTTGACAAATCGTAGTTGCTCAGCCGATGCCAATGTATGCACTTGCAACTCTTTAATTTGCCTAATCTTATGTGTACTCAACTCGACCACCAAGTGGAGTATTAGCGACCCCTCAATTTTCGTTGGAAAGACAAAATGGTCTTCGAAAAAAGCATCATATTCCCCTTCAAGTCATTGGCATTCACCAAACTTATTGTAAGAATAAAGCGCTGAATGCTATTATTGCAAAATCAAACAAATATATTAACCATGGCATGAGTTTTACAATGGGGCTCTACCCCTGAATATATAGGGTTGCTCTCCACCCCTATGGTTGGCCAAGAGGCCCAACTCCTAGTCTAATTCGGAATTAGAGCTCCCACTCCAAGCCAGACACAAACTAGAACAAAAGGAAAGCACTAAAATTACAACTGTCACATTGTTTTCAACATAGCTGCTGACACAAGTCGAATCTAAGGCCTATAGAGGATCCATTGGGTTGGGCTTGAAGTTATCTTTCCAACAAGCACAAGAACGCCCAAATCGGACCCTGTTTGTGAAAATTATTGGGTTTTTAACCCGGACTGTGTTGTTGATTCCGAATTTGATTTCCTTATCTCTTCCTTTATCCCTAATTAAATAGGTTATCACTTGCCTTTTCTTAACTTCCTTCTCCTTTTGGTTTATGTCCCCAAAATCGCATGCTATGCATTTGATCTTTCAAATCTGAATTGTATTCGGTTTTCTATTTCTTCCTTCTTGAATTTCAGTTGAAAATTAGTTATGGAATTTGTGTTTCCACTTGTCTCCTAGGTGGTTGACATGTCTCCCAAAATGCAACACATTATTTAATATTCCTTTTTCTTCCTCATTTCTTTGGCCGAATTGAAGTTCTTTGCTTCCTCCATGTTTGCTTGCTTTAATCTTGGTCGAAAGGATTGCTTCTTCTTCTAGGGTTTGGCAGATGAGTTTGATTTCTTCAGTGTCTTTCGAACGCATCTTAACTTTAAGCTTGTATAAATAAAATATGGGCTTGCATGTAAATAAATTAAATAGTAGCTCTATTTTTATGTATAATAAGAATATGCTAAATGATATCAGAGTTCACTTGATAATATTTAATGTGACTTAATAATTATTTCCAGTCAAATAATATATTTACCTGAAAAGTGTTAAGGTGTCTGTATCCGCATCACAGCTTGTCCTCAGCTCTCCCAGTTTCACTGTGTGCTCAAGTTTTATAATCTTCTTACAGTGAATATTGATTGAACGTAAAGCATGTTCAAGCAGTTGACAATTTCGTCTATACTGATAAGTTGAAAACTTTAGACCACGATAAGTGAATTATAATAACATCTAATTAAATACGATCAACTACAGTTCAACAAACTTCAACACAAGAAAACTCCATATTTTGTTGCTGGGTGATTGTTACTACACTCGTCTCAAAATTCGCCAGCTAAAATGCTAAAAAATGTAACATAAAAGTAAATGAGTTCCTAACAAATACAAGTCTAAACATAGAAGATCACATAAGAAAGAAGTATAAGAAACTGAAGAAGATACAAATAAGCATAGAATGACCAAACTGGATCATATTGAATATTGTAAAATCTATTAGTACTCAAAATTAGTTTAAATCGTATAATGGCAAAGAAATGTTGACATGACTTGACATTGATCAACAACCTCTAAGCCTACTTGAACATTAAAGACGTACATGAATCAATACTTCAATCAAACAAAAGAATCACGATAGTATCTTGATAATAAATGTCACAAATGTTCTTAAAATAGTCAACTCTATCCATATCAGTAAGTTAAAGTAATCCATACAGTTCGGGGCGGGTGTCGGGACCCCGGACATGTAAATCCAAGACCCTCTGTGTATTCTGAACTTGTCCCATGATAAGTAGCTAGTTCACACAGTTGCAACATCGATGAAATCATATCCATACAACAATATAACTAAGAAACAGATAAATTAATATTACTTAATAGCAATAGACCTTATGGTCAAGGTTTACAGAGTTTGCCACACAAGGTTTAAGACAAAAGAGTGAGCTTGCAGCAAAATGAAACAACTCGTGTTAGCCATCCGACATGCCCACATGGAATCGAGTGAAAAACATGGCTTAGTTTGCACAGTCTTCGAAGTACTCCTCCTCATAGAACTCTATGTTCCCTAGGTCTTCCTCGATGACTTATCAACAATAGCGTAAAGCTGTGAGTACATAAATTCTTCAGCAAGTCATAGGAAAATGTATGCAAATAGTATTCATACAAGGCTTGAACAAGGATAATTTTATGGTTATTTTGCATAAAGCAGTATTGACAGTAAATACAGTAAATAGATTGGAAATCACAATTTAAAATATTAAATACATAAGTAAACAGGTTATTTGAAACAACTAGTAAACAACCTGTTCACTTCCCGATCAACAGCCAGAACTAACTCTTCAAATTCCAACCAAACCATTCCAACATTTTTGAGAAGATATACCCCTCGTGTGAAATCACTAGGCATTGTTAATAACCTGGAACATGACTATTCGAATAGTTTTACACTCTGCAGAGGTTGTACAGCTTTACCCACAAGATATAATCATCTTATAATGTCTGCTCACACACTTCCATAGGTGTGCGACTAAGTGATCATCACAAGACTTTTACAAAGCTTTGTTTTGACCCAGTTCTGCTCGCTAAGGTTTCGCCACCTCAGCCCCCTCTTGCGCCAAGTCATCAATCCAAACAGAACTGAATCAAAATATTGCTAATTAATAGGCCAGGTCCATCCCATCCTAGACATTTGGTTGTATAGTATGGTCGGATCGATGGCGCACAAAGTTCATCCTTAGTGATTACTTATGCGAGGCAACCACATCACAAATCTATCCCCTTTACTACACGATCATTCGTCTGAGTATGAAATCATTTATATTCAACCAGACCAAACGACAACCCTTGTAGTGGCATAATAAATTTTAATTACAATGGGCACGACACAATTCCATATTTGTTTAAGTCAAGTTTAATATTTATTGAACATGTGATCAAGAGCTTGTCGTACCTAAGCATGTCTAAGCATAAAATGATACCCATTTTGGTAATAAAGTATGCCCAACTAAAATAAACATTTCCTATGGTGTCCAAGGATAGGTGTCCAACACAATTATTCAAGGTGACATAATGTTAAATAGGTAATTAACTATTTTCAAAAGCAGTTATTATAAAACTAACAATGCATGTTCATATAAAATAATATAATTTAATAGAGATGGGTTTGACATGATCAAAGTTCTAAGACTTGCCTTCGTTGAAGGTTTGAGTTGCTCTAGCGGACGGATCCAGGAATTCTTCAAAAATGTCAGAATCTATAGGCGCAAAAAGAGCCAAATAAATACAACAAATCCAAATAAAATTATAAAATTAGTACTATTAGAGAGGTTACGAAATTAGGAATAAGAATTAACAAAATCAGAGTTCGTATGAGGTAGAACGAAATTTTGGAAGTTTGACATCACTTGAAATGATAGAAAATAGAAAAGGGACTCAGCTGAAAAAATTGTGCTGATTCAATTTTACAGAGCAAAGGAAAATGTGTGGATGACATTGGGGGACCCACTTGCTAGAGAGACAAGAGAGAGAGGAAGGGCTTCTGTGAATGACAGGGGGACCTACATGTAAGTGGCACAGGGAGCAAAGAAGAAGAAAGAGCAAAGCACAGGCAGAGCAAGGGAGGCTCGGGGTCTGGGACGGCGCCGACAAGGGGAAGTTTGGTGGCGGGTTGCAAGGGCCAAAATGAAACGCCGGCGTCCCAAGGAAGGCAGGATAGGTGGCGTTGCGGTGAGAGATGGCCGGTGGCAGTTCCAACGAGGAGAGCGCGAGCATGGTGTAGAATGCGAAGTGGTGATGCCGATGGTGGGGTCGAAGGTGGCGGGGAGTGGTCGACGGTGCCGGGAACGACAATGGAAAGAACTTCGGTCGGCGGCGGAAAACTGCAAAATCCAACGACATGGTTAGGAGAGGGAAGGGGAGACTTGCGGAATGGGAGAAGTACCTTTGGGAACACGACATGACGTAGATAGGGAGGCAAATGCTTGATCGGAGAGGGAAAGCAGAGGTGGCGGCGGCCGGAGTTGGGAAAGAAAGAGGAAACTTGCGGCGTTCAACTCCGGGCGCGAGGAAAGGGAAGGAGTAAGGGGAAGGGGAAGACCACTCTTTTTATAGAGGGACAAGGGGCAGCTTGGCATGGAGTGATGCGGGTGGCGTGCCGGGCGCAGGCGATGCAAAGCAGTGGGCATGGGGCGCGCCAGGGCATGGGCGCTCCCTGCGGCGTGGCGGGATAAGCGACGGCGCCACGGGCGCAGAGCAAGCGCCGGGAATACAGGCGTGCGATGCGTCGCAAAGCCTGGCGCTCGGTTCAAGGGGTTGTCAGGCAAGCAAGCCAAAGCAAAGGAGGAAGAAAGAGAAAGTGTGGATATCACGGGGATATGCTCCTGATCTTAGGATGATGTGACAATTGGCAATGGCGTTAAAGGTTTGTCGTTTCACATGTTTTCGACAACGATTGGCATGCTGTCAGGTCTCAGGCCGTTTGACCGGCCGAAGCGACGGTCAGACCGGCCACCCCTGGCGGTCGGACCGGCCAGTGACAGTCCGACCGGCCATAGCGGCGGTCGGACTGGCCTATTTCTAAAGGTGGTACTTTGAGCTGGGCCAAAAATAGAGGTAGTAGACAATAGAGGGGATTCTATTGCACTTGGTCTCATAATTTTTGAAGTCTCCAGTCAAAAGTTCTATTCGTTTTTAATTTTCAGTAGGTTTCAGAATTTCAGGGGTTATTTTTAGCTAAGTCCCAACTGGCGGTCTGACCGGCCAATAGGTGGCGGTCAGACCGGCCAGGGTGGGCGGCCAGACCGACCATGGTGGCGGTCTGACCGGTTTTCACTTGGATCGTCGTCCTTCGTGGCGGCGATGTTTGGCTGTTAGGTCAAAGTCATGATTTTCAGTGCATATGTGTGGCATGATGCATATTTTTACTAACATGGGTCAAATTGTGAAGAACTTGTTCGCAGATTCGGTATGCTTGTCTATTGTTGTGCAGGTTGCTTGGTGGTCAACGACGGTCAACGGCGAGGATGAACGAGACTAGGTTTGGAGAGCTGAGGTCCAGAACGACCGACGATACCGGATGATGTCAATGAACTCAAGCATGGTGCAAGATGGACTAGGGTGACCTATTAGCCAACCTGTGGCGCAAGATGATGCAAGGTGAAGCTGATTAGGTTAAGAGGGGATAAAGACGGCTCATTAAAATACGTGCGTGTGTGACCCATTTTTTTGGGCATTAACGGGAGCCCAGTTGAGTCAAACTTCTAGAAGGTTTAAGCCTCCACTATAAATAGAGAAGGGAGGTGGCTGCACCTCTCTTCGCCTCTTTTATTGTTTTGAAACCCTAATTTGCTTAGGGGAGGTTTTGTGGAGGCTAGGGTTCTAGAGTTTTTTGATTTGATTTTCGTGCTCTTGGATTGAGTATTGTCCTCCAATGATGGACTGGCTGTAAACCTAAATCATATCAAATCAATCGAAGGAAAGTTTGATCAAAGTTTTGTCTCTTTGCTTTGCTTTTCTTTATTTGATGATTTTAAGTGTTTATTTGATCCGTGAGTTTTTGCTTGATTTCTTCACGTGATCTAGCTTGCTGTGACATGTGGTAACATATCTAGGATCATCTTGATCATCAATCATCCATGAGCAAGATTTTGGATCTAGTTTTCGTTTTGACTCAGTTTTGAATCTTCCTCGTCTCAAACGGAAAAGGATCATAATTCTTTGAAGAATTTTCATAATCTTCGATTGGAATAGGTTCCTGACATCATAGAGAAGGTGTGTTCTAAGTTTCATCGAGTTTGGAGTGGTAGATCAAAAGCTACACCTATTTGCAATTTCGCTCGTCGGGCTGTTTTGATCTGTTCTTCAGGCCGGCGGTCAAATTGCCAGTGCCACCGGTGAGACCGCCAGGTGTCAGCGGTCAGATCGCCATTGACCCAGTGGTCAGACCACCCAGCACTCTTGAGCTTGTGTTGATTTTTGTTGTTTTGCTTAGGAGGTTAATTTGGATTCAATACTAGTCTTCCGCTGTACTGATATATTAATCTTCATAGTTTCTATAGCTACTGGAGTAAAATCTTATTGAATCAATTATTTGTGAAAAAGTGAGTGTGCTCCTATTCACCCTCCTCTAGTCGCTTTCTCGGTCTAACAAGTGGTATCAGAGGAGCCCGGTTAGTTCAATCTTGATCGTAACCGGTTACTGAACTTGGTGATGGATAAATACTCCACCAAGCCGCATATCTTCGATGGGCAGGACTATGCCCATTGGAAGAATTGCATGCGAGTCTTCCTTGAGAGCGAAGGACAAGCTATATGGGAGGTTGTTCGAGCACCGCTCGTTGTTCCCGAAGTTGCTACGCCGGCTTTAGCAACCCTCTTGGCTAACAACAACAAGGTAAAAAATCTCTTATATGGTGGGCTTAGTAGACAGGAGTATGATCAGATTTACAATCTTGAGACTGCGCACGAGATTTGGAACACCCTCGAAACCTACCATGAGGGTTCGTCTCAAATCAAGAAAGTACGCCAAACAGTTTATAAGCGTGAATATAACAAATTCGAGATGCGTCCTGGAGAGAGCATCGATGACATTTTCAGTCACTTTAATAAAGTGATTAATCAGATGAAAGCTGTTGGTATTGAATATTCTCAGTCTGAAAATACCACCCACCTCTTGGCTGCAATCAACACCAAGGAGTGGGAGATAAAGGCTACCGCCATTGAGGAGAACGTCAATACCTCTTAACTGACTTTGGAGCTGCTCTATAGAAAGCTCAAGACTCATGAGATCAAGAGGATTGATCATCCTAAGAAGGAAAACATGGCGTTGGTAGCAGACCCGCTCAAGAGAGCTTCTGATGGGTCTTCTGAGTCTTCTTCTAGATTTTCGCTTGCTGATTTATCTGCAATCCATGTAGAGAAATTTGAGAGTCTCCCTGAGACTGAGTTGGCCCTCATAGTCAAAAAGATCACACAGACCTATAACAATATGAGAAACAGAAATAGAGGAGGTCTCGTGACTTGCTATGAGTGTGGTGAGCTTAATCATATATGGGCAAATTGCCCTAAGCTAAAAGGTAAGAGCAACCATAAGGAGGGAAAGCCAGCTTGGAAGAAGCCTCAATAGAACAAATCAAGGTATGATGCTGCCAAGCTGACGAAGGCCGCTCACCGGGTTCTTACCGCTTTTGGGGATTAATCCTTAAGCGATGTGGACTCCGGGAGCGAGGAGGATAAGGAGGAGGAGATCCCTCAAGACAAGAAGAAGGGGAAGGCCAAGGACTTCATCGGCTTGTGCTTCATGGCCGACTCCGTTGACACGACAACGATGAGGTACCTCTCTCCTATGATGTCCTTTCTGATAGATGTGAAACTATGTTTGAGCAACTCATGAGTCAGGATAAGGCCTTAGAGTTTATCATGGCCAAGAACAAGGACCTAGAGTCACAAGTAGATAGTTTGACTTTAGAACTTACAAATGCTAAGACTCTTGAATCTGATGAATGTTCATCCTACCATGCTCTGCACTCAGAATTTGCTAAACTGCATTCTGCTCATGATATTGCTTTGCAACAACTTGAAAATGCTAGAACTGAGCTAGTTAAGGTTAAATCTACTCCATGTGAAAAATGCTTAGACTCTAGCAAGTTGGTTGCTTCTGGAGTGGTTGATTCTAGCCTTTGTACTTTCTGTTTAGAACGCGAACATGAAGTCAAAGATATCTTAGAAGCAGTTAGAGCTAAATATGCCAAACTTAAGGACAGTATTGAGTCTGCTACATGTGCTTCATGTCCAGCTCTTAAACTTGAAGCTGCTTTATATAAGGAGAAATATGCTAGAGCCATTAAGGGTAAAACCTGTGAATCATGTGTTAATCTTGAAGAAGAAAATACTTATCTTAAGGATACCTTAGAAAAATTCTCTAAAGGTAGGAAATAATTAAACATGATTCTGGACAAGTCTAAAACTCCTTATAAGAAGTAAGGATTAGGATACAATTATGTCCAAGATAATTCTAAGCCAAAAGTTACCAAAGTATTGGAAAATGGGTTAGTTGAATTCAAAACCCAACTTGCAAAAACTGTTTTTAAATCTGCTGGTTATGCCCAACCATCTGTTAAGTCAAATGGTGCTTCTCTCAGTGGTATCAAGTACCATTGCACCTATTGCAAAAAGGATGGACATTTGGTTGAGTTCTGTTGGCGTAGGTTAAAAAATGATAAGAAATTTTTTGCTAGAATTTTATCCAATCAACCTAGAGTTTTTCTGAGACATGGTAACATAGAAAATAAGAAACCTGGTTTAGGATTTGTGTCACATGCTCATCATCATGCTCCTCGACAGGATAACTCTCATGTTAGTTTAACCATTGCTCATAACAGAACTTCAAATAGAATCAAGGATAGCACTTCTGCTCTGCATACTACTCGTAGACGTGTGTCTCAGTACTGGGTTCCTAAGTTTTGTTTCACTAACCCCAGTATTGAGACACATTATTCTTCTGTGCCTTGATGAGAGACCATGTGAGAGGTCCTCCACTCTGAGTGATGAGTATTTGACAAGTGTGTTGATAAGATTGAGAGTTGAGGTTTTCGGTTTGGGTGCTTTACAGTTTGAGTCGGAAATCGGAACTACCGTGTGTATGGAGCGGAAGTTCGATTAATCAGAACTACCGTGTTGGAAAAGGAACTTCCGATTTATCCGGTTTTGCTCTCGGCTGAAGGAAATCGGAACTACCGCACAAGGGGTAGCGGAGTGTCCGAAAATTCTGACATTATGTGTTCTCTAAGATATCAAATCGGAATTATATATCTGAAAAGTCGGTTATTCCGGATATCAGAAGTACCGCAGTGTTGAGCGCGGAACTTCCGATATTCCTGACAAGTGCGGATGTTCCAGAAATCGGAACTTCCATTGTGGTAAATCTTGAACTTCCGATTGTGTCGAGCTATCGCGCGAGAAGGATAAATTGTGATTTTGATTTTGTATGAGTTTGAGTCTTATACAAATATTGATGCTATGATATTGTGCAATGCTATGTGATGTGTTTTTATGCATGTTGTTGCGGGGCATCAAGATGGAGTCGTGGCGAGACACGTGGACCGGACTAGGCGCAGGAGGCGTTGAGGTCAGAACGGTCGGGATTTGTCGAAGACGGCGTGAATCTTGAAGCGGTTGCGAGTTGTGCACAACAAGGTGTACGGGAGGCTTCCAGAAGGTGCGCAAGGGGCGAAAGGGTCTTTTCGCAAAGCGGCAAAAGTGGAGGCGGTTCCGTTCGGGTGTAGCGGGCTTAATGGGTTGGAGGCCCATTGTAACATCCCAAAGTTCTGTTACCAAAATAAAATATATAAAGTTATTATTTTATTGGATTTTCTGACTGTCGAAGATTTTCTCGATTTTTCTGTAACCTAAAAAGAGTTTTCACTGTTAAAAGTAAAATAATAATACTAATAATTTAATTTCTTGGTTTTAATGTCAAAAAGAAAGTTTATTAAGTTTATTTGATTTTCTGTGATTTTATTGGATTTAAAATTGAAAAATAAAATTTTAATTAATTTCTGGTATTTAAAAAGGGTTTTCCTATTTTCTAGAAAATGAAATCAAAAATAAAAGTCAACTTTCAGTTGGAATTATTTTTATTGAGTCCAAAATAATTCTAGAATTTTTTGGGAATTTTTCTAGAATTTTTGACCTGTTTTTACTATTTTCTAAAGTGCTCTCAACTTGTGGTTAATTTGAATTTCGAAAATTATTTAATAAAAAAAAAATCAGAAAAAGGGAGTTCCCATCCGGTCACCCATCTTTCCCCTGCTCTAATATGTGCACGCTTAACTCCAAAGTTCCTACAGCATGTGCTACCAACAGGCCATTTGGTTTGTATTGAGTAGTATTTCCCCTTCCTCTCTTTTATCTATTTTTTGATTGCTTCTTCAACCTCCAACCGAGAGCATTTTCTTCTCTGTAGTTTTCTTTCTTCCATGAGCATATCAATGGCAACCACCACCACCGAGTGCAGCCGGCCACCACCGACCACACCACCGGCTGCTCCTCACCCGCCGCCCTACTCGGCCACCGGCCACCGCCTCCGCCGCCCATGTCGGCCGTAGCCATGAACAAAAGCTCCGAAGCTCCATTAATGGCCGCCTTCACTCTTTCTTCCGTTTCTCCTCACTCAATGCACCAAATTGAATGCCGTCTGTGCCCACACGTCCGTAGTAACGTCACCTACATTACTACACCATCAATTGACCGTTTCTTCCTCCCATTTAAGAGCAGTTTTCAGTTTTCCGATTGACATTATTACACCCGAAAATATCGTTTCTTCTCTCTTGAATTCTCACCAATCCGGCCACCCCCTCCCCTATATAAAGCGACCTCCAGCAGCTCCTCTACACCCTCAACACACCCCCAAAACCTCTCCTCCCCTCTCCCCTTGGTTTGGCCACATTTGCGATTTGAAGTTCGCCGTCAGTTCTTCGTTCTTCCTCTCGTGCGTCGCCTCCGGTGGAGCTTCGCCACTTTCGACACCACCATCGGCACCGCGACGTCGTGCTCTACGCGTGGATGCCTTCGCTTCGTCAAGTTGTCGCCGGAGCACCACCACCCCTTTCCATGGCCGACGGCTCTCGGCGCCGCCGCCGCCGTCGTCGACCACCCCGGACCGCGCCGTCACCACCATCGGCTCCGTCTTGACGTCGGCAATCCATTTTGGTAATTTCCCGGCCACTCTTCCCTCTCTTTCCCCTGGCGCCATCACCTTCCTCCTTTCTCTGTTGCTTCGCTTCTTGGAGAAGATGAACAGTAGCTTACTAGTTATTAGTCTTGTACTGTGCAAACTAAATTAGGTTGTGAAATTCATTCCGAAATCCATTGCTCTCTAATGCAAACTCCGAATCCGATAATTCTTACTCGTAAAATCATCTAAATTCATCCTTTATTTTTGAGTATTTATTTTGTAATTTCCAGTTTTTATTATATTATAGCTGTTTTTCTATTTGCGCGTCGTCGCCGCGACCGGTCGTCGCCGGGCGAACTGCTACCGTTGGGTATAGTGCATCGCCAAGATTCCATATTCGTTGTCCGCCGGCCATCTCTCCATTCCTATCGCCTGCACGGCCAGTTCTTCCGCTCATTACACTATTCACGTATGCATGAAAATGAATAGTGCCATGCAAACTACTATTCACTCTCCTTCCTAATTTCGTTTCTCCCTCATACGAACTCCGATTCCATCGATTCAAATTCCTATATTCATATAAAGTCGATATCTTACTTCCAGTATTTATTTATTAATTTTTGGATTTTATTTGGATTTCATTTGAATGCTATTTGAATTTGGATCGTTTACGCGTATAGATTTCGACGACTTCGGACATCCGCATTTCGACACCGTTTGAGAATAACATATAACCAAGCAAGGCAAGTTATACCTTTGATCATATTTGATCCCAATATTTCAAATTATTTAAATTCTGTTTGAAATTATTATTGCATGCTATTTCTATTCAAGTAATTTAAATACATGTTTTTAAATTATAGTTATTCCCATTGCCATTGTATAGCCAACTTTGCTATTGAATGAAACATACCTTGACACATTAGATAAAAATCTGGTTTATGCAGAGTATGAACCAAAATATTTTGGGAAAAATTATGCTTAGACATGCTTAGACCAAAAATGTTGATTCAGAATTTGGCCCAAATGATCAACAATTGTTTAAAAGCTCGTGACATTGGTTTGTCATGGAAGATTTTACAAATGACTTTGAAAAGCAAAAATGAAAAGTTGGTTTGTACTTGGCGAAATGGATGCTTGGTGGGTGCGAGGTTTATGCACGGCTCAATCTGGTAGGATTGAGGCCCGGGTTATTTTGAAAGTCGCCCAAGTCGATTAAGGACCGGTCTTGAGCCGCATCTTGCAAAGCTCCACCGTACTACCACAAGTGCGGAATGGGACAAAGCTAAGTGAATAATTTACAACGTTCCATTGTTAGTTGTGCCATTTTGGTGTGTGGGTGTCGGTTAGACAGTATTCCCACTTGGTACAAGAGGGGTTTCCATGGTGGTTAACCCAATGGAAGTGAAACCTTAGCGGCGCAAGAGGGCTTCTAGCGGATGGTTAATCCAAAGGAAGTGAAACCTTAGCGGGCATGACTACTTTGGAATGACGCATTGTAAAGGTCTCGTGATAATCACTTAGTCGCACACCTACGGAAGTGTGTCAGACGGACATTAAAAGTTGATTATCTCTTGTGGGTAAAGTTGTACCACCTCTGCAGAGTGTAAAACTATTCGAATAGCCGTGTCCACGGTCATGGACATGCTGAGCAAAGCCACTCAAAGTTAGACTTTGGTTTTTGATTTCAAAAGATTTTTATAAATGATTTGAGGATGGTTAATCCTTGTGGTAAAATTGGGCGGTTAGCCATGTGATAGGAGGGTATCCATCACCATGTTTCATATGGAGGTTATCCTACTATAAAACTTGAGAATTTATAAAAATGAATTTTAGTTATTAAATAACTGCTTTGGAACTTAGTAACAAATATTTAAAGAAAACATTGCTTTATGCAAATTCAACCAATAAGCCTTCCTTTGATATATCCATGCATGCATTAACTCTGTTATTGGGTGTAACTTGCGAGCACGGTAGTTGTGCTCACCCTTGCTTCATGCAAATAAATTTCAGAGGAGAAGGACTTCGGATCTCGACGACTAGGCCGCTACCCCAGTCGATTGCCTGTGGCAGATCAACTGGACCCCACTACTTCTTCGCCTTCCGCTGTGTTTGTTTAATGTTGGCTTGTAAGCCTTTCTTGTAATCAACTCTGCTATTTATTAATAAAGTTGTGCGATTTATGGATGTTACCATATCTGTTTACTGTGTGAACTAGCTACTGATCATGGGACTAGTTCGAAATGCACGAGGATTCTGGGTGTTACTCCCGGTCCGATGAAAATAGTATCGAGCCATGTCGATCGTAGGTCGTGACCTAGTTAGAATGGACGTTAGTTGAATACTTCAAAACTTATTTTATATAACAAGAAAAATAATGTGTTCTCTCCTCATCTTGGTCATCTATCTATCTTTAGTTCCTTCATGATATTCTTTCTTACCTAACTCTCTCATCACCATTTTGTAATGTTAAATGGATCCTCTTGCCCTTGAAAAATTTCTATAATTGGTCAGCACGATTATTAACCCTTACATTCAAGACCCCAAGGCATGCATCGTCGTCGTCACCATCCAAGGACAATGGACATGATTAATCAAAGGCGTGAGCCAGAAGATCGCGATGTCGACCTAACCATATAGTCTAAGTTTGCCAAGACTCATTACGTGTATTGAGTGCTTTCACGACTTATGAGTATTGATCGAGTAGAGCGTTGTATTATTTCTTAATTTGTATCGTATATTTTCTTTTAGTACGTCGTACATAGATCTTTTGATCTTGTGTACAACGTTTGCTTTAAATGAGTAGTCTTCTTATCTCGTAGATTTCTTTCTCATCCTTTGCTACCGTCTCTTATCTAACAACCCATTGAAATCCTAACCTATCGATGCCCTGAGACTTGAAAGGCAGTCGATACTTCAAAACTTGAACAACTCAAGACCCTAACCAAATTGAAGACAAACTCTATGTCTCAATTTCTTTATCATATGTCCATCTTCTTTCTTTCTAGCTTCTCGAATCTCGTGGGACGAGATTCCTTTTAAGGGGGGTAGTTTGTAACATCCCAAAGTTCTGTTACCAAAATAAAATATATAAAGTTATTATTTTATTGGATTTTCTGACTGTCGAAGATTTTCTCGATTTTTCTGTAACCTAAAAAGAGTTTTCACTGTTAAAAGTAAAATAATAATACTAATAATTTAATTTCTTGGTTTTAATGTCAAAAAGAAAGTTTATTAAGTTTATTTGATTTTCTGTGATTTTATTGGATTTAAAATTGAAAAATAAAATTTTAATTAATTTACGTATTTAAAAGGGTTTTCCTATTTTCTAGAAAATGAAATCAAAATAAAAGTCAACTTTCAGTTGGAATTATTTTATTGAGTCCAAAATAATTCTAGAATTTTTGGGAATTTTCTAGAATTTTGACCTCTTTTACTATTTTCTAAAGTGCTCTCAACTTGTGGTTAATTTAAATTTCGAAAATTATTTAATAAAAAAAAAATCAGAAAAAGGGAGTTCGCATCCGGTCACCCATCTTTCCCCTGCTCTAATATGTGCACGCTTACCTCCAAAGTTCCTACAGCATGTGCTACCAACAGGCCATTTGGTTTGTATTGAGTAGTATTTCCTTCCTCTCTTTTATCTATTTTTGATTGCTTCTTCAACCTCCAACAGAGCATTTTCTTCTCTGTAGTTTTCTTTCTTCCATGAGCATATCAATGGCAACCACCACCACCGAGTGCAGCCGGCCACCACCGACCACACCACCGGCTGCTCCTCACCCCGCCCCTACTCGGCCACCGCCACCGCCTCCGCCGCCCATGTCGGCCGTAGCCATGAACAAAAGCTCGAAGCTCCATTAATGGCCGCCTTCACTCTTTCTTCCGTTTCTCCTCACTCAATGCACCAAATTGAATGCCGTCTGTGCCACACGTCCGTAGTAACGTCACCTACATTACTACACCATCAATTGACCGTTTCTTCCTCCCATTTAAGAGCAGTTTTCAGTTTTCCGATTGACATTATTACACCCAAAATATCGTTTCTTCTCTCTTGAATTCTCACCAATCCGCCACCCCTCCCTATATAAAGCGACCTCCAGCAGCTCCTCTACACCCTCAACACACCCCAAAACCTCTCCTCCCTCTCCCTTGGTTTGGCCACATTTGCGATTTGAAGTTCGCCGTCGGTTCTTCGTTCTTCCTCTTGTGCGTCGCCTCGGTGGAGCTTCGCCACTTCGACACCACCATCGGCACCGCGACGTCGTGCTCTGGCGTGGATGCCTTCGCCGTCAAGTTGTCGCCGAGCACCACCACCCCTTTCCATGGCCGACGGCTCTCGGCCGCCGCCGCCGTCGTCGACCACCGGACCGCGCCGTCACCACCATCGGCTCCGTCTTGGCGTCGGCAATCCATTTTGGTAATTTCCGGCCACTCTTCCCTCTCTTTCCCTGGCGCCATCACCTTCCTCCTTTCTCTGTTGCTTCGCTTCTTGGAGAAGATGAGCAGTAGCTTACTAGTTATTAGTCTTGTCTTGTGCAAACTAAATTAGGTTGTGAAATTCATTCAAAATCCATTGCTCTCTAATGCAAACTCGAATCCGATAATTCTTACTCGTAAAATCATCTAAATTCATCCTTTATTTTGAGTATTTATTTTGTAATTTCAGTTTTTATTATATTATAGCTGTTTTTCTATTTGCGCGTCGTCGCCGCTGATCGGTCGTCACGAGCGAACTGCTACCGTTGGGTAGAGTGCATCGCCAAGATTTCATATTCGTTGTCCGCCGGCCATCTCTCCATTCCTATCGCCTGCACGGCCAGTTCTTCCGCTCATTACACTATTTACGTATGCATGAAAATGAATAGTGCCATGCAAACTACTATTCACTCTCCTTCCGAATTTCGTTCTCCCTCATACGAACTCCGATTCCATCGATTCAAATTCCTATATTCATATAAAGTCGATATCTTACTTCCAGTATTTATTTATTAATTTTGGATTTTATTTGGATTTCATTTGAATGCTATTTGAATTTGGATCGTTTACGCGTATAGATTTCGACGACTTCGGACATCCGCATTTCGACACCGTTTGAGAATAACATATAACCAAGCAAGGCAAGTTATACCTTTGATCATATTTGATCCCAATATTTCAAATTATTTAAATTCTGTTTTAAATTATTATTGCATGCTATTTCTATTCAAGTAATTTAAATACCTGTTTTAAATTATAGTTATTCCCATTGCCATTGTATAGCCAACTTTGCTGTTGAATGAAACATACCTTGACACATTAGATAAAAATCTGGTTTATGCATTAGTATGAACCAAAATATTTTGGGAAAAATTATGCTTAGACATGCTTAGACACAAAATGTTGATTCAAAATTTGGCCCAAATGATCAACAATTGTTTAAAAGCTTGTGACATTGGTTTGTCATGGAAGATTTTACAAATGACTTTGAAAAGCAAAAATGAAAAGTTGGTTTGTACTTGGGCGAAATGGATGCTTGGTGGGTGCAGGTTTATGCACGGGCTCAATCTGGGTAGGATTGAGGCCCAGGGGTTATTTTGAAAGTCGCCCAAGTCAGTTAAGGACCGGTCTTCGAGCCGCATCTTGCAAAGCTCCACCGTACTACCACAAGTCTGGAATGGGACAGGCTAGGCTGAATAATTTGCAACGTTCCATTGTTAGTTGTGCCATTTTGGTGTGTGGGTGTCGGTTAGACAGTATTCCACTTGGTACAAGAGGGGTTTCCGTGGTGGTTAACCCAATGGAAGTGAAACCTTAGCGGCGCAAGAGGGGGCTTCTAGCGGATGGTTAATCCAAAGGAAGTGAAACCTTAGCGGGCATGACTACTTTGGAATGACGCATTGTAAAGGTCTCGTGATAATCACTTAGTCGCACACCTACGGAAGTGTGTCAGACGGACATTAAAAGTTGATTATCTCTTGTGGGTAAAGTTGTACCACCTCTGCAGAGTGTAAAACTATTCGAATAGCCGTGTCCACGGTCATGGACATGTTGAGCAAAGCCACTCAAAGTTAGACTTTGGTTTTGATTTCAAAAGATTTTTACAAATGATTTGAGGATGGTTAATCCTTGTGGTAAAATTCGGCGGTTAGCCATGTGATAGGAGGGTATCCATCACCATGTTTCATATGGAGGTTATCCTACTATAAAACTTGAGAATTTATAAAATGAATTTTAGTTATTAAATAAGCGCTTTGGAACTTAGTAACAAATATTTAAAGAAAACATTGCTTTATGCAAATTCAACCAATAAGCCTTCCTTTGATATATCCATGCATGCATTAACTCATTATTGGGTGTAACTTGCGAGCACGGTAGTTGTGCTCACCCTTGCTTCATGCAAATAAATTTGAGAGGAGAAGGACTTGGATCTCGACGACTAGGCGCTACCCGATCGATTGCACGTGGCGAATCAACTGGACCCCACTACTTCTTCGCCTTCATTGTGTTTGTTTAATGTTGGCTTGTAAGCCTTTCTTGTAATCAACTCGCTATTTATTAATAAAGTTGTGCGATTTATGGATGTTACCATATCTCATTTCTTGTGTGAACTAGCTACTGATCATGGGACTAGTTCAGAAATGCACAGAGGATTCTGGGGTGTTACTCCCGGGTCCGACAGAAATGGTATCAGAGCCATGTCGACTGTAGGTCGTGACCTAGTTAGAATGGACGTTAGTTGAATACTTCAAAACTTATTTTATATAACAAGAAAAATAATGTGTTCTCTCCTCATCTTGGTCATCTATCTATCTTTAGTTCCTTCATGATATTCTTTCTTACCTAACTCTCTCATCACCATTTTGTAATGTTAAATGGATCCTCTTGCCCTTGAAAAATTTCTATAATTGGTCAGCACGATTATTAACCCTTACATTCAAGACCCCCAAGGCATGCATCGTCGTCGTCACCATCCAAGGACAATGGACATGATTAATCAAAGACTGTGAACCGAAGATCGCGATGTCAGCCTAACCATATAGTCTAAGTTTGCCAAGACTCATTCTGTGTATTGAGTGCTTTCACCAGCTTATGAGTATTGATCGAGTAGAACGTTGTATTATTTCTTAATTTGTATCGTATATTTTCTTTTAGTACGTCGTACATAGATCTTTTGATCTTGTGTACAACGTTTGCTTTAAATGAGTAGTCTTCTTATCTCGTAGATTTCTTTCTCATCCTTTGCTACCGTCTCTTATCTAACAACCCATTGAAATCCTAACCTATCGATGCCCCTGAGACTTGAAAGACGAGTCGATACTTCAAAACTTCGAACAACTCAAGACCCTAACCAAATTGAAGACAAACTCTATGTCTCAATTTCTTTATCATATGTCCATCTTCTTTCTTTCTAGCTTCTCCGAATCTCGGGGACGAGATTCCTTTTAAGGGGGGTAGTTTGTAACATCCCAAAGTTCTGTTACCAAAATAAAATATATAAAGTTATTATTTTATTGGATTTTCTGACTGTCGAAGATTTTCTCGATTTTTCTGTAACCTAAAAAGAGTTTTCACTGTTAAAAGTAAAATAATAATACTAATAATTTAATTTCTTGGTTTTAATGTCAAAAAGAAAGTTTATTAAGTTTATTTGATTTTCTGTGATTTTATTGGATTTAAAATTGAAAAATAAAATTTTAATTAATTTCTGGTATTTAAAAAGGGTTTTCCTATTTTCTAGAAAATGAAATCAAAATAAAAGTCAACTTTCAGTTGGAATTATTTTTATTGAGTCCAAAATAATTCTAGAATTTTTGGGAATTTTTCTAGAATTTTGACCTCTTTTACTATTTTCTAAAGTGCTCTCAACTTGTGGTTAATTTGAATTTCGAAAATTATTTAATAAAAAAAAAATCAGAAAAAGGGAGTTCCCATCCGGTCACCCATCTTTCCCCTGCTCTAATATGTGCACGCTTACCTCCAAAGTTCCTACAGCATGTGCTACCAACAGGCCATTTGGTTTGTATTGAGTAGTATTTCCCCTTCCTCTCTTTTATCTATTTTTGATTGCTTCTTCAACCTCCAACCGAGAGCATTTTCTTCTCTGTAGTTTTCTTTCTTCCATGAGCATATCAATGGCAACCACCACCACCGAGTGCAGCCGCCACCACCGACCACACCACCGGCTGCTCCTCACCCGCCGCCCCTACTCCGGCCACGGCCACCGCCTCCGCCGCCATGTCGGCCGTAGCCATGAACAAAAGCTCAAAGCTCCATTAATGGCCGCCTTCACTCTTTCTTCCGTTTCTCCTCACTCAATGCACCAAATTGAATGCCGTCTGTGCCCACACGTCCGTAGTAACGTCACCTACATTACTACACCATCAATTGACCGTTTCTTCCTCCCATTTAAGAGCAGTTTTCAGTTTTCCGATTGACATTATTACACCCGAAAATATCGTTTCTTCTCTCTTGAATTCTCACCAATCCGGCCACCCCTTCCCCTATATAAAGCGACCTCCAGCAGCTCCTCTACACCCTCAACACACCCCCAAAACCTCTCCTCCCCTCTCCCCTTGGTTTGGCCACATTTGCGATTTGAAGTTCGCCGTCAGTTCTTCGTTCTTCCTCTCGTGCGTCGCCTCCGGTGGAGCTTCGCCACTTTCGACACCACCATCGGCACCGCGACGTCGTGCTCTGGCGTGGATGCCTTCGCCGTCAAGTTGTCGCGGAGCACCACCACCCTTTCCATGGCCGCGGCTCTCGGCGCCGCCCGCCGCGTCGTCGACCACCGGACCGCGCCGTCACCACCATCGGCTCCGTCTTGGCGTCGGCAATCCATTTTGGTAATTTCCGGCCACTCTTCCCTCTCTTTCCCTGGCGCCATCACCTTCCTCCTTTCTCTGTTGCCGCTTCTTGGAGAAGATGAGCAGTAGCTTACTAGTTATTAGTCTTGTACTGTGCAAACTAAATTAGGTTGTGAAATTCATTCCGAAATCCATTGCTCTCTAATGCAAACTCCGAATCCGATAATTCTTACTCGTAAAATCATCTAAATTCATCCTTTATTTTGAGTATTTATTTTGTAATTTCCAGTTTTTATTATATTATAGCTGTTTTTCTATTTGCGCGTCGTCGCCGCGACCGGTCGTCGCCGGGCGAACTGCTACCGTTGGGTAGAGTGCATCGCCAAGATTTCATATTCGTTGTCCGCCGGCCATCTCTCCATTCCTATCGCCTGCACGGCCAGTTCTTCCGCTCATTACACTATTTACGTATGCATGAAAATGAATAGTGCCATGCAAACTACTATTCACTCTCCCTTCCGGAATTTCGTTCTCCCTCATACGAACTCCGATTCCATCGATTCAAATTCCTATATTCATATAAAGTCGATATCTTACTTCCAGTATTTATTTATTAATTTTTGGATTTTATTTGGATTTCATTTGAATGCTATTTGAATTTGGATCGTTTACGCGTATAGATTTCGACGACTTCGGACATCCGCATTTCGACACCGTTTGAGAATAACATATAACCAAGCAAGGCAAGTTATACCTTTGATCATATTTGATCCCAATATTTCAAATTATTTAAATTCTGTTTGAAATTATTATTGCATGCTATTTCTATTCAAGTAATTTAAATACATGTTTTTAAATTATAGTTATTCCCATTGCCATTGTATAGCCAACTTTGCTATTGAATGAAACATACCTTGACACATTAGATAAAAATCTGGTTTATGCAGTAGTATGAACCAAAATATTTTGGGAAAAATTATGCTTAGACATGCTTAGACCAAAAATGTTCAGTTCCGGGAATTTGGCCCAAATGATCAACAATTGTTTAAAAGCCTGTGACATTGGTTTGTCATGGAAGATTTTACAAATGACTTTGAAAAGCAAAAATGAAAAGTTGGTTTGTACTTGGGCGAAATGGATGCTTGGTGGGTGCAGGTTTATGCACGGGCTCAATCTGGGTAGGATTGAGGCCCAGGGGTTATTTTGAAAGTCGCCCAAGTCAGTTAAGGACCGGTCTTCGAGCCGCATCTTGCAAAGCTCCACCGTACTACCACAAGTCTGGAATGGGACAGGCTAGGCTGAATAATTTGCAACGTTCCATTGTTAGTTGTGCCATTTTGGTGTGTGGGTGTCGGTTAGACAGTATTCCCACTTGGTACAAGAGGGGGTTTCCGGCGGGTGGTTAACCCAATGGAAGTGAAACCTTAGCGGCGCAAGAGGGGGCTTCTAGCGGATGGTTAATCCAAAGGAAGTGAAACCTTAGCGGGCATGACTACTTTGGAATGACGCATTGTAAAGGTCTCGTGATAATCACTTAGTCGCACACCTACGGAGTGTGTCGACGGACATTAAAGTTGATTATCTCTTGTGGGTAAAGTTGTACCACCTCTGCAGAGTGTAAAACTATTGAATAGCCGTGTCCACGGTCATGGACATCTTGAGCAAAGCCACTCAAAGTTAGACTTTGGTTTTGATTTCAAAAGATTTTTACAAATGATTTGAGGATGGTTAATCCTTGTGGTAAAATTAGGCGGTTAGCCATGTGATAGGAGGGTATCCATCACCATGTTTCATATGGAGGTTATCCTACTATAAAACTTGAGAATTTATAAAATGAATTTTAGTTATTAAATAAGCGCTTTGGAACTTAGTAACAAATATTTAAAGAAAACATTGCTTTATGCAAATTCAACCAATAAGCCTTCCTTTGATATATCCATGCATGCATTAACTCATGTTATTGGGTGTAACTTGCGAGCACGGTAGTTGTGCTCACCCTTGCTTCATGCAAATAAATTTGAGAGGAGAAGGACTTGGATCTCGACGACTAGGCGCTACCCAACGATTGCACATGGCGAATCAAGCTGGACCCCACTACTTCTTCGCCTTCCATTGTGTTTGTTTAATGTTGGCTTGTAAGCCTTTCTTGTAATCAACTCTGCTATTTATTAATAAAGTTGTGCGATTTATGGATGTTACCATATCTGTTTACTGTGTGAACTAGCTACTGATCATGGGACTAGTTCAGAAATGCACAGAGGATTCTGGGTGTTACTCCGGTCCGATGCGAAATGGTATCGAGCCATGTCATTGTAGGTCGTGACCTAGTTAGAATGGGCGTTAGTTGAATACTTCAAAACTTATTTTATATAACAAGAAAAATAATGTGTTCTCTCCTCATCTTGGTCATCTATCTATCTTTAGTTCCTTCATGATATTCTTTCTTACCTAACTCTCTCATCACCATTTTGTAATGTTAAATGGATCCTCTTGCCCTTGAAAAATTTCTATAATTGGTCAGCACGATTATTAACCCTTACATTCAAGACCCCCAAGGCATGCATCGTCGTCGTCACCATCCAAGGACAATGGACATGATTAATCAAAGACTGTGAACCGAAGATCGCGATGTCAGCCTAACCATATAGTCTAAGTTTGCCAAGACTCATTCTGTGTATTGAGTGCTTTCACCAGCTTATGAGTATTGATCGAGTAGAACGTTGTATTATTTCTTAATTTGTATCGTATATTTTCTTTTAGTACGTCGTACATAGATCTTTTGATCTTGTGTACAACGTTTGCTTTAAATGAGTAGTCTTCTTATCTCGTAGATTTCTTTCTCATCCTTTGCTACCGTCTCTTATCTAACAACCCATTGAAATCCTAACCTATCGATGCCCCTGAGACTTGAAAGGCAGTCGATACTTCAAAACTTCGAACAACTCAAGACCCTAACCAAATTGAAGACAAACTCTATGTCTCAATTTCTTTATCATATGTCCATCTTCTTTCTTTCTAGCTTCTCCGAATCTCGGGGACGAGATTCCTTTTAAGGGGGGTAGTTTGTAACATCCCAAAGTTCTGTTACCAAAATAAAATATATAAAGTTATTATTTTATTGGATTTTCTGACTGTCGAAGATTTTCTCGATTTTTCTGTAACCTAAAAAGAGTTTTCACTGTTAAAAGTAAAATAATAATACTAATAATTTAATTTCTTGGTTTTAATGTCAAAAAGAAAGTTTATTAAGTTTATTTGATTTTCTGTGATTTTATTGGATTTAAAATTGAAAAATAAAATTTTAATTAATTTATCTGGTATTTAAAAGGGTTTTCCTATTTTCTAGAAAATGAAATCAAAAATAAAAGTCAACTTTCAGTTGGAATTATTTTTATTGAGTCCAAAATAATTCTAGAATTTTTTGGGAATTTTTCTAGAATTTTTGACCTCTTTTTACTATTTTCTAAAGTGCTCTCAACTTGTGGTTAATTTGAATTTCGAAAATTATTTAATAAAAAAAAAATCAGAAAAAGGGAGTTCCCATCCGGTCACCCATCTTTCCCCTGCTCTAATATGTGCACGCTTACCTCCAAAGTTCCTACAGCATGTGCTACCAACAGGCCATTTGGTTTGTATTGAGTAGTATTTCCCCTTCCTCTCTTTTATCTATTTTTTGATTGCTTCTTCAACCTCCAACCGAGAGCATTTTCTTCTCTGTAGTTTTCTTTCTTCCATGAGCATATCAATGGCAACCACCACCACCGAGTGCAGCCGGCCACCACCGACCACACCACCGGCTGCTCCTCACCCCGCCGCCCTACTCCGGCCACGCCACCGCCTCCGCCGCCCATGTCGGCCGTAGCCATGAACAAAAGCTCCGAAGCTCCATTAATGGCCGCCTTCACTCTTTCTTCCGTTTCTCCTCACTCAATGCACCAAATTGAATGCCGTCTGTGCCCACACGTCCGTAGTAACGTCACCTACATTACTACACCATCAATTGACCGTTTCTTCCTCCCATTTAAGAGCAGTTTTCAGTTTTCCGATTGACATTATTACACCAAAATATCGTTTCTTCTCTCTTGAATTCTCACCAATCCGGCCACCCCTTCCCCTATATAAAGCGACCTCCAGCAGCTCCTCTACACCCTCAACACACCCCCAAAACCTCTCCTCCCCTCTCCCCTTGGTTTGGCCACATTTGCGATTTGAAGTTCGCCGTCAGTTCTTCGTTCTTCCTCTCGTGCGTCGCCTCCGGTGGAGCTTCGCCACTTTCGACACCACCATCGGCACCGCGACGTCATGCTCTGGCGTGGATGCCTTCGCCGTAAAGTTGTCGCGGAGCACCACCACCCTTTCCATGGCCGACGGCTCTCGGCGCGCCGCCCGCGCCGTCGTCCACCACCGGACCGCGCCGTCACCACCATCGGCTCCGTCTTGACGTCGGCAATCCATTTTGGTAATTTCCCGGCAACTCTTCCCTCTCTTTCCCCTGGCGCCATCACCTTCCTCCTTTCTGTGTTGCTTCGCTTCTTGGAGAAGATGAACAGTAGCTTACTAGTTATTAGTCTTGTACTATGCAAACTAAATTAGGTTGTGAAATTCATTCCGAAATCCATTGCTCTCTAATGCAAACTCCGAATCCGATAATTCTTACTCGTAAAATCATCTAAAATCATCCTTTATTTTGAGTATTTATTTTGTAATTTCCAGTTTTTATTATATTATAGCTGTTTTTCTATTTGCGCGTCGTCGCCGCGACCGGTCGTCGCCGGGCGAACTGCTACCGTTGGGTAGAGTGCATCGCCAAGATTCCATATTCGTTGTCCGCCGCCATCTCTCCATTCCTATCGCTGCGGCGGCCAGTTCTTCCGCTCATTACACTATTCACGTATGCATGAAAATGAATAGTGCCATGCAAACTACTATTCACTCTCCCTTCCGGAATTTCGTTCTCCCTCATACGAACTCCGATTCCATCGATTCAAATTCCTATATTCATATAAAGTCGATATCTTACTTCCAGTATTTATTTATTAATTTTTGGATTTTATTTGGATTTCATTTGAATGCTATTTGAATTTGGATCGTTTACGGCGTATAGATTTCGACGACTTCGGACATCCGCATTTCGACACCGTTTGAGAATAACATATAACCAAGCAAGGCAAGTTATACCTTTGATCATATTTGATCCCAATATTTCAAATTATTTAAATTCTGTTTGAAATTATTATTGCATGCTATTTCTATTCAAGTAATTTAAATACATGTTTTTAAATTATAGTTATTCCCATTGCCATTGTATAGCCAACTTTGCTATTGAATGAAACATACCTTGACACATTAGATAAAAATCTGGTTTATGCAGTAGTATGAACCAAAATATTTTGGGAAAAATTATGCTTAGACATGCTTAGACCAAAAATGTTCAGTTCCGGGAATTTGGCCCAAATGATCAACAATTGTTTAAAAGCCTGTGACATTGGTTTGTCATGGAAGATTTTACAAATGACTTTGAAAAGCAAAAATGAAAAGTTGGTTTGTACTTGGCGAAATGGATGCTTGGTGGGTGCGAGTTTATGCAGGGCTCAATCTGGTAGGATTGAGGCCCGTGGGTTATTTTGAAAGTCGCCCAAGTCAGTTAAGGACCGGTCTTCGAGCCGCATCTTGCAAAGCTCCACCGTACTACCACAAGTCTGGAATGGGACAGGCTAGGCTGAATAATTTGCAACGTTCCATTGTTAGTTGTGCCATTTTGGTGTGTGGGTGTCGGTTAGACAGTATTCCCACTTGGTACAAGAGGGGGTTTCCGGCGGGTGGTTAACCCAATGGAAGTGAAACCTTAGCAGCGCAAGAGGGGGCTTCTAGCGGATGGTTAATCCAAAGGAAGTGAAACCTTAGCGGGCATGACTACTTTGGAATGACGCATTGTAAAGGTCTCGTGATAATCACTTAGTCGCACACCTACGGAAGTGTGTCAGACGGACATTAAAAGTTGATTATCTCTTGTGGGTAAAGTTGTACCACCTCTGCAGAGTGTAAAACTATTCGAATAGCCGTGTCCACGGTCATGGACATGCTGAGCAAAGCCACTCAAAGTTAGACTTTGGTTTTGATTTCAAAAGATTTTTACAAATGATTTGAGGATGGTTAATCCTTGTGGTAAAATTGGGCGGTTAGCCATGTGATAGGAGGGTATCCATCACCATGTTTCATATGGAGGTTATCCTACTATAAAACTTGAGAATTTATAAAAATGAATTTTAGTTATTAAATAACTGCTTTGGAACTTAGTAACAAATATTTAAAGAAAACATTGCTTTATGCAAATTCAACCAATAAGCCTTCCTTTGATATATCCATGCATGCATTAACTCATTATTGGGTGTAACTTGCGAGCACGGTAGTTGTGCTCACCCTTGCTTCATGCAAATAAATTTCAGAGGAGAAGGACTTCGGATCTCGACGACTAGGCCGCTACCCCAGTCGATTGCCTGTGGCAGATCAACTGGACCCCACTACATCTTCGCCTTCCGCTGTGTTTGTTTAATGTTGGCTTGTAAGCCTTTCTTGTAATCAACTCTGCTATTTATTAATAAAGTTGTGCGATTTATGGATGTTACCATATCTGTTTACTGTGTGAACTAGCTACTGATCATGGGACTAGTTCAGAAATGCACAGAGGATTCTGGGGTGTTACTCCCGGGTCCGACACCCATTAGCAAAGGCTATAAATAGGGGAGAACCCTGGAGTTAGGGTTAGACTTTTTGAGAGAGAAAATTAGGGTTAGCCTTAGCAAAAGGGTTTGGTTTGCTTTTTGAGAGTTTGTTGAGTTGAGAGGATGAACTGAAAATCTTTGTAATCTTTCCTCTGTGTTTCCTCTGTAATCTCTTGATTCTATCAATGAAACTCTGAAGTTTTGATTACTCGTTTATGCCTCTCTTATTCCTTTCCTGTTCTTGTTGAATATTTAGGTTTTGATGCATCTTTCGATTCGTCCTATGAAATAGCTTGAAACTTGATCTCTAGAGTCGTTTTAATATTGCTAATGCATCCTCAAAGTTTCATGAACTAAGAATCGAGAATCTTGTCTATCGTGGGTTTTGGTTTTCTTGCCCTTCTTCAAGAAATCCGATTTTGGCTTGTTTGTTGAATCTTTGTTTGCGATTCTTCTCCATGAGGTCAAGATGTTGCTTAGGATGATGTCTGTGAAACTTGACCAGAGAAGAGCATTCAAGATTTAGCACTTTGGATTTTGGGAAAAACCGAGCGCCTTGTTCTTGGTCGGGACAATCGGAACTTCCGATTGTCCAAGGCGGCTCTCAAGACGGAACTTCCGCACTTACCGGAACTACGGAGTGCGGAACTATCACGGGTAGAATCGGATCTTCCGATTTTGTGAGCAATGAATGAAACTGTTTTAGTTCTCTCGATTTTGTGTTACTCATCTTGAGAGGGTTTTGTAGATCTTGTTTAAATACATTAAAAGGGAGCTCTTATTTTTAAGGCATCATTCACCCCCTCTGTTGCCATTTCGGTCCTTCAATTGGTATCGAGCACATTAGCTCTTCTTGATAGATCTTAACCGGTCGGTTGAGCCATGGCAGCGGACAAGTATTCCACCAAGCCTCCAGCTTTTGATGGTGCGGATTACCCTTCGGAAGAGCCGAATGGAAACTTACATCCGTGCTCGGGGTATGCCATCCGGAGAAAGGTGAAGGTTAGATTTGTTTGTTCTGCCGATGAGAACATCAATCTTTGGAAACATGGCGATGTTGAGGCAAATGCTAAGGCAAGGAACATAATCATTCGTGGTTTAAGCGTATGAGTTTGATCGTATTTCTCATTTGATTTCTGCTTATGACATCTGGGTGACCCTCGATGCATACCATGAGGGCACCACTCAGATTAAGACGGTTCGACAAGACCAGTTCAAGCGTGAATACAGTAAATTTGAGATGCTTGCTGGTGAATCTCTTGACGAGTGCTTTTCGCGTTTTCACAAGATTTTGAGCAACCTCCGAGCGGTCGGTCTTACATACCCCGACTCGGATAACGCTCGACAGATGCTTTCTGCACTTGATCTTCGTGTTTGGGAGATGAAAGTGACTACCATCAAAGATAGCACGGACCTCTCGACCCTGACTCTTGATGCGCTGTACTCGCGTCTCAAGACTCACGAGATTGACATTGTCTCTCGAAGGTCGAAGTCACAGTCGATGGCTTTAGTCACTGATCCCACTTCTGGATCTTCTTCTGAGTTGATACGTGGGTTCTCCCTAGCTGCTCTCTGTGACATAACTGATGATCAGTTAGAGCAGCTTGAGGATGAACAGCTAGCCCTCCTAGATCGAAAGTTTTCCCATGCTTACAAGAGGAGGAGGGATGGTAAAAGAGGAGGTCCTGTGATTTGTTTCGAGTGTGGTGGCCCCAACCACATCCGAGCAAACTGTCCCAAGCTTGTGAAGGGCAAAGGTGACTATGGCGGTCCAAGCAAGAACGACTACATCGACAAGAACCGCAACACGAAGCCCTCAGCACCTGATCAAGGCAAGAAGAAGTTCCGCAACTTTGGGAAGGCAAAGAAGCTGTTCCATCGCGTCCTCACCGCCCTCGACGAACTGGACACCAGCGAGGTGGAGGGGTGGAGTGACGATGATGGGAAGGACGATCATGATCCCAAGGGCGGCGGCAACTTCTCGGCATGTGCTTCATGGCCCTCGGGCGAATCGAGCGACAAATGTAGCTGTACTCCGACTCGATGAGGTTAGTCCACTTATGACCAGACAATGATGCTTTTCTTAAGCTAGGTAGAGTCCATGCTAAGTCTAGGGCTAAGTGTCTTTGGGTTGGAGAAGGAAGTAGCTAGACTATCACGGAGCTTACTTTACTTACATCCGCTCCCTCCCGTGATGAATGTGACACATCTTTGTGCTTTGATTGATGATATGGAAAAATTAAGGACCTTACATGATAGTGTGTCCTCTGAACTTGACATGATTAAGGTAGAGAACATTAGCCTTCTTGTGAATTAGAGATGAGAAGGGTAGCACCTCTTTCATCCACTCTTTGTTGAGGCTCTCGCTTGCACCTCATGTGAGGTTAAGGACAATTCGTTTAGAGGTCTTTATACCATGTTGCTTGATCTGCTGAAACTTGTGAAAATTGTAATAAACTCAAGATGAACCTAAAGCAGGCGGATCACAAAATTCTTGAATTTCAAGTGCGCTACTAGAGCCTATTGTTTCTTGTTTAAACTGTCCTAAGTTAATCTGCTTTGAATTAGAATCAGTATCTAAGCGGTTTCAAGAAATGATTGATCACGATAACAAATTGGCTCAAGATGCTTCTAAGGACCTTGTTAGCTCACCTTGCAATCATTGTAATAAACTAAAATGTGATTTGGTTGCATTGGATGAAAAATGTATGAAGCTAACTAAGGACCTTCTAGAGACACAATCATCTGCTTGTATTGTGTGTCTTTGGGAAGAAGCCTAAGGGTTTGGTAGAGGCGCCTAGTAACGTGAACCAATCGCTAGCGAGGGGACTGTCCCCAAAGTCGGTTTGCGTGCACAAGCCAATCTTTCCTCTGCTGTTGGTTCTTCTTACGCTCCCTTACCTTCTGCTGTCCTTCTTCCCCTGCTCTTCTTGCACCTCTCTCTTTAAAGTGTCGGTATCTTATGAACACTCTCGAGAGGTTTGTAGGAGGCAAGAAGAAGCTCAATCTCATTCTAGACAAATCTAAAATTTGCAGATTTAATCGGGGTCTAGGATATGATATCCGGGAGGATATGAGGAAGCATCCACCGCCGTGCTCAAAACCATAGCACGGTGTGATCAAAACTAAGCCCGGGACCGAGAAAGTCAATTTTAAGTCGTGGGTTTTGTTCAAAGGATTTCGACGACAAGGTGATTCCACTGCGGCTTCGCCCTCGAAGGCGAAGTATCATTGCACCTTCACGTAAAGATGGACATTTAGTTGATCATTGCTTCAGCGCGCCAAGATCGCGCGTAGAGACCGTGTTGAGTCTCTTAGGCACATTCGAGGTCAGCCCGGATCTTGAGTGCACCTAAGACCAACACGAGGTCTAGGTTTGTTCCATCGATGATTTTGGGCGAGATCGAGGACTTGGTTTTTCCGAGTTTTACGATTTTCGTCCTCATGCTCCCTTTGGTCGTAACTTCCGCCGTCACGAGGGTAGATCTCGTTTTCCTTTCGAGATAGCTACCGCGGCGAGATCAACATGCTCATCGGCACTTCGACTCGCTCTTCCATAGCGATCGGATCGACAACAGTGAGATCTTTTGACTTGTTGAGTGACGAGGCGTAGGGTAGATAGAGATCGGTCTTGCTTGACTACTTCATCATTCGCCGTGTTACTCAAGATTGGGTGCCAAAATCATTTGTTGATTCACCCTAATCGAGACTTTACTCTGTTTGACTCGAGGTCGTCGGGCCGGAAGGAAAGGTATGGATTGTAGACTCGGTTGTTCACGTCATATATTGGAGATTCTCGTTGGTTTTCTTCCCTAGCCCGTGCTCCGGTGATGAGACGATCACCTTCGAGATGCTTCATTTGGGCGCGTCATCGCTAAAGGTCTTGAGCATTAATGATTCTTTCATTTTAAAAGATGTTGCCTTAGTAAGTAAGCTGCGGATAATCTGCTTTCGATCTCTCGACTTCTGATGACGGTTTGAGGTGAGCTTTAAGAAAAACAATTGCAAAATTCTTGATTCTTCGGGTAGTCTAGTTTGCGGGATTTCTCGATATGGGATGATCTTTCGTGCTGATTTTTCTGGATCTTCTGGTGATCCTCTCCGATGTTTAATTGCTTCTGAATCCCGTGATTTGACTTTCTGGCATAGGAGACTTGGTCATATAGGATTTGATCATCTGACCCGAGTTAGCGGTCACGATCTCATTCGTGGTTTGCCAAAACTCAAAATGGTCAAGGATCTTGTTTGTGCCCCTTGCCGCACGGCAAAATGGTTGCCGCTTCATCCTCGATTCTGATGACTATAGCGGATGCACTGGTCAATCGCTCCATATGGACACGATGGGACCAACTAGAGTGCGATCGATGGGGCGGAAGTGGTACGTACTTGTCGTGGTCGATGACTTCTCGAGGTACTCTTGGGTGTTTTTCTTAGCCTCGAAGGATGAGACGTTTACTCTTTTTCGTGGTCTTTTAGTAGGCTTCTGTTGAGCTCCCGGTGCATTACGAGCAATTCGCCGATAATGGCACGAGTTCAAGAATTCCTACTTTGAGAGTTTTGTGGTGAGGCAGTGTAGAGCACCGCCTCTCGTCTCCATCGTCCCCAACAAAATGGCGTTGTGGAGAGGAAGAACCGTACCTTAGTCGAGATGGCGGGACGATGCTTGATGAGTACTCTACACCTAGGAAGTTTTGGGTGAGGCAATTGCTCTTTGCTTGTCATGTTTCTATGAGTTTTTTCTTGGGCACTCTTGCATCGCACTTCTTATGAGTTGAGATATGGCGAAAACCAGCCTCGCATTTTCGTGTGTTTGGTTGCAAGTGTTTTATTAAAAAGTCCAGGAACCTAGATAAGTTCGAGTCACGATCTTGTGATGGGATCTTTACGGGTTACTCGACTTCTTCTCGTGCCTATAGAGTGCAGGCTGCGAGTCTAGTAAATTGTTAAAACACAGTGAGGTGACCTTGATGAGGCGATCCGGGGACTAGGCACGATATCTCGAGTTCTTTAGAGCGATGCGAGTCCATCTTTGTGGGCGATGAGGAGGATGGAGATGAGGTTGTTTACAGATCCAGTTCCTTCTCCTCCTCTTGAGGTGCCTTCTTCCACTGCACCTCGAGGAGATCAGCCCTTACCTTCTGCTTCTTCTGAAGCTAGTGGCTCTGTTCCTATCTCATCTGATCATGAGGTAGAGGCCACGTCTTCATCTCACCCTGGACCTCCAAGACACATTCAAAGGACCATCCTTGAGTAGATCATTGGAGACATCTTGAGCGTGTCACACGTTCCAAAGCTGGCTTATCTCTCTTTTGTCTCCATTCTGCATTCGTCGCCTCATTTGAGCCTAAAGACGTTTGTCATGCTCTTTCTGATGAGTCATGGACTAACGCCATGCACGAGGAATTGGAAAACTTTGAAAGGAACAAGGTCCGTCCCTTGTTGAGCCCCTCAAGGTCACAATATCATTGGGACCAAATGGGTGTTCAAGAACAAGCAAAGTGAAGATGGGTTAGTCATTGAAACAAGGCTAGGCCGGTAGCTCGGGGTACTCTCAAGTTGAGGTCTAGATTTGAAGAGACTTTTGCCCTCAGTAGCTAGACTTGAAGCCATTAGAATCCTGCTTGCCTTTGCAGCTTCTAAGGGTTTCAAGCTCTACCAGATGGATGTCAAGAGTGCCTTCCTCAATGGCCTTATTGAGGAAGAAGTCTATGTGAGACAGCCTCCTGGTTTCGAGAACCCCAAATACCCTAACCATGTCTCTGAGCTTTCCAAAGCTTTGTATGGACTCAAGCGAGCTCCCGAGCTTGGTATGAAAGGCTTAAGTCCTATCTCACGAGCCATGGTTTTGAGATGGGTAAAATTGACAAGACCTTGTTCATCCGCCGTCTTGGCACGATCTTACGCTCGTCCGGATCTATGTGGATGACATTATCTTGGCGGCTCGCATGCTCGTTTCCCAGTTTTCCGATGTCATGAGCTCGGAGTTTGAAATGAGCATGATGGGCGAGTTGAGCTTCTTCCTTGGCTTCCAAATCAAACAGACTCGGGAGGGCACCTTCCTTCATCAAGGCAAATACACTCGAGACCTCCTGAAGCGTTTCGACATGAATGATGGAAAGCCGAGATCAACTCCAATGGCATCTACAAATGCTCGGATCCAGATGAAGACGGCGAACCTGTTGACCAAAAGGATTTCAGGAGCATGATTGGCTCTCTCTTGTACCTCACAGCCTCGAGACCAGACATACACTTTTCCGTGTGTCTTTGTGCTCGGTTTCAGGCTTCTCCTCGCGTATCTCACCGTCAGGCGGTGAAGCGCATCTTTCGGTACCTTCGAGCTACCATTGACTATGGCATCTGGTACTCTTCCTCTTCTTGTCTATCTCTTAGAGCTTTCTCCGATGCAGACTTTGCTGGCTGTAGGATAGATAGGAAGAGCACTTCTGGCACTTGCCAATTCATTGGCACTTCTCTCGTCTCCTGGTCGTCGAGGACGCAATCCGGTGTTGCGCAGTCCACTGCAGAGGCCGAGTACGTTGCTGCAGCCAGTTGCTGTAGCCAAGTGCTTTGGATGGTCTCGACCCTGCAGGATTTCGGGCTATCGATCGACTGCGTTCCACTCTTTTGTGATAACACGTCTGCGATTTGCATTGCCAAGAACCCAGTGCAACATTCTCGGACCAAGCATATTGATATCAGATATCACTTTCTTAGAGACCATGTTGAGAAGGGTGACATTGTGCTCCAGTTTGTGGAGAGTGAGCACCAGTTGGCAGATATCTTCACTAAGCCTCTGGATAGCTCTCGGTTTTCAGCTCTGCGGGGAGAGCTTGGGGTGGTTTGTCCTTACGGACTGCTGTGAGGGGGAGCGTTGTGCTACTACTGTATTATATTATATTATATTATATTATATTATACGCTTACTCCTTTCTGGTTTAATTTCTTTTAATATTTCGGGTCGAAGTCCTTCCAGCATAGGTTAGAGTGTTTCTCTTGCCACATTGTTTTGACTGCTACTTCTTGTCTTGTGCTTCTAGGATGCTGCTTATTAGCGGTCTCTTCCCTCTCTAAGTAGAGCTTACTCACTTCTTATAGGTTCTAGCAGGGGTCGGGCCACCCTTGGGTAGACAGGGACAGTGTTTGCTCCTTAGTGTTTGTGTAGATCAGCTAATAGTCCTAGAATCATATGGGGTAGATAAGAATCATGCGGCGATAGTTTTCTCTATATCTTTTCTATGCTCTAAAGGATTGCCTTTTCTCGCTTTTACTTATCGATTCTCGTTTTATTCCTTTGGTTGGGGAGTTATTCTTGGTTATTCCATACTCTTAATTTTGTCATAACTCAACCTGAATTAAAAGATGCATCTCATTCTGAAGGGAATCTGGATTTTTGTGCATTTCATTCCGCATTGCATTATAATCAAATGGAGCCTTGTTTATTATCCCTTATGATATGTTTTCACTGTTTTACATCTTGCCATGATTTATGCTAAACTGCTAGATCTATCATGACTTTTTATGTGTAGTTTAGTCTTTGCCTTGCTAAGGTAATTAAAAATGCTAAACTTTAATTAAAATCTTGTCATGATAGCTCTTGAGACTAGTTTGGTTGAAACTATCCTTTTATGATTTTCGCCATGTCAAGTAGGCTGAGTTGAGTCCTGAATCTCTTTTGAACTTTTGAGTAAGCTATGTCAGTTTGTTAAGAAACATGACTTATCTCTAATCACTGGTCTAAAAACTTCAAAAGCAAAAATGATCTCTTTTGTGCGAAAAAACTGATCTCACCAAATCTTTCTCATGAGACGGCTTGCCATTGCACTAGGCATGAACTCAGGGGGAGCCTTGGATGACCTAAGATCACCTCCTTAAGTCTGTTGCTTGGAGTGGTCGCATAAGGCCTGGGATCTAGCACATGGCTATAAAAAAATGGTTGAAGCTCAGGAGGCAGTTGTGTATGGCACCTAGTCCATAGCTTGCTTTACTGAGATAAAACCATAAAAAGTCTTCAGAAAAAGAAAAATGTGCTAAAATTGCTTATCTTCAAAGAGACCAGGTTACGGATAAAATGAGTCCTTCTTCAACTGGTAGCACTCTAAACTGTTCAGTATGAGTCTTCTTGGTTCAACTTAGATTATTTGACATGGCTTGCATCATCCTTGGATATCTTTAGCTAGACTTCAATCTTGACTTATTTGACCTGCTAAAGAACTGGATCATTAATCAGATTATGGACTTTCTGTCTTAGCTCTTCTATACATCGATTGTCATGATCTTGATAGCATTCTTCTGTGTTATGGCTTGGTGTAATACTCTAATAGTCATTTTGGATAATCTACATGGCTCCTAATGCTTAAAATGAACATCATATAGTCTTTTCCTCCTTTTTCTACATATTGATGATTTTATTGCCAAAGGGGGAGAATGATTGTGAGAAAAAGCCTTCTGAAGAAAAGCCTTGAGTTTTGTGCGAAAATTGCTCTTTCATCTCATCTCAAGTCTTTTCATTGTGTCAACTTGGTCTTGTGCTTAATTACTCTTGTTTAGACCTTGGTTGTTGTAATCTCAAACTCATCTTATGCTTTTTCAGCATTGTCAATATACTCATCAAGGGGGAGATTGAGAGACCATGTGAGAGGTCCTCCACTCTGAGTGATGAGTATTTGACAAGTGTGTTGATTAGATTGAGAGTTGAGGTTTTCGGTTTGGACTGTTTCTGGGCTGAGTCAGGGAAATCGGAACTACCGCTGTGTATGGAGCGGAAGTTCTGATTAATCGGAACTACTGGTGTTGGAAAAAGGAACTTCCGATTTATCTGGGTTTTGCTCTCGGCTGAAGGAAATCGGAACTACCGCACAAGGGGTAGCGGAGTGTCCGAAAATTCTGACATTATGTGTTCTCTAAGATATCAAATCGGAATTATATATCTGAAAAGTCGGTTGTTCCGGATATCGGAAGTACCGCAGTGTTGAGCGCGGAACTTCCGATATTCCTGACAAGTGCGGATGTTCCGGAAATCGGAACTTCCGCTGTGGTAAGTGCGGAACTTCCGATTGTGTCCAGAACTGTGCAGAGAAGGATAAATTGTGATTTTGATTTTGTATGAGTTTGAGTCTTATACAAATATTGATGCTATGATATTGTGCAATGCTATGTGATGTGTTTTTGTCTGTGTTGACTGCAGGGCATCAAGATGGAGTCGTGGCGAGACACGTGGACCGGACTAGGCGCAGGAGGCGTTGAGGTCAGAACGGTCGGGATGTGTCGAAGACGGCGTGAATCTTGAAGCGGTTGCGAGTCGTGCACAACAAGGTGTACGGGAGGCTTCCAGAAGGTGCGCAAGGGCGAAAGGTCTTTTCGCAGCGGCAAAAGTGGGGCGTTCGTTCGGGTGTAGCGGGCTTAATGGGTTGGAGGCCCATTAGCAAAGGCTATAAATAGGGAGAACCACAGGAGTTAGGGTTAGACTTTTGAGAGAGAAAATTAGGGTTAGCCTTAGCAAAAGGGTTTGGTTTGCTTTTTGAGAGTTTGTTGAGTTGAGAGGATGAATCAAAATCTTTGTAATCTTTCCTCTGTGTTTCCTCTGTAATCTCTTGATTCTATCAATGAAACTCAAGTTTTGATTACTCGTTTATACCTCTCTTATTCCTTTCTGCTCTTGTTGAATATTTAGGTTTTGATGCATCTTTCGATTCGTCCTATGAAATAGCTTGAAACTTGATCTCTAGAGTCGTTTTAATATTGCTAATGCATCCTCAAAGTTTCATGAACTAAGAATCAGAGAATCTTGTCTATCGTGGGTTTTGGTTTTTCTTGCCCCTTCTTCAAGAAATCCGATTTTGGCTTGTTTGTTGAATCTTTGTTTGCGATTCTTCTCCATGAGGTCAAGATGTTGCTTAGGATGATGTCCTGTGAAACTTGACCAGAGAAGAGCATTCAAGATTTAGCACTTTGGATTTTTGGGAAAAACCCGAGCGCACTGTTCTTCGGTCAGGACAATCGGAACTTCCGATTGTCCAAGGCGGAACTACCGCAGGCGGAACTTCCGCACTTACCCCGGAACTACCGGAGTGCGGAACTACCGCCGGGTAGAATCGGATCTTCCGATTTTTGACAGAACAGAATGAAACCTGTTTTAGTTCTCTGATTTTGTGTTACTCATCTTGAGAGGGTTTTGTAGATCTTGTTTAAATACATTAAAAAGGGGAGCTCTTATTTTTAAGGCATCATTCACCCCCTCTGTTGCCATTTCGGTCCTTCACTTGATTTTCAGGATTACCACGGAAAGAGGAAGGACACGTGGTTCGTCCACTCCGGCTATTCACGCCATATGACCGGAGACTCAAGATGGTTCACCTCCTTCACGTAGTCGACGGGTGATGAGTTCATCACCTTTGGAGATAATAAACAAGGGTGGATTGAAGGAACGAGATCGATCAGGGCGAACGACAATTTCATCCTCAAGGACGTCGCCCTTGTGGACAAGCTAAGGTTTAATTTGCTTTCTGTCTCTCAACTTCTTGATGATGGCTATGAGACAAGATTTAAGAAAAATACTTGTCAGGTGCTTGATTCAACTGGTGAGCTTGTTTTTTGGGATTACTAGAGTTGCTAGGATCTTTAGAGCTGATTTTTCTGAATCTCTTGCTGGTTATCTCGAATGCTTGATTTCATAATCTTCTTCTGAGTTCTGGCTTTGACACCGTCGTTTGGGGCACATTGGTTTTGATCATCTAACGCGAGTTAGCAACCTTGAACTCATGAGAAGTTTGCCCAAACTCAAAGCCGTTAAGGATGCTGTATGTGCGCCCTGTAGGCATGGCAGGTAAGTTGCCGCCTCACACCCTTCAGTGACTATGGTCATGACTGACGGACCAGGACAGTTGCTTCATATGGATACTGTTGGTCCTGCTAGGGTTCGGTCAGTTGGTGGAAAATGGTACATTCTTGTCATAGTCGATGATTTTTCTAGATACACTTGGGTGTTCTTTCTTGCTTCGAAGGATGAACCTTTTGATCATTATCATAATCTTGTTATTTGTTTGGCTTCTAAACTTCCGGGTGCCTTGAGAGCGATCCGCAGTGACAAATGGCATGGAGTTCAAGAATACCTCTTTTGTTTCTTTTTGTGCTGAGCGTGGAATTGAGCATCAGTTCTCTTCTTCACACGTCCCTCAACAAAATGGCGTTGTGAAAAGGAAGAACATGACCCTAGTCAAGATGGCTAGGATGATGCTAGATGAGTATATCACACCTAGGAGGTTTTGGGTCGAAGCTATTGCTACTGCTTGCCATATTGCAAATCGTGTCTTTTTGAGACCATCTTTGGGTAAGACTTCTTATGAGCTTCGATTTTGTAGAAAACCCTCTGTCTCGCACTTTCGAGTCTTTGGATCCAAGTGTTTTATTCTCAAGACAAGAAACCTAGATAAATTTGAGTCAAGAACTTTTGATGGTTTATTTCCGGTTTATCCTGCACATTTGAGGGGTTTTCGGGTTTTTAATGCTGAAACTAACCTTGTTCGGGAGACATGCAATGTCACTTTTGATGAGACTAGCCCTGGAGCTAGATCAGACATTTCAAGTGATACACAGGTGACATAGAGTATATTTATAGAGGAAGATGATGAAGGACTCGATTATGTTCTTCCACATGCTGCTGTTGACGCTCCTATTCCAGCACAAGAACCTGCTGTGACTACTTCGCCTTCAGATGAGGCTCCTGCTGCATCTTCATCATCAGTAGTACCTGCGGAGGTCGAAGAGATGCTTTCCTCTCTGGGTGCACCACTTCACATTCAAAGGCAGCACCCTCCGGATCAGATGATATGTAATCTCCATGAGCGAGTCACTCGCTCCAGGTATAATGATCCGAACCTCTACTCTCATTCTACTTTTGTTGCTTCTTTTGAACCCCGCGATATATCACATGCTTTATCGAATTCTAGCTGGGTCAATGCCATGCATGAGGAGTTAGAGAATTTTGAGAGGAATAAAGTTTGGAACCTAGTAGAACATCCTAGTGGCCATAATGTTATAGGAACCCACTGGGTTTTCAAAAACAAACAAAATGAGGACGGTTCTGTGATTGGAAACAAGGCTAGGTTGGTAGCTTAGGGCTTTAGCCAAGTTGAGTGGTTAGATTTTGATGAGACCTTTGCTCCTGTTGCTAAACTAAAAGTCATTCGCATTCTTCTTGCATTTGCTGCATCTAAGGGTTTTAGATTATATCAGATGGATGTTAAAGGTGATTTTTTAAATGGTTTCATAGAGGAGGAAGTGTATGTTAGGCAACCCACAAGCTTTGAGAATCTCATGAACCCACATCATGTTTTCAAGCTGTCCAAAGCCTTGTATGGTCTTAAGCAAGCCCCTAGAACCTGGTATGATAGACTTAAGATCTTCTTGCTTAAGAATGATTTTGAGATGGGTAAAGTAGACAAGACTTTGTTCATTCTTAGGCGTGGTAATGACTTCCTGCTTGCTCAGATTTACGTTGATGATATTATCTTTGGTGGTTCTTCTAATGCTCTTGTTTTCAGTTTTTCTGAGACTATATCCTGGGAATTTGAGATGAGTATGATGGGAGAGCTCAATTACTTCTTGGGGCTTCAAATCAAGCAATGCAAGGAAGAGATCTTTATCCATCAGACGAAGTACACAAAGGACCTGCTCAAACGCTTCGACATGGGTGACTGCAAGCCGATCGCCACTCCCATGGCGACTTCGACTGTTTTGGATCCAGATAAGGAAGGAGAAGCCGTGGATCAACGCGAGTACTGCAGCATGATCGGCTCCCTCCTGTACCTGACGGCCTCAAGACCGGACATTCACTTCACGGTCTGCCTCTGTGCGAGGGTTCAGGCGTCTCCGAGAGCTTCCCATCGCCAAGCCGTTAAGCACATATTCAGGTAATTACACTCTACCCTCTTGTATGGCATTTGGTATTCCTATTCTTCGTCTTTGTCTATTCGGTGGTTTTCTGATTCTGATTTTGTGGGCTGTCGGCTGGATAGGAAGAGTACCTCAGGCACTTGTCACTTCCTTGGCACTTCTCTTGTCTCTTGGTCTTCTAGGAAGCAGTCTTCTGTTGCACAATCCACTGCTGAAGCTGAATATGTAGCTACTGCTAGTTGCTGTAGTTAGATTTTGTGGATGGTAACCACTCTTAAGGACTACGGGTTAAATTTTGCTAGTGTTCCTCTTTTCTGTGATAACACTTGTGCCATTAATATTGCTAAGAACCCTCTGCAACACTCTAGGACCAAGCACATAGATATTCGCTATCACTTCCTTAGAGACCATGTCGAAAAAGGTGATATTGTGCTGCACTTCGTGGAGTCCAAGGCTCAATTGGCTGATATCCTCACCAAGCCTTTAGACCCAACTAGGTTTGCCACCTTGAGGAGCGAGTTAGGGGTAATTTATCCCTATGGGTTGGTTTATAGGGGAGTTCGATCTTTTCTAATCTTTCCTTGTTCTTTTCTGAACTTGTTGATCTTTTTGAACTTTTTAGGTTTTTAGGCTATTATTGCATCTCATTGTATCATATTACATTCATATGAAAAATCCAAAAAGATGCATTGTAATATAATTTTTTTGCTTATCTTTTAAAATTGATGAAGCTTTGCCTATTACCTTTTGAAGCTTTAGTATTTCAATTCTTGCTCAATGCCATGTCTAGTTCTTTGACTTGCTAGAATTATCATGCTTTCACATATGTAGCTAAGTCTTTGCTGTATGAGCTAGAACTCTAAAATAACTCGAACTAAAAACTGCAATTTGTGGATGTTTTAGCTAGTTGCGCAATTAGTGCTCCTTTTGTGACATTGGCCCTGTCAGAATTGCTTTGTTATCGCTTGAATCTAAAATTGATCATTACTTGAGCTTCTTGTGTTCTTGAGAATCTAAAACTGCTCTTGTGAAACATGGAAAATCAAATCTCAATGTTTTCTTATGCTTAAATTATGCCAAACTACTCTTACGAGACTACATATCAAAAATATGAACTTGGAGATAGTTTGATGATCCAGACGATCTGATGGGGATTGCGTGTCAGAACTGACATGAACCTCAAGATTTGTCGCCCTGGTAGAAGCTTAGGAAGAGTTTGTGGATGGCTCCTAGTCTAGGATCTTCTTCACTAGGATATACCTTTAATCAACTTCTGGTCCAAGCTTAGGATGAGTTCGTGGATGACTCCTAGTCCAGGATCTTGTCACTAAGTTAAACCATTAGTCAACTTCCATATTCAGTGCAAATGAAAAACTGTTGAAAAAATAGGCGTTTGAGAAATTTGAGCAAAATGATTCAATTCAGGACCTGATTGTCTCTTAATGTAGTCATTGTTAGCTTTTTGATCTCACTTTGACATTTTGACATGGCCAGTTTCATTTTAGGATCCCTGTTGATGAACTTGCTAAATTTGAAGCTTTGCTTAAATTGATCAAATCTATTGCTTTATTTTGAGCCTTCGAGCTTAGCTTTGATATATATGTCTTATCATGATTCTGCTAGCGCTGTTAGGCTTGATATGTTGTTTGTGCAATATTAGAGATGCTAGCTTGTTCTTTTGGGTAATCTCCAAAGCGTCTTGTAATCAAAAAATTAAAAAATACAAAAAATGAAGCCTCTCCATTGCACTTCATGCATACTTCTTCTTATGCTTCTTTCTCCATTCTGCATTTGTTATCTCTCGATGAGAGGAAGGCGTGATTCCTTGATGACTCCATTGTCAAATGGGGAGAAGATATCTCAATGTTGTATAGAGGGGAGAAGATATAAAAATGTTATAAAGGGGGAGAAAATTGGAGAATTTGAAATTTTCTGAAATATGAGGATCATAGTGAGGGGGAGCTTTTGAGTTGCATTCTTATCGTCTTATTACTTTTCTGAACTTGAATTGCATTTCTTAATACTCACGATGATCAAAGGTTAATTGAACAATTGTTCTTTCATATGGACATTAAGTAAGATTTTGGACTCTTTTTTGGAATTTAAAGTTTTTATGCTTTCTTTTGCCTTATCTCACTTGCCTATGCTATTCTGATGCCAGCTTGGTCATTTTCATTGCTTTCTCTTGCTTATGGACCAAGTTGCGCCTTTATGCGAAAACGAAAGTATTTTACTTTTCAAACCTCCAAATTAAATTTTCTGGATTATTGCCAATGTGTTCATGAAGGGGGCGATTGTGGACATCATGGGGATATGTTCCTGATCTTAGGATGATGTGACAATTGGCAATGGCGTTAAATGTTTGTCGTTTCACGTGTTTTCGGCAACGATTGGCATGCTGTCAGGTCTCAGGCGGTCTGACCGGCCGAAGCGGTGGTCAGACCGGCCATAGGGCGGTCGGACCGGCCACCCTTGATGGTAGGACCGACCACCCTTGACGGTAGGACCGGCCAGTGGCAGTCCGACCGGCCATAGCGGTGGTCGGACCTACCTATTTCTAAAGGTGGTACTTTGAGCTAGGCCAAAAATAGTGGTAGCAGGCAACAGAGGGGATTCTATTGCACTTGTGGCGGTCTGACCGGCGAATAGGTGGCGGTCAGACCAACCATGGTGGCGGTCTGACCGGTTTTCACTTGGATCGTCGTCCTTCGTGGCGGCGATGTTTGGCTGTTAGGTCAAAGTCATGAGTTTCAGTGCATATGTGTTGCATGATGCATGTTTTGACTAACATGGGTCAAGTTGTGAAGAACTTGTTCCCAGATTCGGTATGCTTGTCTATTGTTGTGCAAGTTGTTTGGTGGTCAACGACGGTCAATGACGAGAATGATTGGGACTAGGCTTGGAGAGTTGAGGTCCAGAACGATTGACCAATCCGGGTGATGTCAATGAACTCAAGCATGGTGAAAGATGGACAAGGGTGATCTATTAGCCAACCTGTGGTGCAAGATGACGCAAGGTGAAGCTGATTAGGTCAAGAGGCGATAAAGACGGTGTATTAAAATGTGTGAGTGTGTGACCCATTTGTTTTGGGCCTTAACAGGAGCCCAATTGAGTCAAATTTCTATAAGGTTTAAGCCTCCACTATAAATAGAGAAGGGAGGTGGCTGCACCTCTCTTCGCCTCTTTTATTGTTTTGAAACCCTAATTTGCTTATGGAGAGGTTTTGTGGAGGATAGGATTCTAGATTTTTTTTATTTGATTTTTGTGCTCTTGGATTGAGCATTGTCCTCTAATGATGGAGTGGCTGTAAACCCAAATCATATCAAATCAATCCAAGGAAGGTTTGATGAAAATTTTGTCTCTTTGCTTTCCTTCTCTTTATTTGATGATTTTGAGTGTTTCTTTGATCCGTGAGTTTTTGCTTGATTTCTTCACGTGATCTAGCTTGCTGTGACATCTAGAACTAGAAGCTGAAGAAATACTGAAATTTGCACAAAAGATCTTCTCAAACCTGGAGATCTCAAAGACAAGCTCACCCGAGGAATCTAGAACTCTACACTCACCACTTTTAAACCTTACTTCTAGACCCTCATCAAGCAGCTAAGAAACAGATAGCAGATTATACCTCAGCTTACTTACCAAAGCGATGTCTTTAAGCATGAACTTGTTGTTGACGCGCACAATGCCCTTGGCTGTCACGGTCCCGGTAGAAGCATCCCCAAAAGTAATCAATTCATTGCCAGATGCACGTGTGAGGGAGGAGAACCATCTAGAATCTCCGGTCATATGTCGAGAACACCTAGAGTCAACAAGCCATATGTCCTCCTTCCTCGCATGACAGGACCTAAAAAGCACAAGCAGAAAACATCTGTGCCTCAGTACTAGGGTTAGTGATAAAAGATCTAGAAATCTAGTACTGAGATGCACGATGCCTGGGAACAACAGTAGAAGCAGCAGAAAAATGATCAAGAACAAAATTATAAGAATGCACACGAGAACCACCTAGACCTCTCCGAAACGATCTACCAAAAGATCGATACTCCCCCTGTCCAGATGCTACCCGTGGTTTCTCCTCACGATATCCTAAACCAGAATGCTGCCTTGACCCACCAAAAAAGTCAACGAAGTTCTCTACGAACCTAGACCTATGAGTAGTACGAAAAATAGGCTGCCTGGATCTAGAGACTATAGCAGGTGAAGGGACTCCTCTAATGGTTCTCAAAGCGCTCATTCTCTCTTTTCTCTCAACCTTAGCTCTACGGAAGCAAAACTCAACAATATGGTCATCTTTCTTGCAGAAAGTGCAATGGTACTTGACCTTTTGAGGGGTCTGTACTGATGAAACAGAAGCACCTTGTGGATATCGTGAGGATATGTGCACGATCTTAGGATGATGAGTCAATTGGCAATGGCGTTGTTGGTTTGCAAAATCTCGCGTTTTCGGGTTTGCTCCAGGCCTGTCAGACCACAGGCGGTCTGACCGGTGGTGTCGGGCGGTCAGACCGCCCGTGGAGCGGTCCGACCGGCCATGGTGGCCGGTCCAACCGCCAAAATGAAAACAGGCTTTTAGAGCTGAGCCAAAAATAGGTTGTGTAGGCAAGTGAGGGGAGTCTCCTGGATGTGGTCCCATCATTTTTGGAGCTCCCAGTCAAAAGTTCTATTCGTTTGAAATTTCCAGAAGGTTTCGGAATTTCACGCTGGAATTTTGGCTAAGTCTTTTTGACCGGTCCGACCGCCGTTGTGGGAGCGGTCCGACCGGCCTGAAATCGGTCGGACCGGCCTTGTGGAGCGGTCAGACCGGCAGTGACTTGGAGGTTAGCCAAGTTTGCATTGAGTTGATTTGATTGTGTTTCATGTATGGTTATCAATGCTTTATTGATGTATATTGCATTGCGGAGCTAACGTGGGTCAAGTTGTGAAGAACTTGTTCCCGGAAACGGTTTGTTTGTCTATTGCTGTGCAGGTGGCTTGCAGGTCAACGACGTCAACGGTGAGTGGATCGGGACTACGCTTGAGAGCCGAGGTCGTAACGATCAGGGATACCGGGTGAGGTCGTGTGACACAAGCATGGTGCAGGATGGGCAAGACGGATCGAACGGGTGGTTCGATACAGCTGGTTGGATCAGGCGGTGCGGATATCGGTGCGAGTCTCTGGGAGGTTCCGATGGAATTCGGACAAGAGAGGCTTGGCGACGCGATGAGAACCGATCAACCTACACGTGGTGAAGCGGCGATTGCTTCAATAGTTATGTGTGTGGGGTCCCATGTGTAAGTGACCCCAAAGTGAAACCCTAGCTCTCTAGTATAAATAGAAAGGGGAGATGGAAAACCTTTCAAGCATTCATTTAGCCCTTCTTCCTTTTTCTAGGGTTTGGAGGAGAGAGAGGAGAACTAGGGTTTGGAGTGTGCTCCTTGTTGAGCTCTTGCCCTCCTTGTTGGAGAGGCTTTGTAAGCATCTTGTGTGACCGAACAATCTTGTGATGCTCAATTGAAAGATCATTTGCTCCTTTGTGTTCTTCTCCCTTTGGATGATTCTGGTGCTTCCTTGATTCAAAGGTTTATGCTTGGTCTCTTGGCCTTCTTTATCTTGCTCGATGTGTGGGATTACTCCTAGAGTCATCTAGATCATCAACCCCACAAGCAAGTCTTGAATCAAGATTTTCATTTTCTAGGGTTTGTGCACTTCTTTGGTAAAATCTCGAGAGATCGATTCTGAAGTGGATCGGACGGATCGTCGCTAGAAATAGGTCTCTAATATCTTTAGGGAGGTGTGCTCGAAATTTGGTCAAGTTTTATTGGTTGAATCAAAAGTTGGATCAAATTTCGTTTTGGATTTGGGTGGAGTTTTTCAGTTCTGGACTGAACCGGTCAGACCGGTGTTGCAACGGCGGTCCGACCGCCCGTGTATTCGACCATCGGGTTTGCGGGTCGAACATTTGTCCACCTGTCCGGCCGCTAGTTGGTTGCGGTCGGACCATTGGTTGACCGTCGGTCCGACCGCCGTGTGGTAGCCGGTCGGACCGCCGATGCCAGTCGAGCAGTGAGTTCTTTTCACTATTTGTGTCGTGTGGTTGAGGGGTTTATCGAATCCAACACAAGGCTTCCACTGTGCGCTTACTAATCTTCTTAGATTTCATAGCTAAAGGAGTAAAGTTCGTGTTGTATTCGATTTAGGCGAGAAAGTTTTGAAAGCGCCTATTCACCCCCCTAGTCGCCTTTTCGGTCCTACAAGTGGTATCAGAGCCGGTTAGCTCTTCTCATAGATCTTAACCGGTCTTTGGAGCCATGGCGACTGACAAGTACTCAACCAAGCCACACATTTTTGAGGGAGTTGACTTTGCATACTGGAAGGCTCGTATGCAAGCATATATCGAGGCTCAAGGGCACGCTATTTGGCTAATGGTGAAAAATCCTTATGTCGTGCCTGCCGATGACGATATGATCACTCCAGATGTGGAGGCCAACAGCAAGGCTCGAAATTATTTGATCCAAGGCCTTAGTCGATCTGAGTTTGAGCGTGTTGCTCACTTGCGGTCTGCTCACGAGATCTGGCGGACTCTTTGTCACTATCATGAAGGGTACACTGCGATCAAGGAAGTGAGACAGAACCAGCTCAAGAAAGTATACTCAAAGATTGAGCAAAGGCCTGGTGAGTCTTTGGATGAGCTGTGGGGAAGATTTTCTAAGATTCTTCATGATCTTCGCGCTGTTGACTTGATATTTTCTGAATCTGAAAATGCACGCCAGCTTCTGGGTGCTCTTGATGTGAAGGTCTGTGGAATGAAGATCACTTCTGTAGGACCGGAAAGTCGACTAGGGGGGGTGAATAGGCGCTTTCAAAACTTTCTCGCCTAAATCAAAACCAACACGAACTTTACTCCTTTAGCTATGAAAGCTAAGAAGTTCGGTGTGCACTAACGGAAGCCTTGTGTTGAATTTGATAAACCCCTCAAGCACACAACACAAAAGGAGAAAAGAACTCAATATTCTTCACTGGACACGGGCGGTCTGACCGGCTACCACGGGCGGTCGGACCGACGGTCATCCAAATGATCGGACCGAGAACTAACCAAATGGTCGGACCGGTGGACGGCGGTTCGACCCGCCAAACCAATGGGTCTGAATACGGTAAGGTCGAACCGCCGTTGTAGGGCGATCGGACCGTGAGAGTCGATCTTGAAAAAACTCCACCCAAATCCAAAACGAAATTTGATCCAACTTTTGATTCAACCAATAAAACTTGACCAAATTTCTAGCACACCTCTCTAATGATATTAGAGACCTATTTCTAGCGGCGATCCGTCAGATCCACTTCGCAGAATCGATCTCTCGAGATTTTAACAAAGAAGTGCTCAAACCCTAGAAATGAGAAAAACTTGATTCAAGACTTGCTTGTGGGGGTTTGATGATCTAGATGACTCTAGGAGTAATCCCACACATCAAAGCAAGATAAAGTAGGCCGAGAGACCAAGCATGAACCTTTGAATCAAGGAAGCACCAAAAACATCCAAAAGAGAGAAGAACACAAAGGGAGCAAATGGTCTTTCAATTAAGCATCACAAGATTGTTCATTCACAATAGATGCTTACAAAGCCTCTCCACCAAGGAGGGCAAGAGCTCAACAAAGAGCACACTCCAAACCCTAGATCTCCTCTCCTCTCCTCCAAACCCTAGAAAAAGGAAGAAGGGGGCTAAATGAATGCTTGCTTAGGTTTTCCACCTCTCCCCTTCCTATTTATACTAGAGAGCCAGGGTTTCCCTTTTTGGGTCTCTTACACATGGGACCCACACACACATAACTCTTGAAGCAATCGCCTGCTTCACCACGTGTAGGTTGATCAGCGGTTCTCATCGACGCCAAGCCTCTCTTGTCCGACTCCCATCGGAACCTCCCAGAGACTCGCACGGATATCTGCACCGCCTGATCCAACCAGCTGTTTCGAACCACCCGTTCGATCCATCTTGTCCATTCTGCACCATGCTTGAGTCACACAACCTCACCCAGTATCCCCGATCGTTCGGACCTCGGCTCTCAAGCGTAGTCCCGATCCACTCACCGCTGACGTCGTTGACTGCAAGCCACCGCATGACCATAGACAAACAAACCGCTTCCGAACAAGTTCTTCACAACTTGACCCACGCCGATTCACAATGCGATATACAACAATAAAGCATTGAAGTTCATATAATAACACACTCGTAACAAACTCAATGCAACACTTGGCTCACCTCCAGTGATCGCCGGTCGATCAGCGCCACAGGCGGTCCGACCGATTCATCTTGGCCGGACCGCTCCCACAACGGCGGTCGGACCGGTCCAAAGGACTTAGCCAAAATTCAAGCGAGAAATTCCGAAACCTTCTGGAAATTTCAATCGAATAGAACTTTTGACTGGGAGCTCCAAAAATGATGGGACCACATCCAGGAGACTCCCCTCACTTGCCTACACAACCTATTTTTGGCCCAGCTCCAAAAACCCACTTTTTGTTTTAGCGGTCGGACCGGCCACCATGGCCGGTCGGACTCCTCCACGGCGGTCTCGACCGCCAAGCACAACCGATCGATCGCCCGATGGCTCGACAAAGATTGGAGCAAACCCGAAAACGCGAGATTTTGCAAACCAACACCGCCATTGCCAATTGACTCATCATCCTGAGATCGTGCACATATCCTCACGATATCCACAACTTCCATCAATGACAACACTGTCATGAGTGAGCTTACCATGGATAAGCTTTACTCGAGGTTGAAGACGCATGAGATTGATTTTATCTCGCGTCTTCCCAAGACAGAGTCGATGGCATTAGTGGTCGACAAATCCAAGGGTTGTTCTTCAGAGTCTCTTGATTGTAGCTCATCTGGTTTTTCATTATCTGCTTTACATTCTTTAAGTGATGAGCAACTAGAGAAACTGCCCGAGGATGACTTAGCCCTCCTTTCCACCAAATTCACAAGAGCGTATAACAAGGTGAGGAATAGGAGGAGAAGTGGACCTATCACGTGCTTCGAATGTGGTGAGCCAAACCACATTCGCTCCAGGTGCCCCAAGCTAAAGGGCAAGGAGGAGAAGGAGACACGAAGACATCCCCAGGAGAGGGATGCTAAACCAAAGAAGACAAACTATCGCAAGTTTGTCAGCCGGGTCCTTGCCGCTCTAGAGAATGTCAATATGAGCGATGTGGACTCAAAAACGGAGGACGACGAGAGTGACTCTCGTGGCAAGAAGAAGGCGCATGACTTCACCGGCATGTGTTTCATGGCCAAGAATAGCCACGACAGCGACTCCTCCAACGATGAGGATCCTTTTAGTGATCCTGATGAGGTATGCCCTTCTATTGCCGACATGAAAAGGCGTTGGTGCTTCTTTGAATGAAATTGCATAAGCAAGTAAAAATGATTACGAAGCAGGATATTATGATTGATAATTTGAACCTAGAAGTTGTTAGGCTTAAATCTATTAATCCTGATGATATTTGTGAATCCTGCACTAGCTTGCTTAATGACTTGACAAGCTTGAAATCGCTCATTCCTCCGCTACTAATCAACTTAAAGATGCTCTCGATGAACTAGAATCTCTCAAGTCTAGTTCTGCTTGCTTAGATGCCATTTCACTTGATGTGACTGCAATGGAAGCTATCCCTTTAACTTGCTCAAATTGTGCCTTGCTTGAATTAAAACTGGATAGCTCCTTAAAAGAATTGCAAAAATTTGATGCTAGTCACACATGCTCTCATTGTAAGAATAATAAGATTAAGATGCAAGAGATGAAAGAAATGCTAGTTTACTCTAGAGTTGCATCTTGTGAAAATTGTCCCAAGCTTACAATTGAGATTGAAGCCTTAAACAAGACCCTTGAAGAAAAGGCTAAAATTGAAAGATCCATGTCTTTTACTGCTTCTAAGAAAGTTATTGATTCTAACTCTTGTGCTTTAAATGCTGAAGTTGAAACCATGATTAATCAGATTCAAGAGGCATTTAGAGTTAAATTTAAGGAGCAGTTGAATAGGATTAGAGAATCCTATTGTGTGTCTTGTGAGGCCTTCAAAGTGGAAGTGGCCCTTCTTAAGAGTAAGAGCAATGAGGTAATCAAGTCTAGCAAGTGCACTAGATGTGAGAGTCTAATGAAAGAGAATGATTACCTCAAGGTGACTCTTGAGAAGTTTTCAAGTGGGAAAAAGAAACTCAACATGATTCTTGATCAATCCAAGGTGAGCGTGAAAAATAGTGGTCTAGGTTTCAATCCCCTAGAGCATTCTAAGAAAAACCCACCTAGGATTGCTAGAGTTGTGCAGAATGGTTTGATTGAGCTAGAGCCTCCTAAGCCATCCGGGGTTATTTTCAAATCCGCTGGTTTTGCTCAAACTCTTTCTGGCAAGAAAGGTGCTTTCACTCATTCTGTACAGACCTCTCAAAAGGTCCAGTACCATTGCACCTTCTGCAAGAAAGAAGGCCATACTGTTGAGTTCTGCTTCCGGAGAGCAAAACTTGAGAGGAAAGAGAGGATGAGCGTCCTAAGATCCAATAGAGGAGTCCCTTCTCCAGCTGTAGTCTCCAGAGCTAGGCAGCATGTTTATCGCACCACACATAGGCCTAGATTTGTAGAGAACTTTGTAGACTCTTTTGGTGGGTCTAGGCAGCGTGTTGGATTAGGACATCGTGAGGAGAGACCACGGGTAGCACCTAGACAGGGGGAGTATCGATCTTTTGGTAGATCGTTTCGGAGAGGTCTAGGTGGTTCTCATGTGCATCCTTATGATTTTACTCCTGATCATGTTTCTGCTATTTCTACTGCTGTTCCCAAACATCGTGCTTCTCAGTACTGGATTCCTCGATCATTTATCACTAACCCTAGTACTGAGGCACGGATGTTTTCTGATTGTGCTTTTTAGGTCCGTCGTGCGAGGAAGGAGAACATATGGCTTGTTGATTCCGGGTGTTCTCGACACATGACCGAGATTCTAGATGGTTCTCCTCCCTCACACGTGCATCCGGCAACGAATTGATTACATTTGGGGATGCTTCTACCGGGACCGTGACTGCAAAGGGCACCTTGTCTTGCGTCAACGACAAGTTCATGCTAAAAGACGTCGCTTTGGTAAGTAAGCTGAGGTATAATCTTCTATCTGTTTCTCAGCTGCTTGATGAGGGTCTAGAAGTGAGGTTTAAGAGAGGTGAGTGTAGAGATCTAGACTCCTCGGGTGAGCTTGTTTTTGAGATCTCCAGATTTGAGAAGATCTTCTGTGCAAATTTCAGTATTTCTTCTGTTTCCAGTCCTAGGTGTCTTGTAGCCTCTGATTCTCATGACCTTGTTTTGTGGCATCGTAGACTTGGGCATATAGGTTTTGATCATTTGTCTAGAGTCAGTTGCAAGGACTTGATTAGAGGTTTGCCTAGGTCAAGGTCATTAGAGATCTTGTGTGCTCACCTCAGAGACATGGTAAGATGGTGTTTGCTTCCCACCCACCTCTTACTTTGGTAATGACTGATGGACTCGGACAGCTTCTTCACTTAGATCTGATTGGTCCTTCTAGAGTTCACCACCGGTGGGAAATGGTATGTGCTGGTGGTTGTGGATGATTACTCCAGGTATTCATGGGTTTATTTTCTTGCTTCTAAGGACGAAGCATTTGGATTCTTTAGAGATTTGGTCCTTAGAATTGCTGTTGATATACCTGGAGCTTTGAGAGCCATTAGGAGTGACAATGGGACAGAGTTCAAGAATTCTTCTTTTTCTACCTTCTGCACTGATAGGGGAATTGAGCATCAGTTTTCTTCTCCTAGAGTTCCTCAGCAGAATGGTGTTGCGAGAAAGGAAGAACAGAACCCTTGTAGAGATGGCTCGGACCATGCTAGATGAGCATTCTACTCCTAGGAGATTTTAATGAGGCGATCTCTACTGCTTGTTATATCTCCAATAGGGTTTTCTTGAGATCTGTGGTTGGAAAGACTTCTTATGAGCTTAGATTTGGTCATTCTCCCAAAGTCTCTCATTTCAAGATTTTTGGTTGCAAGTGCTTCATTCTTAAACATGGCAACCTTGATAAATTTGAGTCTAGATGTTTTGATGGCATATTTCTTGGATATCCTGCTCATTCTCGTGGCTATCGTGTTTTTAATGTTGATACTAACAAAATTGTTAAGACTTGAAGTCACTTTTGATGAGGCTAGTCCCAGTACTAGACCCGATGCTTGGTACACACTTCACAAAATTCAAGGAAGCATTTTCACGATGATGACTCGAGGATGAAGAACCAAACCATCCTCCACTACCTCACGAGAGGGTGGAGAGCTCGCTACTACTACGTCGGTTTAATGAGCACCTCCTCCTATCCCCACCGACGATCCGAGTGGCTCTGTTCCTACCTCCACAACTCATGAGGTAGAGGCCATACGCACCAGAGCACCTCTGCAAGATACAAATGACAACATCCACCGAAAGCGGATGATTGGGGATCTTCAAGAGCGAGTCACTCGCTCTGTGTTTATTTCTCCCGATTCTCATGCATATTCTGCTTTTGTCGCTTCTTTTGAACCCCGAGATATCACCCATGCTTTATTTGATGCCTCTTGGGTCAATGCCATGCATGAAGAGCTTGAAAATTTCGAAAGGAACAAAGTCTGGTTTTAGTTGAGCGACCTTGATTCTCATGTTATTGGAACAAAATGGGTTTTAAAAATAAGCAAAGTGAGGATGGATTGGTTGTTCGCAATAAGGCTAGACTTGTAGCTCAAGGTTTTTCCTGTAGAGGGCTTAGACTTTGAGGAGACCTTTGCTCCAAAGCTAGATTGGAGGCCATTCGCATTCTTTTAGCATTTGCAACATCCAAGGGTTTCAAGCTTTTTCAAATGGATGTTAAAAGTGCTTTCTTGAATGGCTTCATAGAAGAAGAGGTCTTTGTCAAGCAACCTCCTGGTTTTGAAAATCAAAAATTCCCAAATCATGTTTTTAAACTCTCTAAAGCCCTGTATGGATTGAAACAAGCTCCTAGAGCTTGGTAAGACAGGCTTAAGAGTTTCTTGCTTGAAAATGATTTCAAAATGGGAATGGTTGATAAAACCTTGTTTACTCTCGTGCATGGCGTTGATTTCTTCTTTGTTCGATTTATGTGGATGATATTATTTTGGTGGTTCTTCTCATGCTTTGGTGTCTAGATTTTCAGATTCGATGAGCAGTGAGTTTGAAATGAGCATGATGGGAGAGCTGACATTCTTCCTTGGTCTTCAAATCAAGCAACTGAAAGAAGGCACCTTCGTTCACCAGAGTAAGTATACAAAGGACCTTCTTCGGCGCTTCAATATGGGAAGCAGTAGGCCAATGTCTACTCCCATTGCTACAACCACCGTGTTGGACCCTGATGAGGATGGAGAGTCCGTGGACCAGAAGGAGTACCGCAGTATGATTGGCTCCCTCCTCTATCTTACAGCGTCGAGGCCGGACATACAATTCGCCGTATGCCTGTGCGCTCGCTTTCAGGCTTCCCCTCGTGCTTCTCATCGTCAAGCAGTACGCCGCATCTTCAGGTATCTTCAAGATACGCTTGATTTTGGACTCTGGTATTCTTCTTCTTCGGCTCTTTCAATTCGAGCATTTTCTGATGCTGATTTCGCCGGATGTAGAGTGGATAGGAAGAGTACTTCTGGCACTTGTCATTTCTTGGGCACATCTCTTGTTTCTTGGTCTTCTAGAAAATCTTACATTGCCTGATCTGGTACCGAGGCCGAGTATGTAGCTGCCGCCAGTGGCTGCTCTCAGGTTCTTTGGATTTTATCCACGCTGCGGGACTATGTGTAATACTCTGAAAAAAATAATATTAATATTAATAATAACGTCTTAAGGGTCGGTGCGTAATTAAATAAAATAGTACATAAAAAAAATAGAATTTCAGAGTTTTAAGGGCTATATAAATAGATGGTGGGAATTTTAAAAAACCCTAGCAGCCTTTTATTCTTTTTTCCACCGCCGCCAGCCGATTGTTTTCTTCTAGTCGCGCCACATAAATTCGCTTTATGCCTTGCGCGCTAGGCGTCGCTGCGCTGTATTGCGTTGCCTAACTGCCGCGTCATTGCGTCTTCTTCTTTGCGCCAATGACAGCGTGGACGTCGCCCGAGCCGAGCCGAGCTTCGCTGCGTGGTTTTCCACCTGCGCCTCTTCGCCGCGTGGTCTGCCGCCGCATCGCGGCTGCTTCCTCGCGCGTGATCTGCTGCTGCTGATCGCTCTTACGCCGCTTCTCTGTCGCGTTCTTCTTGACGCCAAGTCTTTGCCTATTTGCGCGCATATGTTCTTCTTCTTCTTTGCTGCACCGAACCGGCGACCGCTCTTGCACGAGCCGAGCGAGCTCCTGCGCGTGGAGGCTGCCGACTGCTGATTTTCCAGCTGAGTCCGAGTGCCGTCTTTCGCCGATCGCTGATTTTCGGTGAGTCAGAGTCTTTGCCTTTGCCGATCGCTTGATTTTCCAATGAGCCTCGCTTCGCGTGGAGAAATTTAGGTGGAAGTTAACATCTCGGTTTTGTTGTGAGTAACGATCTATAATTTTGTTACCTCTATATTTTACTAATTTAATTAGAGATTAGAATAGGGATTAGAGAGCGGTTTTAGAAATTTTTAGTCGAGGTTAACCTGCTGTTCTGTTGTACGATTTATTCGGGTATCTTAATGGCAAATTTTGGAAATCTCATCTACTGGTTAATTGTAGATAATTTCGATATCTTTCTATAGCATATTTAATCATGTCAATCGGACAAGTAGAATTTGAGTTATGATTTTCGGAAGACCGCTGTTTTTGCGGTTGTCGTCTTTCGGCGCTGTTTTGGTAGACTGTAGATTAAAAATAGTAAATAGCCTAATTAGAGTTTTTGATCTACATGAAAGATGTAGATAATTGTCCAATGGTTCTGTAGAATCTAAGAACACGCATTTTGGTTAGGTAAAACAAAAGTTATGAATTTAGTAAGACTGCTGTTCCGAAGCGGACAGATCGGTTTTCTGGGCTAAAAACGGAGGGATAGATCATTTAATTAGAAGTCTTTGTAATCTAAGAAAATGTGGATAATTTTATGAAGAATCCAGAATGGGGTGGTTTGTGGTGATCGGACTTTCGAGTCAAAAGTTACGTTCATTTTAGTACTAAGACAGCTATGGGTAACTATTCGGTACCGGAGTAACGTGGTATATTTGGGGACATGTAGGAGCGATGTCGATTGATTGTTGTTCTTATGATGCTGTAGCTTGTATTGAAGTTTGTGTATTTAATATAGGAGAGGCGTCGTGCTTGTTGCCATCTGCTAGCCAAATCGTGCGTCGCAACTAGTAAAGGCAAGTGCATGGTAAACAGCGATCAATGATTGATCACTGTAATTCTTTATCTTTCAGTACCATTATTGTTGTGCTTTTATTTTATTTAATTACAAACAATGGAATGACATGATTATATCTTTATTGATAAACATGATGAAAAGTTGGATATGATGTTTATGATGGAGTTTGCATATTTGCATTCATAAGCATCTTTGCATAAGAGAAGGTGATCATTATTGATCACAACTCCACGGGAGTGGAGGAGGTCCCCGATCCTTGAGGAGGAGCGGGCTTGAGAGTGAATGTTGTCGCGAGCATTCACTCATGCTATACCGGTATACGCGAAAGAAGTGCATGTGGACATGTAGATTAGATTTGCATTGATACATGAGATTAATGGATGTGAATCAAATAGAAGTACCTGTAACGATAATGAAGTTATTGAATGCTGTTGATTTATTATTGTTCGTTGTTTATGGATGTGTTTGCTGAGTCGTGGACTCACCCTTGCTCTATTGTTGTCTTTAGGTGATCTTCGAGGATGCCGTAACTGAGAGCGAGTAGAGCACATGGACAACACATGATCATTTGCCATAAGAATCTTTTCATTCACAATTGGATTACTCTTGGACATGTTAGAGGTTGAATAAAGTTTAGGACAACGTTTTGGACTAGACTATTTGTTTCAATAATTTGGATTCATTGGTTGATGCTATTTTGGATTATTTACCGGGTTATATTCCCCTTGCTTATTTATCATCGTTTGATCCATAATTATGCATGTTCTTTTGTGATCCATGGATATGTTCATTGTTGTTTTCTTGCTGTAATTTTATAGTGTGTCGATAATTATTAGTTTAGAGAGTAGTGTGGTGGCATTCTAGGCTCAGTGTTGGGCTGGGGTGTTACACTATGGGTTATCTTTGGGAAGTGCTCCTCTTTTACAGGACAACATTCGCAATTAATATTGCCAAAACCCAAAGTGCAACATTCGGTGACTAAACACATTGATATTCGATTTCATTTTCTGAGAGACCATGTTGAGAAAGGTGATGTTGTGCTTCACTTTGTAGAGTCTGAGCAACAGCTTGCGGATATTTTCACTAAAGCTCTTGACTCTTCGCGTTTCTTTGCTTATGGGGAGAGTTAGGGGTTATTAGTCCTATTAATGCTGTTTTGAGGGGAAGTGCTCTTTTGCATTCATTGTATCATAATGCATGTTTGATTTATTTGTCTTGCATTGTATAACAAAATTAGTGGAGCTTTGATTATTATCCTTGTATGACTTGATTCCATCTTCTATACCTTGTCATATCAAGTGATAGTCTGCTAGACTTCTTTTATGGCCTTCGTGTTTTGCTTAGCTTTTGCCTTGCTAGCTTTATATCTCAGGAGCAAATTGAATCAAATCTGTCTTGTTGGATCTTGTGACTAGTTTTGCTCCAGTGATCCTTTTATGATTCTTACCATGTCAAATAGGTTGAATTGAGTCTTGAACTTATTTTGAGATGAAAAATGAGCTTTTATCTTTTTAAGTCAAGCAAATGAAAAATGAGATTTTCTGTGCGAAAAAACTGATCTCACCAATCCTTTCTCATGAGACGGCTTGCCATTGCACTAGGCATGAACTCAGGGGGAGTTTTGGATGACCTAGATCATTCTTTTAAGCTTATCGCTTGAGATGGTCGCGGCAAGGCTTGAGATCTAGCACGGTAAAAAGAGGGAGAAAAAGAAAAATTGCCCAAAAAGGGCTAAGTGCTTGAGTTTTGCTTCAAAAGAATTTTCTTAATGCTCAAAATGCCTCAATTCTTGTTTTGAGTCTCTTTTTACTTATAGACATGGCTTGACTCATTTTTGGTTGCTTTGAGTGAATCTATGATATTGAGCAACCTTTCATGATTTTAATTCTGTTAATCTCAGATTGCTGCTATCTTGGTTTTAGCTTTGCAGTACATGATTTGCCATGATTGAATATAGCGTCTACTCTTTATATGGCTTGGTATAATACTTGTACTGTCTTCATGTATAATGGTCATGGCTCCTTTTTACTAAAGTTCAAAAATAAAGTCATTCCTTCATGCTCTTTCTTTTTCATGCATCTTGATGAATTCATTGTCAAAGGGGGAGAAAGATTGTGAAGAAAATGCTGTTGGAGCTTTTGGTTTCATACTTAAGATTTAATATATAAGAACTCCATAAAATAAAAAATTTGAACCTTTTGAAAATTTGTGATCATAGTGAGTTAAGTCTTTTGGTTCTATTGCCTTTTCCTGATTTCATTTGCAAATTGAAGAAGACTCACAATGATCAAAGGTCAAATAGAAAAATCGCCTTTCATTTGGACCTAAGTGAGATTTTTGGCTACTTTCTGGAAATTGAATCCTTTGGTGCTTTCATTGCCTTATCTCACTTGCTTATACTATTCTGAAGCCAGCTTGGTCGGTTCCTAGGCTTTTTGTTGCTTATGGACCAAGTTGTGCCTTTATGCGAAAACGGCGAAGTTTTTACTTTTCATTTCGAAAAACCACATTTTCTTGATAATTGCCAATGTGTTCATCAAGGGGGAGATTGTGGATATCGTGAGGATATGTGCACGATCTCAGGATGATGAGTCAATTGGCAATGGCGTTGTTGGTTTGCAAAATCTCGCGTTTTCGGGTTTGCTCCAGGGCTGTCAGACCACAGGCGGTCTGACCGGTGGTGTCGGCGGTCGATCGCCGTGGAGCTGTCCGGCCGGCCATGGTGGCGGTCCGACCGCCAAATGAAAAACAGCTTTTGGAGCCGAGCCAAAAATAGGTTGTGTAGGCAAGTGAGGAGTCTCCGGATGTGGTCCCATCATTTTGGAGCTCCTCAAAAAGTTCTATTCGTTTGAAATTTCCCGAAGGTTTCGAAATTTCACGCTGGAATTTTGGCTAAGTCTTTTGATCGTCCGACCGTCGTTGTGGGAGCGGTCCGACCGGCCTGAAATCGGTCGGACCGGCCTTGTGGGGCGGTCAGACCGTGATGACTTGGAGGTTAGCCAAGTTTGCATTGAGTTGATTTGATTGTGTTTCATGTATGGTTATCAATACTTTATTGATGTATATTGCATTGCGGAGCTAACGTGAGTCAAGTTGTGAAGAACTTGTTCCCGGAAACGGTTTGTTTGTCTATTGATGTGCAGGTGGCTTGCAGGTTAACGACGTCAACGGTGAGTGGATCGGGACTACGCTTGGAGAGCTGAGGTCCAGAACGATCAGGGATACCGGGTGAGGTCGTGTGACACAAGCATGGTGCAGGATGGGCAAGACGGATCGAACGGGTGGTTCGATACAGCTGGTTGGATCAGTGTCGAACCCGGGAACGAAGGATCCCGAATTCTCTGTGTTCATACACTAGTCCAGGATTTCCAGTGTACACAGTCACAAAAATGTTATCACAAACATATCCAGCGTGTATATTAATAATCATAGAGTTTATTACAACTGGGGCCTGAGGCCAAATAAAACATTAAGCGGAAGCAAAATATAATGGTAGCCACACGATACGCCACGGGCAATCGTCTGGAGATCGCGGCCTAATCGTCCTGCTCCTCACCTTCTGGATAGCAGTCTTCTCCTGAATAATAATATTCAGCAAGAGTGAGCACTACAACTGTGCTCGCAAATTACACCCAATACAGAATTTAGAATGCATGCATAAGTTATTCAAAGGAAGGTTGTAGGGTTTATTTGCATAAATCAGCCTTTTTGGTTTGAATAGTTATACTAAGTTTCAAGGCACATTTTTATTACATAACTAAAATCAGATTTAAAGATTGATCATTTTATAGTGGATAACCTCCATATGAAACATGGTGATGGATACCCTCCTATCACAAGGCTACCCTCCAAATTTACCACAAGGATTAACCATCCTCAAATCATGTCCAAAGTTATTTTAAAACCAAAAACAAATCTAACTTAGAGTGGCTTTGCTCAGCATGTCCATGACCGTGGACACGGCTATTCGAATAGATTTACACTCTGCAGAGGTTGTACAACTTTACCCACACGAGATAATTTGCCCGTTATGTCGGCCAATACACACTTCCTTAGGTGTGTGACTAGGCAATTATCACAAGGCGTTTCCAATGTACTACCTCAATACCAATATGCCCGCTAAGGTTTCACTTCCATTAGGCTAACCACCTGCTGGAAACCCCCTCTTGCGCCAAGTGGGAATAAAGTCTAACCGACACCCACACAACAAAATGGCATAAACAATACTGAGGTAATACAAATTATTAAGCCTGGTTCTGCCCATACAGAACATGTGGTAGTACGGTGGAGCTTTTGCAAGATGCGGCTCAAAGGCCGGTCCTTAATCTACTTGGGCAACTTTCATTAAAAACCCTGGGTCTCAGTCCTAACCAGACAGGCCCGTGCATAAACCTGCACCCACCAACGGTCCATGTTTGCCCAAGTACAAACCATTTTCTTTTATTTTAAATTTTCAAAGACATTTGCAAAAGTCCACCATGACAAGGCAATGTCATAGTCTTTTTATCAATTTATGAAATTTTGGCTAAATTCTCCCAAAGTCAAATATTTCATGGTCTAAGCATTTGCTATGCATATATTTATTTTAAATTCATTTGACTAAGGTTACAAGGAATTGGTAATACAACAATCAAATTTGGCTATACAAAGGAATTGGAATAATTAAATATTTAAAACAGGAATTTAAAATAATTAAATACAATTATGCATGCAATAATAATTTAAAACAGGAATTAAATAATTTTAAATATTGGGGTCAAAATGGTCAATGGTGTAACTTGCCTTGTTCAAATTCCTGGTAATCTACTTCTTCAATAGGGTCAAGCTCTCCGGAGTCGTCAAAATCTATACGCGAAAATATTCCAAATTCAAACAGAATTCAAATGAACATAAATAAATTCAAATGAAAATTCAAATTAACTCCAAATTAAATAATTTTGGTTTAGTTAGCTAGATCTTAATTTTATACAAATTTAGGAATTTGAATCACCCAAATCGGAGTTTGTATGAAGAAATACGAGCTCCTGGAAGTTTAAATCTAATTTTAATTCCAAAATCAGGATTTTCCTAAATTCCCGAATTAAATTTCTAAAGGAAAATCTATTTAATGCGTCAGCTGACGTCAGCGGCCGAATTTTAATTACCGATTGAAATATTTTATAACAGAAAAACCTTTTGTCTCTATGACAGGTGGGCCCGGGTTCATGGACCGAGTCTACGAAATTGCTAATGTCCATCATGAACCGGGTGCATGAAACAGTGGCTTTGCCACATGTGTGTGACACGCGGTACGCCACGCGGGCAAAAATCGCTGAGATGGCGCTATGTGGCGTCGCGGTGGCGGCCATGTGGCGGTGCCACGTCAACTCAACGGCGGCGACCTTCGGTGACGGGCGCGCCGGCGCTGCGCGCCACGGCGAAAGCCAGCGATGGCACGAGTAGAGAGCGAGAACGCCGAGCACGATGCTCACCTTATCAAGCCGGGCGTGCGGGATCACCGTGGCGTGTAGAATGGCGGCGGTGGCGTTCGGTTGAGCGGGCGCGGTGGTTCCGGCAGCTTGGGCGGCGGTGGAGGCACCGCGAAGAGCGTAGCACGCGATGCTCCTGTGTGGACGACGGCCGGAGACCCAGGGCGGTGGCGCAAATCGTCGGAGAAGAGGTGCACGACCGGCGGCTTCAAACTTGGATTGCGGCTAATGGAGATGAAGAGCGGGGCTAAGATTTGGGGGTTGAGATGTGTGAAGAGAGGGCCTCACCGTGCTCGTATTTATAGGTACGGAGGGGGTCGGGAGAAGGAGATCGGGTGCGGAGACCGTTGCGGCGGGGACGTGCTTCCGGCGAGATTGGCGCTTCGAAATTGCGGGGATGGCGGGATTGGGGCGGCGGTGATCGAGGTTTAAATCGCATAATGGCACGAGATACGGGGAAGAGATCGCGGCGAGTGGAAGCTTCGTCACTTGTCAATGGCGGAGCGGCGTGTTTCACGCGACGACGGGAATGGAAGGTTGAAGATGCTGACATGGCTTCGGATGGTCCCACCTGTCGGTGAAACAGAGCGAGTGAGAGCGGGCGCGGGGGCGGCGGAGATCGACCGTTGGATGTAGATCGAGAGGTTGAGGTGATGGCGCGCGGCTACGGTTGGATGCAAAGGATGAGGCGGCGATGAGCGGCGCGTGGCGGTAGAGTGCGAGGAAGGCGGCTGGTGTGGAAGCGATCTTTGTCATGGGATTTCGGCCCAACTCATCGCTTGCCGCTTTTAAAAGATTTTCCTATTGCTTTAATTCCAGAAATTCAAATAACTCTTAGAAAATAATAATTAAACTTTAGAAATCATGAGAAAATTCACAGAAATTCTCTAAGGCAATTTGGATTTAAATAAAATAATTCCAACTTTTAGTTGGTAATATATTTTGCACATAAATTATTTTAGTTTTAAAATACTTAGAAAAGTTTTAAAATTTCGAGAAAATCCACAAAAATAATTAAAGTGAATTGAAATTGAAATTTTGGGCTGTTACAAACCTACCCCCTTAAAGGGAATCTCGACCCCGAGATTCAGACTGGGTTAGCAAAGAGGTGGGGGTACTCGGCTCTCAAAACTTCTTCTCGCTCCCAGGTAGCTTCTTCTTATGAATGATTGCTCCATTGAACCTTACAAGAACGAATGACTTTGCTTCTGGTGACGCGTTCTGCCACATCGAGAATCTTGATTGGTTGTTCCACATAGGTGAGATCTTCATGAAGATCGATACTCTCGAGCGGTGTTTCTTCATTGGTACTCTAAGACATTTCTTTAATCGGGATACATGGAAGACATTGTGAGCAGTGACAGAGATCTTTGGTAGTTCAATTGATAAGCAACTTCACCTCTCTTTGACAAAATCTTATAAGGTCAGACAAATGCAGGTGCGAGTTTTCCTTTAGTCTGAAATCTCTTCACTCCTCGGAGTGGAGTTACCCTGAGATAGACAAAATCTCCCATCTCAAAGGATAGTTCTCTCCGACGATTATCGGCATAACTCTTTTGTCGGGTTTGAGCTACTTTCAGACGTTCTCTTATTGCTTTTACCTTACTTTCAGCTTCTTTTATCAATTCTGGTCCGAAGAATTGGTGTTCTCCTACTTGATCCCAAAGGAGAGGGGTTCTACACTTTCTACCATACAATGCTTCAAATGGCGACATCTGTAGGCTGGCTTGAAAGCTGTTGTTGTAGGAAAATTCTGCATAGGGCAAATTCTTATCGACTTCTTCCATAATCTATAGCACAAGCTCGAAGCATGTCTTCTAGGACCTGATTTACACGTTCAGTCTGGCCATCTGTTTGGGGATGATATGCTGTGCTGAAGTTGAGTCTGGTTCCTAAAGCTTCATGTAGACTCTGCCAAAATTTTGAAGTGAACTGCGAACCTCGATCAGACACAATTTTCTTGGGTATACCATGTAAACAGACGATCCTGGCCATATACAATTCTGCTAACTTATTGCTTCTGTAAGTGGTCTTGACTGGAATAAAATGAGCCACTTTGGTTAATCGGTCAATTATCACCCAAATGGAGTCACAACCTGATTGGGTCCTAGGTAGTCCGGTGATAAAATCCATACCAATCTCCTCCCATTTCCACTCAGGAATTGGTAATGGTTGTAACAATCCGGCAGGTCTCTGATGCTCTGCCTTAACACGCTGACATACATCACAACGTGCAACAAACTCAGCGATCTCTCGCTTCATACTAACCCACCAATACTTTTCCTTCAGATCCTGGTACATCTTTGTACTCCCGGGATGAATAGAGTAAGGTGATTCATGAGCTTCTTTGAGAATCGGTTATGCCGGTTTCATGGTGTTTAGGTACACGATCGGTTGCCAAACCATCTGTGCCTTGCTCGTCTTGAGAAAATCACAGGGCTTTGCCTCTTCTCATATTCTTCATGATTTCTTTGATGTCTTCGTCTTCTATTTGTTTTTCTCGATCGACTTTGTATGGTTGGTTGGACTTCCATTGTGTTTATCTGACCTTGGTGACAATTTCAGTTCGGATGCTTTAGTTCTTCATACAACTCGGTTGATTTTCTTGAACTAACACCGTGTTGCGATATGCTTTCCTACTCGAGCATCTGCTACCACGTTAGCTTTACCCGGGTGATAATGAATTCCAAGGTCATAATCTTTTATCGGCTCAACCATCTTCTTTGCACGAGATTAAGATCATTGGGTGAAGATATATTTCAAACTCTTATGATCTGTGAAAATCTCACAATGGTTACCAATGAGGTAATGTCGCTTGATTTTCAAAGCATGCACAATTGTTGCTAACTCTAAATCATGAGTTGGATAATTTCCTTCATGTGGTCTTAATCGGCGAGATGCATAAGCCACAACTTTTCCTTCTGCATCGGTACACATCCTAGCCTCAAGGATGCGCCACGTAAAAACTTCAAAATCCTTACGTATATCCGTAAAACTAGCAGTGCGTAGACTAGTCTTTTCTTGACTCTTGAAAACTATGTTCACAAGCACTTGTCCATTCAAATTTCTTTTCCTTCTTGAAGTTGAGTCATGGGTTTGGCGATCTTGGAGAAACTTTCAATGAATCTGCGGTAGTACCCACTAACCCGAAAACTTCTCACTACGTGACAGACTTGGGTTGCTTCCAATCCATTCTGACTTCAACCTTTGAGGGTCTACCGCAACTCCTCCTGCGACACAATGTGTCCAAGAAATGCCACTTGACCGAGCCAAAATTCACTTTTCTTTGAGTTTGGCATAAAGTTGGTGTTCTCGAAGTTTGCCCAAAATAATTACGAGATGTTTTTCATGCTCTTCCATATCTCTTGAATAGATGAGAATATCATCTATGAATACCACCACAAACTTATCCAAGAATTCCATGAACACTTTGTTCATCATATTCATGAAATAAGCGAGGGCATTTGTTAGTCCAAATGACATCACTTTGTGAACTCGTCTGATCCATATCTGGTGGTGAAGGTGTCTTGAATATCTTCCTGGCGATTTTTAGCGATGGTAGCGACCTCAAATCAATCTTGGAGAAAACACTCGCTCCTTTAAGTTGATCAAGCGGATCATCTATCCTAGGTAACGGTACTTGTTTTTGATTGTTACCTCGTTGAGTGATCTATAGTCCACACACATTCTCATACTATTGTCTTTCTTTTTGACAAATAGTCTTGGAGCTCCCAAGGCGATGAACTTGGTTGAATGTAACCTTTACTCTGTAGTTCTTGATCGCTTCTTCAACTCTGCTAGATCATTTGCTTGCATTCTCAGTAGGGTCGCTTGAAATTGGAGCGATCCGGGGACTAAGTCAATTAAGAACATTATGTCGGTCGGTGGCATACTGTAAGTCCTCGGAAAAACATCTGGATATTCTTGTACCACGGTATATCTTCTAGTTTCACTTCCTTTAAATCTGGTCAAGATAGGACTTCTTTCCGTAGAAGTCTTGGGTTGGAACTCTCTGAAATCCCTTGCTCATTGGTGAGGTTGATAGATCTACTAGCACAATCTATCACCTTACGATTTTTGGCAAGCCACCCATTCCAAAATTACGTCCAATCCTTGCGAGCATAAGACTATTAAGTTGGCCGAGAAAGTTACTCCGAGATTTCAAAGGTAAGATTTGGACAGAATAAACTAGCCCTCATTTACGAGCAGGGGAATGGATCAACATGGGCTTAACTAAGGGGAGGTAGATAACCCATATTTTTCCACAAACTTATTTGACACAAAAGAATGCGAAGCTCGGAATCAAATAAAGCGATCTTTGATCTTGAGTTGACAAGGAACGTACCAAGAACAACGTCTGTGCTTGCATGGGCTTCCTCTGCGGTGGCGTGATTCACACGTCCCTTCATGAATCGACCACCGTGGTCTTGAGGGACCGCCGAGGCTGAAACTCGGGAGTTGGCTTGCGGGGTGGCGATCTGCGCTTCTTGGGACACTTATTGGCATAGTGACCCAACTCGTTGCGATGAAAGCAAGTGATTCTCGCTGTGGAAATAAGCGCCACTGAAATTGACCTCGGACGTACTACTACGAATCCGGAAGTATTTGGGCGCGAATGGAGCCGGAACTCTCGGTGTAGTAGTGCGGAATCTTCCACGCCGAGGTGGTGAGGCCGAGAAAAGCGAGGCTTGGGTAGTCCCCGAGTTAAACTTACGGCGGCCATCCTCCGCTTGCGATTCTCCATTTCGGATGTTTGCCTTCTGGCGTATGGCCTTATTACCAAGCTGCTGAAAGTCGGTAAAATCTCGAGAAATCAAGCGAGCAGAGAGTTCGTCGTTTAACCCTTCCGAAATCGTTCTTGCTGTCTTCGTCTCGGCTACATCCTCGGGGCATAGCGAGCAAGTTGGTTAAACTTATGCGATACTCGCCAACCGAGCGGTTTCCTTGGCGGCGAGCGAAACTCCTTCTTTTCAAGGTAATCATGCGGATGGAATGTGAGATCGGCGGAAAGCTTGCATGAACTCATCCCAAGTGATTTCTTGGGCATTAGTATGGGACATCTTTGAAATTATCCCACCATTCGATCACGGGACCCATCAAGCGATGAGAGGCAAACAAAACTCTCTCACGATCGTAATTGAGCAATATCCAGTTTCTTTCCAATGGCCCCGAGCCAATCATCTGCGTCCATGGGTTACGTGCTACTAGAAAATGTTGGCGGGCGCATCCTCATGAACTCGCACAAAGTTACTCTTGCGGGAGGTGGAGGAGCATGATAGGTTCTTGGCGCTTGGGTATTCTCGATTCTTGTGAAGGGATGGGCTAGCAACTCAATCAGATGAGTCTGATTGGCCATCATTTGGCGCCAGTCAGGAGCTTCAGTTGGAGGAGGTGGTGGCTGTTGAACTGGATTTTCTTGATATTCGGTATTCTCATTTCCTTGCCCTCTAGCACTAACACTTCCGGTGCGGGTGGTCACCATCTGATGAACTTTTCACAGATTAGATAAGAGAGATAGGAATTATAAGAGTATAGATCTAAAATAGCCCAAATTCAACAAACACAAGACAAGAACATTTCAGCAAAATAATTTATTTTTATTTTATTAATTCATTATGGCTACTACAAAGGTTTGGTAGCTCATACTTCGCAACTAAAGGAAAAATTTAAGGTCAAATCTATGGTGTTATTGGGGTATAATCTGGCTCACTAGAACTAGCCTCGCCTTCCTTGTAGGAGGCCAGTTCTTTTTCTGCACTCTTCAACTTTTCTTCCGCATCTTGTAACTTCACTTGCAGAAGAGACAGCTCATCTAGTGTATTCCCGTAGGCATAATCCATGGCTCTGGCCAGATTCACCTGATGAGTGAGATCGGGGCGATCTTCATCTCTAGTTGAGCGAAAAGCACCGTCATCATGCCGGGTTGGAATGTGCATTGGGTAATAGTGGAACCCAAAGGCCGTTGAGGCGATGATCGTAGATGTAGCGAAGTCTGCGGGTTGCTTCCTGGTGCATCTGGATGCCTTGGCGAAGGAGTCTCGTCGCATTGGGGCATCGAAGGCGTGGAAGTCCGTGTTGGCGATAGATTGGAGTAAAGGATCACCTCTACTCTCCATCGTTCTGATTTCCCACTTTATACTTGTATCCTTGATACGTCGGTCTTTCTTCAAAATCCAAGTCTTGCATCATCTTCCGAGAATGGCGGCCCAATGACCAAAAAGACTCCATGGGAAATGGCGGTGGAACTTGACCATCTACAATTTTTGAGCAGGAGATGAGTTAGTAAATAATTTTTCAAGAGAAAAGTTGAGGAATGACTCGAAAGACCAAGGTATTTTTAATTTTCAAAATAAGTCCTTAAGGGTTTGATTTCCTTCTAGGTCACGACCTACGATCGATATGGCTCGATACCACTTTTGTCGAACCCGGAACGAAGGATCCGAATTCTCTGTGTTCATACACTAGTCCAGATTTCCGTGTACACAATCACAAAAATGTTATCACAAACATATCCAGCGTGTATATTAATAATCATAGAGTTTATTACAAGCTGGGCCCGAGGCCAAATAAAACATTAGCGGAAGCAAAATATAATGGTAGCCACACGATCGCCACAATAATCGCTGAGATCGCGGCCTAATCGTCCTGCTCCTCACCTTCTGGATAGCAGTCTTCTCCTGAATAATAATATTCAGCAAGAGTGAGCACTACAACTGTGCTCGCAAATTACACCCAATACAGAATTTAGAATGCATGCATAAGTTATTCAAAGGAAGGTTGTAGGGTTTATTTGCATAAATCAGCCTTTTTGGTTTGAATAGTTATACTAAGTTTCAAGGCACATTTTTATTACATAACTAAAATCAGATTTAAAGATTGATCATTTTATAGTGGATAACCTCCATATGAAACATGGTGATGGATACCCTCCTATCACAAGGCTACCCGCCCAAATTTACCACAAGGATTAACCATCCTCAAATCATGTCCAAAGTTATTTTAAAACCAAAAACAAATCTAACTTAGAGTGGCTTTGCTCAGCATGTCCATGACCGTGGACACGGCTATTCAATAGATTTACACTCTGCAGAGGTTGTACAACTTTACCCACACGAGATAATTTGCAGTTATGTCGGCCAATACACACTTCCTTAGGTGTGTGACTAGGCAATTATCACAAGGCGTTTCAATGTACTACCTCAATACCAATATGCCCGCTAAGGTTTCACTTCCATTAGGCTAACCACTGCTGAAACCCCTCTTGCGCCAAGTGGGAATAAAGTCTAACCGACACCCACACAACAAAATGGCATAAACAATACGAGGTAATACAAATTATTAAGCCTCGTTACGCCCATACTGAGAACATGTGGTAGTACGGTGGAGCTTTTGCAAGATGCGCTCAAAGGCGGTCCTTAATCTACTTGGGCAACTTTCATTAAAAACCACAGGTCTCGATCCTAACAGACAGGCCTGCATAAACTGCACCCACCAACGGTCCATGTTTGCCCAAGTACAAACCATTTTCTTTTATTTTAAATTTTCAAAGACATTTGCAAAAGTCCACCATGACAAGGCAATGTCATAGTCTTTTATCAATTTATGAAATTTTGGCTAAATTCTCCCAAAGTCAAATATTTCATGGTCTAAGCATTTGCTATGCATATATTTATTTTAAATTCATTTGACTAAGGTTACAAGGAATTGGTAATACAACAATCAAATTTGGCTATACAAAGGAATTGGAATAATTAAATATTTAAAACAGGAATTTAAAATAATTAAATACAATTATGCATGCAATAATAATTTAAAACAGAATTAAATAATTTTAAATATTGGGGCAAAATGGTCAATGGTGTAACTTGCCTTGTTCAAATTCTGTAATCTACTTCTTCAATAGGGTCAAGCTCTCCTGAGTCGTCAAAATCTATCTGTGAAAATATTCCAAATTCAAGCGAATTCAAATGAACATAAATAAATTCAAATGAAAATTCAAATTAACTCCAAATTAAATAATTTTGTTTTAGTTAGCTAGATCTTAATTTTATACAAATTTAGGAATTTGAATCACCCAAATCGGAGTTTGTATGAAGAAATACGAGCTCCTGGAAGTTTAAATCTAATTTTAATTCCAAAATCAGGATTTTCCTAAATTCCCGAATTAAATTTCTAAAGGAAAATCTATTTAATCGTCGGTGACGTCGTGGCAATTTTAATTACCGATTGAAATATTTTATAACGAGAAAAACCTTTTGTCTCTATGATGAAGTGGGCGGGTTCATGGACCGAGTCTACGAAATTGCTAATGTCCATCATGAACCGGGTGCATGAAACAGTGGCTTTGCCACATGTGTGTGACACGCGGTACGCCACGCGGGCAAAAATCGCTGAGATGGCGCTATGTGGCGTCGCGGTGGCGGCCATGTGGCGGTGCCACGTCAACTCAACGGCGGCGACCGGTGGCGGCGGGCGCGGCCGGCTGCGCGCGCCACGGCGAGCCCTGGCGATGGCACGAGTAGAGAGAGCGGGGAACGCTGAGCACGATGCTCACCTTACTGAAGCCGGGACGTGCGGGGATCACCGGCGGCGTGTAGAATGGCGGCGGTGGCGTTCGGTTGAGCGAGGCGCGGTGGTTCCGGCAGCGCTTGGGCGAGGGCGGTGGAGGCACCGCGAAGAGCGTAGCACGGCGATGCTCCCTGTGTGGACGACGAAGCCGGAGACCCAAGGACGGTGGCGCAAATCGTCGGAGAAGAGGTGCACGACCGGCGGCTTCAAACTTGGATTGCGGCTAATGGAGATGAAGAGCGGGGCTAAGATTTGGGGGTTGAGATGTGTGAAGAGAGGGCCTCACCGTGCTCGTATTTATAGGTACGGAGGGGGTCGGGAGAAGGAGATCGGGTGCGGAGACCGTTGCGGCGGGGACGTGCTTCCGGCGAGATTGGCGCTCGAAATTGCCGGGATGGCGGGATTAGGGCGGCGGTGATCGAGGGTTTAAATCGCATAATGGCACGAGATACGGGAAGAGATCGCGGCCGAGTGGAAGCTTCGTCGCGCTGTCAGTGGCGGAGGCGGGCGTGTTTCACGCGACGACGGGAATGGAAGGTTGAAGATGCTGACATGGCTTCGGATGGTCCCACCTGTCGGTGAAACAGAGCGAGTGAGAGCGGCGCGGGGCGCGGAGATCGACCGTTGGATGTAGATCGAGAGGTTGAGGTGATGAGCGGCGGATACGGTTGGATGCAAAGGATGAGGCGGCGATGAGCGACGCGCGTGGCGGTAGTGCGAGGAAGGCGGCTGGTGTGGAAGCGATCTTTGGTCATGGGATTTCGGCCCAACTCGCTTTGCCGCTTTTAAAAGATTTTCCTATTGCTTTAATTCGAAATTCAAATAACTCTTAGAAAATAATAATTAAACTTTAGAAATCATGAGAAAATTCACGAAATTCTCTAAGGCAATTTGGATTTAAATAAAATAATTCCAACTTTTAGTTGGTAATATATTTGCACATAAATTATTTTAGTTTTAAAATACTTAGAAAAGTTTTTAAAATTTCGGAAAATCCACAAAAATAATTAAAGTGAATTGAAATTGAAATTTTGGGTCATTACAATCAAAGTGGTGCGGATATCGATCACGAGTCTCTAGGAGGTTACGATGGGATTCTGACAAGAGAGGCTTGGCGGCGCGATGAGAACCGTGATCAACCTACACGTGGTGAAGCGGCGATTGCTTCAATAGTTATGTGTGTGGGTCCCATGTGTAAGTGACCCCAAAAGTGAAACCCTAGCTCTCTAGTATAAATAGAAAGGGGAGATGGAAAACCTTTCAAGCATTCATTTAGCCCTTCTTCCTTTTCTAGGGTTTGGAGGAGAGGAGAGGAGAACTAGGGTTTGGAGTGTGCTCCTTGTTGAGCTCTTGCCCTCCTTGTTGGAGAGGCTTTGTAAGCATCTTGTGTGACCGAACAATCTTGTGATGCTCAATTGAAAGATCATTTGCTCCTTTGTGTTCTTCTCCCTTTGGATGATTTTGGTGCTTCCTTGATTCAAAGGTTTATGCTTGGTCTCTTGGCCTTCTTTATCTTGCTCGATGTGTGGGATTACTCCTAGAGTCATCTAGATCATCAACCCCCACAAGCAAGTCTTGAATCAAGATTTTCATTTTTCTAGGGTTTGTGCACTTCTTTGGTAAAATCTCGAGAGATCGATTCTGCGAAGTGGATCTGACGGATCGTCGCTAGAAATAGGTCTCTAATATCTTTAGGGAGGTGTGCTCGAAATTTAGTCAAGTTTTATTGGTTGAATCAAAAGTTGGATCAAATTTCGTTTTGGATTTGGGTGGAGTTTTTCGCTCGATGAACCGGTCGATCGGTGTTACAACGGCGATCCGACCGCTGTATATCGAACCGCTGGTTTGCGGGTCGAACCGCATCCACCGTCCGACCGCTAGTTGGTTGCCGGTCAGACCGCTGGTTGACCGTCGGTCCGACCGCCCGTGGTAGCCGGTCAGACCGCCAGTACCCAGATCAGGACAGTGAGTTCTTTTTACTATTTGTGTCGTGTGGTTGAGGGGTTTATCGAATCCAACACAAGGCTTCCACTGTGCGCTTACTAATCTTCTTAGCTTTCATAGCTAAAGGAGTAAAGTTCGTGTTGTATTCGATTTAGGCGAGAAAGTTTTGAAAGCGCCTATTCACCCCCCCCCTAGTCGCCTTTCCGGTCCTACACACCTTTCTTGCTAGAAGAAGTTTGAGCAAAATCCGCAGATTTAAAAACAATCTTAGATGGTTTAGGGGGTTCTACCTCAAACAGACACTGATTCGGGTACAAACCATAGCATACATAATAGATCCAATGGCTGAAGCATATGGAATACTATTCATACAGTCTCGCTCATCAGTGGTCGAAGGACACTGATTCTTGCTAAGATTTATGCCATGTGACATAGGCAAGAACCCTTTCTTGGCATCATGCATGTTGAACCTATTCAACACCTTGTCAATGTAAGTATTTTGGCTTAATCCAATTAGCCTTCTTGATCTATCTCTATAGATCTTTATTCCTAAGATATAAGCTGACTCTCCTAGGTCTTTCATAGAAAAACTATTTTTCAATGATACCTTAGCAGTTCGAAAGATAGGAATGTCATTCCCAATCAATAATATGTCATCCACATATAAGATTAGGATTACAAGTGCGCTCTCACTAACCTTCATGTAAACACAAGGTTCTTCTTTGTTTTTGACGAAACCAAACCTTTTGATTTCCTCATCAAAACGCAGATTCCAACTCCGAGATGCTTGCTTCAACCCATAAATGGATTTCTGAAGTCTGCACACTTTACTAGCATTCTTTGGATCGACAAAACCTTCAGGTTGTGTCATGTACACATCCTCACTTAGGTTTCCATTAAGGAAAACCGTTTTGACATCCATTTGCCATATCTCATAATTGAAATATGCAACAATAGCTAGAATGATCCGAATAGATTTAAGCATCGCTATTGGTGAGAAGGTCTCATCGTAGTCAACTCCTTGAACTTGTTGAAACCCCTTTGTGACAAGTCGAGCCTTATGAATATGAACATTTCCATCCATATCAATCTTTTTCTTATAGATCCATTTGCACTCAATGGTTCCAACACCATCAAGAGGCTCAACCAGGTTCCAAACCTGATTGACACTTATGGAGTCTATCTCGAACTTCATGGCTCCAAGCCATTTCTCAGAGTCTGGGTCCATCATCGCTTCCTTATAAGTTTTAGGCTCACCATTATTCACCAATAATACGTCATGCCCATACCTTATAGGCAATTGACACGGCCTTTTAGATCTACGTGGGGCTGATGTCTCTTCTACAGGTTCAACAACTCTTTGTTCGTCCTGTAGAGGTTCAGTAGGACTTAAAACACTTTCAGATGTTTCCCGAACTTATTCAAGTTGCATCTTTCTTCTACTGACTCCTTTTGAAAGAAACTCTTTCTCCAAAAAAACACCATTTCGGGCAACAAATACTTTGCCCTCCTCTTGATTGTAGAAATAATATCCTTTGGTTTCCCTAGGATATCCTATGAAGAAGCATTTATCCGACTTGGGTGTGAGTTTGTCAGACGTCAAACGTTTAACATAGACATCACAACCCCAAATCTTTAGAAAAGACAAACTAGGACTCTTCCCAGTCCATATCTCATATGGTGTCTTATCTACTGATTTTGATGGTACCCTGTTCAAAGTGAAAGCGGCAGTTTCTATAGCGTAACCCTAAAAATACAATGGCAGATCTGATTGGCTCATCATTGACCGAACCATGTCCAACAAGGTCCGATTACTCCGCTCGGACACTCCATTCCACTATGGAGTGCCCGGTGGTGTAAGCTGTGGAACAATTCCATATTGTTTCAAATGATCACCAAACTCATGGCTAAAAAATTCTCCACCACGATCAGATCGTAAGGACTTGATTGTCTTGCCTAGTTGATTCTGTACCTCATTCTGGAACTCCTTGAACTTTTCAAAGGATTCCGACTTGTGCCTCATTAAATAGATATATCCATATCTACTAAAGTCATCGGTGAAAGTAATGAAGTACTGAAAACCACCTCTAGCTATCGTGCTCATTGGTCCACACACATCAGTATGTATGAGTGCCAACAAGTCGGACGCCCTTTCATTCCGACCAGTGAAAGGTGTCTTGGTCATCTTTCCGATCAGGCAAGATTCGCATGTTTCAAATGATTCCAAATCAAATGAGTTTAGAATTCCATCACTACAGAGCCTTTTCATGTGTTTCTCACTGATGTGACCCAAACGACAATGCCAAATAAATGTGGAATTCGTATCATTAGGCCGAAGCCTCTTTGCATTAATATTATAGATGGGTGCAACATCAAGATTTAAAATAAACAACCCGTTCAAAACGGGAGCATAGCCATAAAACATTTTATTCAAAAATATAGAACAACTATTGTTCTATATGATGAACTTATAACCCTTTGCCATCAAACATGATGCAGAGATGATATTTCTACTTATGGCTGGAACATAATAACAATTATTTAGTTCCATAATAAATCCTGAAGGTAACAGTAATGGCAAAGTCCCGACAACTAATGCAGCAACTCTTGCTTTATTCCCGACGCGAAGATCCATCTCACCCCTTGTTAATCTCCTACTCCTTGTTAGACTCTGAATCGAATTGCAAATATGAGCAACCGATCCGGTATCAAATACCCACGAGTTAACATAAGAATCAGCAAGAAAAACATCTATAACATTAATACCTGAAGTGGAAGTTTTAGTCCCACCATTCCTTTTCAGATCAGCCAGGTATTTCTTGCAGTTCCTCTTCCAGTGGCATGTCTCCTTGCAGTGAAAGCATTCATTCTCTTGAGTCGGGCTAGACTTGGTCTTGGGTTTAGGCTTGACAGCTTGGATCCCATCCGAAACCTTGCCTTTACCCTTGAACCAAGTTTTAGCCTTCTTCTTGAGGCTAGTACTTTTTTTGCACAATCATCACATGACTATTGCTTTTCTTAATGCTGTCCTCTGCAGTCTTAAGCATCATATGCAGTTCGGTGAGATTCTTGTCTAAGCCATTCATATGAAAAGTTATAATGAACTGCCCATAGCTTACAGGAAGCGAAGCAAGAATCAAATCTGTAGCCAACTCTTGACTAAGTGGAAAACCAAGTTTTTTCAAGCTCTGTGTGTAATCAACCATTTTGATTACATGAGGGCTCACCGGACTACCCTGAGTTAGCTTACAACCAAACAATTTCTTTGAGATCTCATATCTCTCAGTCCTTGCTTGTGTCTCAAACATGCCTTTGAGCGCCACGATCATATCGTAGGCCTCAATGTTCTCAAACTGCTTTTGAAGGTCTGAGTTCATCGCAGTAAGCATGAGATAGCTAACATTAAGGGATTCATCACAAGCCCTTTTATAGGTTGTTTTAAGAGCAGCAGCATTCTCAGCAGGCACATCAGGAATTGGTTCCTCTAGAACATGTTCCTTTTTTATCTTGCCTAAGAACAATTCTCAGGTTGCGGGACCAATCCGCAAAATTTGTTCTATTCAGTTTTTCCTTATCAAGTATCGAACGTAAAGCAAAACTGGATGTAGGTACAGCAGTTGGTGCCATGATCTACAACAAAAATATACAACACTAACCTCTTATGACATTAGTGATTCAAGACCCACAAACAGTTAATCTACTAGTGAGCTTTGGCATCACTGCTAGAAGATTAGTGAATATGGTAAGCAACCCTTTGCTAATCATATCTCTATATGACTCTTGTTGTTGGGCAGCATCTCTATGCTTCAACACCCAACCCTATGCCCCAAGGTCCATAACCGTCATGATGATCTTGTCAAATTAAACCAACGCTTGCGTGTAAGTGTCCGACACAAACCCATCTAGTCAAGGAGTATTAATGGCACTCTGCTTTGGCAAGATCTACCATTAAACTACATTACTTTGGATGGTGCAGCTAACTGGGAGGGCATCAATTTAACTTAATATTACCTGAGGGAAATTTACTTCTACCATGTTAAAAGCATTTCAAGCAATTAAAACATGCATAGAAATAAATGAACAGGAATATAAGGGCATTCACAGACAATCAAATTTCATCGTGCTATAGTATGACCCTTCCTTATGGTGACCTCTATCACCAAGCATCCTGCTCGAAATTTTTTCCAGAATATGAATCTCATTCATATAACCGAACCTTGAAAATCATCAGATTAATCACATTAACCCTATTCTGAACCGATCTAATCATTGCCTTGATACGACCACACACTGCGGCATACTTCGATGGCGGAACTCCGACCGGTAGAAGTATCATGCAAGGTGATCGTGAACAAGCGTAATAAAACATATGGTACAAAATCGATCATAACTCCGATTCGATCAACCACATTGATCTTCGCGTGCTCCAATGGATTTACGATCACTGTCTACCCCGATGGCGAAAACCGACCGGTAGAGGTAAGTCGTGATACGACCATGCAAGCACGATCACGGAATAATGAATAAACAATCCATCTTACCACCAATGCTCATGGACGATCATATCGACCACCGCCAAAACAGAGATAGATCTCATCTATAACTGCCACATATCACAATATGTGTCCAATCCGAATCTAGAACTAGACGGTATGGCTCTGATACCACTATAGGGATACGCGGTAATGCTACGATAGCACAAACAAAAAATTTCCGCTTAACCAAGGAACCACCGCAAGTAATAGATCACGAGATTACCGTTAGACACGCCGACTCGTAGCGTAAGTAGAGTCGTTGTAGCGAGTTGATGCAGTCGTAATCGTACCCACGACGCGTCTCCTCCTTCGAGTAGTCGTACTCGATGCGCGTCTGCTTCTTCGAGTAGTCGTACCCACCATGCGACTTCTTTCCCGACTCCGGTGATCAACACAAGTCGCGGATCATCCTAGTACTGATGCTTCGCAACAACACCTCCGAGGTATCCACACGTACGGGGCATGATCTTCACGCACTGGAGTGCTAGCTCCAGCAGCGTGGTAAAGAAGGCGTGGCTATTAGGGTTTCAGGAGTTCTTCCAAAGATCATCCTCATTGTCTACTCTCCCCATGCCATCGCCCCTCTTTATATAGGCATCCATGATGGGTCTCGTACCTGAGGCCCATTAGGAACTTGTGGCCTATACGAATTTGGATCACCATCCAAAACATATCCTTGCCCTTTAAGTGTGCGACCCCACAGGTTCATGTGTGATCGGTTATGACTCGGAAACTCTTTTCCGATCACTAGTCGTTAGCAGTACCTAGCAGCACATAACAATTCCCAAAGACACATTGAATATATCAGACGAACCTTGATGTAATATGATCTATGATCAAGTCCTCATCACTTACGACCAGTTCGTATCTCTATACGACCAGGTTGTAATTGGTCACGACCAGTTCGTATCTCTATACGACCAGGTTGTAATTGGTCACGACCAGTTCATAACTCCTTACAACTAGGTTCTTACCATTATGTGATTACGTTTGACCAGTCTACGACCAACACGTATCTCTATACGACTAGTCCGTAACTGATCAAACTAAGCGACCTACTCATGTATTCCCTCTTTGCCTCACGATGTCTGGTTGAACTCCAGGTGAGATGATGTGTCATCCATGGATTGTTCAATACTTTCTCGATCGAGTGTCGGATAACATCATGTGGTCGACACTTCGACCACTAGTGGCATGGCCATGCACTTTCTTTATCCGATCACCACGAGGGGCCCAGAAACATCTCTCCTGTTATGTTAGGAGGGGCAAATCCCATCTCGACCAGTCACATTCCTTCGCATGTTTCATAGCATACCCGAAAGCTACCGTTATAACTACCCAGTTACGGAGTAGCGTTTGGCAACCCCTAAGAGTGCTATTACACATGTAGGAAACCATGCTGATCTCAGGTCTAAGGATTATACATCATCATTACTTGAGACCAACTAATGACACAAAGATTCATAACAATCTCAATAGTGTCTCAATGATAGGTCTATCCAACACCATGTTCTCTAACATGTGCTCACATTATTGATTCGATATCTCCATATCCATGACCTGTGAAACAATGTCATCAATCAATACATGTGCTGGTCATAGAGTCACTGGTGTTCCGACTAGTGACCTCCGACCAGGGATACATTTAGAATGACATCATATAAGTTAAAGAGTTCCACCAACAAGTCACGTATTTATTGATCTATAACAAATGATTCATTCAAGGAACACGATAACATATTATCAAAATCATGAACATAATGAAATATCATCATCTCTATGATTTCCTCTAGGGCATATTTCCAATAGTAACACATGCCGGTGAAGTCATGAGCCTTCTTCTTGCCATGGGAGTCACTCTCGTCGTCCTCCGTCTCCGAGTCCACATCGCTCATGTTCACATTCTCAAGAGCGGCAAGGACCCGGCTGACAAACTTGTGAAAGTTTATCTTCTTGGGTTTCGCATCCCTCGCTTGAGGATGCCTTCGTGACTCCTTCTTCTCCTTGCCCTTCAGCTTGGGGCACCTGGAGCGAACGTGGTTTGGCTCACCACATTCAAAGCATGTGACTGGTCCACCTCTCCTCCTGTTCCTCACCTTGTTGTAAGCTCTCGTGAATTTGGTGGATAGGAGGGCTAAATCATCTTCAGGTAGTTTCTCAAGTTGCTCATCGCTCAAAGAATGCAAAGCTGATAAAGAAAAAACCCGATGAGCTAAAATCCAAAGAATCTGAAGAACTACACTTAGATTGGTCGACCACTAAAGCAATCGACTCTGTCTTGGGGAGACGCGAGATAAAATCAACCTCATGCGTCTTCAACCTCGAGTATAGCTTATCCATGGTAAGCTCACTCATGACAGTGTTGTCATTGATGGATGTGATCCTCATCCCCCAGACTTTCACATCAAGAGCACCCAAAAGCTGGCGTGCATTCTCAGACTCAGAAAAAACAAGGTCAACAACGCGGAGATCATGAAGAATCTTGGAGAACCTTCCCCACAGCTCATCTAATGACTCACCAGGCCTTTGCTCGATCTTGGAGTATATTTTCTTGAGCTGATCTGTCTCACTTCCTTGATCGCAGTGGAGCCCTCGTGATAATCACAGAGAGTTCGCCAGATCTCATGAGCAGACCGCAAATGAGCGACACGCTCAAACTCAAATCGACTAAGGCCTTGGATCAAAAAATTCCGAGCCTTCCTGTTGGCCTCCACATCTGGAGTGATCACATCGTCATCGGCTAGCACGACATAAGGGTTTTTGACTTTAGGATCAAAAAATTCCGAGCCTTCCTGTTGGCCTCCACATCTGGAGTGATCACATCGTCATCGGCTGGCACGACATAAGGGTTTTTGACTTTAAGCCAAATTGCGTGCCCTTGAGTCTCGATGTAGGCCTGCATTCGGGTCTTCCAATAAGCAAAATCAACTCCATAAAAAATATGTGGTTTGGTTGAATACTTGTCAGTCGCCATGGCTCCAAAGATGGTTAAGATCTATGAGAAGAGATAACGCTCTGATACCACTTGTAGGACCAGAAAGGCGACTAGAGGGGGGTGAATAGACGCTTTCTTAATTTTTGACTTTAATCTAATTCAACACGCACTTTTCTTTAATAGCTATGAAAGCCAAGAAGATCAGTAAGTGCACAGAGGAAGTCTTGTGCTGAATCCGATTTCCCCCTTAAACACAAGATTCAACAATGGAGAATTGATCTCACTGGACCGGTCTGATTGTCGGCAAAATAGCGGTCTGAAAAGCTAGCGGTCTGACCGGCGACCAAATGGCGGTCAGAATGATCGGCGGTCGGACCGCCATAGAGAAATCGGTCGGACCGATTTAGTCCAGAGCCACTGTAGACCACTCGAAATCAAAATGAAAATTGATCCAACTTTTGATTCAACCGATGAAACTTGACCAAATTTGGAGCACACCTCCCTAAGGATATTTGGGACCTATTCCTAACGACGATCGTCCAAAACACAACAAAGAATTGATCTTTTTAGGTTTTACCAAAGGAGTGTCCAAAACCTAGAAATATGATAAACTTGATCTAAAACTTGCTTGTGGGAGATTGAAGATTTAGATGGTTCTAAGAGTATTCCCACACATCATAGCAAGGTAAATGAGGTCAAGAGACCAACTAAAAACAACTGGATCAAGGAAGCACCAAAATCATCAAAAGAGAGAAGAAAACATATGAGACTTCATCCTTGAACAAACATCCATAGATCGATTGATTCAAGATGTTGCTTGTCAAAGTCACTCCCTCAAGGAGGGCAAAAGCTCAATCAAAGAGCACACAAACAAATCTCTCTCTAAACCCAAGCCTCTCCTCTCCTCTCCAAACACTAGAAACTTAGGGTTTTCTCAAATGAATACTTGAGGTAGTTTTTCCAACTTCCCCCTTCTATTTATAGGAAGGCCTAGGGTTTCTAGTGGGCTCCCATTAAGGCCCAATACAAATGGGACACACACACACAAATCTGTTGAAGCAATCGCCTGCTTCACCATGTGTAGGTTGATCAGCGGCTCTCATCATGTCGGCAAGTCTCTCCTGTCCGAATCCCATCGGAACCTTCAAGACACTTGCACCGACTCCCGCGCCGCTTGATCCATCCAGCTGCAATGAACTGCCCGTTCGAACCATCTTGTCCATTCTGCACCATGCTTGAGTCACACGACTCCACCCAGCATCCATGATCGTTCCGGACCTCAGCTCCCCAAGCTTAGTCCCGATCCTCCTCGCCGTTGAAGTCGTTGACCTGCAAGCCACCTGCACAGCAATAGACAAAGAAATCGTCTCCAGGAATAAGTTCTTCACAACTTGATCCACATTGGCTCAACAATGCAATCTGCAACAATAAAGCATTGAAACTCATACAATAGACACCATCAAAACACAATAATGCCAAAGTGGCCGAAGTTCAAGTGGAAGCCGGTCGGACCGATTTCACGCCGGTCGACCGATTTCATAACGCCGGTCCGACCGCTCCAAATGACTTAGCCAAATTTTTAACTTGAAAATCCAAAACTCTCTGGAATTTTCAAATGAATAGAACTTTTGACTGGGAGCTCCAAAAATTATTTGACCACGTCCAGGAGACTCTCCTCTCATGCCTTCACAACCTATTTTTGGCCTAGCTCCAAAATCCATCATCAACTGTGGCCGGTCGGACTAGCAATGCCTGCTGGTCGGACTGCCACACGGCCGGTCTGACCGGCGGTTTGGCCGGTCGGACCGGCTGTAACCTGACAGCACAGGAGCGTTTCCGAAAACGCGAGATTTTGCAAACCAACAACACCATTGCCAATTGACTCATCATCCTAAGATCATGCACATATCCCCACTATATCCACAAGTTTGATCAGATACGAACTAGTCGTATGGAGATACAGGCTGGTCATAGATTGGTCGAACATGATCACTAAGTGGTCGAGACCTGGTCGTAAGGAGTTACGAACTGGTTGAGACCAAATATAAACAGTCGTATAGAGATACGAACTGGTCGGTAGTGATATGGACTTGGTCGTAGATCATATTGCATTAAGGCTCATCCGATATAATTCGTGTGTATTCAGGAATCGTTATGTTCTGCTAGGAGCAGCTGACGACTCATGATCGGAAAGGAGTTTCTGAGTCACAACTGATTACGCATGAACCTAACGGGTCATACACCTAACGGGTTGGAACAAACCAGTACGAATACGATTCGTCAAACGTGCTCGGATGGGATCTGTCACGGGCACTATATCAGGAGATGCTTGAGGCTATTGAAAAGAGGGGGAAGGGGTGATATACGAGATACACGAAAGTCGTGACTTGAGTTGCTCCACCGAAACCCTAGCTAACATCTTCTTGAAAGAGCCTTCTCATGCGACCTGGTGCTAGCACACCGGCGTACGGTGTTCGTTCCCTGGACATGTGGATACCATAGATGAGCTACTGTAGTTGTTGTTGCGCTTGAGGACAATCTGCGATCTTCATAAGGAACTGCAGAGGTTGTTGGAGGAGACGATTGAGTTGCGAGGACACTAGACAATCGACTATGACCACTTCACGATGCACTCTACGTTGGACCAGGCTGCTCCAACTCTTCTTCCGCTGCACTACGCGTCTAGTGGTAATAATCTGTGATCATCTACTTGCTTGGCTTCCTGGTTTACGTGTTTGAAATTTTGAATTGTTGTTAGCGTAGCCTACCCGTATTATTCGAGCTATCACCATAGTTTTTGATCTAGATGAGCCTTGCATTTATTATAGTTGTTTGATCTAGATCGGTCATTCCTTGATATCGAGCTATCTTAGTTTTTGATCTAGATCGGTCGCATATATGTGGTAGTAGTAGATTGGATTGATATGTGGTAGTAGTAGATTGGATTTATTATAGGTCGACCGCTCACTGGAGCGGTCGACCGTAACTTAACTTGAACGTCGGCCAACCGTGGCGATGTTGTTTTGTTAGGTCAAAGTCATTGGTTTCATGGCATATGATTTGCATGATGCATGTTTTGACTAACATGGGTCAAGTTGTGAAGAACTTGTTCCCGAATCGTGTTTTCTTATGCGTGGTTGTGCGGTAGCTTGGTGGTCAACGACGGTCAGCGGCGAGGAGAATCGGGACTAGACTTGAAGAGTTGAGGTCGAGCGATCGGCGATGCGGGTGAGGTCAACGACTCAAGCGTGACACAAGATGGACAAGGGTGACCTATTGGCGAATCCATGGCGCATGGTGAAGCGGTTTAGGTCAAAGGTTAAAGACGGCGCGCGAAGCGTGCGTGTGTGACCCGTTTGTTAGTGGGCCTTAACGGAGCCCAATTAAGTCAAACCCTAAGAGTTTTAGGCCTCCACTATAAATAGGAGGAGATGGGCTGCACCTTTCTCTCTCTCGCTTTGCTTATGTTTCAAAACCCTAATTGTCTTTAGGGAGTTGAGGTGGAGGCTAGGGCTTTTCATGGTTTGAGGAGAATTTCGTGATCCTTGATTGTCTCTCGATCCATGATGGTGTGGATGTAATCCGGCATCAACCACGAAATCAATCTATGCAAGGTTTGCTTGAGATAAGTCTCTTTCGTTCTCGCTTTCAATTTCGTGTTTTTAGGGCTTTCTTTGATCCGCGAGTTTGTGATTGATTCTTTCATGTGAATTAGCTTGCTGTGATATGTGTGAATCTATCTAGCATCATCTTGATCATCAATCACTCACGAACAAGCAATAGGATCAAGTTTTCGTTCTTGCCCGGTTTTAGACCTTCATTAATCAATTGACAATTGCTCAAGATCGTTCCAAGAATTATCATAATATTCGATTGGAATAGGTCCTCAATAGCATAGAGAAGGTGTGTGCAAAGTTTCGTGAAGTTTGGAGTTGAGAATCAAAAGTTAGACCTAATTGCAACTTCGTCATCGGGCTGATTTTACTGCTTGGATCGGTTACGTGATCGCGGTCCGACCGCCCATCACCACCGGTCCGACCGATTTCGGAGCGGTCCGACCGCCAGTATAACAGCGGTCCGACCGCCCGGCAATCGGTCCAACCGGTTCACTACAGAGGTCAGACCGCCAGTACTTGTGTTGCTTTGATTCTTGTCGATTATTGTCGCATTGCTTAGGGGTTTTTATTGGATTCAATACTAGTCTTCCGCTGTACTGGTATATTGATCTTCATAGCTTTCTAATAGCTACTGGAGTGAAATTGTATTGAGTTCATAATTTGTGAAAAAGTGAGCGTGCTCCTATTCACCCCCTCTAGTCGCCTTTACGGTCCAACAAGTGGTATCAGAGCCCGGTTAGTTCACTCTTGATCTTAACCGTCATCGAACTTTGGCGATGGATAGATTCACTACAAAACCGCATATGTTCAATGGACAAGACTATGCCTATTGGAAGAATCGTATGCAGTATTCCTTGAGAGCGAGGACAAGCTATATGGGACGTTGTTCGATCCCCGCTCATTATTCCTGAAGTTGAAACTCCTGCTTCTGTGGTTCTTTTGGCTAACAACAACAAGGCCAAGAATCTTTTATATGGTGCACTTGGTAGACAAGAATATGATAGGATTTGCAATTTTGCATTGCATACGAGATTTGGAGCACTCTCAAACATATCATGAGGGTTCGTCCCAAATTAAGAAAGTCGTCAAACAATCTATAAGCGTGATTATAACAAATTTGAGATCGTCCGGAGAGAGCATCGATGACATTTTCATCGTTTTAATAAAGTGATTAATCAAATGAAAGTCGTTGATATTGAATATTCTCAATCAAAATGCCACCCATCTCTTGGCTGCAATCAACACCAAGGAGTGGGAGATGAAGGCTCTTGCTATAGAAGAGAATGTTGATCTTTCGAGTCTTACTTTAGAATTGCTTTATAGTAAACTCAAGACTCATGAAATTAAAAGAGTTGATCATCCCAAGAAAGATAATTTAGCTTTGGTAGCGAGATCCTCACAAAAGGCTTTTGATGACTCTTTTGAATCTTCTTACGGATTTTCATTTGCTTGCTTATCTGCGATTTAGAGGAGGAGCTTGAAAATATTCTGAGACGAGTTAGCCCTTTTAGCTAAAAAATTCACACGGGCTTACAACAATGTGAGAAATAAAAGAGAGGTGGTCTGTTACTTGCTATGAGTGTGGAGAGCTTTACCACATCCGGCAAATTGCCCCAAGCTAAAAGGTAAGGGTAAGCACAGGAGGAGAAGACGACTTGGAAGAAGCCTCATGAGAACAACTCTGAGTATGATCTTTGTCAAGCTCATAAAGGCCGCTCACCGGTCCTTGCCGCTTTTGGAGAGCAATCCATTAGTGATGTGGACTCCGGAGCGAAGAGGAAAAGAAAGGGAAGGCCAAGGACTTTATCGGCATGTGCTTCATGGTGACACAGCGACATTGATAATGATGAGGTATCTTTTTCTTATGATGAGCTTTACGCTAAATATAATTCTATAGTTGAGCAAGTGCTTAGTCAAGATGAAGCGCTAGAATTTGTCATGACTAAAAATAAGAAACTAGAGTCAAAAATTGGTAAACTAAAACTAGAACTTGCAAATGTTAAGACTCTTGAACCTGATGAATGTTTATCTTGTCATGATATGCACTCAGAATTGGCTAAACTGCAATCTGCTCACAATATTGCTTTACAACAACTTGAAAATGCTAGAACCGAGCTAATTGAAATTAAATCGTAACCTCGATTGGTTCATGTCAATGGAACAATCTATGCTAAGCTTAAGGACAATATTGAAAATACTACTTGTGCTTCTTGTTCCACTCTTAAGCTTGAAATTGCTTTATATAAGGAGAAATCTATGGATAAAACTTGTGATGCTTGTGTTAACTTGAGAAAAGAAAATGCTTACCTTCATGATACATTATCATATTGCATTCATATGAAAAATCCAACAAGTGGTTACAACAAGTGGTATGAAAAATCCAAAAAGATGCATTGTAATATAAGTCTTTCTGCTTATCTTTTAAAATTGATGAAGCTTTGCCTATTACCCTTTAGAGCTTTTGTATTTCAATTCTTGCTCAATGTCATGTCTAGTTCTTTGACTTGCTAGAACTATCATGCTTTTACATGTGTAGCTAAGTCTTTGCTATATGAGCTAGAATCTTTTAAACAACTCAAACTAAGAAATTGCAATTTGTGGATGTTTTAGCGAGTTGCGTAATTAGTGCTCCTCTTGTGACATTGGCCTGTCTGAATTGCGATCTAAAATTGACCATTACTTGAGCTTTTGTGTTCTTGAGATTCTAAAACTGCTCTTGTGAAAAATGAAAATCAAGATTGTCTTATGCTTAAATTGTGCCAAACTATTCTTACGAGACTGCTTGTCAAATGACATGAACTTGGAGATAGTTTGATGAACCAGACGATCTCATGGGGACTGCTTGTCAGAAATGACATGAACCTCAAGATTTGTCGCCCCGGTAGAAGCTTAGAAAGAGTTTGTGGATGGCTCCTAGTCCGGGATCTTCTTTACTAAGATATACCTTTAATCAACTTTTGGTGAAGCTTAGGATGAGTTTGTGGATGGCTCCTAGTCCAGATCTTGTCACTAAGTTAGATCATTAGTCAACTTCAATATTCAATGCAAATGAGAAAAATGTTGACAAATGGGCGTTTACAAAATATTGAGCAAAATGATTCAATACGGGACTTGATTGACTCTTCTTGTGGTCTTTGTTAGATTTTGATCTCACTTTGACATTTGACATGGCCAATTTCACTTTAGGATCCTGTTGATGAACTTGTTTGAATTTGAAGCGTTGCTTAAATTGATAAAATCTAATGCTTTACTTTTGAGCCTTTGTGCTTAGCTTTGATATATATGTCTTACCATGATCTTGCTAGCGTTGTCAGGCTTGATATGCTGTTTGTGCAATATTAGAGAAACTACATTGTTCTTTTGGGTAATCTCCAAAGCTTCTTATCAAAAATTGAAAAATACAAAAATTGAAGCCACTCCATTGCACTTCATGCATATTCCTCTTTATGCTTCTTTTGTTTACGCTTTCTTTATTCTCTATTTGTTATTCTGGATGAGAGGAAGGCGTGATTCCTTGATGAATCCATTGTCAAAGGGGGAGAAGATGTGTTAAATGAAAAGATATTTCTTTGGGAGAAGATGTGTAATATTTCTAGATGTGTAATATTTCTTTGCTACTCTTATTTGGAGAAGATGTGTTAATGAGAAGATTGGGGAGAAGTTTATACAAAGGGGAGAAAATTTGAAATTTGATGATCATAGTGAGGGGAGTTCTTGAGTTGCATTCTTATTGTCTTATTGAATATTCGAACTTGAATTGCATTCTTTTATACTCACAATGATCATAGGTCAATTGAACAATTGTTCTTTCATATGGACCTCATGTGAGAATTTTGACCCTTTTAAAATCAAAGTTTTTATGCTTTCTTTTGCCTTGTCTCACATGCCTATACTATTACGATGCCGCCTTGGTCATGTTCATTGCTTTTTCTTGCTTATGGACCAAGTTGTGCCTTTGTCTGCTGCGAGTAAACTCGTTTTCAAACCTCTTACTTACATTTTACGGATAATTGCCAATGTGTTCATCAAGGGGAGATTGTGGATTTCATGGGGATATGCTCCAGATCTTAGGATGATGTGACAATTGGCAATGGCGTTTACGGTTTGTCGTTTCACGCGCCGACAAAGTTACGTGCTTATCGCTTTCGGGGCGGTCCGACCGGGTCCTTAGACGGCGGTCCGACCGGCTCACGGGAGCGGTCCGACCGCCCATGAAGCCGATCGGCCACTCACTGAGCGGTCGGACGCCAGTAACTACTTGAACGTCGACAACTCGTGGCGATGTTGTTTTGTTAGGTCAAAGTCATTGGTTTCATGGCATATGATTTGCATGATGCATGTTTTGACTAACATGGGTCAAGTTGTGAAGAACTTGTTCCCGAATTCGTGTTTTCTTGTCTGTGGTTGTGCAGGTAGCTTGGTGGTCAACGACGGTCAACGGCGAGGAGAATCGGGACTAGACTTGAAGAGTTGAGGTCGAGCGATCGGCGATGCGGGTGAGTCAACGACTCAAGCGTGACACAAGATGGACAAGGGTGACCTATTGGCGAATCCATGGCGCATGGTGAAGCGGTTTAGGTCAAAAGGTTAAAGACGGCGCTTCGCGAAGCGTGCGTGTGTGACCCGTTTGTTAGTGGGCCTTAACGGGAGCCCAATTAAGTCAAACCCTAAGAGTTTTAGGCCTCCACTATAAATAGGAGGAGATGGTGGCTGCACCTTTCTCTCTCTCGCCTGTTTATGTTTCAAAACCCTAATTGTCTTTAGGGGAGTTGAGGTGGAGGCTAGGGCTTTTCATGGTTTGAGGAGAATTTCGTGATCCTTGATTGTCTACTGATCCATGATGGTGTGGATGTAATCCAAATCAACCACGTTTGCTTGAGATAAGTCTCTTTTCGTTCTTGCTTTCAGTAGATGGGTTTCATCTTGATCATCAATCACTCACGAACAAGCAATAGGATCAAGTTTTCGTTCTTGCCCTGTTTTAGACCTTCATTAATCAATTGACAATTGCTCAAGATCGTTCCAAGAATTATCATAATATTCGATTGGAATAGGTCCTCAATAGCATAGAGAAGGTGTGTGCAAAGTTTCGTGAAGTTTGGAGTTGAGAATCAAAGTGTGAGCTATAAGGACCAGATGGTTTACCGCGCTTGTTCACGACCACACTTCATAATACTCCTACCGATCTTCATAGCTGGAATTGTATTGAGTTCGCGTGCTCATCGTCGCCTTTAGTATGTCGCCTCGATTGGTTCATGTCAATGGTCGTATTAAGGCAATGATCATATTGGTTCGGAATATGGTTAATATGATTAACGCGATGATTTCCAAGGCTCGGTTAAGTGAATAAAATTCATTTCTCATGAAAAAATTTTCCGAGAGCACTACCCTCGACCAGCGAGAGGCGCTGCCCCTTCGAACGCCATGGTCGTAGCCATGTTATATAGTAGTGTGTGTTCATGTCGCCCCATAGAATTGGATTTTACGCATAACTCATTTTTTTGCAGGGATTGATATGAATAGTATGGCCCATTGTGTATGTGATGCTTAAATGGATTTCACATAGCCTCCGTGTCATGCTGTATGATAGCCATCGAGCTATATAGTATTGTATAACGGTCTACGTACCGACATGTGATGCTTGATATTATCGGCTTTAATTCAATACTAGCTTTTAGGAGTAATTGCTTAGTAGATGAATGCAGTCGGAGACGTCAAGCATGGCGGTCAGAGGACAGGAAGCATGTTGATGGAGATCGACATGTCAAGGGCCATACTATTTCACAGTTTAATTTGATTATCTGTGAATGTTTATTCCTGTCGTGCTATTTGATCATGTTTTATCATTAGATGTATTAATATGATAGAGTAGTATCCCTCAAGAAAAATAAAGTTAATTTGATGCCTTTTCAATTGCTGCGACCATCATGATTTTTCTCGTTAATTGGGAGGTCTACCAAAGTAGGGTGACATTAACTATCTTAATAAGATGGGGTGGGTGTCGGATACCCACATGCATAGTATTGGTTTTACTTGACAAGGCTATCAAAATAGTTTTGAGCCTTGGGGCATGGTGTTGGTCGCCGGGGCATAGAGATACCACCCAACAAACAAGAGTCATATGTGATATGATTAGTAAAGGTTGCTTACCTAAAATCACTAAGTTTCTAGCAGTGATACCAAAGCTCACTAGGACTTAATGATTTCTGGATCTTAAACTCACTATATGATGTTATAAGGAAACATGGTTTATAGTGGGAGTATCTTTTATTTACTGTTGATGATTAAGTTCGACTAGGTTTGAACTGGTCGTATCGAGGTACGATCAGATACAGATTAGTCATATAGAGATATGTCCAGGTCCAGACTGGTCGTATGGTGATACGATCTGGTCGTAGACTAGTCGAATATAACCACCAACATGAGTGTCTAATCGAAGATCTTATATAAACATAGTGCTGAATTTTTGCAAATTCTACTGTAGATCATGGCACCTACTACTTCTGCACCTACTTTTAATTTGTGATCTATTCTTGAGAAAGATAAGCTGAATGGAGCCAACTTCATTGACTGGTTTCGTAATTTGAGAATTATTCTCAAACAAAAAAAAGAATGAATATATTCTAGAGAGTCCTAATCGCGAGGAACCAAGTGTCGATGCTCCTCATGCTGAAAAGAGTGCTTATGGAAAGCATTGCAATGAAGCAGTCGATGTGCACTGTCTGATGCTTGCAACCATGAACTCTGAGCTTCAGAAGTAATAGAAGACCACGGATGCTTACAATATGATTGTGAGTCCGAAGGGTATGTTTCAGGATTAAGCAAGGGCAGGGCAGAGAGGTTTAACACCTCTAAGGCATTGTTTTCTTGTAGGCTTTCAGAGGGTAACCCAGTCAGTCCTCATGTGATCAAAATGATTGGTCTCATTGAGAGCTTGGAAAAGCTTGGTTTTCCCCTTAGCCAAAAGTTGGCTACTGATGTGATTCTCCAATCGCTCCCTGCGAGCTTTGATCCTGTCATATTGAATTTTCATATGAATGGCATGGAAAAGTGAATGACCGAGTTACCTGGCATGCTTAAGGGTGCTGAGGAGAGCATGAACAAAAGTTTCAATCATGTGATGATGGTTCAAATGACTACAACCTTCAAGAAGAAGGGTAAGTCGGAAAATGGAAAAGACAAAGGAAAGACTCAAGATGAGATCGAGAGTCTCAAGGCTAAGCTTAAGGAGCTCAAGCTGGGTCCTAAGCCTAACACAGAATGTTACCACTGTCATGAGACTGGGCATTAGAGGAGAAATCGCAAGAAGTACTTGCCAGAGATGAAAAAGAACAAAGGAAGTAAGACTTCCAGTTCAGGTATAGATGTTATACAAACTAATCATTCTACTTCTCCGACCAGTTTTTGGGTATTTCATACCGGATCGGTTGTTCATATTTGCAATTCGATGCAGGGACTGATAAGGAGTAGAAGTTTGGCAAGAAGAGATGCTGATCTTCGCGTGGGCAATGGAGCAAGAGTTACTACATTAGCTATCGGCACTTTGCCATTAGTTTTACCCTCAGGATTAGTTATGCAACTAAATAATTGTTATTATGTTCTAGCCTTAAGCAAAAACATTATTTCTACTTCTTGTTTAGGAGGAGAAGGTTATGAATTCAAAATAATGAATAATTGTTGTTCAATTTATTTTGAAGATATGTTTTATGGCCATGCTCTATTGGTAAATAGATTGTATGTTTTGAGTCTTGAGGATGAGCCCATCTATAACATTAATGCTAAGAGACCTCAACCTAATGTTGAGAATCCCACTTTTATTTGGCATTGTTGTCTAAGTCATATAAATGAGAAACGTATGATGAAGCTCCATAAAGATGGTCTTCTAAACTCATTTGATTTTGAATCATTTGAAACATATGAATCTTGTTTACTTGGCAAGATGACAAAGGCACCCTTCACGACCAGAGGTGAGAGGGCGAGTGATCTACTGGTCGTAATACATTTGGATGTATGTGGACCAATGAGCACTCCTACTAGAGGTGGTTTTCAGTACATCATAACTTTTACTGATGATTTCACTAGATATGACTACATCTATTTGATGAGGCATAAGGCAGACATCATAACTTTTATTGATGATTTCACTAGAATTCCAAAATGAAGTGCAGAATCAACTTGGCAACATAATCAAATGTCTACGAACTGATCGTGGAGGTGAATATTTGAGCTATGAGTTTGGTGATTATCTAAAGAAGTCTGGAATTGTTCCACAGCTTACTCCGCCGGGGACAACTCAACAGATGGAGTGTCGGAATGACGGAACTGAATATTGTTGGACATGGTTCGGTCAATGATGAGCTAATTTGATCTTCCATTGCAATTCTGGGGATACGCTCTAGAAACAGCAGCTTTTACTTTAAATAGGGTTCCATCAAAAATAGTTGAGAAGACACCATATGAGATATGGACCGGGAAGAGTCCTGGATTGTCTTTCCTTAGGGTATGGGGTTGTGAGGTTTATATGAAACGTTTGACGTCTGACAAGCTCACACCCAAGTCTGATAAGTGCTTCTTTGTGGGGTATCCTAAGGAAACAAAATAATATTATTTTTATATTTGGGTTGATAACAAAGTGTATGTTGCTCGTAATGGTGTCTTTTTGGAGAAAGAATTTCTTTCCAAAGGAGTCAGTGGGAGCAAGGTGCAACTCGAAGAGATTTGGGAACCATTTGAAAATGTTTCAACTCCTACTGAACCTTTACATGATGAACAAAATATTGTTGAACCTGTAGATCAGGCATCAGCCCCACGTAGATCAAAAAGGCCACATCAATTGCCTATAAGGTATGGGCATGATGTTTTATTATTGAATACTGATGAGCCTAAAACTTATGTAGAAGCAATGGTGGACCCAGACTCTGAGTCATGACTTGAAGCCATGAGATCCAAAATAAAGTCCATGTATGATAATCAAGTTTTGAACTTGATTGATGCACCTGATGGTGTCAAGACCATTGAGTGCAAGTGGATTTTTAAGAAAAAGATAAATATAGATGGAAATATTCACATTCATATGGCACGACTGGTCGCAAAGGGTTTCAAAAAAATTCTAGGTGTTGATTATGATGAAACCTTCTCGCCCGTCACTATGCTTTAGTCTATCCGGATCATTCTAGCTATTGGTGCATATTTCAATTATGAGATATGTCAAATAGATGTCAAAATGGCTTTCCTAAATAGAAACCTAAGTGAGGATGTGTACATGACAAAGCCTGAAGATTTTGTCGCACCAAAGGAAGCTAGAAAGGTATGTAAGCTTAATAAATCCATCTGTGGATTGAAGCATCTCGGAGTTGGAACATCCGTTTTGATGAAGTGGTAAAAGGGTTTGACTTCATCAAGAACGAAGAAGAACCTTGTGTTTACAAGAAGGTTAGTAGGAGCAAACTTGTGTTTCTGATATTCTATGTGGATGACATACTACTGGTCGAAAATGATATTCCTATATTGGAATATGTTAAAACTTAATTAAGAAATAGTTTCCCAATGAAAGATTTAGGAGATGCAACATATATTCCTGGTATAAGGATCTATAGAGCTACATCTAAAGGACTAATTGGATTAAGTCAAGATATGTACATTGACAAGGTGTTGAAATGGTTCAACTTGCAAGATTTTAAGAAAGATTTCTTGCCCATGTCACATGGTTTTAATCTTAGCAAGACTCAGTGATGCGGCCCAGTTAGCCCCTACTAATTCAATTTCTTACTCTGATATTTTACGTGTAAAATATGATTTACCAGAGAATGTGCGAGTGGACCGGGAGGAGCCCAGCATTGAGCAGTGCGTGCATGTGTTTCAACCAAAGCATGCATATGCGTATGTGACGCTGTATGAGTTTGATTCAGTAGGAAGCCAAGGATACCATCTACAAGAGGAGCCACAAGTGCATGCAAAATTTGATTTACGAATATGCATGTGCATGGGTTACAGAAGGGTTAAAAAAAGCCATGAGATAATTTGGAGTAATTTATGCATGCGGCAACAAATAGGAATTCTTTTCTATATACATGCACAAAAGGAGTCCTTCTACCATACGTTTTCAGGAGCAATTTTAAGAGATAAAGAAGGAGATTATCAGTTTAAACGGCAAGCAATCCGAAGGGAACATCCAACTTTGATTTTTGCCATGCGAATTTGGTTATGGCCGACGCGTCTTCGTTTCTATTTCTATCAGTGTGTTCCTTCCTTTCTCTTTGTGCACTTGGATGGGGCCCACCTGCATGTAACGTGTAGATGAGTCCTAGTTGTTTGTCATATGAACACATACCATGTTAGTTATTCACATATCACGTACGTGATAGCTTAGTCGGTTAGGCTAATTAGATGATTCTAAATTATTTAGTTAGCTTGTGCCAAACGGATGTAAGGCTATATATAGCCAGTAGATGTGCCATGCAAGGGGGCAGGGGAGGCTAGAGTTTAGTTTTGAGTTATGAATTAAGACACGTGTGCGTGTTGGCCTTCGGCTGTTAGGGTTCATCCCTGTTCTATGAGTGTTATTGTGAATTCCAATCTTGGATTTCATCTTAGCGTGAGGTTTACTAGCTGTGGCGCTAGGAATTACTCGTTGGATCTTTGATCTCTATATCTCGTTCGTGTACTGAGGTGTACGCGGGTGTGAGATTTATTTATTCAAGTGTGAATTGCATCTTGTAATTCGTACTCCACATATTTGTTCGGCAATTTCCATCATGAAAGATCGGGCAAACTATGGATTTAATATCGTCTTGAGGTAGATACGTATCATAGCGTTAAGTTGTTCACGGTGCTAAAATTTACGACTTGGATCATCCAGGCCTTGTTGATCTTTTCCTCTGTTTGTGGGCTGCGGCGTCCGCGGGTGGGAGAGTTCCACTACTACTTGCCGGCAGAGAGAAGTCACGCTGGGACTTCAAAACCAAATTCTGAATTATTGATTGCATCTCCATTGCATCCATCAATTCAAATTGATTGCTGCTGATTTTTAGCCGTGAGAAAAGGCAGGGTTGCTGTGGTCTCTTGATTGCTCCTGGAGTTGATTTCAGTGGTGAGAAAAGGCCGGGCTGCTGTGGTCTCTTGATCTACTGGAATTGACGTTCATTGTCACGATCTGTCACTGCTTGCCGGCCGAAAGTAGCCCTGGAGGTTTCAGTGCTAGTTTTCGATTTGTTTAGTGCATCCATAGTGAGTGTAGGACCGGAAAGGCGACTAAGGGGGGGTGAATAGGCGCTTTCAAAACTTTCTCGCCTAAATCAAAAACCAACACGAACTTTACTCCTTTAGCTATGAAAGCTAAGAAGATTAGTAAGCACACAACGGAAGCCTTGTGTTGGATTTGATAAACCCCTCAACCATACGACACAAACGGAGAAAAGAACTCACTTTGTTCCTTCTTGGTGCTCGCGGTCCGACCGCTACCACGGGCGATCGGACCGACGGTCAACAATGGTATGACCGGCGACTAATCGGCGGTCGGACCGGTGGACAGCGGTTCGACCCGGCAAACCAGCGGTCTGAAAACACGGCGGTCGGACCGCCGTTGAAGGACCGGTCGGACGGTAGAGTCGATCTTGAAAAACTCCACCCAAATCCAAAACGAAATTTGATCCAACTTTTGATTCAACCAATAAAACTTGACCAAATTTCGAGCACACCTCCTAATGATATTAGAGACCTATTTCTAGCGACGATCCGTCGATCCACTTCAGAGAATCGATCTCTCGAGATTTTACCAAAGAAGTGCACAAACCCTAGAAATATGAAAATCTTGATTCAAGACTTGCTTGTGGGGGGTTGATGATCTAGATGACTCTAGGAGTAATCCCACACATCAAAGCAAGATAAAGTAGGCCAAGAGACCAAGTATGAACCTTTGAATCAAGGAAGCACCAAAATCATCCAAAAGGAGAAGAACACAAAAGGAGCAAACGATCTTTCAATTGAGCATCACAAGATTGTTCGAGTACACAAGATGCTTACAAAGCCTCTCCAACAAGGAGGGCAAGAGCTCAACAAGGAGCACACTCCTAACCCTAGTTCTCCTCTCCTCTCCTCCAAACCCTAGAAAAGGAAGAAGGGGCTAAAATGAATGCTTGGCTTAGTTTTCCATCTCCCCCCTTCCTATTTATACTAGAGAGCTAGGGTTTCCTTTTTGGGGTCACTTACACATGGAACCCACACACAAATAACTCTTGAAGTAATCGCCTGCTTCACCACGTGTAGGTTGATCAGCGGTTCTCATCGCGTCGCCAAGCCTCTCTTGTCCGAATCCCATCGGAACCTCCCAGAGACTCGCACCGATATCCGCACCGCCTGATCCAACCAGCTGTACCGAACCACCCGTTCGATCCGTCTTGCCCATTCTCGCACTGCTTGAGTCACACGACCTCACCCGGTATCCATGATCGTTCTGGACCTCAGCTCTCCAAGCGTAGTCCCGATCCACTCACCGTTGACGTCGTTGACCTGCAAGCCACCTGCACAGCAATAGACAAACAAATCGTTTCCGGGAACAAGTTCTTCACAACTTGACCCACGTTAGTTCCGCAATGCAATATACAACAATAAAGCATTGAAGTTCATATAATAACACAATCAAAACCAACTCAATGCAACACTTGGCTAACCTTCAAGCCATTGCGGTCCGATCATTTACGGGGCGGTCCGACCGATTCATGCGGTCGGACCGCTCCCACAACGGCGGTCGGACCGGTCCAAAGGACTTAGCCAAATTTTCAACTCAAAATTCAAACCTTCGGAATTTTCAAGCGAATAGAACTTTTGACTGGAGCTCCAAAATGATGGGACCACATCCGTAAGACTCCTCACTTGCCTACACAACCTATTTTTGGATTAGCCCCAAAATCCAACTTTAGGTCAGTCCGGTCCGACCGCCACCATCGCCGGCCCGATCCAGTCACACGGGCGATCGACCGCCCGCAACGCCGGTCAGACCGCCTGTGGTCTGACAGCATGAAGCAAACCCGAAAACGCGAGATTTTGCAAACCAACAACGCCATTGCCAATTGACTCATCATCCTGAGATCGTGCACATATCCTCACGATATCCACAGTGAGTTCCTTCATTAGTTAATGCTCGACTAATTGGTGTTGGCAGCCACGAATTGTTTATTACATGGTGTTGAATTGTTGCTGCACATACACCCTATACAACTTGTTTGCTGCTGTCGAATTGAGTGGTTTTGGTGCTGCCATGACGCTTCTGGAGGAGAGCTTTCGGAAGTTGAGTTACAACGTCCCGTACGAAGAGAAAGGTTACGGTGTAGATTGGGTATTCCACTCTCGCTGCAAAGTGAGAGAGAAAGTTTGTCCTATGTTGATTGACCGTGAGAGTTCGATTAATGCTGCTAGTATCGAACTAGTTGAGAAGTTAGAGTTGTCGATGACATTGCACCCGCAACCCTATGTCATGAAGTGGTATTCTAGTATGCTCAAGATCACGAATCAAGTCAAGGTACTATTCTCATTGGGCAAATTTTCTTGTGAGGTTTTGTGCGATGTTATACCAGTCGCTATGGTTTCGTGTCATCTATTGTTGGGAGGACCATGGTACGAGCAACAAGGCACGGTTACTCATAATTGGCGCACCCAGGGTTCTACCTTTACATATAAGGGTACACCGATCCGTTTGCTTCACATGGATGTCCAGTTGATTCAAGGTGATTGGAAGAAGAAACTATTAGAAAGGAGGGCACAGGAAGAAGCGAAGAAGGAGGTCAAAGCCACTGAAATTATTTCGATTCCCTTTCAATCTGTCCATGAAGACTTAAAGACGAACTCGAAACCGAGGACGGTTTCGCTTGAAGGAGGGGAGGATGATGCGGCCCAGTTAGCCCCTACTAATTCAATTTCTTACTCTGGTATTTTACGTGTGCAATATGATTTACCGGAGAATGTGTGCGTGGACCGGGAGGAGCCCAACATTGAGCAGTGCGTGCATGTGTTTCAACCAAAGCATGCATATGCGTATGTGCCGCAGTACGAGTTTGATTCAGTAGGAAGCCAAGGAGACCATCTACAAGAGGAGCCACAAGTGCATGCAAAATCTGATTTACGTATGTGCATGCATGGGTTACAGAAGGGTAAAAAAAGCCATGAGATAATTTGGAGTAATTTATGCATGCGGCAAAAAATAGGAATTCTTTTCTATATACATGCACAAAAGTAGTCCTTCTGCCATACGTTTTCAGGAGCAATTTTAAGAGATAAAGAATGAGATTATCAGTTTAAACGGCAAGCAATCCGGAGGGAACATCCAACTTGGATTTTTTGCCATGCGAATTTGGTTATGGCCGACGCGTCTTCGTTTCTATTTCTATCAGTGTGTTCCTTCCTTTCTCTTTGTGCACTTGGATGGGGCCCACCTGCATGTAACGTGTAGATGAGTCTTAGTTGTTTGTCATATGAACACATACCATGTTAGTTATTCACATATCACGTACGTGATAGCTTAGTCGGTTAGGCTAATTAGATGATTCTAAATTATTTAGTTAGCTTGTGCCAAACGGATGTAAGGCTATATATAGCCAGTAGATGTGCCATGCAAGGGGGCAGGGGAGGCTAGAGTTTAGTTTTGAGTTATGAATTAAAACACGTGTGTGTTGGCCTTCGGCCGTTAGGGTTCATCCCTGTTCTATGAGTGTTATTGTGAATTCCAATCTTGGATTTCATCTTGGCGTGAGGGTTCCTAGCTGTGGTGCTAGGAGTTACTCGTTGGATCTTTGATCCCTATTTTTCGTTCTTGTACTGAGGTGTACGCGGGTGTGAGATTTATTTATTCAAGTGCGAATTGCATCCTGTAATTCGTGCTCCACATATTTGTTCAGGAATTTCCATTGTGAAAGATCGGGCAAACCATGGATTTAATCTCGTCTTGAGGTAGATCCATATCACTTAGTGTCCTACGACCGCTGATGAGCGATAAAAAATGAGTAGAATCTCATATGATTCGACTATAGGATTTATCATGTATGCCATGCTGTGTACCCGACCAGTTGTGTCGAACCCGGGAACGAGGGATTCCGAATTCAATACGTTTACACACTAGTCCAAAATTTCTAGTGTACACAGTCTCACAAATAGTGTTATCACAATCATATCAAGCACTTTATTAATAGGAAACATAGTTTATTACAAAATGGGCCTGAGGCCAAATAACAAAATATAGCAGAAGAAAATAGGTACTAGGCCACACGATGGGCCACATGCAATCGTCTGGAGCCGTAGCCTAAACGTCTGGATCCTCACTGTCGGGATAATAGTCTTCTCCTGAATAATAATATTCAGCAAGGATGAGCACAACTACCGTGCTCGCAAATTACACCCAATACAGAATTTAGAATGTATGCATAAGTAAACAAGGGAAGGTTGTAAGGGTTTATTTGCATAAATCAGCATTTTCAAGTTTAAATAATCATACTAAGTTTCAAGGCATATTTTTAAACTTTAACTTAAAATCAGATTTTAACTTGACAATTTTACCACCCAATTTTACCACAAGGATTAACAATCCTGAAATCCTGTACAATAATCATTTTTTAAAAACCAAAAATAAAGTCTAACTTAGAGTGGCTTTGCTTAGCATATCCATGACCGTGGACCCGGCTATTCGAATAGTTTTACACTCTGCAGAGAGGGTACAACTTTACCCACATGATATAATTTGCCCGTTATATCAGCCAATGCACGCTTCCTTGGGCGTGTGACTAGGCAATTATCACAAGGCATTTCCAATGTTCTACTTCACTACTAATATGTCTGCTAGGGTTTCACTTCCATTAGGCTAACCACCTGCTGGAAGTCCCCTCTTGCGCCAAGTGGCAATAACGTTTAACCAACACCCACACAACAAAGATGGCACATATATTAGTGAGGTATGACAAGTTAATAAGGCTAGTTCTGCCCATACAGAATATGTGGTAGTACAGTGGAGCTTTGCAAGATGTGGCTCAAAGGTTGGTCCTTAACTGATTTGGGCAACTTTCAAAAACAAACCCAAGGCCTCAATCCTAACCAGATTGAGCCCGTGTATAAACCTGCACCCACTAACGGTCTAACTTGCCCAAGTACAAAACCTTTTTTTATTTTTATTTTCCAAAGACATTTGGAAAAGTCCACTATGACAAAACAATGCCATAGGCTTTTAATCATATTTTGCTATTCTGGCTAAATTTTTCCAAAATTAAATGTTTGTGGTCTAACCAGTTTCTAAGCATATCTTTATTTTTAAATTTTATTTGACTAAGGTAACAAGGGAACGATGATCCAATATTCAAAATTGGCTATACAAAGGAATTGGATTAACTAAGAATTTAAAACAGGAATTTAAAATAATTGAATAAAATTATGCATGCAATAGTAATTTAAAAATAGAATTAAATAATTTAAAATACTAGGATCAAAATGATCAATGGTGTAACTTGCCTTTCTCAAATTCTTCATATTCTACCTCTTCAACAGGATCAAACTCTCCGGGGTCGTCAAAATTAATCCAAATTCAAACAGAATTAAAATAAACACAAATAAATTCAAATGAATAATCAAATTAACTCCAAATGAAATGATTTTGGATTAGTTTGCTAGATCTTGATTTTATACAAATTTAGCAATTTGAATCACCTAAATCGGAGTTTGTATGAAGAAATACGAGCTCTTAGAAGTTTAAAACATAAATTAAATCCTAATTTTAGATTTTCCGAATTTCCCAAATTATCTTTCTAAAGGAAAATTCGAATTAATGCGTCAGCGTAAGGCAGCCACACGGGCAACAGTCGCTGACAGGTGGGCCCGGGATTTCGTGGACTGAGTCCACACTCGACCGAAGTCCACCGTGCACCCACTCACGCCTGATCAAGAAGGGGGGCGCGCATCAAGATTCATTGGCGGCCCACGAGGGCAGCCACGTAGGACTTGGGCGATGATGTGGCGCCGAGGTGTCGATGCGGTGGCAGCTACGTCGGCGCCGGACGGGGGTGGCGCTCGGGTTCCAAGGGTCCCGGCGATCGGCGCCACGGCGAGCTCCGGCGTGGTGCGCAAAGGACTTAGGGGAAGATGCCGAAGAGGATGCACTACTTGGCAGCGGAGTGGCACTACCGAAGGTCGTCGGCGACGATGTTCGGTCGACGGCGGAAGTGGAGCTCCAGCGATCTCCTGGCGAAGCGGAGGTGCACACGAGGTAGGCGACGATGCGGTGATGCCGAAGGAACAGTTGGTGTTGTCGAGGAGGCCCTGCCGGGGTCGAAAACGAGGATTCCCCTAGCTTCGGCCGCCGAGGAGGAACTCCAAATTCTGGTGCTAGAGAGGGTTAGAGATGCAGTGGTTTGGGGGAATGGACTGAGGAGCAGAAGGCACACCTGGGGCTCCCTTTTATAAGGCAAGGGCGAGACCGAGGCGGGAGGAGGATGCGACGGTGTTTTCGGCGGTGAGAGGGCGGCTGGCGTTACAGCGCGCATTGAAGGGGGTAAATGCTGGGAACGGGCGCTGTGAGAACGGCCGAGGTGATTGCGCTTGATTGCGAGATGAATGGGGGAGGGAATCACGGAATTGATGAAGCTCCACTCGGGCGTTAATGGCGGCAGAGACAGAGACGAGCGCGCGGTGAAGAAAATTGGAAAGGAGACGACGCTGTAGCGTTGGGGCCCGCGTAGCGGTGGGAGGAACTGGTCGGGAGGAGTGACGACCGTTGGATTTTGATCGAACGGCCTGAGGTGACGACGCGCAGGCGAAACTGGTCGGGCGAAGCGGTGATCGTTGGATTTTTATCGGACGGCCGAGGCGATAGAGTGTGGGGATGGTCGAGATGGGTTGCGGTGCACTCGCCGATGAGCGACGCGTGGCGGGGGAGAGCGCGGGAGGCAGCTGGCGCTCGCGGGCGTGCGTGGGCCGGCGGAGGCTGAAACCGTGGTGGGCCGGAATTTGGCCCATGCACTGTGCGAGAGATTTTAATTCTATTTTCAATTAATTTAATTTCAGAAATTCAAAAAAGCTTTAGAAAATAGCAAATAAAATCAAAAAAATTATGAGAAAATTCACAGAAATTCTCTGAGGCATTTTGGATTTAAATAAAATAATTCCAACTTATAATTGGTAATATATTTTTCTAATAAATTATTTTAGCTTTAAAATAATTAAGGAAATTTTTTTTAAAGTTTTCAGAAAATCCACAAAATTAATTAAAATATTATTTTCAACTAAAACTTGAAAATTTGGGCTGTTACAAACCTACCCCCCTTAATGAGAATCTTGACCCCGAGATTCAGACTTGGTCAGCAAAAAGTTGGGGGTACTCGGCTCTCAAAACTTCTTCTCGCTCCTAGGTGGCTTCTTCTTCTGAATGATTGCTCCACTGAATCTTGCATGAACGGATGACTTTGCTTCTGGTGATGTGTTCTGCCACATCGAGAATCTCGATTGGCTGCTCCACATAGGTGAGATCTTCCTGAAGATCGATGTTCTTAAGCGGTGTTTGTTCTGTTGGTACTCTGAGACATTTCTTCAACTCAGAGACATGGAAGACGTTGTGAACTACTGACAAAGACTCTGGTAATTCCAACGGATCCAATACACATAAGAATTTTTTCTCAGGAAATTCCGAATGTAAATGATGAATTTGGGATGTCATGCCCCCATAAGTTAGTTGCCCAAGCGCTCCTAGGAGGGCAGTCTACCACAAGATAGAGTTTGAGCCTGAAGCCAAAGCCCCAACCCCTCCTTTTTTGGTTGAGCTCTGGAAAGAATTTCTAGAAGTCATATCGGCTAGATAAGCCTCTGACGTCTCCATATTTATTTTTCCCCTGTTTTATTTCAGAAGAAGCGGGAGCCATTTTGCATTGAATATGCTGTAACACCCCGATTATCAATTTGAGAGAATGTATTATTCGGGAAAGGGAACTTTATTCAATTTTCGAGTGCAATATAGTTTAGAGAGGGATTTCTCCTAACAAAGAAAGTATCCAACAACGATTATGTAATATCATGTTTAACATTTGAGAATAAATTGAAATGGGAAAGGTATTTAACAGGAATTAAAAATAGAAATCCGATTTTTTAGGAGAAATAATCTTGGGCTTTTGGCCCACATTGTTTGGCCCAAGTGGGAAGTTGGTTTAAGAAGGGGGCAACCAAACCCTAGGCACCTTGTACTGTAGCACGTGGCTACTATAGCACGCCGCCACTGTAGCAAACTCTTCCCCCTGTGCTGCCACACCCTCCATGTCGCCCCTTTGCTGTTCCTTGCTACCGGCCATCGGGAGGAAGAAGAACGGAGAGAAAGGAGGAGAAAAGAAGATCCTCTTCGCGAGTCTTGATCAACGATCTCCGGTGGTTCTAAAAGGGTAACAATTCTTGCGACACCCACAGGAGTGAGTAGTGAAGTCCAAGCATTCCAACCTAGGCGAGTAAGACTCGTCATTCCAATGTGGGCAATTTAGATCCCCGTTTTGAAATGTTCTTCAAACGGGCCTTGGATCCCCGTGTTTTGGATAACGCGGGCATAAGTGAACACCGATGGGTGTTCACTAGCTATATCGGTATGAGCAGATTTGAAGTGGATGTGCATACATTCATTCATGTAGTTTTGGTCATCTCATATTTTGTTTCAACTGTAGGCTCGATCGATTATACCTGTTTTGGTTCAAAGTTTTGTTTTGTACTTGCTGAGCCATAGACTCACCATTGCTTTGTTTCTTGTTTAGGTGAACCATGATGATGACGTTTGTGGGAGGGAGTAGACACACAGTTGCACACATCTTGAATAAACATTTGATATTATTCCGCATTTATGAGATTGGACTGTAATAATAAGTAGCTTTGAAGGACCATTTTTTGGATATTGGTATGCATAGGTTATACGCGTTATGGATTCATGCGCTCCCGTTTTCGTCTTAGTAGTTTCCCCTTTGAACTCAGATATTATAAGTTTATTGCTGAATTTAGGGTGTTTATTATTGCTAGATTCCTCTGGACTAGATCTTAGTTGCTCTTCTTGATTAAGATAGTTAAAATATTGTTCAAACTATTACTTGTGGTAGAGGTTTTAGGTAATATATTGGCTTTCAAATAGCCAGGGTGTTACAATTGAGGTTTTGGAAAACATTTGACAAAATTAATTCTTTGGTATAGGAGTGGACTAGAGAATCCTATTGTGGATTAGTAGAGTCTCTCTAAATAAGTATGGTTGTTCGTTCTGTTCGAGGATCGATTTGGTGTTGTTGGTTGAAAGGAAGGAGTTAGTGTGATGATTTGGAAACGCATGATACGGAAAAGGGATTTATTTCTTAAAATAACATCTGACAAAAGGATGTTCTCTCAAGTAGAGAAGTGCTCCAATGGTTCTTGGTTGAGTTGGATTTTATGATGGAGAACATGAACAACTTGAGTTGACTCTATGTTGGCAAGGTGGTTCTTTCCGGTTAAGGAAAATAAATAAAGTGTTTAATTTGGGCATTCAAGTGATTTCTCTTTTGGCTTTCGTGGAGTTTATTTTCAAACTGCCTAGTTGGAATGTGAAAATGTTTTCATAAGGAATCTTTGATTTTGAATTTGAGTGTTTTGGAGGAAAGTTGGACTTACATTGTGAATTCTTTGTTTTCAGTTGGGTTCGGTTGGCAGAATAGTTTGTTTAAAAATGACTTCTGTTATGCGTTCCTCGTTAACAGTTGTGCTCCTTGTTAAGGTGAAGAAATCAATTGAGACATGGAACAAGAGTTCCATGTGTTATGTGTTGGTTGTGTGGTTTGGTACCGAAGGGAATGTTGGCCTAAGGTACGTTGGGTTGTTTCTAGAAGTTGCGGTGATTTTAGAAGATAGAGTATTGCTAAGACCGTCTCGAGTCCTAGCGCAGGGTACACAACGTTTCGTGTGACCTGGTGTCGAGGGGGTACTTGAGAATGTGGATTTCATGGGGATATGTTCCAGATCTTAGGATGATGTGACAATTGGCAATGGCGTTTACGGTTTGTCGTTTCACGTGTTTTCGACAAAGTTACAGGCTTACTGGACAGGGGCGGTCCGACCGGTCCTTGCACGGAGGTCCGACCGGTCCCAAATCGGTCGGACCGGCCATGTGGGGCGGTCGGACCGGCGATGACCAAAGTGGTCAAAACGAGCTGGGCCAAAAATAGGTGTTGTAGGCAAGTGAGGGGATCCCAATGCACTTGGTCTCATGATTTTTGGAGTCTCCAGTAAAAAGTTCTATTGGTTTAAAGTTTCCAGAAGGTTTCGGATTTTCAAGTGTTGAAATTCGGTTAAGTCCCAAGGGGCGGTCCGACCAGCTCACAGGGAGCGGTCCGACCGCCAAGAAGCGATCCGACCGCTCACTGGGCGGTCGGACGGTATTGACTTGAACGTCGGCCAACCGTGGCGATGTTGATTGGTTAGGTCAAAATCATTGGTATCGTGGCATATGGTTTGCATGATGCATGTTTTGACTAACATGGGTCAAGTTGTGAAGAACTTGTTCCCGAATTTGTGCAGGTTGCTTGGTGGTCAACGACGGTCAACGGCGAGGAGGATCGGGACTAGACTTGGAGAGTTGAGGTCCAGAACGATTGACGATGCCGTGTGAGGTCAACGACTCAAGCGTGACACAAGATGGACAAGGGTGACCTATTGGCAAATCCATGACGCATGGTGAAGCGGTTTAGGTCAAAAGGTTAAAGACGGCGCTTTGCGAAGCGTGCGTGTGTGACCCGTTTGTTAGTGGGCCTTAACGGGAGCCCAATTGAGTCAAACCCTAGGAGTTCTAGGCCTCCACTATAAATAGGAGGAGGTGGTGGCTGCACCCCTCTCTCTCTCGCTGTTTGTCATCTCTTTTGTTGCTTGCAAAACCCTAATTGGTTTAGGGGGAGTTGAGGTGGAGGCTAGGGCTTTTCATGGTTTGAGGAGAATTTCGTGATCTTGGATTGACCACTGATCCATGATGGCGTGGGTGTAATCCAGCAACGATCTCGTTATCAATCTATGCAAGGTTTGCTTGAGATAAGTCTCTTTTCGTTCTTGCTTTCAATTTGATGATTTTAGGGCTTCCTTTGATCCGCGAGTTTGTGATTGATTCTTTCATATGGATTAGCTTGCTGTGATATGTGTGAATCTATCTAGCATCATCTTGATCATCAATCTCTCACGAACAAGCATTAGGATCAAGTTTTCGTTCTTGCCCGGTTTTAGACCTTCTGTTAATCAATTGACAATTGCTCAAGATCGTTCCAAGAATTATCATAATATTCGATTGGAATAGGTCCTCAATAGCATAGAGAAGGTTTGTGCAAAGTTTCGTGAAGTTTGGAGTTGAGAATCAAAAGTTAGACCTAATTGCAACTTCGTCATCGGGCTGTTTTTTGTTACTCAGAGCTCGCCGGTCGACCGCCCCACACCGAGGTCGACCGATTTGGTGCGGTCCGACCGCCCCACACCGTCGGTCGATCGATTTAGTGCCGGCCGACCGCCATATAACAATGATCGACCGGCCGATCTCTGTTAGTTTTGATTCTTCGATTTTTGTTGCATTGCTTAGGGGTTTAATTGGATTCAATACTAGTCTTCCGCTGTACTGGTATATTGATCTTCATAGCTTCATCATAGCTATTGGAGTGAAATTGTGTTGAATTCATTATTTAGGAAAAAGTGAGCGTGCTCCTATTCACCCCCCCTTTAGTCGCCTTTTCGGTCCAACAGAGAAATCTAGAGCGTGAGATTTCGTTAGAGACGTTGACCCACGAGTAAGACTGTGCTTTCGAGTCCTTCCCAATGAGTGGCTATGAAAAAAAAATCGGGACGAGTAATAAGGCGTAACACGTTAGTTACGTCCAAGTGCAGCGGGCGCATCAGAACGAGCGGAAAGCGACTTGGGAGGTAGAGTCCCGCTTGCGCGATCGAAATCCAGAATTGTTTATGTCGGGTTAGTGCTAATGGTTGTTGTCCTCCAAGTAGAATTGCAAATAGAATTCGGGGTTGAATTCTGTTTAAGGGGCGTATAATGTAATACCCCAAAATTTAATAGGGAAACAATAAAAGAATTCAGGAGAAGAAGTTAATCAGAAATTCAAAGTTTTCAGTTTTTCGGGATGAGGGGGGCTTCCACATTTTCTCGGCAGCCTGGGCTTGGGCCGCGGCCCAAGAAGCCCAAGCGGGGGGCCAACTAAGGGGGGCGTCCTCCCCCCTAAACCCTAGCGGCCCCACCCCTCACCCCTCTCCCCTCCTCCCCTCACAGCCGCCACCTCCTCTCCCCTTCCCACTTGGCTGGTGCCTCCACCACCCCTCCCTGGTCCTCCATCTTGCCGGTAGCACACCGATCAAGCTCGCCTCCAAAGGTAAGTTCCCGAGTTCCATTGGAGTGGTGATACATTTTTGTCGTGCTGCTGCGCAAAGCTTCAGAATTTGTAGGATTAATTTTGTGTCGATTTTCACATAGATAGAGGCCGAATTGGGGAATTCCGTCTGTCAGATATTTGAAGGGCTCGTTCTTAGATTTCTATAGGCATAAAGATCACCCAAATCAGAGTTGTGGTCTAGAAGTTACGTTGGTTTCTTTGCGACTATCCAGAAAGTCTAACGAAGGTTACCAATTACTTTGATTAGCAAATATGATTTAGTTAGGTGCCTATTCAGATATTGCACCCAACATTAATGTTGTACGAAATTCATTAAGCTTTCCAGATTGGTAAAGAACTTGAATTTTGGTCGGGCCAATCAAAAGTTATTAATTTGCTTCTACCACAGTAGTTTCTGACTGATTGATTGTAGATGCACAATTTCATCTGAGCATTAGACAAATAAGTTTGCCGAATTGGGAAGTCTTACCAACTAGGTTATTGTAGACAATTTAGTTATGTTTCCAGAGAAACTAAGATCACACCTTTCCGAGTTTCGTAGCAAAAGTTATGAAGGTTTTAATACCACTGTCCAGAGTAACCTTCCGCTAGTCTATCGTGTAATTTGAGTAGAGCTAATATTTAAACCCTGGGTTTTGGGGAGACAGGTTACAACGGTGCGAGTAGTGTCTTCTTTTTACATCGTTCTTATGTTAGTGATTCAATTGTGTAGCAGAAGCGGCTTCGGTATTCGGGTTATCATCTTTGCATCCCAACGTCGTCGTAGCGCGAAAGGCAAGTACATCTGAATTGTTGGGTTTTGATATGTGCCTTCTTGGTTCAATGAATGTGTGATGGATAACTTTGATATTACTTGTTCACCGTCATAAATGATTTACCATGGTTCTTTGATATTAAGTTATGTTCATCTTATGCATTCATTCATTAAAGCATTGTTCATGTTTCACCCACGGGAGTGGGTATTGAAGTCCCATCATTCCAGCATGGGCATGTAAGACTCACCATTCCAATGTGGGCAATTTGGATCCCCGTTTTGAAACATTCTTCAAACGAGCCTTGGATCCCCGCATTTTGGATAATGCGGGCATGAGTGAACACCGACGGGTGTTCACTGGCTATACCGGTATAAGCAGAAGAGAAGGACGAGCATGATCATTCATTCATATATTTTCTACTACTTCATTCTCTGTTCCATTGTGTGTATGTCATGTTCTTCCCGGTGCTGTTCATGGCATTCTTTTGTACTTACTGAGTCGTGGACTCACTCTTATTGTGTTTATTTGTTTTAGGTGAACCTTGAAGGTGGCATGCTTGGAGAGGGATTAGTCACGTATCACTTCATTCACTTCACACTATTCACTTTTAATTAGATGAACTTGTCATTACTTTGCATTTGATAAATATTGAATTGTAATAATCGGAGTAATTTGATGGTTGAAGTTTTCCTTCATTATGTTATGGTTGAAGTAGTACTGCCTAATGATCTTCGTATAGTCTATTGATAGATTTATCATAAGTGATTCATCATGATTGAGTATTTAGAGTTTTGATATGTTGTTGATTTCTGGTTCAATTCATATACACATTTTATTAGCTGTTGCTCTTTTATGTTATTAGCTGAAAGATTATTGTAAATTGATTCATGGTATTGCTTGGTGTTAGACGTTAGGTAATGTCTTAACTTCTGCATAGCCAGGGTGTTAAAATTATTCAAAAGAGGAACAAGATAATATACCTTAATTCCCTACTCAACAAAAACCACGACTTCACCCTTGTTAAAGAAATACTCGACAGGTATGCTCATTTCCTCTATACATAACTCTATTGTAGTCTTCTTTTAAAATGGACGAGGATAACTTTTTAGAATCATGCAGATCGTTCATCAACTATATTGCAAAGTGAGGGCTATACAAAGGATCTAGCGCCACACTACAACACAGGATGTGATTTTCGGTACGCGCTACAACACAATAATCATATATCATACTTCGTAATTCTATTTTTGCAGTGCCGCCAGCAAAAACAAGATCACCTATGTGCACTCTACGTTTGCCATCATATGCGACAAATGATGAGTGCTAAGATGAAGGATCCCGAGGTTTGTTAATCTCGTAATAATTATTTCCTATATATATATATATATATATATGCTTACTACTTTACTCCTGCTAGCGACAGGGCTTGACCATAGATTTAGATGCACTCATTATGAAAGAGGTCTCAGGGGTTCGAGGGACGCTCTGCGCCTTCATAAAGACGAAGATCGTTAACGCCGATGGAGAGTTTCACTCCGTCGACACCGTTGAACGACCTTAAAACTATTGGTTCAATTGTAATTGATCATTTTGAGTAGTTGCAATTCAATTGTAAATCTAGCGACAATACTTGAACATAATCTTTTGTAATTCATTTTGAGTTTTAAATAATCACTTTGAGTTGTGTCAACAATTGATTCATCTGTGATGTATCTGATTTCTGCTAACTTGCTAGCTTTCAGAGGGTATGGTTAGCAATTCCTAAGGCTAGCCGAAAATAAATAAATAAATAAATAGGTATAAATGAACTATCAGAGATGGTTTTTGGTTAGAACTGTCTGGAAACGGTACTATCACAGACGGTTTTAAACCGTTTGTGAAGGGCCAGTATCACAGACGATTTCAACCAAGAACCGTTTATGATACAGTTGGTTATCACATACAGTATTTGAACCGTCTGTGATAAGGCTCATCACATACGATTTTTAGTTGAAACTGTCTGTGAAGGGCTAGTATCATAGACGGTTTGTAAATAGAACCGTCTGTGATATACTACGTATCACAGACAGTTCTTGGTTGAAACCGTCTGTGATACTGGCCCTTCGCAGACGGTTTCAACTAAAACAGTCTGTGATGAGCCTTATCACAGACGTTTCAAAAACTGTCTGACATAAAAATTTAGACGGTTCAAAAACTGTCTATGATGACGGTTCGAACCGTCTGTGATGTACTTTTGTGTAGTAGTGCCTATTTCAACAAATGGCTTTGTGCAAAATAAAAAGAACCCTGAACCTCCCCTTGACTAGCCCAGCATCTATAATAATTACATTATGTGTTGGCTCGCGAGTACGGTTGTATACCTAGACTCGTTCAATATCATCTTTCAGAACCACTTGATCAAGAACCATATGACTACTTCGTGGCCGTTGGAGCAGATGGTGCTGAAGATGGTGAAGGTTAGGCCGGTACCCCTAGTCGTTTGCTTGTGGGCAAAGTGAATGGATGCACTACTACTTCTTTTGTTTCCGCACTTATTCTTTATTCTGTATTCTGAACTGTGTAATATTATATTATCTTCGGGCCCTTTTGTAAAATATTGGGCCGCACGGCCTGTTATGTAATATATTATGTTGTTGTATGCGATGTATGTGAATGACCTAAAAATATATCTTTGTATGCTATTTGATGATCTAAGAGATAGCACAGATTGACACAGTACATTCTAAATTATAAATTTGGGTCCGACATATGCACAGATGAATACTATTTAGTACAAATTTTATGGGGTCGTCCATTTATCATTGGCCTCCGTCTGTCTCAGCGTGTGTTAAAGAGGTACACTTGCTTGTGTATGCGTGAGGTGTATATGTGCGCATGGTAATGTAAAAAAATACTCATGCGGTTATTACGGAACTTGTTCACCAAATAGTGATTGGTTACCAACTTTTGTGGGGTACAATCAATACGACCTATCATTAAGATATTGTAATTCAGCTACACAGCCGATTAATCAGGATATTACACTAAGGGCATCTACAATAGTCTATATCACTTGTTATTAAGAAGTTACTATATCAGCATTTTGGTGATGTGGACCAGGAAAGGTGAGAAGAGAAGGTGAGGTTTTTTCTAGATGAAGAAACAAGCAAGTTGTCGATACCAAGACATAAGAAACAACAAAATAGCTATTGAAGACTTGCTTGTTACTTAAAAATTAATTTTGTGTATAGCAATTAAAGTAGGAATTAAACTCTTAGATACAAGGTTAAGAAACAATCTATTGAAAGATTTGTTTCTTTTAGTAAGATTGAGTACTTTCCTGCTCTTAATAACAAACTAAGAAATAAATAATTATAGATACTTTAAACGTGTGCATACAATCGGTGCAACAGCGGAGCGTGGAGCGCGTGTACAGAATAGGCAGATACACTGGTTTATCCCACCTACTTGCAGCCTACGTATGCACCGCCGGTTGGATTGTCAGGTCTTTCCACTACAATTAAATCGGTAAAAACATACAAGAATGCATGGGTGCTTCACCAAGATAAAAAAATTAATTTAAACGAGAAGAGATCTCACGTTAGGCCCTGGCCCACCTAATTCCCTTGCTTCACCTTTCCTTCGCTTCAGCAACGTACCAAGGGCATCATAATTGGTTGGATTCCAATTTTGGCATAAAGCCAACGGAGGACCAGTGTGCATATGGGAATCAAGGTACTAGCTCAAAATTTAATTCTCGTGGTGCTTTGACTTCCAATGTGTATGGCCAACACAATCAATTATTAAAGCATTCTTATTCGGTTCTACAGATGAATTGTCAGAATATTAGGCCGACAGGGCAATGTACGTGTCTGGCCATGAAGATACACGACCAATGTGATCAATCTGTACAATCGGCCCCATCGCCGGTTGATTCAAGACTTTACACTGATCAATCTGTACAATCGGCGCCGCCACCGATTTATTCTTGATTGCTACAATCTGATGCCGAACAGTGGAATTTGCCAACACAACATTATGTCAAAGTTTGTCAGCCGTCGGTTCCCCAATCGACGTCGTTTTATGGAGCGAATCAAAATCCCGAGGTGAATCCGCCCGGGGGACAAAGTCAAATGATCTGCGAGTACACATCTACGTGCTATGCTGATTTCAGAGGAGATAAGCGAGAGCGTATGGGGTGAACATGTGGGGAAAGTGTACCAGGGTTCTACGAAGAGGAACTAATGATACCGAATATACTGTTTTTTGATTATCTCATTAACATACCGCTGAACTATTTATATAGCTAGGGAATTACCAGAGTTATGTACAGATCAAGACAAAACTGGAAGTAAGAACTGGAAAGAAAGAAAGCTCAGTTAAAACACAAACGGACAACTGATGTCGCCATACAGTAAATACTGAAATGATTTTCAGCCGTTAGATCCTAACCCGCACTGCCAGATGCACATCTCCACCGTCTTTTCGGAGTTAAGTGAAGTCGCCAAAAGGTTACACTGATTGCTGACTCCTTTGTCTTCCCTCTTCATTGCTATTCTCTGAACTTTGTTTCGGCTCGGCTGAACTCTAGGTCCTGACATTGCCTACCCCCTTGAATTTCACCTTGTCCTCAAGTTGTAAAATTTGGAAAAGTACTTTGAATAAAGGTTGTGTTGTCCCAAGTTGCATCTTCTGGCCCTAGATTCAACCATTGTACCAGCCACTGAGCCACAAGTTCATTCTTGCGTGGGATGATTCTTCGGTCCAGAACTCCGATTGGCTCGGTCTTGATTTTCCCATCTTCTCCCACTAATGGTTACCCTGAAATGGGTACCGCATGCGATCCCAAATGTTTCTTCAGTCGGCTCACATGGAAAACTGGGTGAATAGCAGTGTTCTCAGGTAATTGTAACTTATATGCCACCGATCCTACCATTTCTATACCCTGAAAGGTCCATAGAATTTTGACCTGAGCTTCAGAGAACCTCTTAAGCCAAAGGTCGTCTGTCTATACGGCTGCATCTTGCGGTAAACCATGTCTCCTTGAAATTGCCTCTATGTCCTTTTCTAGTCCGCAAATTGTTTCATCCTCTCTTGAGCTTTGTGTAAATTGGCCTTAAGTTGCTCCAGCATGTGTTCCTTCTGCTCCACCATGATTCTAGCTTCATCAGAAATGTTACATGGGATAGAGAGTTCTCCAATTTGAGGAGGTGGGTATCCATATAGAGCTTGGAAGGGTGTGATCTTTAGAGAAGTGTGATAAGTGGTATTATACCACCACTCAATCATGGTCAACCAAGCCATCCACTCCTTTGGGTCTTGAAAAGTCATGCTTCGCAGGTATGCCTCTAAACATTAGTTAACTCATACGGTTTGCCCATCCGTTTGAAGATGGTAGGCACTGCTTAGCCTCAAGGTCACTCTCAATGTTCTGAAAATCTCCTAGAAAAGATGACTAGTAAAGATTCGATCTCTGTCAGTTACAACAGCAATAGGTATCCCGTGCAATTTGAATATGTTGTCCATGAAAACCTAAACTATTTGTTGCACCATATAAGGGTGTGATAAAGGAAGTGTGCATATTTAGTGAACCTATCAACCACCAATAGAATCACCTCTTTGCCACTGGATTTAGGTAACCCCTCGATGAAGTCCATACTGATGTGTGTCCAGGCCATGTCCGAGATCTCCAATGGGTTTGGCAACCATGGTATATGAACATGTTCTGATTTAGTAAGCTGGCACACTAGGCACTCAGCCACAAATAATTCTACCTCCTTCTTGAGCTTGGGCTAGTAAAACAGTTTCTTAATTCTCTGGTATGTTGCTCTCCTATCGGAATGCCCTCCAATCGATGAGGCATGGAATGATTCTAAAACCTTTGATCTGATGTTGCTTCCTGTTCCCACATAGATCCTACCGTTATATCCCATCAACACTGTGGTGTACCCCATATCATTCCCAGTGTTGTTCTAAAGGCTACCCAGTACTTTCTCATGTTGGAAGTCATCCATATAACTGTAGGGAAACGGGTAGGCTACGTAGCAACAATTCAAAATTTCTACCATGTAAACTAGGAAGTCAAATAAGTAGATGATAACATATCGTTACCACCAGACGCACATTGCAGCGGAAGAAGAGTTGGAGTAGACCGATCCAACGAAGAGCGCGTAGGTGAAGTGGTCGTAGTCGATCGTCCACACCAGCAACCTCTACAGTTCCTCGTGAAGATCGTGGATCATTCTCAAACGCAACAGCAACCGCAGTAGCGCCTCTACGATATTCACACGTCCAAGGCAGGAATAGCCGAACACCGGTGTGCCAGCACCAAGTCGCACAACGAGGCTCTCAGGAAGATGGCAACTAGGGTTTTGGTGGAGCAACTCACATCAACTCGTATATGGTCTCTGTCCCAATAGCCTCAAGCATCTCCTTATAAAAGTGCCCATGACGGATCCTATCCGAACACGTTTTGTTCGAACCTGTTAAGTGTGTGACCTGTTAGGTTTATGCGTAGTCGGTTGTGACTCGGAAACTTTTTCGACAACGAGTCGTTAGCGGTTCCTAGCAAGACGTAACGATTCTCGAACACACACAAATTATATCGGATGAACCTTAATACAATATGATATACGACCAGGTCCTTATCACTTATGACCAGGTCCTATCTCTATACGACTAGTTCGTATTTGGTCACAATCAGTTCGTAACTCCTTACGACCAGGTTTCGACCACTCTGTGATTATGTTCGACTAGCTTGTATCTCCATACGACTAGCCTGTAACTGGTCGAACTAAGCGATCTACTGATGCATTCTCCCTTTGCCTCACGATATCTGGTTGAACTCCAGGTGAGATATTATGTCATCCATGAACTATTCAATACTTTCTCGATCGAATGTCAGATAACCTTATGTGGTCGAGCTCTTCGACCACCTGTGGCATAGCCATGCACTTTCTTTATCCGATCACTTCGAGGGGCCCAGAGATTCTGTTATGTGAGGAGGGGCAAATCCCAAATCCGACCAGTCACATCCCTCCGCATGTTTCATAGCAAACCTGAAAGTTACCTTTATAACTACCCAATTACGAGTAGCATTTGGCAACCCCTAAGAGTGCTATTACGCATGTAGGGAACCATGCTGGTCTCAGGTCTAAAGATTCGACATCATCATTGCTTGAGACCAACTAATAACACATATAATCATAATAATCTCAATAGTGTCTCAAGGTGGGTCTATCCAATACCATGTTCTCTAACATGTGTTCATATTATCGATTCGATATCTCAATATCCATGACCGGTGAAACATGGTCATCAATCAATACATGTACGCTGGTCACAGAATCACTGGTGTTACGACCAATGACATCCGACCAGGGATACATTTAGAACGACATCATATAAGTTAAAAGATCTTCACCAACAAGTCACATACTTGTTAGTCTTTATAACCAATGATTCATTCAAAGAACAGTATAACATTAATCATCTCTATGATTGCTTCTAGGGTATATTACCAACAATTAGTTCCCTTAACATCCTCCACCCACTCAGGCATGATAGTGACTATGGCAAAGCATGTTGCTTCCTTTCCTTGGTACTAGCATCTTTTCGGGATAGTGCATCTGCAACCAAGTTTTCTTTTCCTATTTTATACTCAACAACATAATTGAATTCCAGTAATTTAAGAAGTGGCTTGTGTTGAATCCCTTCCACCAATCTATGGGTTGTGATGTATTTTAGACTCTTTTGATTTGTCCTAATAACCAACTGAGCTCCCAGCAGATAATGCCTCTATTTTTTCAGTACTTCCAAGATAGCCATAGCTTATTTGTCATATATGGACTGTGTTGTGGCCCGTGCCTCCAGAGTCTTGTTGTAATATGCTATGGGCCTGCTTTCCTGCATCAATACTGCACCCAAACCATTACCACATGCATCTATCTCTAGTATGAAAGGTTTGGTGAAGTTTGGTAAGGTCAGTACATGACATGTAGTCATCACTTCCTTCAGTTTTTCAAAAGCCTCTGTTTGTGCATCTCCCCCCAAACAAACGAATCTTTCGTCAGGACATCAAAGAGGGGTTTGCAAATTCCCCATACCCCTTCACAAATCTCCTATAGTATCCACTTAAACACAAGAATCCTCTCAACTTGGTCACAATATTGGGGTGTAACACCCTGACTATAAGGAAGTCAAGATGTCACCTACAATCACTAGTTGTAGGACCGGAAAGGCGACTAGGGGGGGTGAATAGGCGCTTTCACAACTTTCTCGCCTAAGTCAAATTCAACACGAACTTTACTCCTTTAGCTATGAAAGCTAAGAAGATCAGTAAGCACACAGCGGACGCCTTGTGCTGAATTCGATAACTCCCGACAACCACACGACACAAAAGTGGAGACTTAAACTCAAAGGGTTGATCTGGGCACTGGCGGTCAGACCGGCTACCATGGGCGGTCGGACCGACGGTCAACCAATGATCGACCAAGCAACTAATCGGCGGTCGGACGGTGGGCAACGGTTCGACCAGTGAGCAGTGATCTGAATATCTGGCGATCGGACGCCGTTGAAACACCGGCCGACCGGTTCGATCCAAGATTGAAAAGAAGCCCAAATCCAAAACGAAATTTGATCCAACTTTTGATTCAACCAATGAAACTTGACCAAATTTCGAGCACACCTCCCTAATGATATTAGAGACCTATTTCTAGCGACGATCCTTCAGATCCACTTCGCAGAATCGATCTCTCAAGGATTAAACAAAGATGTGCACAAACCCTAGAAATATGAAAATCTTTGATTCAAGACTTGCTTGTGGGGATTGATGGTCTAGATGATTCTAGGAGTATTCCCACACATCAAAGCAAGACAAAATGGGTCAAGAGACCAAACATAAACCCTTGAATCAAGGAAGCACCAAATTCATCCAAATGAGAGAAGAACACAAAAGGGGAGACAAATAATCTCTCAAGTAAGCATCACAAGATTGATTGATCTCACAAGATGCTTACAAAGCCACTCCAACAAGGAGGACAAGAGCTCACCCAAGGAGCATACAATCTCTCCCTCTCTTCCTCTCCAAACCCTAACCCTAGAAAAGGCAAAGGGGAAAACAAATGAAAGCTTCCTTAGGGTTTTACATCTCCCCCCTTCTATTTATAGGAGAGGACTAGGGTTTCACATTTGGGACCCATTCACACATGGGACCCACACACTAATCTGTTGAAGCAATCGCCTGCTTCACCACGTGTAGGTTGATCAGCGGTTCTCATCGACGCCAAGCCTCTCTTGTCCGAATCCCATCGGAACCTCCCAGAGACTCGCACCGATATCTGCACCGCCTGATCCAACCAGCTGTACCGAACCACCCGTTCGATCCATCTTGCCCATCCTGCACCATGCTTGAGTCACACGACCTCACCCGGCATCCATGATCGTTCTGGACCTCGGCTCTCCAAGCGTAGTCCCGATCCACTCACCGTTGACGTCGCTGACCTGCAAGCCACCGCGACAATAGACAAACAAACCGTTTCCGGGAACAAGTTCTTCACAACTTGACCCACGTTAGTTCCACAATGCAATATACATCAATAAGGCATTGATAACTAAACATTAAACACAATCAACATGCATCAATGCGAACTTGGCAAACCTCCAAGTCATCGGCGGTCTGACCGCCCCACAGGGCCGGTCCGACCGATATCAGGCCGGTCCGACCGATCCCACAACGGCGGTCGGACCGCCCCAAAGGACTTAGCCAAAATTCCAGCTTGAAAATCCGAAACCTTCTGGAATTTTCAACTCAATAGAACTTTTGACTGGGAGCTCCAAAAATGATAAAACCACATCCAGGAGACTCCCCTCACTTGCCTACACAACCTATTTTTGGATTAGCTCCAAAATCCAATTTTAGGTCAGACCGGTCCAACCGACCACCACTGCCGGTCCGACCGTCCCACGGGCGGTCTTGTAATACCTCGGAATCGAATCGGGTAATTAGACTATCAGCCGAGAGAAGAAAGGGCAAAGAAAGGAGTACAAATTCTGAAACAAGAAGGGGTTTTTCATATTATTTCGACAACTGGGCCTGGGCTGCAGCCCGAGAGGGGCCCAAGAGGGGCCGACCATGAGGGGATCCCACTCCCCAAAACCCTAAAACCCCTCCCCTCCTCCCCCTATTCCCCCTAGTGGCCGCCGCCTCTCCCGACCTCTTCCCTGCGCCACTGTTGATCGTCAGTTTTGGGTAAGTTCTGTACGTTTTCTGATTTCTCACCTCTTAGAAAGTTGTAGCCCTTTGTCTTAGCTTTCTTTTGGCACCGAGATCATCTGATTTGGAGTTATGGTTTAGGAGATATGGTAGTTTTACCGCGACTGTCCAGGAGAGCTAACGTGATTTGGTAGATTTTCTTATCAGGCCATTATGATTTACTTAGAGGCCGATTCTGTTATTTTTGTCTTCTAGAGTTTTGTTCCTGATATCTTTATCTTTCTTTTGGCACCGAGATCACTAGATTCCGCCTTATGGTTTAGGAGATATGAATTTTTAATCGAGCACTGTTCTGTCTGCCTGAGAATTTGGAACTGCTGGTTTGCCCCTCGGTTTTGATCTAGTTAGAGTCAGATTCAGAAACCCCACCCAAATAGGTTATTGTAGCCCTTTAAATTATCTTTCTAAGTTGATAAAGATCACCTCCATTGGATCAGTAGAATAAAAGTTAAGTCATTTTCTTTACCACTGTTCTGAAATCTGAGCAGATATCTGTTAGTATTTTCAACTGTTGTTTAGGCCACTGTTTTGGCCAAATCAAAGGATTCCACCAACTAGAGTTTCGTAGCCTGTTACGTTAAGAGTATTTGAGCACTAGTTTCAAGTCATTCGGAGTTACAGATATTTAATTACGATTTTTCTCGTACTGCTGATCAGAAGGGCCGATATTGGCTGATTAGTTAATTCGTCATTTTGAGTTTTTGGTTATGTTGATTAGATAGAGGGTTATGGTAAAACGCTTGTAGCCATGTCATGACTTATTATTCTTATTTCGAATAAATATTTGTGTAGGCGGTGAGGCAGGGAGTGGAGAAATTCCGTCGTTGCCTCCTAACTCAATCCACATGCGAAGACAAGTACATGGTAGAGTGGTGAACAATGGGTTGTTCACCATGATCATTGTTATTACTTATCATGCTATTTATTATGCTTTTGTTCAGCTTATTCTTATACATGATATTGATGACCTTGAGTGAATGATATTATGATAATGAGATTATGATATTGAGATAATGAGGAGGAGATATTGAGTTAATGAGATGGACTATGTTGATGAATAAATAAAGATGTCGCATCATTTACATTCATCATGACAGGGGTTGCATGAGCCAGGTCGGTGAGAAAGTCATGTAACTATTCCGGTGAGGTCGGTGAGAAAGATACATGACTAGTCCGAGAGCTCTAGATAAAATCCTACTTTGGTGGGGACTTCACGGGAGTGAAGGATAGAGTGTGTCATCGACGGTGAACACTCCGCTATACCTGGTCATCGGTGATGAGATGCATATGAGCATGAGCATGTTGGTGCATTCGCATATCTAAGTAAATTGTTAAATTGTGCAACTTTACCTATATGGAATATGGCTTGTTTGTTTGAGAATGACAATGGCATTAACTAAATGGGTGATGATGATAACTTTGATTATGGTTAATAAACTATTGTTTATAGCTTTATTATGTATTTGCTTTGAGTCTTGGACTCATTCTTGCTCTATTGTTGTTTTTAGGTGATCGGTGATGACGTTTTACTCGGGAAGGGCTAGCGACTTGGAATCATGCACTTCACCCAATTATTTGATTCATTGGACATGAGAAACTTTTAGAATAACATGAATATTTATATCTAGGACATGATGGTATTGAATAACCATAGATGCTTGGTTTATGTTAATCTTGGTTTATTATTTTGCTATGCTCCTAGGTCTAATTTATCTGTGATTGTCATAGTGTTATGCTTGTGTTAATGCGACCCGTGGATGGGTTTTAATGTTGTTATGCTTGCTGAAATTTTATAGTAAGTTGATGTAAATTAGATAGTTATAGTAGTTTGGTAGCATTCTAAGCTCAATGTTGATTGGGTGTTACAGTTGGTATCAGAGCACGGCTTTAGGTCCGTGGTGAATAGGTTAGCAACTTAGGTAACTTGATTTGTACAAAAAAATATATGTTAATGGTTAATTAACTTAAAACTTGACACACTGGTGCACAGTAGGATGGGAATGGGCAAAGCATTGCATTTACGTTTCCGTTATGTAGCATTGATTATTGCTGATATTAATTGATTATGAATGCTTATGATTTGGTTACGTGATTGTTATATGTGATGATAGTAGATGCTGAGAGGTAGAGATTGTGGTTATGGCCATAGGTATGGTCAGGTTGTACTGCCGTTTGTGGTAGGGGAAAAGGGAAGTGTTTACTCTGAGAAACTTTGTTATGAAAGTTGGGGATGGGTCTCTTTGGGATGCTTGTTGTTTTCTTGAGTTTCCATTGGGATATTCTGATTAGCCATTGTTGGTTGATGAATTCTCATGGATTAGTGGGTACAAAGCGACGTGTTGAAAAGTTATATTTGGTCCTTGAGAAGTTCATTGTGGTTGATGGTTGCTTCGAGAAAGATTAATGTGTTTCCGTTGGCTTAACTTGTCTCTTAAAGCAATTATTGTTTTCCCAATTGTTGAGTTATTCTTGCTACTGGTGAGCTTGGTTAACTGTCAAGGTTGACCTTTGAATTGGAGTTTTGTCTTTCTTATTGGTAAACATGACCCATGTATTTCGCTTGATGATTTGGATAATGAAGGTTTTCTTTTGCGAGTCTTTTAGTATGTGGAAGGTTTGACTCAATGTAACTCTTTTGGGTATTCTGAGCGTTGAAGTTGAATGGTTCTCTTTTATGAAAGAAAATGTTAAATCCTTTTAGCGATGTATTCTCATGGTTAAGTGAGAGGTTACTATCAAAGAAATTAATGGGTATGATATGGGTTATCAGCCTGGGTTTGCAGTGCGGTGCATAATAAATTTTAACGAGTACCCCTGGAAGTGAAATCGGGTAAGTCGATATTGTCCTCTAGTAGTTCTTGATGAGCTGTGAATATGAGGGTGACTATACTTTGTTAGAATCAATAGAGTTATTAAAAGTGTGGAACATTGATGAAATAGTTGATTATTAGAATTGTGTAGTTTGCTAAACTTGTTGGATTATTTGGTCTCGATAGGCTAATCTAACGGTGTAGAATGAGAGACATAAGGATTTGTTCGACTGTTGTCTCAGTAGATAATGATATGGAACTTTCTTTGATTGGTTACTTGATGATCTTGTGTATGCCCGAGGGAATACAAATAGAGAAAGAACCATAGATTCGTCCATGATTGGATAACCATCAATGGTTTATGATAACCTCCAGATTGGAATTAGTGTGTACTAGATTAGTGTGAGCATTGTTAAGAGGTAAAGGGTTGAAATTTAAAAGTAATTTATTCATGTGTGTTTTATGAGGTTGGCCTGCGGCTGCATGGCCTTGTTAAAAGAGGTTTGCTTTGATAGTGTGGTTTGTGTATCAGATAATCTCTAGGACAAGTTGACCGTTAGAATATTATTGAAATAACAGAAATATTATGAAATAGTTTATTGTGTTTCTTTTAGAAGGGTTTATGATATGATTGAATAGGAGACAGGTGTTTGCATGACGATGAAATTGTCGGATAATAGTATGCCTCTGATGAAAGGGTTTTGGTACAACCTATTAAATTGTGTAGTAGATTTCCTCTAAATTAAAGTAGTTGCTGTAGTGAGGTTGCATGATTTTAGTATACCCTCAATTTGAAGTTGAGATGATAAAGTGGTATATACCAATTCGGTGAACTTTTGGAGCTTTACAATGGAAGAGTTGACGATAAGGAATCATGTTAAAGAGTGTGTTATTCTAAATGTTAGTGAGATTGTGCGCAATGGATTGTGACTTATGGAGCGGTGATGATTCTTTCGTAAAGAAAGTAATTTGACCGCCTTGTGTAATATCGGATAAATGATAAGTTTAAGAGTTTTGTATTCATGAACTTTTGGTAAATCATGATTACTGTAGTAAATAAACTGTTGAGCAAAAAAAATTAGATTAATCGAGGTGTGAGAATGTTCTACTGGGTTCTTAAGTGATTAGTGTGCTCGGTTTTAAGGCACTTCTTGTTAGAGGTGGCAAGTGATGTGGTACACAAAGAAAATTATTTTCGTTGTTAAGGAAAAGAGTGTGGTAGAGGTATTTGGAGTTAAGTTTTGCAACCGCAAACTTAATAAAGTGTGTTTAACATTTTGGTTGTTGTCGCTAAGAGTTTCTTGAGTTTCAATGGCAATGTTTTATTCTTGTTTGTTGAGGGTTGAAAATTCGCTTCTAGTGGAATCTGTGAGCTCAATTGTGGTCTCGTCCTCTATTTTTCGAGATCTTGGCTATTTGACTCTCTCCATTGGTTTTGTGTCTACTGCGAGTGGTAAATATTTTTACGTCTTTGAACGTGTTTCTACCTATAGCTTCTTTTGAGAAAAGATTAACTGATTCGTGTTGCAATATCTTTTAGGATGTATAATGGCAACTTGATAGTGGTGGTCAAGGAGATGATTTTGGGTGAGACTCTGCGTGTCAATTTGTTTGAGATGCATTGAGTGATAAGTTGATTTCTTGGACTAGTCCTTAGAGAGGGTTTACCTTAAATAGAAAGTTTGGTCTTTGGGGCCAAACCGATGGCAATATTTGTAACTAATAGAACCTGTAGTGTTTGCGGTCAAAGATTATTTGTTCATGTTGAGTGGAACATTAGAATTGTTGAAAGCATGAAAATCTTGGTTAGTCTATTACAGATGAATTGAGTACTGTGCCAGATTGTATAGGCAAAAATATATATATATATATGAAGGTATAAGTTAATGAGAGCAGGATTAGCGAAGAAATCTGATTGTAATGTCAATTGATGGGAGAGTAGGGATTGCTGAATTATTACCAGGTACGACTTGGCTTCAGTGAGTAACGCTCTAGGAGTTAGAATCTCTCTAAAGATAATTTGGTTGAGAATAAGTTTTTCAGGTGGTTGTTAATAAATGAATATGTTTAGATGGTGACAATCTTAGTCATCGGACTTGAGAGTTTTCATATCAGTTGCATCGAAATACATTTACACGAGACATGGAGATTGAAAATTTTGACTTGGTGTTCTATGCTAGGACCTTGGAGGCTAATGAGATTGTGTAGAAATAGTGGAACAAAGTGGATTTTAAATAGCACGATGATCATTGATAGCATCCTTTGGGTGTAGTAAATGAGGGTGTGTGTGCTGCGAATTTTAAGTTGATTATTCTTAAAGGATTGAGAAGATGTGCTCGTGGGTGCAATCTATATTGAGGTACGTTGGAAATTATTTATCAAAGTGATTCATTTGGTAGAGGAGTTGGATAGAGCATGTATTTGTGGATTAGTAGAGTCTCTCTACATGAGTGTGGTTGTTGCTTTCGGGTTGAGCAACGCTTTGAGGTCATTGGATAAGAGAAAGGAGCAGATGTTAATTGGGAATACCGAATCTAAATGAATGTTTATTCCTAAAATAAGGATTGAGGAGCAGAGTGTTTTCTTGGGTAATAGAATGCTCTCTTAATTCTTGTTCGAGCAACGTGTCATGACGGTGTCATTTGCAAATTTGATTTGGCTTTATGCGGGTATGTGTGGTTCTTTCCGATTCATAAAGAATAAAGGAAGAGATTGATTTGAGCATTCGAGTGATTTTCGCTTGGCTTACTTGGTGTTTATTCGCAAATTGTCTACATTGGGAAATGGAAAAGGTTCTTGAGATAAATCTTCAACTTTGGATTTGATTACATTGGTAGGAGTTGTTAATGCATGGTTACGATGAGAATCTTTTATTTTCAAGTTGGGATCTGCTTGCAAAATAGTTGTTTAAAAACGAGTTCATTTACGCTCTGGTTTACGGTTGTGCTCCTTGTTAAGGTGAAAGAACTGATTGAGACGTGGAACAAGAGTTCCGTGTTTTATGTTGGTTGTGTTATTTGGTACCAAGAGAAGAGTGGCCTAAGGTACAAAGGTTCGTTTTGGAAGTCGCAGTGATTTTGGAAGGAGGAGAATCGCTAGGACCGTCTCGAGTCCCGCCTGGGGTATACAATGTTTTGTGCAACTTCGGTGTCGAGGAGTACTTGAGGCATCCGGCGTGAGGTTTCTTTAGAGCCGTCGAACCACGAGTCGACCGTGCTATCGAGTCCCGCTCGTGGAGTGGCTCAAAAGAGCGGGATGAATAATACAACATAATACGTTAGTTAGTAAATGTGCGGTGGATGCATCAGACTGAGCGAAAAAGCGACTTGGGAGCTGGAATCCGGCGTGCTAATTGTAAATGTCCTTTGAGTAGAACGACAGAAAGAATTCGGTCAATTACTTTAAGGGGGTAGAATGTAATACCTCGGAATCGAATCGGGTAATTAGACTATCAGCCGAGAGAAGAAAGGGCAAAGAAAGGAGTACAAATTCTGAAACAAGAAGGGGTTTTTCATATTATTTCGACAACCTGGGCCCTGGGCTGCAGCCCAGGAGGGGCCCAAGAGGGGGCCGGCCATGAGGGGGATCCCACTCCCCAAAACCCTAAAACCCCTCCCCTCCTCCCCCTATTCCCCCTAGTGGCCGCCGCCTCTCCCGACCTCTTCCCTGCGCCACTGTTGATCGTCCGTTTTGGGTAAGTTCTGTACGTTTTCTGATCTTCTCACCTCTTAGAAAGTTGTAGCCCTTTGTCTTAGCTTTCTTTTGGCACCGAGATCATCTGATTTGGAGTTATGGTTTAGGAGATATGGTAGTTTTACCGCGACTGTCCAGGAGAGCTAACGTGATTTGGTAGATTTTCTTATCAGGCCATTATGATTTACTTAGAGGCCGATTCTGTTATTTTCGTCTTCTAGAGTTTTGTTTCTGATGTCTTTATCTTTCTTTTGGCACCGAGATCACTAGATTCCGACTTATGGTTTAGGAGATATGAATTTTTAATCGCGCACTGTTCTGTCTGCCTGAGAATTTGGAACTGCTGGTTTGCCCCTCGGTTTTGATCTAGTTAGAGTCAGATTCAGAAACCCCACCCAAATAGGTTATTGTAGCCCTTTAAATTATCTTTCTAAGTTGATAAAGATCACCTCCATTGGATCAGTAGAATAAAAGTTAAGTCATTTTCTTTACCACTGTTCTGAAATCTGAGCAGATATCTGTTAGTGTTTTCAACTGTTGTTTAGGCCACTGTTTTGGCCAAATCAAAGGATTCCACCAATTAGAGTTTCGTAGCCTGTTACGTTAAGAGTATTTGAGCACTAGTTTCAAGTCATTCGGAGTTACAGATATTTAATTACGATTTTTCTCGTACTGCTGATCGAAGGGCAATATTGGTGATTAGTTAATTCGTCATTTTGAGTTTTTGGTTATGTTGATTAGATAGAGGTTATGGTAAAACGCTTGTAGCCATGTCATGACTTATTATTCTTATTTGAATAAATATTTGTGTAGGCGGTGAGGCTGGAGAAATTCGTCGTTGCCTCCTAACTCGTCACAGCGCGGAAGACAAGTACATGGTAGAGTGGTGAACAATGGGTTGTTCACCATGATCATTGTTATTACTTATCATGCTATTTATTATGCTTTTGTTCAGCTTATTCTTATACATGATATTGATGACCTTGAGTGAATGAGATTATGATAATGAGATTATGATATTGAGATAATGAGGAGGAGATATTGAGTTAATGAGATGGACTATGTTGATGAATAAATAAAGATGTCGCATCATTTACATTCATCATGACAGGGGTTGCATGAGCCAGGTCGGTGAGAAAGTCATGTAACTATTCCGGTGAGGTCGGTGAGAAAGATACATGACTAGTCCGGAGAGCTCTAGATAAAATCCTACTTTGGTGGGGACTTCACGGGAGTGAAGGATAGAGTGTGTCATCGACGGGTGAACACTCCGCTATACCCAGATCACCGATGAGATGCATATGAGCATGAGCATGTTGGTGCATTCGCATATCTAAGTAAATTGTTAAATTGTGCAACTTTACCTATATGGAATATGGCTTGTTTGTTTGAGAATGACAATGGCATTAACTAAATGAGTGATGATGATAACTTTGATTATGGTTAATAAACTATTGTTTATAGCTTTATTATGTATTTGCTGAGTCTTGGACTCATTCTTGCTCTATTGTTGTTTTTAGGTGATCAGTGATGACGTTTTACTCGGGAAGGGCTAGCGCACTTGGAATCATGCACTTCACCCAATTATTTGATTCATTGGACATGAGAAACTTTTAGAATAACATGAATATTTATATCTAGGACATGATGGTATTGAATAACCATAGATGCTTGGTTTATGTTAATCTTGGTTTATTATTTTGCTATGCTCCTAGGTCTAATTTATCTGTGATTGTCATAGTGTTATGCTTGTGTTAATGCGACCCGTGGATGGATTTTAATGTTGTTATGCTTGCTGAAATTTTATAGTAAGTTGATGTAAATTAGATAGTTATAGTAGTTTGGTAGCATTCTAAGCTCAATGAAAATTCGTGATCCAGGTGCCAAAAGAAAGCTAATGAAATCAGGAACAATTCTCCAGAAGACACAGATGTCCAATTCGGCCTCTACGATGCCCAAAACTGAGGTACAACGTACTGGACAGAATCAATCTATTGACAGAATCAAAACGAAACTACAAATCCAATCGGATTCTCAACTCTAATGGAATCAAACAACGAATCGGAGGTCTAATTATCCTTGTAGACCCGTAGGACGATGATGATCCGCTGCACAAGGGCCTTCCTCCCTTCCCCTATCTTCTCTCTCCTAGGGCCGCCACCGGAGATTTACGAGCGGCCGTCGGCGTCGGCGGGGAACGGAGATGTTGGAGGGGACCTTGAGGAGGAGCGACGGGGATCACCGGATATGGCACCACCACTGCGAGGAGGCACCAAGGAGCAGCAAGGAGGTCGGCTTGGGGGAGAGGAGGAGGCGGCCAAGGGGGAGGGGGAGATGCAAGTGGCGGCTAGGGTTTGGGGGGGGAGTGGCGCCCCCCCCTTTTTGGCCGGCCTCTTCATGGGCCGCCGGCCCCCTCTTGGGCCACACAGGTGTGGACAATGCCCAGTTGACGGAAATAGCAATTACCCCCTCCGCTGATTGGAAAATTCGACGAAAACTGATTCTTTTACTCCCTCCGACTTCTTTCTTTTTACCGATTCGGTTCCGGAAAGTTTTAAATCTCGTTTTTCGAATAACATTCTCAGACATTCGAAACGGTACAACCTAGCTGGATTTATGAGGTATTACATGGGGATAGGCCAATTTAACACATCTGATATTTTTCCAGGATCTGTAGTTACACCAGAGCCATTGATGATGTGACCCAAGTACCCAATCTCAGTCATAGCAAAACAACATTTACTCTTTCTTGCAAATAACTGGTTCTAACCCAATAATTGTAAAGCCACACTCAAATGTTCCACATGATCTACCTGGTTCTTGCTATATATTAGAATGTCATCAAAGAACACTAGTATGAATTTTTTCAGTTGGTGCCTAAATATGTAATTCATGAGTGACTGGAACATGGCTGGGGCATTAGTTAGCCCAAAGGGCATAACCATGAACTCATAATGGCCTAGATGTGTCCTGAATGCTGTTTTGTGAATGTCTTATTCCACCATTCCTATTTGGTGATAACCTATTTTGAGGTCCAATTTTGAGAAAAATAGTAGCACCCTGCAATTCATCCAACAGATCTTCTATGATTGGCATGGGGAATTTGTTCTTAATTGTCATTGAGTTTAGTTGTCGATAATCTACACATAATCTCCATGTCCCATCCTTCTTCCTGACCATCACAACCGGAGACGAGTATGGACTGACACTCCCGGATTTCCTTGGAGTCCAGAAGTTGTTTGATAATGTCTTCCATGACACTCCTTTACAGGTGTGGAATTCAGTAAGGTCTAAGGTTAGGAGGGTCTGCATTGGTTTTCAATGGGATGCAGTGGTCATAGTCCCTTTTTTGGTGGTAATCAATTAGGCTCATCAAAAAATTTAGCATACTGTTGTAGCACCTCCTGTATCTTGACAGGTAATCTCTTATCTCCTTGGTGTTGTGAGACCCCGGCTTATCGGACTTGTAATACTTAACCATCCATTGGTCCTAGCATCACAAATCAGATAACCCGAGACTCGAGACATGTATACTTCCCAGAAATGCAGTATACACACCTCTTTACAAAATTCATGCATCAATTCCATTCATTCACATAGAACCGAAGCAAAGCAACAACCAGAAGATAACATAAATAAAGGATAGTTATTACAAAAGAGAGGCCGACCGGCCAAAAACATGTACATAAAGAAATTTAACAGCGGAAGCAAAAGTGTCATAAGATGGCCATAAACCAAAAGAGCCAATCAGTGTGTCTTTAACCCACAAGGCAACCGACCGGACCGCCAAGCTAGTCGTCGAATCCACAGCACATTTCGCAAAAGTGAGGCCCTTGGGGCTCACCATCCTCCCCTGCAACAAAGAGCCCAACAAAGCCGGGTGAGTACTTGGAATGTACTCGCAAGACCTACGTGTAGAGTAACAGACCTGTACATAACTATATGCAAGCTTTTTGAGTGGAGGTTGTATGTTTCATTTTCAGCACAAAGCAAACTTTATTTGCAATAATGTAGTACATTTAAAGACAAGTTGACAAATTTGTTTTTAATGTTTAAATAAGCGTAAATGACAGCAATATAACAGTAGATAGAGAACAACAACAATCCTGGAAGTGACTAAACCATTAGCCACCACAACAATAGCATGAATTACCCATTCATACCAACCATGTCAAAATTTTAATTTAAAAGGTTGTAGTCTAACTCTTGGAAGACCTCCCCAAGCGTGTCCATAACCTAGGACGAGGCTATTCGAATAGTTTTATCCCTGCAGGGGTGTACCAATGTACCCACACGCCAGACCACCATTTTGCCACATGATTAGCATACTTCTTTTGGTATGCCGGCACAGCTAAGTCATACGAGACATTTCTAATATTGTGTATTAACCACGAGCCGCCCGTATGGATAGAAACCCATACGTTGTGTCGGAGTCATTGTAAAGCCTCGGTCAACTACCCGTCGCAGGTAAAGCCTTGGACAACTACAATGGCCCTCGAGGTGGAGAGCCTACCCGGAATCTCCACCACCGCACACCCAACACAAGAACACATATCCTTTTTCACACAACACACACAACCCCCCTCCTGCGACTCGGAGATAACACACGCCAAAGTACTTAGTCAAGAGAGGTCTCATATCCCTCTCGCGTGGTTAGCACGCAAAAATGCTTGGCTTAGTGTAACAAGATGTTCGGTCCTTGTTGACTTAGGCAAGACATCCACAAACCCAATAACCCACCATCCGACCACTTGCCCAAGTTCAAATCAGTTTTCCATTTTCAGATTTTGATTTTACAAGATAACAAAGCACAAGTGCTAGACATAATGGAATAATATTTAGATGCGTAATCAAGATCATCGACTAAAATCGATGATCGCCATCTCTACCAAGCTAAGCATTTCTAAGCAATTTTAAATCAAAAGCTACTAAGTGACAAGAGTCCATCCATCGAACTCCGACCACAGCAAATAACCTAAGCTCGTGGTAGTAGAGGATAAACAAGTCCTACAGATTATGCAACTATAGGATACTAACCATAATTTAACCACAAAATAGCAATGCATACATACAAGTTGAAATCAATATAGTAGACTTGAAAAATAATGGGATTAAAATGATCAAACTGCTTGCCTATTTGATGTGGGTCAAGATGTTGCTGAGGATCAATTATATTGTCAATGTGCTCTTCGGATCCTAACGAGAAAGCGAAAAACAATCGATAAGAACGAAGGAAACGCAACGACCCAACAGTAAACTTTCCCCAAAAATTCTGAAAATTTTACAGGAGCAAGAGCATGATTTATAAAGAATTTAGCAACAAGAACCAATTGATTTGGATTCTTAATGCAAAAGATACGACCAACCGAAGGACTTACGACCAGGTAGTGGTCGTAGAAGAACTTATGATCATGACCTAGTCGTAGTAAGACTTACGACTAGGTACAAGTCGTAGAAGAACTTATGACTGGGTACTAGTCGTAGACGGACTTGCGACTATGGGGGTGATTGTAGGAGAACTTACAATCACTTGGTAGGCCTCTCCCTTATAAATATAAGGGGTACTTCTGGGGACTACGTGACGTCATATTTACCCATCATAATACTGCATCTGGTCGAAACGACCAAGCTACAGTGACTGGTCGGAATTCCGACCACGAGGCAGCGCCTCCCGCACGCTTTGCCAGTGGCTCGGCGGCTTCTCCGACCACAGCGGCGCCAGCCAAGGGCAGAGATGAGTGTCTAAAAGTTTAACGGTCCGACCGGCGGCCAGTACTGGTCGGAGTATGGCTGCTACGGTGGTACGACCACGGAGTGCGGCCGAGTAGGTATGGCTCGGGAGAACTCTCCGAACGGACAATACCAAAAGAACAACGAAAACACACCTAAGCTCCTATAGGGTAAGGTGAAACTACAGTGAAGAAGCGACCGAGACCCACGGAGTGCTCCGCGATGAGTGACCGAGCAGCGGCGGTAAGGTCCTCACTAGGCCACAAATGACTGAGCAAAGAGAGAACCAAACCGAGTGAGGGTTAAGCTCCAGAGAGTAAAGGGGGAGTAGAGGGGGCAAAGACTTGAAGAAGAAAACCCCTGCTGCACCGCCTCCACCGAAGCTCCACACTCAACAATGGCGGTCGAGGGGATTGCGAGGAACTGCAGCTCAAGCAAGCTGGTGAGTGCTAGCTAGAGTTGCGGAGGTGCTAAAGGAAGCTAAGGGTGAAGCAATGGAGTTTAAATAGAGCAATGGCGGAGAGTAACGGGCGGTTTTCCAGTCGGGTCAACACTGCCATGAGAGCACTTGAGAGCGATGGGAGCAGTCGAATCATGGCCTTCTGAGGGAGGAGCGCGACAGGCATTTAATGCGCGCAGAGCTAGCCGTTTAAAGGTGACCACAGAGTGGACTGCACGCTGCTCGTTTTCTCCTCTGCTCACGCCATGAACGGGCTCACGCGCGCGCTGACGGAGGAAGGAGACGACTCGTCGACCGTCGGATTGAAATCGAACGGCCGAGTTAGATCGGGTGGATTAAAACGATTCCATCGTTCGGCTTGTCGAGGACCGTTTGATGCCGATCCAACGGCTCACGACCCACACACCCGATCGATCGCACCGGTGCGGTTAGTTGACTGGACCGAGTCTAGTGGCTCGAGCCCGAGTCCGGTTCGAACCCGAAGAACAGTGCAAACCAGTTAGAATTTGAATCCTAAACATCTGATTTTTGAGGAATTATTTGAGGTAGCAAACAAACTCCAAAATTTATGAAATTTTAACTGGAGCTTGCTGACAGCAGGAGGAACCTCTCATAAAATTTTCAGAGATTTTCATGTGCCGGATTTTTCTCCAGAAATTCTAGAAAAGGGGAAATAGGGTTTGACCAAATTTGACTTGCCTCCAAAAATTATCAAATAATTTCTAAAAATCATGAGATAATTCAGAGGTGTTGCCAAGCCTCCCTAGAACTCAGGAAAAATGGTTCCATGGGTTTGACACAAGATCTTTGCCATATAGGTTTTTGATGGTAGTCAATTGAGGATTCTGATTGTGATTTCCATAATTCCTTAATCAAGAATTACAGAAATGATCAATGACTTCAAGATGCAAGAAAAGTTTTAATTTCTCTTAATTTTCTTACATTTGAAACACAAATCTATTTTTGGGATGTTACAGGTGTCCAGTTTCTTGAGTCCAGTTAACTTGTATCATGCATCCCACTATATATTTCCTTAAGATCTTCTCCAATTTAAGTTCACTCACCATGTAGTGTTTGTCAGGAGTGGTATAATCCTTAAGAATCACAATTTTGCCTTCCTTACAGATGACCAACTCTCTTGTTTTCAAATCCAATCCAATCGGGTTGTGTTCAAATATCCAATCAGTCCCCAATATAATATCATAACTCTTAAGGTTCAGCAACTAAAATGAGTTGGTAAATGTGTAACCTTGTACTAGATATGATATCTTCTCTATCTTGGCTTCGATGCACAACTCACCACCTCCTGCCACTGCCACTTTTTTCTCAGGCTGGTAGACGAGCTTGCAATCACTTCTGATAGAGAACTCATGGTACATGAAAGTACTTGAGCTGCCACTGTCCACTAACATCACTTCCTGTTTTCCCCTGATCATCGTAATGAATGAAAATGTGGCAGGCCCTGCTATTCCTTCTTTGGCTAAGCTCGGGATTACTAGTTGCTGCTCAGCTTCTGGGCTGTCCTCCATGTCCTCAGGACTTCCAGGGGCAGTGATGAACCCTTGCTCCTTGTTCAACTCCTGATCTTCAGCACTCTCGACTTCCTCTTCTCCTCCCCGCATTAAAATAACATGCAAAGCTTTCTTGACTTTGCACTTCAAGTGATGGCCTGGTACCCATGGTTCTTTACAATGCCAACAAGTTCTGTTGCTTGCATCTTACCTCTTCCCCTATCCTTTCCTTTTGTATGAGTACTCTTGTTTGGACCTGTCTTGTGAATATTGAAGTTGGGTTTGTTCTTGTTAGTGCTTATTGTCGGGTTAGTCTTTCACGCCAAAGTTGCTTTTTCTTCTAGCTTCATAAACCAATAAGCTTCTAGCAACCCCTTGGGTTGATGTATACTCACCCCATATTTGACTTCTTCCTTCAGTCCCCCAATAAAACAGCTCAATAAGAAAGCCTCTTGCAAATAAGAATGATGTCTCCCCACTAGTTCCACACACTTCTCAAAGTAATCGATATATTTGCCCACACTGCCAATATGTTTCATGGTCTAGAGCCTCTATATTGCTTCATGTGCGCTTTCTTCTTAAAACAGATCTGCTATCATAGCACACAATCGTTGCCAATTCAGCACCTGCCAAGCTATTCCAATGCCCTTGAACCAAGTGTGAGCTCTTCCTGAGAAATGGTTAGTAGCTATGTTTACCCACTGATCCCTTGGGGTACTAGCCATCTGAAAGAACTTTTTGCACTGTTCCAGCCATCCTATGGGATCATCTCCTGAGAATAAAGGTAGCTCTAGTTTTGGTCCCCGCAAGATTGCATCTGCATATTGGTGGCTACTGCCATTGGCATTCCAATTTAGGTTTCCCATTGGGTCGCTCACGTTTACCCCGGGATTGATTGATGCGGGAGTCAATCCCGAATGATGTAAGTGTGTCTCCTGATGTATGTTGGTATTCAAAATAGGGTGATAGTACATCTGAGCGGTGGTGGTTTGGTTCGCATTCTGCCAAGCCCACAGTGGTAATCTCGAATTACCTAGGCCGTGACTGAACTCTTGGGGGTACATCTGAGCCTGGGTTACGAATAGTTGATGATTCCCTCTTAGGATAACCCCAGACCGCTCCCTCGTGTCTACTTGAGCAGTGGTTCGAATAGCTGGTGAGAAAATAGGAGAAAAACTTGGTATTACCGTATTCGGTTCCATGAGGAAGGAAGTTATTGTCCCCTCCTTTGGGTTTAGTTCCTCACATCAAGTGGTGTTCACCCCCATTCCAGGCCACATTGATCCTTCCCCCCTGCTTCAGCGCTTGTCACTGGAACTTGTGAAAAATTGGCATATAATAGTCTCTTGATATCAGATCTAGTTCCAGGAGTTTCTCTTGGATCTTGACGATTTCAGCCTGGTTCTCCATCTCGACTCCTTCCTCGATTGAACTGTGTGAGTGAGTTTTGACCACCATCAATCTTCTGGCCACCTCTTTACTCCCAGATCTATACGAGCGATGGAATTTTACGGTAGTGAAATCTTTCAATCACTCCAACCCGGGCTCGAACCGATCTACCCTCACCGAGGATCGATGAGTGCTCTAATACCAATTGATAGGATCCGGGAGTTCAGATCTACTTGCTATGCTGATTTCAGAGGAGATAAGCGAGAGGACATGGGGAACATGAGGGGAAAGTGTACTAGGGTTCTACGAAGAAGAACTAATGATACCAAATATACTGTTTTTCGATGATCTCATTAACATACCGTTGGACTATTTATATAGCCAGGGAATTACCAGAGTTCTTTACAGATCAAGACAAAACTGGAAGTAAGAACTGGAAAGTAAGAAAGCTCAGTTAAAACACAAACGAACAACTGATGTCACCATACAGTAAATACTGAAATGATTTCCAGCCGTTAGATCCTGACCCGCACTCCCAGATGCACTGCCGTCTTTCCGGAGTTAAGTGAAGTCGCCGAAAGGTTACACTGATTGCCGACTCCTTGGTCTTCCCTCTTCATTGCTATTCTCTGAACTTTGTTTCCGTTCGGCTGAACTCCAGGTCCTGACACAAAGTATTAGATCGTTTCAGCATGCGACAGATATTAGATATGACCGATCTGTACAACAATATACAAGTCCGATGCAATTCGGAGCACAGCCGAATTCGTCACACTTTTGGTGACGCCTCGTCGCCTCCCAAAATTTATATAAAGGCCGATCTTCCTCTAGGTAATGCTCTGGCAGATCGTGCCACAAATGCATCTAATCAGCCAGCCCGGAGGCAGGCCGTGCCGCGTACATCGCCAATCGCCCAACAAGAAGAAGAGTAGGCTACTATTGATATTCATCCAACGTTTCAAGTATCTGGGCGGACAACATATCTTGCACGAGCGGACTATTTCCGATGAAGACACTTCAGAGGAGATAATTACTATTGGAGAAGCCGTCAGACCAACGGGAATTGCCGCAACATCATTATCGCCTCCCTAATTCGTCAACACTACAAGTTTCACCTCGTACTTCTCAGTGTATTAAATCTCATACGAGTATTGATGACAAGCGAGCGATTATAGTTAGCAACATCGGCTCACATGATAATAGCCAAGGATCTTTTGAAATAAATTGTCATAATCGTTCTTATGCATCTGAGGATGATCCTGTTAAACCTTTTATGGACAATACTCTTCCTGCAGTAGAAATTTCTATTCGTCCCATGGATAGGTTGTAAGGGCCAGATGTTGCGATACGATCTGTTGATCGATTCCAAGTTACGAATCGATCCTTTGGCCTTATTTTAGCCACGCATCAATTGGCCGAGCTTGCTCGTCGGTTGGTTACAAATCCTATGAAAACTTCATCAGGCGCATTGAAACATTTTCATGTAGTGATAAACAATCGGCTACTATTATTGAAAATCAATGTGAGTATTCTCAACCTTGCACAAGGCACGAGCTTGAATGGCTCACAATACGTCTGGCTGAAAATATTTCGTCAAGTACATGTGATCATTCAGTTGATAGTAATCCAATCATGATGTCAGGTCATGGATTTTGAACTTTTCTTGTTTTCCTAATTGATTACAAGTTTTCTTAAAAAGCGGCAGCGGCAACAAAACAATTTTCAAGTAAAACTGAAAGATGATAAATTAGTGGGATTAATTTTATTAAAAACTATATAGAGTCAGGACCCTGTCCAACAATTTTCATAATTTTTGTTGCTCGTTTAATAAATTTAGAAATTCAACAAACATTCAGTCTATTTCAAAAAATTCCAAATCCTTTTTTTTTCCGGCCAGTCCTTTGGGCCAAAAGCCTTCCACGACCCATTCCCTTCGCCTCAGCATGATGCCACCTTACCCCACGCCAGCCCTCCTCGCTCCCTGTCTTCCCCTCTCGCTGACACAGTGGCCCCACCTGTCAGGCATCTTCTTTTGCCTCGCCCTCACCCCTACTCGCCAGTGCGCCATGCCAGCCCACTCACCCGGGTTGCAACCGTCACCCTCGGTTTTCCTCACCCAGCATGGCCATCACCTTCAGCTCACCAAGACCCTCCTAACGCCACAGTGGCCAACCACCCCGTTGTCGTTGCCTTTTGACTGTGTGGGTGAAGAACAGAGAAGCGCCCCGTTTTCTCGCTGCACCCGCCAAATTCTCGCCGTTTGTTTCACACCATTCTCATCACTATATAAGCTTCCGCACATCATCTTCACCGCACATTGCCATTCTCGCCGCCCTTTGGTTCTGCAGGAACACGAGCATCTTCGCGACACCGGTGAGCACGCCTCAAAGCCGCCATTGCCGCCGGTGATCTCTTTTGCCTCGACATCCACATCATCAACCGTCCCACCTCGTCCTCATGCCATTTCTTTGCTCAATGTAGCCACTGGAGCTCATCATAGTCTCCTGTGTGCGCACCTTATCCAAGTCATTGTGTCCTCGCTGTTCTAGTGAGATGGAGCCCTATTTGACCACGTCATTTTGCGCCATAACTCTTAACATGCGACACCCCTAACTAGCATGCCTCATGTAGTATTTCACCAAGTTGGCCATCATCCCCATTTCTAGCCGCTGCTGCCATTTTCACCGATTGCCACCACCTCGGTGCATCCCCGATCAAATGCTTTCACTTTTCACCATCCTCAGCATGTCAAAGAGCTAATGCACACCTTCGCATATCTCCTTCATCACCGTAACACGCCATCACCATGAAGCCGTCGTTGCCACCCCTGCCCGTCGTTACTCTACCCTCTCCGGTCATCCTTTGACGCTGTTAACCACCTCAGTGAGCTCCTAGTAGCCCCCTAGAGCTAATGCGCCCATTAGAATTGATGTTTAGCATTTGTTGCATAGTCTTCACCATAGCCGCCCATGGGGTCGCCATGGAAAACGTCGTCGCCGTCACCCCGGTGACCATTGGACCCCGTGCCGCCACAGCTAGCATCGCAATCACTTCCTAGAACTTGTGTGCACCTTCTTTTGCCTTGCTTATGCCCCATTTGTGAAAGCCATCATAGCCCTATTTCGCCCTATTTGCGAAAATCAACGTCATCACTTTTCCTGATTTTCTTGAATTATCAAACTGGACCAAATTCAATTACTTATAACTTTTACATATGAACTCCAAATTAAGTAAAATTTGTCTCTCTAATTTTCTAAAATCTTCCTATTTCATATTCTGTAAAAATATTTGAATTTTTCCTCTATTTGGTTCCTTTTTTGCTCTTATTGGTGTTCTTTGCCAATATGTGTGTAGATACCGACACCCCGAAAAGTTTCATCGGTGCTCCAAAGCAAGAACCATTGTTCAATGAGTAAGGCATGCACCCTTCTTTGATTATTTTTATCTCATATTTAAAATATTATGTATTTTTTACAAGTATTTATGCATGCGTGTATTTCGATAAAAATGTTTTGTCAAATAAGGTCGATAGTTAAATCCAATTTGTTTCATTATCATACCTTGATAAATTGTTGCCCGCACTATTGTCACCTAAGTAATAATATCCCAATAGGTACTAATAGATATGGGAAAAGTAGATTATCCGAGTAGATGAAGCTTAGCCTTGCTAAGATCGCTATCAATCTGCTAGTCTGGAAAACAGTCTTATTCAAGAATTGGGAGAGAAAGTATTATGGTCTAGAGGAGATTACCTCTGTTATTTCAATAATAAATAAAATCTGAAAGTTATTCTAGATTTGGGCGAATGCGAGTAGGGACCAGTGCAGATGCACGAGAGTTTGGTCAATAGTATCTTGCCCGGGTTGCCAAGGACCGATCTTTTCTTCCATAGACCCAAATATATCTGTGCAAACCACACGTGACTAGAATAATAAGGCAATGTGTTCTAGCAATCAAACCGTAGTAGGGCCAAAGGAAGTAGCCTGAGGTCTAGTGCGGATGGGGGTGTACCATGGCCGTAGGGATCTTGACCAGTGCAGGCAAGATTTACCAATACAAAATTGAGCATTGGGATGACGGAGAGCTTTTGGAAATATGCCCTAGAGGCAATCCTAAAGATGATTATATTTCAATATGTTCATAACATTGGATAATATGTTATCTTGTTTATAGAATAATATCAATAATATTTATTATCAAGTATGTGACTTGACTGTGAAACTCTATATTTCTATGATGATTATTCTTAAACGTTCCCTGGTCAAAAACATATGAGAACACATATGAATAGACTAGCATATGTATTGGTTGATGACTATGTTTCACAAGTCATGGATATGGAGATATCAAACCAATAATATGGACACATGTTAGAGAACATGGTGTTGGAAAAGACCCACCTCGAGACACTGTTGATATTGTTATGATGGTATGTATCATTAGTTGGTCTCAAGCAATGATGATGTATAATCCTTAGACCTGAGATCAGCATGGTTCCCTACATATGTAGTAGCGCTCTTAGGGGTTGCCAAACGCTACTCGTAACTGTGTAGTTATAAATGTAGCTTTCGGGTATGCTATGAAATATGCAGAGGGATGTGACTGGTCGAATATGGGATTTGCCCCTCCAAACATAACAGGAGAGATGTCTTTGGGCCCCTCATTGTGGTCGGATAAAGAAAGTGCATGACCATACCACTAGTGGTCGAAGCGTCGACCACATGAAGTTATTTGACACTTGATCGAGAAAGTATTGAACAGTCCATGGATGATACAAAATCTCACCTGGAGTTCAACCAGACATCGTGAGGCAAAAGGAGTACACATGAGAAGGTCTTTCAGTTCAGTCAGATACGGACTAGTCGTATGGAGATACGAGCTGGTCGTAGGCTGGTTGAACATGGTCACTAAGTGGTCGGAACCTGGTCGTAAGGAGTTACGAATTGGTCGAGACGAAATATGAACTGGTCGTATAGATATACGAGCTGGTCGTTAGTGATATGGACCTAGTCGTAGATCATATTGCATTAAGGTTCGTCCGATATATTCTATATGTGTTTGGGAATCGTTATGTGCTGCTAGGTACCGCTGACGACTAGTGGTTAGAAAAGAGTTTCCGAGTCACAACTGATTACACATGAACCTATAGAGTCACACACTTAAAGAGCTGGGATTTGATTTGGACGGTGATTCAAATTCTTGTAGGCCTCGAGTTCGTAATGGGCCTCAAGTTCGAGACCCATCATGGATGCCTATAAATAAAGGTGCGGTGGCAAGGGGTGTAATGACGATCTTTTGAAGAACTTTCCGAAACCCTAATAGCCCTGCCTTCCTCAACCACACTGCCGGTGCTAGCACTCCAGCACGTGGTGTCCCTGCCCCATACATGTGGATACCTTGGAGGTGTTGTTGCGAAGCATCAGTATTAGGACGATCCGAACTCAGTAGGACCACTCGGAGGAGCAGACGCATGACGAGTACATCTACTGGAGGAGCAGGCGCACGGCGAGTACGACTACTCGTAGGAGAAGACGCGCGGCGAGTACGACCACTCGGAGGAGAAGACGCGCGACGAGTACGACTACGACTGCATCATCTCTTTACGTTGACTCTACTTCCACTACGAGTCGGCCGCGTCTAGTGGTAATCTCGTGATCTATTACTAGCGGAGGTTCCTTGGTTGCGCGGTAAAAATTTTGTTTTGTGCTATCGTAGCCTTCCCGCTATCCTTTAGTGGTATAAGAGTCATCCCGTCTAGTTTTAGATTCGGATTAGATGCATATTGTGATGTGTGGAAAGTCATAGATCATGGTCGATGTGATCGTCCATGTGCGGTGGTCGCAAGATGGGTTCATATTCGTTATTCCGTGATCGTGTTTTCATGGTCGTATCACGACTTGCCTCTACTGGTCGGTTTCCGCCATCGGGGCAGACAGTGATCGTAAAACTATTGGAACACGCGAAGATCAATCTGGTTGATCGAATCGGAGTTGCGATCAAACAGGACCAGATGGTTTATTGCGCTTGTTTATGATCACACTGCATGACACTCCTACCGGTCGGAATTCTGTCGTCGGAGTATACCGCAGTGTGTGGTCGCATCAAGGTAATGATCAGATTGGTTCGGAATAGGGTTAATATGATTAATCCGATGATTTCCAAGGCTCGATTACGTGAATAAGACTCATATCCCGAAAAAAATTTGAGCACGCTGCCCCTTCGAACCCCGCCCGCTAACCGGCTAGCAGTACCGCCGTGCTGGGTATTCATAACGCGCATTATAGGTAGTATGTGTTCTTGTTGCCCGATTGAATGCGATTCTATGTCTAACTTGTTTTTGCAGGTTTTTGACAATAGTATGACCTTTTTGTATGAGATGCATATATGTGTGTAATGCTCATGACCTGCGTGTCATGTTTATTGCAGCCCAATGCTGTCTATATTTGTATAACGGCCTGCGTGTCGACTTATGGTGCTTCTTCTCTCCTTGTAATTTATTACTAATGCTATTAAGAGTAATGGCTTAGTGGGAGTTCTTGGAGGATTTGGCCACTTGAGACATGGCGAATAGGAAGCTCAGCGATGGAGATCACCATGTGGAAGGGTCATACTATATCACAATGCAATTTGATTGTCTGTGAATGCCTTTATATTCCCATTCATTTATTTTTATGCATGTTATTTAATTGGTTTAAATGCTTTTAACATGCTAGAGGTAAAATTCCCTCACATAATGTTAAGTTAAATTGATGCCCTCCCAATTAGATGCACCATTCAAAGTCATGTATTTTAATGGTAGGTCTTGCTAAAGCAGAGTGCCATTAATATTCCTTGACTAGATGGGTTTGTGTCGGACACTTACACGCAATGCATTGGTTTAACTTGACAAGATCATCATAACGGTTATGGACTTTGGGGCATAGGGCTGGGTGCCGGAGCATAGAGATGCTGCCCAACAACAAGAGTCATATAGAGATATGATTAGCAAAGGGTTAATTACCAAATTCACTAATCTTCTAGCAGTTGTGTCAAAGCTCACTAGTAGATTAACTGATTGCGGGTCTTGAATCACTAAATGCCATAAGAGGGATATGGTATTCAGTGAGAGTATCTTTATTAAATTGTTTAATAGAAATTACTTTTCTTGAACATATGTCTTAGTTTTGCATATTTTACGTTATAGATTGATGAGGACATGACCCCTATGGATACAACCACATTTGCTATGCTTGCTATTCCAATTACAAGAGCTCGTACGCTTCACTTAAATTATCAGGTGAACTCGTTTTTAGGAGTGTATTTATATTATATGAACTATATGGTACTACCTAATGATGAAAATGTATATCTGTGTAGCATCACATCACTTTTTCTCCAAGCTAAGCAAGAGTTCCGGCTGGACACGTTTTGGAATCCAATTTGGCCTTTGGAGATAGCACCGACTTTAAACGCACATAACTTTTACAAACGGAGTCCGATTCGAGTGTTCTTAGGCTTGTTGGAAAGCTAACGATGATATATTTCCAATGGATCTAGCCTCACCTCCAAATTCCTTCTGTAGACTTTGGAATCGTCAAAAGAATGTGCTATATCACCAATTTAGGCCAATTTGGGCCTTGTAATTGTACCAGAATTGGCCCATACGCTAGCCGGGCACCTGATGGGGCCCATACTATTCATGTGAACAGTAACACCACCATAAATAGTATATAAATAGTACCACCTCCTATTTTGTTAGCTATGTGTGGATTCCACTTCCCTATATAAGGAGGTCGTACCCCTATAGTTTCCTCGGATTTTGTTTGATTAGTTTCTCCATTGTGAAAACTCTCATTCTTCGCTTATGTCCACTAGACCAACCGTAAAGGACCTCTACGGAATCCCACCTTTTGAAGTCAATCATATATTTGCAATTCAGATTGAGTTTTACCATGTTCTTGTGTGCTTCTTCGGTGTATGCAGGAATTGATCTTCGTGATCAGGTCATTCGAATATTCGTGCACGGTTGATAACGACTTGTCGAGCAGTTCAGCGATTGCGTGGTTTCAGGCCTTGCGAGTTTGTAGCCAGCATTGTTCGAGTTGAGGGACTTCTACCGAATTTATCTTCTCATCGAAATATCGGGCCAAATGAGAACCTCCGAGGTTCATCAAGTGGTATCAGAGCTACAGTTCATCGGTGTGAGTTTTCAATTTTCTAGTAGTATATTCATTTTTTTATACCTAGAGTCCAGAAAATTGCCACAAAAAATCGCATCTATCATCCATACCGAGCCATTTGAGCCTTTGTAATTTTTTCTTTTCAGTTTGCTTGTTGAATATTTAGTTGCATTGTCGTGTCTAGTTGCTGATCTTTAATTCTACTTATTGTCTAGTTGGTCATTGTCTAGATTCCTTCTTGTGTTTTTCCTTCACATTGCTTGATCGTTCTTTTAGGCTTCTTAGTTTTTGCATCTAAAATAGAAAATTCGTATGTTAGAACTCCTCTAATCTGCACCAAAAAGAGAGAGAACACTTTGCTGTTATTCGCGACTTGTGGAAAACCCTAAGGTCGGCAAATAATAGAAGGAGAAAGAGGCCGCCACACAGAACAAAAGCCGTGGTAGAAAAAAAGAAGAAAAACAATCTTATGCCAAAAACCAGTGAAAATTGGTGAAGTCCTTCTAGATATAGCCACAAGCTTGCACAAAAAATTTTCAAGTTTGGCTCACGGAATCAAAACATATAGCAGTTTCAAGATTGAACCTGAGTCGGTTTCGAGTCCGAGTACGATTCCGTTTCCGAGACACGTTCAGTAAAACAGGCATAACTTTTGCATACGATATCCGTTTTGGACGTTCTTGTACTCATTGGAAAGCCAACGATTGGACTCATTCCTTCCACTTAAGCCACTTGTCACCCTCTGGGGACCCCAAAATCGACCATCTTCAGCCCCGAATTCACGTCACAAGAGGGTTATTTACATTGCACGTTATTCTATTTTGTGCTCTACATCATGTGAACAATCTTGTGCCCCTACAAATAAGTTTTAGTAGTTGGTTAGCGTCTCTCCTAGCACTTGTTGTGAGGTTTTCCATTGCTTACATCATGTCATATTGATCTTTGCATGTGCGTTCATACACTTCTCTTGGTAGGCTTTGATTAGCTAGCTTTTTCTAGGCTAGGATCAGCAACATTGACTAGTTCTTTAAATAATTTTTTAACTTGCATTAACTGATTTGATTATTGCTAATCCTTGCTACCATATTGAAGCCTTCCAAGCTCCACTTCCTACTAACTCAGCAGGTTCCGTTCATTGCAATCATTGTGCTAATCGCAAGTGGGAGTATCACAAACTAGCCACCGGTTGTACCACTTCCTTACTGCATTGGTAAGAACTAGTAAGAACTTGGTAAGGCGTTGTGAGAGAGCAACTGTTGAAATGCCAGAACCTAGTAGTTGATAGGAGCATATACTTGTGATTTGTTTTCTTGTTTTCTACTAACCATGGCAGGTTCGCGGGATGATTACGAGTTAGATCCACATCTTCTTCGAGCCGTTGAATGGGAGCGCAAGAAAGTTCGCGAGGAAGATGCACATTTGAGACAAGCTTCTTCACCATAGGAGGTATATGATCGTGATAATACGTCCAGTAAAACAAAAATTACTTTGCCATCCTTTACTAGTAAATTTGAACCTGATGCCTACGTTGACTGGGAGATTGCTTTAGATAAAGAGTTTGAATATTATGAATGGTCTGATAGGAAAAAGATTAGAGCCGCCACTAGTGTTTTTGTTGAGAATGCAATGCTTTGGTGGAAGTATTTACGTAGACATCGAAGAGTGCCTCAAACTTGGCATGCATTAAAGAAACTTTTGAGAGATGAATTTGTTCCTAAATATCATACTGATTATTTGCTAGCTAAATTGCAACGCTTAAAATAGCGTAGAACTGTAAGGGCATACTATCATGAATTGAAAAATCGTTTGTTGCGTTGTGGCTTAGAGGAACATGCTGAACTTACAGAGAATAGATTCTTAAGTGGGTTTATTCAAGAAATTCAGGACCTTCTTGTTCACAAAGAATATAATTTTCTCTCTCATTTGTTTATACTTGTTGTAAGGTTGAAAGTCAGATTAATGAGAAATTGAGAATGCTTGATGTTAGGAAACATGAGAAAAAACATGTGTTTGTATCTTTTTCTGTGACTAACAACATGCAGGAAGTTGAGAACCATGGTGAAGAGGAGAATAAGATGATTGAACCATCGAGTCCATTGGTTGAGAAGGAAGATGAGGAGATGGATGCACCTACATCATCTGAGGAGAGCCAAAAAGGTAAAGATCATGGTGCTATCATCACTTAAGGTGAGTATGCTTGTAAAGAACTACAAGTATCTACTATTCATGCTATTTTAGAGCAAAAATTAGTGGAAAACAATTCTGATATGCACATGTTTCACGAAGAGAATTCAGACTACATTGATTTTAGTGCACCATGTGATAAATTTGTTGATTTACCTGTTGACTTGAGTACACCATATGATAACATAATTGAATTGCCTGCTGTTTTGAGCGATTCATATGATGAGTCAATCACATATAATGATCATGTAGAATTGGTTAGACATATAGAAGTTTTGACTAGAATTTCTCCTACTGATTCTTTATGTTACATTATGTTGAAGCCACAAATGAAATTGTCACATGCTATGGAGAAAGTTTCTGAAATCGTATGTTTGAAATCCTTGTCTAGTGCGTACACCCTGGATATAAGTTTAATTTGATTGGAGATTATGGTGTAGATAATCAATTTCATGTGTATCGAATATGCATAACTTATGCTCACATAGATGAATTGAAGCTTACTGTTTTGAACAACAATTCTTGTATACCGAATCTTGTTCATTATGAGAGGAAAATAAACTTTAGTGAGCATCCAATGCCCATGTGTTCATCTCCTATTGCACCATCTAGTATTGACAATCTGCATAATAATATTGAAGTATGGAAGAACTTTCAAATCTTTTCACCCTTGCTAGATGAATTTGCTAACACTCAATTAAAATATGATTATATGGATGAACTTTGTTTGATTCCAAAGGTTGTAAATTTACCCATATGTGCTACCACTACAAGTTTACAACTTCAGAGATTTGAATTGTATAAATGCTTCACTTACATTTGCAAAACTAGTTGCAATAATTGTTGTGTGAGAAATTTTGTTTTGCCCATTAACATATATGATTATTCTTGGGCTAATAATACAATGAGCTTTTATGATCGCTGTTGTTTTATAACATTAATTGTGCAGCAACCAAGAACGGTTAAAACAGATGACATATACATATACCATGCATACACTTTGGTTTCTTTGTTACCCTATTTTCAGCTTATCAAAAGCCGAGGACAGCTTTGTTTTCAAGAAGGGGAGGATGATGAGGACATGACCCCTATGGATAAAACCACATTTGCTATGCTTGCTATTCCAATTACAAGAGCTCGTACACTTCACTTAAATTATCAGGTGAGCTCGTTTTTAGTAGTGTATTTATATTATATAAATTATATGATACTTCCTAATGATGAAAATGTATATTTGTGCAGTTCCATATCACTTTTTGTCCAAGCTAACCAAGAGTTCGAGCTGGACATGTTTTAAAATCCAATTCGGCCTCTGGAGATAGTACTGACTTGAAACGCACATAACTTTTGCAAACAGAGTCCGATTTGAGTGCTATTGGGCTTGTTCGAAAGATAACGACGAGATATTTCCAACGGATCTAGCCTCACCTCCAAATTCTTTCTGAAGACTTCAAAATCATCAAAAGAAGGTGCTATATCACCAGTTTAGGCCAATTTGGGTCTTGTAATCGTACCGGAATTGGTCCATACGCTAGCCAGGCACCTAATGGGGCCCATAATATTCACGTAAACAGTAACACCGCCATAAACACTATATGAATAGTACCACCTCCTATTTTGTTAGTTATATGCGGCTTCCACTTCCCTATAGTTTCCTCGTATTTCGTTTGATTAGTTTCTCCATTGTGAAAACTCTCGTTCTTCACTTGTGTCAACTAGACTAACCATAAAGGACCTCTGCGGAATTCCACCTTTTGAAGTCAATCATATATTTGCAATTCAGATTGAGTTTTACCTTGTTCTTACGTGCTTCTTCGGTGTATGCAGGGATTGATCTTCGTGATCAGGTCATCCGGGTATTCGTGCACAGTTGATAATGAGTTGTCGAGCAGTTCAGCGATTGCGTGGTTTCGGGCCTTGCGAGTTCGTAGCCAGGATCGTGAGAGTTGAGCGACTTCTACCGAATTTATCTTCTCATCGAAAGATCGGGCCAAATCAGGACCTCCGAGGTTCATCATAGATCGTGACACCAACTGCTGTACCGACATCCAGTTTTGTTTTACGTTCGATACTTGATAAGAAAAAACTGAATGGAACAAATTTTGCGGATTGGTCCCGTAACCTAAGAATTGTTCTTAGGCAAGATAAAAAGGAACATGTTCTAGAGGAAACAATTTCGGATGTGCCTGCTGAGAATGTTGCTGCTGCTGTTAAAACAACCTATAAAAAGGCATGTGATGAGTCCTTTAGTGTTAGCTGTCCCATACTTGCTGCCATAAACTCAGACCTTCAGAAGCAGTTTGAGAATATTGAGGCCTACGATATGATCGTGGCTGTAATACTCTGAAAAATAATATTAATATTAATAAAAGCATCTTAAGGGTCGGAGAGTAATTAAATTAATTAGTTAAAGAATTTAGGGCTTGTGCGTAATTAAAGAATTTAGTATACGTGGAAAATAGAATTTCAGAATTTTTAAGAGCTGTATAAATAGTGGTGGATTTTTTTAGAAAACCCTAGCCAATCTTTTCCAAGCCGTCGCCGCCAATCGTTTTTGTTTCCTTCTGCCGCCAGTATTCTTTCTAACTGTAGCGTGCATTCTTTCTTGTCTTGAGAGCCTCTGCCTATTTGCTGTCTTATTTGCTAACTTTGCCGCCGCTTCGCTGCGTTGTCTTGTTCTTTGTTTTTCCCTGCGTGCCTAAGCCTGTGCTTCTTTGCTTTTCTGCTTTGCCTCACATGTTCTTCTTCTGCGGCCGATTGTTCTTCTTGACCGCATCCAAGGGCGCCGATTGCAATCGCTGACCGAGGCTAGCTGCGATCTTTCTTCGCCGAAAGATTTCTTCTACGCGCCAAGCGAATCGAAATTCTTCTTCTTTGCATCCGATCCATTGTCGTTCTTCTTCTTGCGTGTGGTGGGCCTTTGTCTTGTTGTCGAGCCGAACCGAAGATTTGTTGTGCTGCTGCATGGATTCCTTTGACGAGGCCGACTGCTGATTTTCTTTTTCCGGCTGCACTCGCCTACAACGTCGGCCTGTCGTCACGTGTGAGGTTTGCTAGCATTACGTACATGTTTTCCTCTGGTTTGCTAGATACTGTTAATTAGAGATTTTAATTGAGGTTAATTAGGGAAGGTTCTATAGTTTTAGTAAAAGGGCCGATTAATAGATCTGATTAACCTGCTGTCTGTTGTACGATTTGTTCGGACACCTTAATGGCGAATGTTGAAAATCTCATCTACTAGTTAATTGTAGATAATTTCGATATCTTTCTATAGCATATTTTATCATGTCGATCGGACAAGTAGATTTCGAGATATGATTTTCGGAAGACCGCTGTTTTTACGGTTGTCGTCTTTCGGCGCTGTTTTGGTAGACTGTAGATTAAAAATAGTAAACAGATTAATTAGAGTTTTTGATCTACATGAAAGTTGTAGATAATTGTCCAATGGTTCTGTAGAATCTGAGAACGCGAATTTTGGTTGAGTAAAACAAAAGTTATGAATTTAGCAAGACTGCTGTTCCGAAGCGGACAGATCGGCTTTCTGGGCTAAATACGGAGGGTTAGATGATTTAATTAGAAGTCTTCGTAATCTAAGAAAATGTGGATAATCTTGTGAAGAATCCAGAATGGGGTGGTTTGTGGTGATCGGACTTTCGAGTCAAAAGTTACGTTCGTTTTAGTATCAAGACAGCAACGGGTAACTATTTGGTACCGGAGTAACGTGGTATATTTGGGGACGTGTAGGAGCGATGTATATTGATTGTTATTCTTGTTGCTGTAGCTTGTATTGAGATTTGTGTATTTAATATAGGAGAGGCGTCGTGCTTGTTGTCATCTTCTAGTCAAATCGTGCGTCGCAACTAGTAAAGGCAAGTGCATGCTAGACAGCGATCAATGATTGATCACTGTGATTCTTTATCTTCTATTACCATTATTGTTGTGCTTTTATTTTGTTTAATTGCAAACAAATAATTGGTATGTTTATATCTTTGTTGACAAGCATGATGAAAAGTTGGATATGATGTTTATGATGGAGTTTGCATGTTTGCATACATAAGCATCTTTGCATATGAGCAGGTGATCATGAATGATCACAACTCCACGGGAGTGGAGGAGGTCCCCGATCCTTTTGGAGGAACGGGCTTGAGAGTGAATGTTGTCGCGAGCATTCACTCATGCTATACCGGTATACGCGAAAGAAGTGCATGTGGACATATAGATTAGATTTGCATTGATACATGAGATTAATGGATGTGAATCAAATAGAAGTACCCGTGATGATAATGAAGTTATTGAATGCTGTGGATTTATTATTGTTCGTTGTTTATGGATGTGTTTGCTGAGTCGTGGACTCACCCTTGCTCTACTGTTGTCTTTAGGTGATCTTCGAGGATGCCGTAGCTGAGAGCGAGTAGAACACATGGACAACACATGATCATTCGCCATAATAATCTTTTCATTTAATATTGGTTTATACTTGGACATGTTAGAGGTTGAATAAAGTTTAGGACATCATTTGGACTAGACTATTTGCTTTATTAATTTGGATTCATTGGTTGATGCTATTTTGGACTGTTTACCTGGTTTTATTCCCCTTGCTTATTGATTATCGTTGGATCCATAATTATACATGTTCTTTAGTGATCCATTGATATGATTATCGTTGTTTCCTTGCTGTAAATTTTATAGTGTGTCGATAATTATTAGTTGGAAGAGTAGTGTGGTGGCATTCTAGGCTCAGTGTTGGGCTGGGGTGTTACAGTTGGTATCAGAGCGGGCTTTAGGTCCGTGGTGAATAGATTAACAACATAGGCAAACTAAAATTGTTAAAATTTGTTTTAGTTTTGTAAATCAACTAAAATTTGCTAATGGTTAACTAACCTAAAATTTGACACACTAGTGCACAGTAGGTTAGAGAGAGGTACGAATATAGTTTTACGCTTCCGTTATGTTGTTCATTGATGGATGAGTTTATTTTGAGCTTTGAACTCATTGTGTATTGTTGATTGTGGTTGATAGCTATGCCGAGGGGTAGAGGGCGTGGTCGTGGTGGCGCGATCGTGGAGGTCGTGGCCATGGCGAGCGAGGTTAGTGGAGCCACCTCCTGTGTGATGAGTCGATGGTGAGGGGTTCTTTGTTGACCCGCCTCGGTTGGGGCCCAAGATGAGACCCCGCTTTCTTTGAGAGAGTTGGTGGGAGAGATCCGTGCTCTTCGTCAGCGGTAGCCGCGCCTCACATTCTTCGCGCATCTGTTGTTGCTCGGTCGTTCATCCACCGGTTCTGGGCGCGGATGTCACCGAGTGGATGGGGTTGAGGTTGGATCCGTTTGACTGGTCGGGCACATGAGTCGAGCGTGGACTGGTTGCGCTACATGGAGAGGCTTTGGAGCTTTGGAGATGTCTTCACATCGAGGGTCCGTTTGTAGCCTTTCATTTGAAAGGGCAGCGGATATTTGGTGGGGCGTGTTGTCTTCGAGGACCGCCGCTCAAGGTCCGATCACTTGGGAGGATTTTGTAGATCGGTTCAAGGGAAGTTCTACCCTACTCTTTTGTTGAGAAGATGGAGGTTGCCTTGACGACCTTTGCTCGGGGAAGAGGTCTATTCTTGAGTATGAGGTGAGTTCAACAACTTGGTTCGCCGTCCCTTGATGTGACGATGATCTTCGAAAGCCAAGAGGTTCCGTCGGGTCTCACCTGCGAGTACCGGCATGTGTTGGGAGCTACACCACTCTGTGACTCTGCTCTGTTGTGGAGCAAGCCGGGGCATGGAGTTGGAGATGCGACTCACAAAGGCGCAAAGCCTCGGTGGATGGTTGCTTCGGTGGTGACCGAAGAGGAGCTCTAGTGAGGAAGTGGAGTGCATTCACCCTTTCAAGAAATTCAAGGAGGACCGCATCTTTCGAGTCCTAGCGATCGAGGCCGTTCTCTTCTTGGCGCCTCGTCCTTTTGCGGTACTCGGCTCTTCGTCTGTCCTAGGGCGGGGCATGCTTTGCTTTAAGTGCGGTGATGGACACATACGCCGAGAATGCACTTGGACGGGTGATTGCCGTCGGTGTGGCCGCCGGGTCACAAGGAGCGGGTGTGTCGCGAGAACCCGCTTAGCGTGATCAAGTGGGAGCTGTGCCATCTTCTTCTTGATGGGTCTGCTCGAGGATCTTTTCGGATGATGATCGCTCCTCGGCGATGCCATTTCCTTGACTTGGGCGCCTCAGTAGGTACTCTCGGCGCCGCCACCTTCGACACCGCTTGGGTTGCACGACCGGCTTTACCGCACCGCCACGCAGATTGTTGGGGCTCGCCGCCCGGCGTCGTCTTCTTCGCCATGGCGCCACAGAGTGTACGCCATGCCCACAGTGAGTCCGCGGTCGTCTGACGTGGTGACAGTACTTTGCTTGTGGATTCGTTTGATGCTTTAGTCCTTTTCGATTCGAGGGCTACCTTTTCGTTTGTTTCGACGGCGTTTGTTAGGAGAGCGAACTTGAGTATGCAAGATGGATTTCTCGATCGGTGTTAGTTAGTTCTCCCGGGGTATTATTGCTAGTTCTCTTATGCATCTGGTGTTCTATTATTATTGATGGAGAGAAGTTCACGGCAAATTTGATAGTTATTCAAATGGAGCCGTTCGGCGTTATCTTGGGTATGGATTGGTTGCACTCTTATCGAGCCGTGATATCACATTTACGTAGAATACTGCGTGCGGACCTCGCCCGGGAGACTTTAACTTTTCAGGAGTGCGCCTCGCGCTCTTTCGATATTACGGACTGTTCCGGGTCGTGCGATGGCAGGGCTTCTTTTAGCTCTTGCTGAGAAACCGAGCGTGGCTTCGCGGATTGAGGAGATTCCAGTGGTCAGTGATTATCCCGATGTGTTCCCAGCTGAGCTTCCGGGTTTGCCACCTGCGCGAGACGTGGAGTTTCGCATTGATCTTGTTCCGGGTACTCGTCCCATCTCGATGTCTCCATATCGATTAGCACGTCCGTTTCAGGACGAGTTGAAGAAGCAATTGGATGAGTTGTTGGCTAAAGGTTTGATCAGGCGTAGTGTATCGCCATAGGGAGCTCCTGTTCTATTCACTGAGAAGAAGGATGGGAGTTGGCGTATGTGTATTGATTACCGTGCGCTTAATGCAGTCACAATCAAGAACAAATATCCATTGCCCCGCATTGAGGACTTGTTTGATCGGTTGAATGGAGCTCAAGTGTTCTCCAAGATTGATCTCGATCGGGTATAATCAAATCCGTGTGCGTGGCGAGGATGTAGAAAGGCCTTTCTCCACGGTATGGGCATTATGAGTATAAAGTTATGTCCTTTGGATTGACTAATGCACCTGCCATTTTTATGGAAACCATGAACAACATGTTGCATGAGTATCTAGATGATTTCGTGGTGGTGTTCATTGATGATATTCTTATCTATTCTAAGACCAATGAGGATCATGAGCGTCATTTGAGGTTGGTTTTAGAGACTTTGAGAGAGCACAAGTTCTATGCTAAGTTGAAGAAGTGTGAGTTCTGGATTTCAGAAGTGGGTTTTCTGGGTCATGTGATTAACCCTCAAGGCATTGCTGTTGATCCTAGCAAGGTCTCCACGGTGGTGGATTGGAAGAGGCCGACTAGTGTGAAGGAGGTGAGGAGTTTCTTGGGATTGGCTGGATATTATCGGCGTTTTGTGCAGGATTTCTCTATCATTGCCAAGCCGATGTCTCAGCTTACTCAAAAAGGTGTGAGATTCGGTGGATGATGAGTGTGGCGCGCTAGTTTACGCATTTTGAAGGACAAAGTTGGTGACCTCTCCTATTCTCACTCTTCCCGAGCCGAGAAGCGATTCACGATCTTTTCAGATGCGTCTCGAGTGGGTCTTGGCTGTGTTCTCATGCAAGACGGTAAGGTGATTGCTTATGCGTCGAGGCAGTTAAAGAAGCACGAGCAGAATTATCCCACTCATGATTTGGAGTTGGCTGCGGTTGTTTTTGCTCTCAAGATTTGGAGGCATTATCTATCTGGCGAGCCTTGTGATATTTTCACGATCACAAGAGTCTCAAATATATCTTCACTCAGAAGGATCTGAATTTGAGGCAAAGGAGGTGGTTGGAATTGATCAAGGACTACGATCTTACTATTCAGTATCATCCAAGCAAGGCCAATGTTGTTGCTGATGCTCTTAGTCGCAAGGCGACTCCTGCTACTCTAGATTGCCTCATTGCTGATTTTGATCGCATGGGAATATCTTATTGTTATGCGGGCACATCACATGTTGAGACTCAGTTGATTCTCGAGTCAGCTATTCCAGACCGTGTGCGGGAAGCACAACAGAGTGACCGGTTATTACAGGAGGTTAGGAAGCGTCTGGATGAGGGTAAAGAGGGTGATTTTAGTATGGATGATTCTGGTACTTTGAGGTTTAGAGGCCGCCTTTGCGTGCCACAAAAGGCGGAGGTCAAGGATGATATCTTGAGGGAGGCACACCGCACTCCGCATAATCGCTCATCTGGTGAGACTAAGATGTATCGAGATCTCAAATGAAATTTTTGGTGGAAAAGAATGAAAGTGGATATTGCTAATTATGTGGCTTCTTGTGGTGTTTGTCGACAAGTGAAAGTGAGCACAAGCGTCCCGCAGGTTGTTGCGACCTTTGGAGGTACCCAGTGGCCTTGGGATGATATCTCTATGGACTTTGTGGTGGCGTTGCCTCGTTCGCCGCGAGGGAAGGATGCAGTTTGGGTAGTGGTGGATCGATTCAGCAAGTCTGCGCACTTCATTCCTATTCGCACTACAAATTCAGCGAGTGATCTAGCTCCTATTTATGTGCGTGAAATAGTAAGACTGCATGGTGTGCCAAAGACCATCATTTCGACAGGGGGCCGAAGTTTGTCTCAAGTTACGGGAGAGTCTGCGAGTGCATTGGGCACACAGCCCGCCTTAGTCTGACGTTTCACCCATGCAGATGGGCGATCGAGCGTACCATTCAAACTTTGGAGGACATGTTGCGATCTTGCGTTTTGTCTTGGAAGGGTAGTTGGGAGGACCAGTTGCCACTTGCAGAGTTTGCTTATAATAATAGTTACCATTCCAGTATTAGAGCCGCCATTTGAGGTTCTCTATGGGCGGAAGTGCGATCGCCGCTTTGTTGGGATGCGATTGGAGAGAAGGCGATTTTGGGTCGGACCGATTGAAGACCGTTGAGCGTGTGGCCATGGTGAGGCGAGAATCATTAGCGGCTCAGTAGAACGAAAAGTTATCTTGATTTGAGGCGTGACTTGGAGTTTGCGGTGGGTGACGAGGTGCTCTTGAGAGTGTCTCCCACTAAAGGTATTGTTCGGTTTGGTATCAAAGGAAAGCTTAGCCCGAGGTACGTTGGACCGTTCCCGATTATTACAAGAATTGGAAAGTTAGCCTACCGTTTGGACCTTCCCGAGTCCATGCGTGGAGTTCATAATGTGTTTCACGTCTCGATCTTTGAGAAAGTTTTGAGAGACCGAGCATAAGATTTCATTAGAGCCGCTGACTCATCGAGCAAGACCTCACGGTTGAGTCGCGTCCGTGGCGCGATACGGAGAGGTCGGAGCGAGTCTTTGAGGCACAAGACGTTGGTATCGTCAAGGTGTTGTGGACGATTGTCCGAGAGAGAGGCGACTTGGGAGTTGGAGTCTCGCATGCGAGCAAGATGCGGAGTTGTTCACGTCGGCACGTGTTATTTTATTGTTTAATTTCAGCAGTGTAGTTTTTATTTGAGTAGAACGGCGAGTAGAATTCGGGGTCGAATTCCGTTAAGGGGGGTAGAATGTAATACTCTGAAAAATAATATTAATATTAATAAAAGCGTCTTAAGGGCCTGAGAGTAATTAAATTAATTAGTTAAAGAATTTAGGGCTTGTGCGTAATTAAAGAATTTAGTATCGTGGAAAATAGAATTTGAATTTTTAAGAGTCAGATAAATAGTGGTGGATTTTTTAGAAAACCCTAGCCAATCTTTTCCAAGCCGCCGCCGCCAATCGTTTTTTTGTTTCCTGCTTGCCAGTATTCTTTTCTTGCCATGCGTGCATTCTTCTTTGTCTTAGAGCCTCTGCTACCGCTCTTGCTTTTTGCTTGCCGCCTGTGCGCGTTGTCTTCATTGTTTTCCTAGTGCCTAAGCCTGCTGCTGCCGCTTCCTCTACTGCCTTTTCCTCATGTGCTTCTTCTGCTGCAGCCGACATCTTCTTCCGACCGCATCCAAGGGCGCCGATTGCAACTGCCGACCGAGGCTGCTGCGATCTTTCTTCTTGAAGATTTGCCGCTACCGCGCTAAGCCGACCGAGGCTTCTTCTTCTTTGCATCCGATCCATTGTCGTTGTTCTTGCTGCGCGTGGACGCTTTGTCTTGCTGTCTTGAGCCGAACCAAGATTTGTTGTCTTCTTGCATGGATTCCTTTGACGAGGCCGATCGCGATTTTCTTTTTAATTTGCACTCGCCTACAACGCTTTCTGTCGTCGTCGCGTGTGAGGTTTGCTAGCATTACGTACATGTTTTCCTCTGGTTTGCTAGACACTGTTAATTAGAGATTTTAATTGAGGTTAATTAGGGAAGGTTCTATAGTTTTAGTAAAAGGGCCGATTAATAGATCTGATTAACCTGCTGTCTGTTGTACGATTTGTTCGGACACCTTAATGGCGAATGTTGAAAATCTCATCTACTAGTTAATTGTAGATAATTTCGATATCTTTCTATAGCATATTTTATCATGTCGATCGGACAAGTAGATTTCGAGATATGATTTTCGGAAGACCGCTGTTTTTACGGTTGTCGTCTTTCGGCGCTGTTTTGGTAGACTGTAGATTAAAAATAGTAAACAGATTAATTAGAGTTTTTGATCTACATGAAAGTTGTAGATAATTGTCCAATGGTTCTGTAGAATCTGAGAACGCGAATTTTGGTTGAGTAAAACAAAAGTTATGAATTTAGCAAGACTGCTGTTCCGAAGCGGACAGATCGGCTTTCTGGGCTAAATACGGAGGGTTAGATGATTTAATTAGAAGTCTTCGTAATCTAAGAAAATGTGGATAATCTTGTGAAGAATCCAGAATGGGGTGGTTTGTGGTGATCGGACTTTCGAGTCAAAAGTTACGTTCGTTTTAGTATCAAGACAGCAACGGGTAACTATTTGGTACCGGAGTAACGTGGTATATTTGGGGACGTGTAGGAGCGATGTATATTGATTGTTATTCTTGTTGCTGTAGCTTGTATTGAGATTTGTGTATTTAATATAGGAGAGGCGTCGTGCTTGTTGCCATCTTCTAGTCAAATCGTGCGTCGCAACTAGTAAAGGCAAGTGCATGCTAGACAGCGATCAATGATTGATCACTGTGATTCTTTATCTTCTATTACCATTATTGTTGTGCTTTTATTTTGTTTAATTGCAAACAAATAATTGGTATGTTTATATCTTTGTTGACAAGCATGATGAAAAGTTGGATATGATGTTTATGATGGAGTTTGCATGTTTGCATACATAAGCATCTTTGCATATGAGCGGTGATCATGAATGATCACAACTCCAGTGGAGGAGGTCCCGATCCTTTTGGAGGAGCGGGCTTGAGAGTGAATGTTGTCGCGAGCATTCACTCATGCTATACCGGTATACGCGAAAGAAGTGCATGTGGACATATAGATTAGATTTGCATTGATACATGAGATTAATGGATGTGAATCAAATAGAAGTACCCGTGATGATAATGAAGTTATTGAATCATTTATTATTGCATTGTTTATGGATGTGTTTGTTGAGTCGTGGACTCACCCTTGCTCTCTTGTTGTCTTTAGGTGATCTTCGAGGATCTGTGATAGAACACATGGACAACACATGATCATTCGCATAATAATCTTTTCATTTAATATTGGTTTATACTTGGACATGTTAGAGGTTGAATAAAGTTTAGGACATCATTTGGACTAGACTATTTGCTTTATTAATTTGGATTCATTGGTTGATGCTATTTTGCGGTTTTATTCCCTTGCTTATTGATTATCGTTGGTCCATAATTATACATGTTCTTTAGTGATCCATTGATATGATTATCGTTGTTTCCTTCTTGTAAATTTTATAGTGTGTCGATAATTATTAGTTGGAAGAGTAGTGTGGTGGCATTCTAGGCTCGATTTGATTCTTGGCGCTCAAAGGCATGTTTGAGACAAGCTATGGAGAGATATGAGATCTCAAAAAATTATTTGGGAACTTCCGAGGGTAGTCCAGTGAGCCCATGATCAAGATTTGGTTACAAGCTTGAAAAACTTAATTTTCTCAGAGTTGGCCTGATTTGATTCTTGCTTCGCTTCTCGCAAGCTATGATGAACTCAATGAATGGATTAGACAAGAATCTCACCGAACTGCATATGATGCTCAAGACTGCAGAAGACAGCATTAAGAAAAGCAACAATCATGTGATGATGGTGCAAAAGAGTACAAGGTTCAACAAGAAGGCTAAGACTTGGGTCAAAGGTAAGGGCAAGACTAAAGTTTCGGATGGGATCCAAGCTAGCAAGCTTAAACCCAAGACTAAGTCTGGCCCAACTCAAGAGAATGAATGCTTTTACTGTAAGGAACAAGGTCATTGGAAGAGGAACTGAAAGAAATACCTGGCTGATCTGAAAAAGAATGGTGGGACTAAACCTTCCACTTCAGGTATTAATGTTATAGATGTTTTTTTGCTAACTCTTCTGTTAGCTCTTGGGTATTTGATACCGGATTGGTTGCTCATATTTGCAATTCGATACAGAGTCTAACAAGGAGTAGGAGAATTGCAAGGGGCGAGATGGATCTTCGCGTCAGGAATAAAGCAAGGGTTGTTGTATTAGCCGTCAGGACTTTACCATTACTTTTGCCCTCATGATTTATTATAGAATTAAATAATTGTTATTATGTTCCAGCCATAAGTAGAAACATCATCTCTGCCTGATGTTTGATGGTAGAGGGTTATAAATTCATTATTGAGAACAATGATTGTTCTATATTTTTGAATGAAATGCTTTATGGCTATGCTCCTATTTTGAATGGGTTGTTTATTCTAAATCTTGATGATGCACCTATCTATAATATTAATGCAAAGAGGCTTCGGCCTAATGATATGAATTCTACTTTTATTTGGTATTGTCGTTTGGGTCACATAAGTGAGAAACGTATGAAGAAGCTCCATGATGATAGAATTCTAAACTCATTTGATTTGGAATCATTTAAAACGTACGAATCTTGCCTACTTGGAAAGATGACCAAGACACCTTTCACTGGTCGAAATGAGAGGGCGTCTAACTTGTTGGCACTCATACATACTGATATATGTGGACCAATGAGCACGATAGCTAGAGGTGGTTTTCAGTACTTCATTACATTCACCGATGACTATAGTAGATATAGATATATCTATTTAATGAGGTACAAGTCAAAATCATTTGAAAAGTTCAAGGAGTTCCAGAGTTAGGTACAAAATCAACTTGGCAAGACAACAAAATCCTTACGATCTGATCGTGGAGGTGAATTTTTGAGCCATGAATTTGGTGATCATTTGATGCAATGTGGAATTGTTCCACAGCTTACACCACCGGGCACTCCACAATGGAATGGGGTGTCCAAGCGGCGTAATCGAACCTTGTTGGACATGGTTCGATCGATGATGAGCCAATCAGATCTGACATTGTATTTTTGTGGTTACGCTATGGAAACTGCAGCTTTCACTTTAAAAAGGGTACCATCTAAATCAGTAGATAAGACACCATATGAGATATGGACTGGGAAGAGTCCTAACTTATATTTACTAAAGATTTGGGGATGTGATGTCTATGTTAAATATTTGACGTCTGATAAACTCACGCCCAAGTCAGATAAATGCTTCTTTACAGGATATCCTAGGGAAAATAAAGGATATTTTTTCTACAACCGAGAAGAAGGCAAAGTTGTTGTTGCCCGAAATGGTGTCTTTTTGGAGAAATAGTTTATTTCAAAAGGATTCAGTGGGAGAAAGGTGCAACTCGAAGAAATTCGAAAAACATCTGAAAGTGTTTCAACTCGCACTGAACCTCTACAGGATGAACAAAATATGTTCTAAGTGTTACAAGCAAATACCAAGCTGGTCCAAGTGAAGGTCACTGGACAGCTGTGAAAAATATTCTTAAGTACTAGAGAAGGACTAAAGATGCGTTCCTAGTTTATAGCGGTGATGAAGAGCTCGTTGTAAATAGTTACACCGATGCAAGCTTCCAAAACGACAAAGATGATTATCATTCGCAATCTGGTTTTGTATTCATTATGAATGGAGAAGCAGTGAGCTGGAAAAGTTCCAAGCAAGAGACGGTTGCTGATTCTACAACAGGGGCCGAGTACATTGCAGCTTCTGAAGCTGCGAAAGAAGGTGTTTGGATAAGAAATTTCATTGCTGAGTTGGGTGTGGTTCCGAGTGCCTCGAGCCCAATGGATCTCTATTGTGACAATAATGGAGCCATTGCGTAGGCTAAGGAGCCTAGATCCCATCAGAAGTCCAAGCATATGACAACACTCAGGTGTTGTCATCTTATTCGCGAGTTGGTGGATAGAGGAGATGTTAAGATATGCAAAGTTCATACATATTTAAATGTTGCTGATCCGTTGACAAAGCCTCTCAGACAGCCAAAGAATGAGGCGCACACAAGGGCTATCGGTATTATATACCTAAATGATTGACACTAGTGCAAGTGGAAGACTGTTGGAAATATGCCCTAGAGACAATCATAAAGATGATTATATTTCAATATGTTCATAACATCAGATAATATGTTATCTTGTTCATAGAATAATATCAATAATATTTATTATCAAGTATGTGACTTGATTGTGAAACTCTATATTTCTATGAAGATTATTCTTAAGCGTTCCCTAGTCGGAAACATATGAGAACACATATGAATAGACTAGCATATGTATTGGTTGATGACTATATTTCATAATTCATGGATATGGAGATATCAAACCAATAATATGGACACATGTTAGAGAACATGGTGTTGGAAAAGACCCACCTTGAGACGCTGTTGAGATTGTTATGATTCTATGTATCATTAGTTGGTCTCAAGCAATGATGATGTATAATCCTTAGAACTGAAATCAGTATGGTTTCCTACATATGTAGTGACGCTCTTAGGGGTTGCCAAACACTACTCGTAACTGGGTAGTTATAAAGCTAGCTTTCGGATATGCTATGAAATATGCGGAGGGATGTGACTGATCGGATATGAGATTTGCCCCTCCTAACATAACAGGAGAGATGTCTTTGAGCCCCTCATTGTGGTAGGATAAAGAAAGTGTATGGCCATGCCACTAGTGGTCGAAGTGTCGACCACATGAAGTTATTCGATACTTGATCGAGAAAGTATTAAACAGTCCATGGATGATACAAAATCTCATCTGGAGTTCAACCAGACATCGTGAGGCAAAGGGAGTATACACGAGAAGGTCTTTCGGTTCGATCAAATACGGACTAGTCGTATGGAGATATGAGTTGGTCGTAGGTTGGTCGAACATGATCACTAAGTGGTCGGAACCTGGTCGTAAGGAGTTACAAATTGGTCGAGACCAAATATGAACTGGTCGTATAGAGATACGAGTTGGTCGTTAGTAATATGGACCTGGTCGTAGATCATATTGCATTAAGGTTCGTCCGATATATTCTATGTGTGTTTGGGAATCGTTATGTGCTGCTAGGTACCGCTGACGACTAGTGGTCGGAAAAGAGTTTTTGAGTCACAACCAATTACACATGAACCTATATGGTCGCACACTTAAAGGGCTGGGATTTGATTTGGATGGTGATCCGAATTCTTGTAGGCCTCGAGTTCGTAATGGGCCTCAAGTTCAAGACCCATCATGGGTGCATATAAATAGAGGGGCGGTGGCCAAGGGTAATGACGATCTTTTGAAGAACTTTCTGAAACCCTAATAGCCACACCTTCCTCAACCACGCTGTCGGTGCTAGCACTCCAGCACGTCGTGTCCCTGCCACGTACGTGTGGATACCTTGGAGGTGCTGTTGCGAAGCATCAGCACTTGGACGACCCGCAACTCAGTACGACCAGTCAGAGGAGCAGACGCGCGACGATTACATCTGCTCGGAGGAGTAGGCACGCGGCGAGTACGACTACTCGTAGGAGAAGACGCGCGGCGAGTACAACCACTCGGAGGAGAAGACGCGCGGCGAGTACGACTACAACCGCATCATCTCGTTACGTTGGCTCTACTCCACTATGAGTCGGCGCGTCTAGTGGTAATATCGTGATCTATTACTAGCGGAGGTTCCTTAGTTGTACGGTAAAAATTTTATTTTGTGCTATCGTACCCTTCCTGCGATCCTTCTAGAGCCACTCCCCATCCTAAAGGAGGTTGATCAATGGGTGGGTTTATTGCTAGAATAGGTGATGTAAAATCTTTATGGTAGACTCACAATCGGATACTGATGGTATCGCGTGACATGCATGCCATAGTGGGATGTATATGTTGTGTGGAGAAAGTTGTGTGACCTTTGCATAGTGTAGAACTAGTCGAATAGCTATATCCCCGGTTATGGACATTGCTTGGTGAAATCACATATTAATAGTCTCATGTTTTTAATGAAAAATTGTAAAAGACATGGATGAGGGAATCCATGTGGATGGTGGTCGACAAAAGGGAGTTTTGTCAAGGATTGAGTTTTAGGGCAGCAAACCCTTGGTTTAGATATTGTTAATTATACTATGATAATTATCTATGTATCAACATCAAATGTTCTTACAAATGTCGTTTACAATCTACCATCATTATTTCAAACAAAAGGATATTATTATACTTTGCTTAAAAGTCTTGCAGAGTACATAATTGTACTCAACATTGCTTGTTGAACATATTCAAATATTGTAGAAGAAAATGTCGTAGGGCTACTTTTATGAAGTGGGTTTCTGCGACGATGATACCGAACTCTGAGGATTCACCATGCCAGATGACCATGGGAAGGATGAGGCATACTTATTGGGTTTTGTTGCCTCTTTTGTCTATGTTTCCGCTGAACATATTTTATCATGTGTATCATTTGCCCGGTCAGCTCTTGTGTTGTAAACTTTCACCGTGTAGGCGTATTTTCAGTTGTAAATTATACACTACTAGTTTAATATATTGTGTATAGATGTGATATCTAAATGTTGTGAATGTGTGTACTATCCACTGATCATAGGATTAGTACAGTAAACACATAGGATTTCAGGATTAATTTTTCGGGATTCGACAGTTGCCATCTTACCAATATAGACTTAACTAAGAAAACGTACAAATTTAAACAAACTAAGACAATGTACATGAATTCAAGATCAAAATTTGAATTTAATTTTCACCATTTTTTTGCTAGTTCAAATATTTCTCTCCACTTACCAGTTCAAATATTTCTCGCCACTTGGCAGTCAAACCGTGGTCCTGTACACATGGTCTAACCAGCACTGGGCACACAATCAGACCGTGGTCCTCTTATTGGTGATGGAGTTAAATAGGTTTCATATTTTTAGGCCCGGTCAGACCGTCCATTGGTTAACGGTCGGACCGATTTGGGAAGACAATGCATTTCCATAGTGCACTAGTGGTGCTGTTATGAGATTGTGACCTGGCTTTGGGGTCACTAGCTGGTTTTGGGTCTTGGCCAGTCTCGGGAGTCTTGAGGTCATTGAATATAAGTTCACTACTACAAAAGAGGCTATAGCAGACGGCCCATCACAGACGGTTCCTTTGGAACCGTCTGTGTTGGGTCTGTCTGGGCTTTGTTTTGGCGCAGCGGGCCTATCACAGACGGTTCTATTTCAAAACCGTCTGTGATAATTCACTATCACTGCACGGTTACGAAATAGAACCGTGCAGCGATTTCTGTGCTTCATATAAATTGAGCCGAGACATCCTCTCCGCATCAAGGCCTTGTGTCTACCGCTCCAGCGCCACTTCCTGCCTAGCTCCTCCAACAGGCGCCACTTCCTCGCGCTCCTCACTGCTGCTGTGTCTACCGCTCCAGCGCCACTTCCACGCCTAGCTCCTCCAACTGCGGCTCCTCCTCTAATCTTGGTATGAGCACATGATCGATCTTGCAATCAATGTTGGAATAAATAATATTAGCCCTGCAAATCTTAGTTTTGAATAATGGTTTCCCTTATAACTAATGAACTAAAATTTGACTTAGGAGTGGTAACTTAATAAAATTGAATTAGGTCTAATAATCACTAAAATTTGAGTTAGGATAATTAATTGGCTTAAAAAATAAAATTTACACACCGGTTCACGGTACGGTGGGGTTTGGGTCAAGCAATATTGCATTTACGGTTCCGTATTTTAGGTTAATAAGTGTTGTATGAGATGATGCCTATATTTGGGTTGCATGATTGTTCAATTGAGATAGATATCGGGTCGAGGCGGGGATCATGGTTGTGGCCGTGGGCATGGCTACGCTATGCCACCGCGTGTGGTACATAACTAGTGAAGAGTTTTCTTTCAATAACCTTAGATGCAAATGTTGGAGAATGAGTTTATATTGCACATTTTCGTTTGCTATAAATTAATCGCTAATCAATTTGACACTAATTTGTTACATGCGTAGTGTAGATGGATCGAATCGGATGTGCGGTGTGAACCGTGTGAGTCAAGATTACATTAATGGCGTGGTTGCTTTTAGAAGAGCCACCGAAAGGGATATGTTGAAGAAGGGGATAAATTTTATGTACTGTCAGTGCATTGATTGCGGTAATTTGAAGATGTTTAACAACGCGGCGCAGATCGAAACGCACTTGATTGAAGGGTTTTAAAAAGGGTATACATGTTGGACCGATCCACGGTGAAGAGCGATTATACGAAGTTAATAATGGCGACATCGCCGAGGAAGTCAACGATTTGCGGATGTGGATGTGATTTTGATGAGGATAGGGGGCACGATGACAATCTGGATCAGATGCTACGCGATGCAGAAGAGAACTACAGTGAGAGAGAGTTTTGTAAATTCGAGGGCTTAAGGGAGGACTCGGTGAGACCTTTGTTCCCTGGCTGCAAGCCGGAATACACAAGGTTGTCAACCGTGCTTGAACTGCTGAAATTGAAGGCAAGCAATAGTTGGTCCGATAAGAGTTTCACGGCGTTGTTAGGTCTCCTAGCGGACATCCTTCGGAGGGAAGCGTGTTGCCCAGCACCACCTATCAAGCAAAGAAGGTTATTTGCCCATTGGGAATGGAAGTAGAAAGAATACATGCATGTCCGAACGATTGTATCCTCTACCATAAAGAGTATGCAGACATGCATTATTGTCCCGTGTGCAAAGCATCCCGATACAAGCGTCAAAATACTGCTAAGGTGAAGCAAGGACCTCTGCTAAGATGTTGTGGTATCGGCCTGTAATCCCACGTTTGAAGCGTTTATTTGCGAACCCAAAGGAGGCAAGATTGCTGCGTTGGCACTCAGAGGAGCGTAAGAGAGATGGAAAGCTAAGACACCTGCTGATTACGCGGTGGAGAAACTTGATCGAGCTTGAAGAGTTCGGTCGGAACCGAGGAACATAAGGTTAGGGTTGAGTACGGATGGAATGAATCCTTTCGGTAACATGAGCGTGACATAGCACTTTGGCAGTGAATCTATGTATGTACAACCTTCCTCCTTGGCTCTGTATGAAGCGGAAGTACATTTTGATGTCACTACTTATCCAAGGGCCGAACCAACACGGGAATGATATTGATGTGTACCTAGCACCATTCTTTGGAAGATCTTGTGACACTATGGAGCGAAGGGGTGCAGGTATGGGATGCGTACAAGCGAGAGAACTTCACTTTACGCGCCATGTTGTTCGCACCATCAATGATTTTCCCGCCCTTGGTAACTGTCGGGCTTGGTACAAAAGGAGCCAAAGCCCGTCATGACCGCTTAGATGCTACGGAGAGTGTATGGTTTGAACAACTCGCAAAAAACGGTGTATATCGTCCACCGTAGGTTCCTTCCGAGGAGTCACCCATACCGCAAGATGAAGAAACAATTCGGCGAAAATAAGGAAGGCGGTTCACTTCAAGGGCTTTTAGTGGGAAAGAGGTCTATGATATGGTTAAGGATATCGATGTTGTGCTTGGGAAGGGGCGTAAATTAAGAACCCGTGAGAAGAACATCCGGAAGAAGCGGTCAATTTTTGGGACTTGCCTTATTGGGAGTACTTAGAAGTTCGCCATCGCATCGACGTTATGCACGTGAGAAGAATGTATGTGATAGCTTGATTGGTCTCTTCTTTGAACATTAGTGGCAAAACAAAGGATGGTGTTAGCATGCGGCGTGACTTGGTCGATATGAACATAAGGACCGAGTTAGCACCGAAAGAGACCGATCTGAGACGAGCGTACCTTCCCCGACTTGCTACACTCTGTCCAAGGCCGAGAGAAATGAATCGTGCAAGAGCTTGCGGTGTGAAAGTCCGTCTGGTTACTCCGCTAACATTAAGAAACTTGTTTCTATGCAAGATTTGAAATTAATTGGTATGAAGTCGCATGATTGTCGTGTGTCGATGACACAAATGCTTCTGTTGCAATTAGGAGTATCTTGCCGAACAAGGTCCGAGTGGCAATCTTGAGGTTGTGTTATTTCTTCAACTCAATTGCTCGAGAGGTCATCGATCCCCAAGGACTAGATGCTCTGCAGTAGAGGTAGTGACGACTCTGTGTCATCTTGAGATGTATTTCCCTCCGTCATTTTTCGATATCATGGTCCATCTCATTGTTCACCTTGTGAAAGAGATAAAGATATGCGCCCCGTGTTTCTCGTCATATGTACCCGTTCGAGAGGTACATGGGAATTCTCAAGTCCTACGACGAATCGATCTCGACCGGAGGCGACATCATCGAAGGTTATGCAGCGGAAGAGGTCATTGAGTTCTGCGTCGACTACATGGCTCAAGTGGATCCGATTGGTGTGCCTCTATCTCGTCATGAGGGGAGACCGGATGGTATCGGGACCATCGGAAGAAATCAATCACTCCCGATCCGATACGTGCGCTCAAGCCCATTTCACGGTCTTGCAACACATGACCCAAGTGTCCCGTACATCGACGAGCACAAAGACATGGTGCGCCAATGTAATCCGAGACCGGTCGGAGGTTTGGATCACGAGAGAAACAACCGTCGGTTCAACGAATGGTTAAAGGTGCGAATCACTCGGAGGTCATCAAGTGATGATCTGCTATGGTTGGCAAGAGGGCCACATTTTACAATTGTCACATGGCAAGGATCGACATAAATGGGTACACATTTTATACTGGCACCGGGATAGGAAGAGCACAAGTCTTGAGCAGCGGTGTCCGCATAGATGCATTCAATCTGATGGGTCGAGGAGCTCGTACTATGGGCAAATAGAGGAGATATGGGAGATCGATTCGTGCTTTTCAAGATCCCCTATTTGGTGCCGTTGGGTCCATCTCCCACAGTGAAGGTCGACAAGTACGGCGTCACTCATCGTGGACCTCGAGCGTGTCGGATACAAAGACGAACCATTCGTCTTGGCTAACCAAGTTGTTCAAGTCTTCTATGTAACCGACCGGCAAATAAGAAGCGTCCACGTAGTTCTTAATGGAAAAGGAGGATTGTCGGAGTTGAGAATGTAGTGGGCGAGGAAGAATACAATCAATTTGACGAGTTGCCACCTTTCGGAGACGGCATCGTGCTCGAGGAAGAACCCGAGTGAGGAAGCTAGCTATATGCGCGTCGATCATCATGAAGGGCTATATTTTAATTAAGAATTTACTCTATTGTAATTAACTAATTTATTCCATTGTCATGTGTTAATGTGTTATGGACTTATGATCTTTAAATTGATGACAAAATGTGGATGTTCCTTGGTTGAGTGATACGATGACTACGAGTTGTAGATATCACATTTCTTTCTTTTTATTCTTTTTCATCCACCAGCTATCTGATGGTATTACAGAGTTTAACTGCTGCCACATTCTTCATAAGAGATTGATTAATATTCCTGTAGCCCATCAAAGAATTGAAACAGAAGGAACCGAATGTGATGTTTCAACATCACAGACGGTTCCGGAAGTAACCGTCTGTGATGTTGAATTTCTTATAAGGTAGGACCGATCGGGATCTCCTCTGTACTGGCTCTAACCCTATCGGTCGACCTCTGCGCCGCCTCCTCCCCCGACCCCGGCGCCTCCCCCGACCCCGGCCACCTCCGCCACCGGCGCCCCTCCTCCCCCGACCCGGCTCCTCCCAGGCCCGGCCACCTCCGCCACCGCGCCTCCTCCCGACCCGGCGCCCTCCTCCCCGACCCGCGCCTCCAGGCCAGGCGCGCCTCATGCCACCGCCCTCCTCCCAGACCCGGCCACCTCCGCCACCGCCACTGCTCGGGTAAGTCCTCCCATCCCCCTCCGGACCACGATCGTGTCCTAGAATATAACAATAGGAGGATGGAATACATACTTGTAAATTGCTTTAAGATCATCTGGGATTTCATCAATTTAGCTCCATTGGAGAGTCGGTTGCTCTGTAGTTCCAAATCCACCAAATCGCATTTAGTTTCTTGGTTTCATTCTTACGTTGGTCGACGACAATAGGGCATCCGTTTTCCTCCCTTGATTCTGTCAATTATTGAATAAAGGTTAAGTGAGATCTCTGTATTAGTTAACCATACTTTAAGTTCAAGCAAAGTAATTACTTTTGTATGCAAAGATTAGTAAACAATTCTTTTATAAATTTGTCCTAAACTCGGTTTCAAAATCAAAACTCGCAGATGCAGATTGAAGTCTCATTTTGATAATTAGTATTGACTAAAGATTAAGGAATTGTAAACTGTAGTTTTATTTGTGTAGCAGAAATTAGACTTTGGTGAGGAATTAGACTTTAAATTATACTCCTTTAACAATGGCTAGATTACTAATGAAACTCTATGAAGGATCTATATGAAGCAAAGAGAAAAGAAGGATGCCAAGGCAATGCAATAAATTGTTAGTGAGTATATGAGTGACACGATAATGAAATCCGCAAGTACAACACGATGCTCATCATAGTGACAACGTATACGCCTAGGCTAGCAACTCCAACTCTAATTGTAAAAATATGTGATCAAAAAGGGTAAAAACTAAAAATATGTGATCCCTACTATTGATAAGCAATATGACACACAGTCAACATGGTCAGTGTAAACCACATGACTAGACAACTTCATGACTATATGAGTAGGCACAATGCGATCGTTCTAAATAGTAACATCTACTATACAAACCTTTTTCAGGTTTGCCACAAGTAGATCTTGCAGAGCTTATGTTAGAATCGTGAGATCTTGGACATTTTATTTACAATCATTACTATAAAGTCTAGCTAGCAAGAAATACACTTGAGTCATCAGCGGACTGCATGGTTGGATGCTAAATCAAACCGGACCTTACGTAAAAATATTTTGCATAAACAAGCGGAGCAACAAGACCCATACTTGTGAGGGATAAAGTAGATTTAATCTAGAATTTCTATTTACCAATTGGGTTTTGAGGATTTCTATAACCTAGTTTCACTTAATGAACAATGCTAAACCATCCCCACTCCCACCATTTTCTCATAACCCAACATAGCGGCAAACTTCTTTGTTGTGAACACGCTCTATTTTGGTTTTGCAAATCAAAGCTACAAATTTCAGTTCAAACAAAAATTTGATTTTAGTGTTAGCAAATGTTAAGTGATAATTAGACTTGTAGTTGTACTTATCTAGCTGTAGCTCCATCAAGTATACCATTTTGTGATAGTCTATTGGAGCATTAAATCTTTTATCTTTAATCATCTGTTTGGTTTAGGATGTAATCTCTAAGTCGATGGCCGAAATCATTCTTGAGTGTTATCTAATGATTAATGATGAGTTAAACTTTAACTACTACTCATCTAGCTATAACCTCATTAGAAATGTTCATTTATCATGGTTTAGTGAATCAACAAGCATTCATTCTCTAATCAACAAATGAGCCATGTTTTAACCGAACTGGTCAATGCTTGCTAGCTGGTGGTAAGTGTTGAGATGAACTTTAATTATTACTCATTTAGCCATGAATTAATCAATGATATCATTTTGCTTAAAATCATGGCTCATTAATCTGTGTCTTTTACTCCTTTATTCCTTCTAGTAGGGAGTAAGGGATAAGTTAGGTCACTATCCCTAATGACTTAGTGAGACTTGAGTAATATAATTTTTTTTGATCTGCGGTGATGATTCGCTTAGTCCATTCGACAGGTTCAAAATCTGGAAATTGAAATGCTTTACTAAACCATTAAATTACATTATCATGTGGTAGCAGCTATTATATATGGGGTATTGTCCTTGAGTAAGTTATAACTTAAGCATGTTGTTAAGTATGCATTAAGACATTGATCATGCATTTTTTTTTATGTTTGCTCTTCCGTATTTTCTTGCTATTTATTGGATTTTTGTGTTTTAGATTCTGGTTCTTCTGAAGTGATTGAATCAGTTACTGAGCAACCAGAGCCTGAACAAGAGGTTTACTATTGTCATTGAGGTTTGAGAATTTTAGTTTATAACTGTTGTATTTCATTTCATTCACTTTTCTGCATTTATTAAGAAAAATCTCTCTTGTAGTTGTCAGTTCTTGATCAATATTTTACTATGTTTTCTTAATAAACATCGATCAGATCTAGTTGGTAGCGTGGTTGTGTTTTCTTAATTAATTTTCGCATCTGAAACTTGAGGTATAGTCTTAGAATGATGAAAACCTATGGAAGTAAGGCGGTGCCGATTTACTAGGTTGGCCTAGGTATCATGGGTATCCGGTGCCGACTAATGCAGGTTAGCCTAGGTGACTTGAAAAACCAAGATGCCGGTTAACCTAGGTTGGTGTGGGTAGTCTCGATACTTAGGGTGCCGACTAATGCAGGTAAACACAGGAACCGTGATGATTCTTATGGTACATCGACGGTAATTTATTTTATTTTACTCGAGATGGCAAACGTTGATTATATTTGTTTATATTTTTATGCAATTTCCCATATATTATATACTATGTAATAATTGCGTGCGTAACTTATATAGATAGCAAGTAAGCGAGATGGCGAGGCACCGTCTTCGCCGCCGTCATCGGCGTCGCCAAATGCGTCTGGATCTCCGATCAAGGTGGTACGCAGCGAGAAGGCGAGGAATATCCAAATTGCCCTCGGGCGCATGACGATCACGGAGGTCGATGGCGTCGGGATCCCGCCGAGTCCCAAGAAAGCAACGCGAGATTCGGACCGTCTGCGGGTACTTGTAAGGAGCGGGTCCCCATAACCACCCCAACACAGAAGTGTCGGCGGATGTACAGAGAGACCGGTTGTGGTGAGCTTTACGCCTCGTTCACTTTCCACAAGCGAGACCGGACACGTGTGCAATGGCACGCGCGCTCGCGATGTGCCACGCGTGGAGGACCTTCAAGAGCCTGCTTGTCACGCGATATGTGAACACTGGTCGGACGCCCTTCACGAAGTATCCTTTCTTGTCGCGGGATACATGGGATGCCTTCGTGCGGATGAAGACGACTGCCGAATTTCGAGGAGCAAAGTGCGGCGCACGAGCTCTCGGGCCCAAAACACTCACCCCACAAACTTCGGCACCGCCTGGTACGCGGTAAAGCCACGAAGTGGGCGGCGGAGGACGAGACCGCATGCCGACCGTTTCTTTGGGATCCCGACGGCCGCTCGAGTCCAGTTAAGAGCGAGGGCATCGACCACGTCTTGGACAACATCTCTTTACGCAAACCCGGCGACGCGAGCGGTGTCCCAACGCTGGTAAATATGTCGAACCACTTAGTTGTTAATAAGTCCATAACTTCATGGTGTCTATAATAACATGATGTCCTCTTGCGAGAAGCATTGACTTCCGCATCTTCCCAAGGTTCCTCGAAGTGGACGGGAGAAGGATGTACTATCTACGTACCGGGAAACAAGGAGCACCGGGTCGAGCGCGGCGTTGGGGTTTACGTACCTTGGAGGATGGATTCCCACACGACTCGCCACATATAGGAGTAGGAAGTGATCCAAGGACCAAGACCTGGCCTCGGTGGAACATGTCATTATTGAAAAATTTCAAGGACAAATAACAAGTTTACGTAACCAAGTAAATGAACTCATGAGGCGCAAGCCGCCTATTAATTTGGGAGCAAGTCCTCCTCAACATCGAGATGGCGTCGCGTCCACACATAATTGGACATGACGACGTGCAATTACCGATCGGCGACATCGAGGTAATGTACATCTCGGAATGCTCCAAATATAGACATATAGGGCGCCTTAGCTAATTGTGTACCGTTTTGTAGGAGCCGACGCCGCAAGCTCCAAGTGAGGATGGTTGGGTCGATTGCTATTGAGGTTTGGGCGGGGTATGGTGTATCCATACCGGGAAGAAGCGATGCGACACGGTGCCCGGTGGCGAGGTTACGCCGAGTGCGGTGGACATGGTACATGACAATTTCATGGCCATCCGTGGAAATTCCCCCGAACGAAGAAATCACAACACTAGGGGATGCCGTGCACACTTTTATCCAGTGGCCCAAGAAGGACATCGCTCGACCTGCGATGAGGCGATATCGTCACGACCGCCGCCTCCAATAGGACCCTCGATGAGTCCGCCCCAGCCTTCGCTTCAGAAGCCCGCCTCATCGGTTCCCGTCGAGAAGACGCCGAAGGGACAAGACAAGCGTGTCACCATATCAGTCCCTGAGTCATCTCCAGAGAAGACGTACCGCAGGCGTCTCGTTACGGGCAAATCGATATCGAAGAAGATTCAAGCGCCTGCCAAGCCCGGGCAATACTCCCTTGGATATCCGTTGGTCTCTGACAAAGAACTAACCGGCTCGGGACTAGCTTGTCAATCTTTGCATGAGTGGTACATGCGCAAGACCCAAGAGGAGGGGAGCCATACTGGAATCAGCGTCAGATACGGGAGCGAGCATTTTCATCACGAGGCGGGCCACTTCGTCGTGGGCTTCGAGGACTTATTCGACCTATACAACCTAAGCGCCTCGGCGCCTCACTTCTACGATGTTGGACACGTAAGTGTGTACAATCAATTTCTACACTCACGTGATAGCGATAAATATCACAACTCATTCCTTACGTCAGGATACATTATGAAATGTGCCCGTCGAATCAACGAACGGTGGGTTTCCTCGACCCATACGTGATCTCGAGCAAACAATAAACCAAGGCGCATCCTCGTCGAGAATTACATAAAATGGGATTGCTTGCTCGAGCGGCAAGGAGTACATAATGGTGCCGTACAACCAGAAGTAAGTGCTTCACTACTTGCTACACAAAATTCGTTTGAACATATATAGGTTTATGACTATAGCGACATACATGAGTAGGTTCCACTGGATTCTTGTGATTATTGTGCCAAAGAGGAACATGGTATTGTACCTTGATTCTCTACTCAACAAAACCATGACTTCACCCTTCTTAAAGGAATACTCGAAAGATACGATCATTTCCTCCGCACATAATTGTATTGTAGTCTTCCTTCATTTGAAATGGACGAGGATAACTTTTGGAATCATGTAGGGCGTTCATCGGCTATGTTCTTGAGGAGGTTTATACAAGGAGCAGCGCCACACTAACCCACAAGATGCGATTTCGGTGCGCGATACAACACAATAATAATATATCATACTCGTAAATATTGCGTCTCGAATGATTGTACCTATATATGTATATCCATTTTTGCGGTCTGCTTGAAGAAAACAAGATCACCTATCGCATTCTCGTATGCCATCATATGCGGTTATTGATTAATTCCACGACACACGATCCCGGTAGGTCAATCTCGCTATAGTTATTTTCTAATTATAAATTTAAATATATATTCTTACTACTTTACTCTTGCTAGCGACAGGACTTGAACCTAGAGTTAAAAGCACTCCAGAAGAACGAGGTCACACATGTTCGAGGGTTGCTCTGCAGCTTCATCAAGTCGGAAATCGTTAACCCCGACAGAGAGTTTCACGTCGTCGACTAGTTGTAATTGATTCAATATTGTAACTCACTTTGACTAGTTGTAATTCAATTTGTAACTCTAGCGACAATACTTCAAACATTCTTTTTTAATTGATTTTGAGTTAAATGAACACTTTGAGATGTCAACAATAATCTGTGATGTAGTTGTTTCTGCTTGTTTGTTTTCAGAGGGCATGGCTAGCAATTCCTGAGGCTAGCTGAAAATACGACAAAAACTAGTTAGTGGAAGGACATATCACAGACGGTTTAAACCAAGAACCGTCAGTGATATGCAAGCCTCCTGAGCGGTTCTTAGCTCAAACCGTGCGTGATCTTGAAGTATCACAGATGGTTTTTAATAGAACCGTCGCGATATCAAATATCACGAGCATTCTATTAAAAACGTCGTGATACTTGATATCCTGACGGTTCTATTAAAAACCGTCGTGTTAAACTTATCACGACGGTTGAAAACCGTCTCAGTGATAACCGCTTTGTTATCACGGACATAAAAATTGAGACGGTTCAAAAACCGTGCGTGATGACGATTCGAACAAATGCGTGATAAGGTTTTCTGTAGTAGTGGTTGCATAATGCATATTTCACTAATGTGGGTCATGTTATGTGGACTTTATGCCAGAACATGGTTTGCTTATATATTTGTGTGTGAAGGATGCTCGATTTCGTGGATTGCAATGCTAATCCCTGGTTAGACCACGCTTATAGTGTTGGTCAGACTGCTCTTCATCTCAGCCCAAAACACTTCTATTGGAAAATCCAAGTGGCTACCCTAGCCCGGTCGGACCGCACCACCGATCTAACCGTTCCCCATAAGCCGGTCAGACCGCACTTGACTAAAACACAGTCTAACCGATGCGCAAGGCCAATCGAACCGATGCGTAGGGTCGGTCAAACAACCCTAATTTGACAGCAACCGAAAACTCAGAAGCTCTCCCAAAAACACACTCAAACCACAACACCACTTGCATAACAATGTCAATTACTCATCATAAACCATGGGGTGACCTCCACATACACCTATTACATACCTCCATACGAGCCCAATATGACAAGTTTAATCATCTTCGTTCATTGAAAATGGCATGAGCAACACCGCTTTGTGTTCCTATAGGTAAATACTTCATTTTTTTCATCGTTTTGGACACCGACATGGTTTCAATATGCATGTTTGAAAATTATTATCACTTTCATGAGTACATGCATAATATCAAAATCGTTTTGATGAAAAATCTACTAATATCACTTTCATCTCATAAATCTAAATATTGTATATGTATACTAGTACATGCATTCTAGTACGACAAGTAAAATGGAACAGAGCAAGTACAAAATAAGCAAAGTTTAGTTGTATATCCAAATTATACAATTGCCACACTTGCATAAAACAAAAAAAGAATATATAGATCCATTTTACCTCCCTTAATAATTGCTTGAGTCCAAAAAACTCAACTCCAAAACTGTTCATTTTTTATTTTCCAACTCTCAAAACCGGTGCAAAACACCCCACACCCCACCCCAGTTTTTACTAACTAATCATCCCGGTAGACAAGCCTATGTTGACGTGGCATCAAGTGGCGTCCTAATCAGCAACAACAAATAAAAAGGTAAATATTATATTTAGACCATATTCAAACATGTCAAAACTCTCCCCTTTCCTCTCTAAAAATGGTTGATGTTCTTTTTATAGGCAGCTGACGCCATTTTGAAGGGGAAGCACACCCTATTCTTGGAGCCCTTTTCTCTGGCAAAGTGCCGAAAGGATAGTCCCGGGTCCTAAGGCCATTTCATGCACGTCTCAGTTCTCTAGACCCCCAGAACGCCAACCCTGCAGCAATCTGCCATCCACGTTAGGTTGTGTTGTTTATTCTATAGACAAGTCCACCAATCTGAACCATGCCACGCCTCTCGTTGCTCTTGCTGGCCGTTCTCGCTGCCGCGGCAGCGTTCCGGCGCACCACCGTCGATGCAAGGATCGTCGACGGCCTGCGGGTGGCGTACTACGACCGGACATGCCCCGAGGCGGAGAACGCCGTGCGCGACATCGTCAGCGCCGACATTAACAACGACCCCACCATCGCCGCCGGCATCATCCGCATCTTTTTCCATGACTGCTTCGTGAAGGTAGCTAACCATAATTCCTAGCCAGCTAGCTCGATGGATCACATACTGCATGCATGATGGCTTGATGTGTTGCATGCTGTCATGTGCGCGCAACCAACTAGGGTTGTGACGCGTCCATTCTTCTGGACGAGACGCCGTCGGGGGCAGAGGGAGACACGGAGAAGGACTCGCCGGCGAACGGCTTCACGCTCAACGGCCTGAGCACCATCGACGTCGCCAAGGCGACCATCGAGACCCTGTGCCCGCGCACCGTCTCCTGCGCGGACATCCTCGCCTTCGCGGCCCGCGACGCCGCCGTCGCCGCGGGCCACTCCGGGTACGATGTCGCCGCCGGCCGCCGGGATGGCCGGACCTCGATCAAGTCCGACATCCGCGGGAACCTCCCCTTGCCCAGCCACAACGCCGCGGAGCTCAGCAAGCTGTTCGCCGAGAAGGGGCTGTCGCAGGAGGACATGGTGGTGCTCTCCGGGGCGCACTCCATCGGCGGCGCACACTGCTTCATGTTCTCCGAGCGCCTGTACAACTTCTCGGGAAGGAATGACATGGACCCGGCGTTGGACCAGGGCTACGGCGGGCAGCTCCGGAACATCTGCCCGGCGCCGGGCCGCATCGACGACCCAGAGAGCGCCCCCAAGGTGGCGTTCGACGCGCGGTCGGAGCAGAGGCTGGACAGCTCGTACTACAGCGAGCTGCTGGCCGGGCGAGGGCTGCTGTCATCAGACAACGCGCTGGTGGAGGACCCGGCGACCCGCGCGACGGTGGAGCAGATGGCGTGGGACGTCGCGCTGTGGCACCGAAAGTTCGGCGAGGCGATGCAGAGGCTTGGCATGGTGGACGTGCTCGTCGGCGAGGGCGAGGGCGAGATCAGGCGGGACTGCCGTGCGGTGAACGGCCCAGAGGAGGTGTCGCAGTTTCTGCCGAGTTTTTTCTGAGGTGTACGTAACGTACGTACAACGGCCTCAGCCATGAGCCATCCGTGCATGCAACTTGGAGAATCTAATCGTAGCACATTGATGTGTTTAACTATATTATCGGGGGGCGGAATGGGAGATCTCGAGTAATTTATTCATGAAAATTTTGAAGGCCATGAGTGAACTCCTCTTTTTTCTTTCTTAGCGGAGGTTAGACTGTGGTGCTATCATCACAATCAATGTTGCTACCATTACAAATACAAGTATACAGAAAACCTGGTGCCTGCTATTAAGCCACATGCATGCACCTCTATCTATTGGGTGATACCTGCTTAGCACACGACGTTTGGCATCCTGGGGTACAAAACATGTATTGAAATCTGTGAAACATTTACCAAGCTCCTGAATCGCATTAACAAATTATATTCCTTGGACATACCTCCTCTTCCAATGATGAAAAATTACCTGGCAGTCTGACTCCAAGATCACCTGCTCTAGGTGCCAATTAATACCATTTGGATGACACCTCTGAGTGCTAAAGATTGTGGAATCTATAATAGCAGTAATATTTTTTGGGGAACGACTATATAACACTCAGCTAAAAATTTAAGAAATTTCAGTCAAATTTTAGGCCATTGGATCAAATTCGACACCTATCATGATGGGCTGCCGCGTGGATTGCCCACAGTTCACAATTTCGGTAATTTCATTACCCTCCGAAATAAATATGATTCGTTCAAAAAAATTCAAAAATATTTGAATTTGGAAAAATTATGTCCTAAATTCGGCAACATTTGAATTTGGATAAAATTCAATCAAATTTCATCCAAATTTCAAGCCCCTATTTGAAAACTCACCAAAATTATGAATGAAATTCCGAAATTAAGCTATTTTCGTTCATTTCGTTACCCTTCGAAATAAATTTCAAAATAAAATTGTTTTCTCTGGTACTGCCTCTCCCTTATTTCTTTCCCACCCCATCAATCCTTGTCGTGACACACGACCACCCATCCCATCACGATGCGCTGCTGCCCTACCGCAGATGCCCCTCCGACCGGTCACCCTCTAGCCCTCCTCCTTGTGTTAGACGCGACGCCTTCTCTCCTCAAGGCTCTCTCCTCAAGGCTCTTTCGCGTCCTCCGCTACCACCACAGTTGTCTTCTCCATCTCCAACGTTCACCCCCACTCTTCTTGTTCCTTGTTGTCACCTTGGGCAACGGTAGACAATGCCTTCTGTGCATCTCGCCTTCTCTCCTCGCGACTTTTGCGTCCTCCGCCACCACCTCAACTATTTTCTTCATCTGAGATATCCTCCCCCACACACCTCTTGTTCCTTGTTGTCGCCTTGGGCGATGGTAAATAGTGTCTCGTGTGCATCTCCTTAACATAAGGAAATGAAGTCGGAGATGGAAAAGAAGACTGAGCACCGTGATGCGAATCATGATGTTGGTAGCGAGGAATTCGACTATAATAATTTGAAAAAAAAAAAGAGGGGTGCACGACCTTGCGCTATCCATCGCGCGAGCGGCTAGTCTCTCCCGAGCATAACTAGCTAAGATCTTCATTCTAGTGTGATCAAGACATCAAATACTCGAAAGATAATCTAGCACAAGTGACCAAATGGGAGACACTTGTCCCGACTTCGTGGATTCAAATCAAGCCTTCCTATAAGAAATCCAGCGTCTATAGAGTGTCCAACGTTGACAAGTGGGCTTAACTTGTTAGTCAGCCAGATCTGCAAGCCACATGACATCGAACTCGAAGGCTTGAGTTGGGACCGGAGACTAAAATGGTGTGCATGAAATATTGAGGGTTTCTTAAAAAAAGAAATAAATATTCTGGGTTTAAGTCAGACCGGCAAAGTTGAGCGATAGAAAAACAAGAAAGAACAAAAGACCATGACCCAAATCGAACCTCGAGAAAAACCAGAAAGAAATGAAGAGAGCCAGCAAGCAGCAGATGACAACTACACATCGCAGATATCACACCATCACACACAATTGCGAATACTAACTCAGGTAACCAAATAAGCTTCTGGTCTAATCCAGGTTTCCAACATAGAAGCACTAGCATCACAAGCAGCACCTACCCCCATTCTGCCCCCTAGTCATTCCAACCCACCACATTCCAAGATGCAATTTTCTTGCCAATTGTCCACAATTCCACATAGTCCAACACGCAGTTTCCATTCTATAAGACACAAGAGTGACCATTACAGAATATCGAGACTGACAGGACAGAGGGGAACAAACGGAACAAAACAGATGAGCAAAGTCAGCTGAGAGCGACAACCTGTTAATATGGTCAACTCTCCTAACGTCTCGGGATTTCTCAGTTGGAAACAATAATTAGACTAGTTTAGCAAGGTGCCTGCAAGCCTCCTCATGCACCCACATCATGTTTCTACAGATCCAGCATCGCCCTGTTTGTTGCGGCCTCCCTCTCCGCTGAACTCTCCGGTCCAAATGGTGTTGGAGATTCCATGGATTGTGGTACTACCACATGAGGAGCTATAGGAGCTTGCCCAGCCGTAGTCACACTCTTCGATGACAAGTCACGGTTTGAAACCCTGGTTGCTACACGAAGAATACCCATTTCTTGTGTGCTGCTCCCAGCGATAGTTGCAGTTGTGGTGACAGTCCCCTGGGTGAGCCCAGAGGGCTTGGCAGCTTGTCTGGGTTTCTTGGCCCGGCCACGCTTTTCAGAAGGGACTGGCAAAGCTTCAGGGGTGGCATTATCGTCACTCAGCAAACTCTTCCGATGAACAGAACAGAAATCCGTCCCCCATTTTGCGCTCGTGTTGCATCCTTGGAACTTGCACCGACTGCCCCCACCATGCCTAATGCAGAAATCTGTCCGTCCTTGTGCACTCTTTGTACATCCTTCAGATTTGCACCGCCTTCCTCCACCATGCCTGATGCAGAAGTCTGTGTTCCCTTGAGCACCCTTCCTACACCCTTCAAATTTGCATCGCTTGCCACCACCATGCCTAACGCAGCAGTCACTGCGGCCTAGGCCACATGCTGCGTTTGGGCATCCAGGAACAGTGCACCGCTTCCCACCTCCATGGCCAATGCATAAAGGTGTGCCTCCATGTGCAGTTTTCGTGCAGCCCCGTACCATGCAGCCCTTTGTACCACCACTATGTAACTTACAGTACAATGTGTTCCCCTGGGCTTGCCTGCTGCAGTTCTCGTGCTTGCAAAGCATGTCTGCCCCATGGAAGATAAATTGCCCAGTGTCACCTTGAGGGTTCCCAGAACTATCCTTCAGTTTGCATCGATCATCCCCCTCATACTTGATGTGTACCCCTTGTTCAGTGCATGGCAGTGTACTGGAACCAGGTTCATTACACTGGATGCCTTTAACAGGGGACATGAATAAATCTGAGCTCTTACGTGCACTCTGGAGGTGACCAAGCTGTTGGCATGAACGCCCTCCATTGTGACTATTGCAGTACACTACCCTTCCATCGACAACCTCATTGTGACTATTGCAGTACACTACCCTTCCATCGACAACCTCATTGCAACCAGGTTGCTGGCAACTTTTCCTGTCTATTTTACAACAAAGCAACACATAAGAAAGATATAAGGTATAAGGAATATCAATATGAAAAATGACATACAAATAATAACTGATACCACAACACCAAGTACTAAATGACAAATGATAATTGATCACATCAATATATCATATATTTGGACTGGCACTCAGAGTCACAGGAGATGATGTCTATCTACAGTTACAAACACATCAAATGTAGAGGTAGATTCCACACAAAACAAGAAATGCCAGAAATTAACTTCATCACTAGCTTGAGGTAAAACTTGCACAACCAGTGGTAATGTGGATTCAATACCAAAACACTGGAACACAAAAAAGACACGAACAGTTTTTTCTATCTGGTATAAACATGTATCCTTGCAAAATCACAGGCTTTGAGGGTACTGAGGCATGGAGAACATACCACCGTGAGAATCATCTGCCATGCGCTTCTGTACCCAAAACAATAAACCACAAAAAATGTCAGAATATTATGATTATACCGGAAAATAGTACTTAGGAGTTAGGACTGACAAAGTTACCTTTATATGAGCCATATGGTCATGTCCCATTAAGATTTTATGTTTAGCTGCACCTGTTCCAAGCATAACATGTCAATAAACTAAACTGAGCTAGCATCTAATCAAATTAGTAAATTATAGGACTGATTAGAGAAAATACCATGAGGAAAAGAAGGCTCCAAAACATACACCTGCATGAGTGTTAATATACATGTTAAAACAATTAAGAGGATCGTGGTTCAAGATTAAGTGATCTATGAAACAGCACAACTTAAATTGTTGAGAATAGGGGAAAATTACCCCTTGCCAAGAAGCATGAACATGTCCAATCATTGAGATTGGTTGCTCTAAGCACAATATACATGGAGAATGAAAACCACATTATTTGCGGGCCATAAATTTCAGTTTCAGTATCGCACATATGAAAAGTTTATTAGATAGCAATATTTGCTGACCTTTTTGTTCTTGGCTACCAGTTTGATAGCTGGTTTGTGGCATAGAAAAACCAAGTGAATGAGATAAGCTGGTTCTTATGTTGTGAGCAATTAGAGGTTCGTTATTACACTCCAGTCGTTTCTGATTGTAACCAAATGCTGGTGTCTGTATTGTAAGCTCCAATCCAGTCTTCAAAGCTTGGGAACTCATCAAATCTATACAGTACGTTCTTACAATCAACAATTCGAACTAGATGAGAGTAAAAGACTGCAAGTAGTTTCAACAGCAATTAAGTACATTAGAACAAACATGATCAGATTTTGATGAACAATTGCACATATCACCGCTTCAAGGACATACAGTATTGATTTTTTTTGCCTAGAGTGTTCCTTCATTCCACAGAGAACAAGCTACAAACGGAATTTACCTACAGATCCAAGACTGGCATTTTAAACCATGCACTAAAATGAACAGAGTGCTTATGCAGAGTTGCTTAGTCACAACATAATGGACCGATCACACATATTTAACCATGTGTATGATAAATTCTTTTAGAAATGTCCACGGGAGGCCAGCGATGTCCTCAAGTCCTAACAAGATTAAGGGATACTGTTCTGCGAACAATTAGAGCTAATGTGTTTGCAAACAGAGAAAACAGTAGGCTTCATGCAACTCATAACAATTTATACTATGCCTTGTCTACATTGTCCAAACTCCCAAATTTTGATATTGCTGCCATGCATTTCAATTTCTACATTAAACTCCAAACAAATATGTGTCAATGAGCAACCTCAGATTTACCTCGAACTAGTTCGATTTCGACCAACTCATCTGCAGCAATTTCCAATCTTGGATGTCATTGTTGGATCTCTCTATTCATTTTGATCATCAGTTTGGATTGAGGTTGTTAGTAGCTTTTCATACATTACACATTTTTTTATTTTAATATTTCATTTTTCCTATACACCGTTTTTAAAGATTTTCCTTTGTCTTTCTAATTCATTTCATTGTTTGTAACTACCAATTCAACAATTTCTCTCCTCTCATCATCATGTTATGCATCATCTCCTCCCAGACAATTATATTAACACCTTAAAGTTAGGAAGTGAAACGGAAAATCATGATAGGGATCATAAGGGATACTGTTCTGCGAATATATGAAAAATTAGAAGGCAAAGGAATCATAAGAAACATCTTCTTAACATTTTTCTACTGTTAGTATTTTACAATAGCAATCACCCAGCTATGATGACTTTAAATAGTTATGTAGTAAAATGTTGATCAAGAACTGATGACTACAAGAGAAATTTTGCTTAATAAATGCAGAAAAGTGAATTAAATTAAACACATTAGTTATAAACCAAAAAACTCAAAACATCTAGGGTGCATACTTAGTCAATTTCACTAGTTAATTAAGACAAATCACAAAATTCAGTATGGTAAAATGTAGGAAGGAGTGAAAAAAACTAGTGCACAGATATAACCTAAATATGGGTCACGTAAGGGGAGGGCGTGTCAGTTTGCAAATATCTAGCTCTTCCTCCAACTAATGAACCTTCACACACATTTTGTAATACCCCGTTTAATTAAAAGAAATAGAAAAGGGAATTAAAGAGAAAAGAGAGAATTAGAGGAGGAAGTGGGCCGCGGGTCCAGGTCCTAAAACGAACCACTTTGGATTCAGAATGGGGGCCGGGCAGCCGCCACATACAAGGATGGGGGAGCCGAGCCCTAGCCCTCCTGCTGCCCTAGTCGCCGCCACCACCTCCTCGCTTTCTGCACTTGCCTGCTGACCGACATGCCTTCTTGCTTGCCGCCACCTTGCGGCGCCAGTGCCAGCGCCTCGACCTCTTGTGCCAAGCAGTCGTCTGTGCCATGCTAGCCCTAGCTCACCACACTTGTGCTGTTGTTGCTGCTTCGACTGCCGCTGCTGCTGCAAAGGTGAAGCAAGGGGACGGCAAGGAAGGAAAATGAGAGAATGGAAAGAGAAGAAGGAGAAGAGGAAGAAGAGGGAGGAAATTAGGGCTTCATGATCCAATCTTGTTCGTCGTCCGATTTCGAGAGGTAACGATATGGAAATCCTTACTATGTTATTAGGTTGCTATTTATTCAAAGATTAGGGTACATCGATAGAGGGAATTGGTAATTTGGTGATACCCTGTTTTGGTTAATTGCGCTGCTAAGACTTGCGAGAGTTTTGGGGTACGGTATCTATGCCCTATTTCATAAATTTTCCATGTTAGGTAAGTTGTACATTATTGTTTAAGCTTTTCATAGTGTAAAATAACTAGATTTGGTTAAGCGGTGTAAAGGCTATAGCTTCTAGAGCGTTGTTGTCCAGAATTCTATCGCCGTTAACAACAATCGTGTAGTTTCCTTTATTTTGAACAGTAGATTATCAAATTAAATTATGACCAAAACTAGTATTAATTATATAACTTTCCATAGTTTCTAGAGGTAGGGTTTGCTATTTTTCATATGGTAGAAAAATATATATAAAATTGTTAAGTATGTTGTTCATTGACATTCCAGATTGACTTTTAAGGTCAAAAATGGGGATTTTGACGACAAAATCAGAGAATTTGCATAATTAGGAATGCGTAGAAAACTTTGTATAGATTTGTAGAAAAGATAGAGTTTGCTATGTTTAGATTCCAGGATTAACAATTATGGTTATTTGATCACCGAGACAGCGAGTAGGTTGTCTGGTGAAGAGAGGTTAATTGAGTCGGGTTTACGTGTAAGAGCGATATTGAGTTTTTTTATCTTAATGCACTATTGTTGCATCTTTTTTAGGTGAATCATTAGCTTTGTCCGGGGAATGTTGCTTCGAGTTCGGTGCCGCCTTTGTATCATTCCAGTTTCCATGGCTAAAAGGCATTTGGTAGAGCGGTAAACATCGGTTTGCTTGCTACTTGTCTTTAGAATTAATTTGCCATGATATATTTGTTTATTACAATGTCATGATGATGATATGAAAATGATGACAATATGATGATTATGAAGATAATATGATCATGATGATGACATGGTAATGATGATAACACGATGAAAATAGATAATGTTAATGGATTATGGAGAACGTTGCATCAATTGCATTCATCATAACAAGATTGCATATGAGCCAGGTCGGCGAGGACGTTATATAACTATTCCGGTGAGGTCAGTGAGAAAGTTATATGACTAGTTCGGAGAGTTCTAGATAAATACCTACTTCGGTAGGGACTCCACTGGAGTGGAGGATAGAACCCGTATGAAAAAAGACGGGACAAGAGTGGTTCATTGACGAGTAATCACTCCACTATACCGGTATAAGCTAAGAGATGTATGTGTGGACATATAGTATAGCCAAGCATTGTGTCATCAATAAAAGATGAGACAGTAAACTTGTGATACCCTCGGTCGGATGAGTCGACCGCCGAGGATGCAAAGGAGACCTCAACGAGAATCAAGCACAACAAACCATACCAATATATTGCATGTGGTAGAAGTTACAAAACGGCCTCCCCCTCCCCATTTACAAGGGGTCCTATTTATAGAGTGAGAGGGGGAGATATAGTTACATCGTTGCCCTCAGGGCTTAGTTTGCTCCGGAATACTTCGTCCATCGCGTCAAGTGGGTCTTGCCATGTCCAAGATACATGACATTGTCGGCCTTCCGTCTATTCGGGTGTCGACGGGACCTCGACGAGTGGCTACCCCGGACCGGGTCCGGAGTGGATTCGCCGACGTGTCACTCCTCGCCGAGGTTGTTCCTTGGGTCTCGTCTGGGTTAGTCCCCGGACGAGCCCCAACATGTCACGCCATGCCGAGGTTGGTCCCCGTACCTTGTCCAGGATCGATCCCCTAATGTGTCATGGCTTCACGAGGTTAATTATTGGACCTCGTCCGGGGTTAGTCCTTGGACCTCGTCCGGGGTGGATCCTCCAACGTGTCACACGTTGCCGAGGTTGGTCCTCGGACCTTGTCCGGGGTGGATCCCCCGATCTGTCATGCCTTCACGAGGTTAGTCCTCGAACCTCATCCGGGGCTGGTCCCCGGACCTTGTCCAGGGTGGATACCCTGATGTGTCATGCTTTCACGAGGTTATCGTCAGCTCGAGGTAGTGCGGGGACCCTCCCCCCAACACATTGCATACATGAAAAGATGATGTTAAATAATTACATGAATGATGATGTTAATTGAGTACATAAATGATGATAATGATCTACTTAAACGATAAGCTATTTGTTTATTGTTCTATTACGTATTTGCTGGGTCTTAGACTCACTCATGCTTTGTTGTTTTTCAGTGATCATTGAAGGCGACATGCATAGGATAGAAGTAGCACATATGCATCACATGCTATCACCCACAATGTTATCATTAGTTAGTTGCTATTATTACATCTAGAGACTTAATGCTTTTATCTATAGTTGACTAGTAGACAAAGTTATCATTAGCTTAGTGATTGGAACTTGGTTGATTTAATTATGGTTTGTTTATTTAGTTATTGCTAATCAATGTTCCGGGACGCATGGTTATAGGCGTTCTCAGGCGCGTGGCCTCGAGTGTTCTTAAGCGCGTGGTCCCAAGCTGTGTGAAAGTTAATCCTTTATACATTTATATTGTTATGATTCTTGAAAGGTGGCCCGTTGTGGGTTTTATTCCATGCATTGGTTGCTGGAATTATAAGTAAATGTGGTTTAAATTATAGTGAAAATGGTATATGTGACATTCTGAGCTCAGTGTTAAGCTAGGGTGTTACACATTCAGGGACGGAGCATGGCCTCGGTCAACTTGGGCCATGGCCCCCAGCATTTCAGAAGAAAAAAAATTAACATGTATGCAGTCTACAACTGACCCAATTTGATTAGGTCAAGTCCATCTAGAAGGCCAATTGTTGTTGTTTGTTACTAGTTACGATACTACTCAGTGAGACAGCGACTTCAATCGTGTGACGGCGAAGCACGGAAGCAGCAGACGAGGCGCTGGCCGTTGGTGCGTCGCGTGCTTGCCGCGGACGCGGGCCCATCAGTGAGATGCGCAATTGACAGCTGAAGGGCCAAATCTGTACGCCTCGCAGGGCGTGGAGCCAGTAGTGAGTAGTGTGCTTCTGAATTTGCTTTGATCTTTGGCCCCTTGAGATTTTGCTCAAACTCCGTCACTGTACACATTTGATCAGAGCATAAATGCGGAGGAAGAGTAATGAATGGTAGCCAAGTGCTTGGCTTGTTCTTGAGTGAGAGGGAAACATACTTAGGGAAAAAGCACTACACACCTATGAGCAAAAATACAATTGCCTCAATGTTTCAAGTCAAGAAGCATTTGTATGGTGTACAGCTATAGAAAATTGCCCACATCTGAATGACTTGTCATTTGATTATTTATAGGATGAATAATCCCATGTGATGATTGTATAATTAAAACGGAAAAGTGGAGCATCTAATTTTCTGGCTTAACAGTCTAATGAATATGCAATCAACACACAACTCTGCATAAAATCGTCAGCAATTCAGCATGAAATGTACTGGTTTCCTTTCCATTCACTTTTCCTTCTTAAAATGAAGTTCAACACCTATTACATAAAACTCATTTTTCTTGTATTTTCCTAAGAAATGAAAATTCCAGATTTCTTGAAACATAACGTCCAACGAACATCATGTGGATATTAAATCATAAGTCGGAGTGTTCAGAGCTCTGTACACCATATTATAACCACGAATAAATGATCTGTCCGTATCAACATCTTTATAAAAACATTCTGAAACTAACGATCTTGCTTTAGCAGCAACAAGAATAGTCAAATGATGTTTGTACAGTTTCAGCTTGTCAGCATCAAGTGTACCTGTTATTCAAGTCTGCAATAAAGAAACTGGCAGCTAAACCACCAGCTTGCTTAGAACACTGAGGGGCAACAAAGATATAAACGATAGGAAACTAAAATGCAATTAGCCACACATAACAGGGGACCACTGCAGCTCAAAAGCGTAATATTTCTTCTGCTGTTTGTACAGCAACCAACTGATTGATAGTTGTCTAACCATAAACCTTTGCTTATGCAAAGCAAATAAAATTTAAAGGTACAAAAAAAAGCAACCATCAAGATGCACACTGCATCGACTAGGCCTCAAATAGCATATACGCTTATAGGTCTCTCTCTCTCCCTGAAATTAATTATCAAAACTGTATTAAACGAAGTACCCAACATACGGCTAGCTACCTAAACATCATATGAACAAAAATTGAAGCATCTATTGCATAAACCTTTACTGCTCTGCCATGATTAATTATGGCCCGCAATGTGATCTGTTAAGCTCCAGTTATTAGAACACAGCAATCACAAAACAGATGAGCAAGCACATGAGCAAGAAACGGAAACATACAACATTATTCAACATCGAGACCTCTGCGACATCATCTAAGCATGCCAACAAAACGTATCTACTAATCCCAAAAGAGGAAGAACAGAAAAGAAAGAAACCTCAGCAGCACAAAACCCCCAGAAGCCAAAATCCTAGGATCACCACCACCGATCAGCTAACGCCAAGCCGAATCAAGAAACAAGGCATTCTAACCACTCACGCCGCTCGCCTCAGATCTCTCCAAGAAAAGTAGAAGCACAGACAAATACGACCACAGCAAGAATTAGTAGCAACAATAGGAGTGATCAGAGGGTGTACCGAGCAAGAACGAGAGGCGGCGACTGGGTAGCGGCGGCGGCGAGGGGCGAGGGGTTGACGAAGGAGCGGATGGGAGAGGACTACGAAGGGTAAAGGCAAGAATGCCGAAGCAATTTCAGTAGTTAGCAATAGTTTTTTAGTGCGAGGAATTGGAAAGGGGTTTGAGGGTTGAAGTTGCAGCGGAGGAGGCATAAAAAATTGGAGATAGATGGGAGGAAGGCAGCTGATTGATTGGGCTGGTAACCAGCCGAAGTTCGAGCGAGCCTAGACAGTATCGACTTCAGCCTGACCTTGGCATTAAAAACGTTTCATTCTGAGCTCTAGGCTCATAATATAGACCTTGTTCAGTTTGATGCGCCTTCCATCCTATGAACGTGGAGGTCATGCTATTGTTTCGCGATGAGTAATCGACTGATCCTTGCATGTATTATTAAGAATTGAGTTCGGATTTGACACTAAACTGAATTCAGAAATGCTGTCAGGATGGAATCGATCGTACCGAGGTAGTCCTACCGGCCGAGGTTTAGCTGACCTGGGGTTGGTCTGACCGGCACAGGCCGGGGCCGCTGACCGATCTAGCCGGCTGTATGACTTTTTTTGTGGAATTAGGAGGAATGATTTAAGTCACCTGTGTAGGAGTGCCAGGAGGTTGGTTTGCATCAGATTTTATGAAAAATAGAGTTGCTACGCAAAAGTTGGTAGAGTTTGAAATTTCTAGAGAATGTGTTTCTACTAAGACTTGGAAATGGATTGAGAGCGATCAGACCGGTCATTGCTTGGCGGTCAGACCGGCCTTGTTAGCAGTTAGACCAGCCAAGGTAGCGTTCTAACTAGCTTTGGCCAGGATGATTTTTGTGTGGAATTTGTCTAAGGATATGGTGATGGTGCATATGTATTGCATGTTGTGTTTATGACTAATATAGGTCAGGCTGGAAAGAAATTGTGCCCAGAAATAATTTACTAGGTCTATTATTGTGGAGGAGGGTCAGGAGTCAACTATAGTAAACGACAAGGAAGGTGGGGATATGGTTTGGAGAACCAAGGTCAAGTGCGGTCATGGAGGCTGGATGAGATGGTTGGGCTCAGACAATGCGTAAGATGGACAAGAGCTATGGAAGGCACAAGTGGTCAAGGTCGAGCGGGACATCTGGTGCGCCAAGTGACTGTGGCTCATTTACAAGCGAGGACAATTCCGTGGGATCCAGATGTGTGAGAGGCTTCACGGGGAGTCATTGGGGCCACATGGAGGATGACGAAGCATAAGCGATTCCTCGAGGAGAAGGAATCGGGAAAGCTCAGTTGAGGGGCAATGTGGTCATTAGACCAAAACTAGAAAAGCGAGTGTTTTGCAAAACCGCGTGATGTGTACACGGCGGCCCGATCTTCCAATAGGTTCGATTTGTTTCGTCGTGAGGACATTGACACTTTGAGGCTTCCGACCCGCAGATCTTCACCTCACAATTCGCTACACCCGCACAGTTGTCGTTATCAATCACACTCGCACGCGATCGACCTTACCACGAGCGTTATGGTTCCTGAAAGCAATCGAAGCAACGCACAAGAACAAGATAGATGCAATCTGAAATATATTACGGATTTGGATGAAGTTCACAAAGTGGGGTTTCTCAAACCATAAACAGCGAAACTGCAAAGGCAGAATAATCTAAGAAAAAAAAATCCAACCCTAAACTGTGGTGGCTGCATGCAATATATAGGGGGAGAACATGAGAAGGTCGACCAAGGGTTGTGCTACCATGTGGAAAGGCGTACACATCCTGGGCTTTGACCTCGCCACGCTTGCAAGGCCTTATTAGGCCCAAAACGGTGACGCATCACCTTATTTCAATGTCTCTGACTAACTCCCAACGTGGTCGTCACTGGTCGGGGGCCTGGTCGTAGCACGTGAGACCTGGTCGTAGATCTGGCAGATCTGGTCGTAGAGCTTGCAGATCACAAAGAACTAGTCGTAGACGGTTTGGATCCTCTCCATCATTCCTAAGTAACAGGAGATCACAATTTTTAGGTAGCATACTATTTTGCATAGATAAATTATTAGCACCTAGAAACAAGCTCACCTCATAATCTAAGTAACGTGCACGAGCTCTTGTCATAGGACCTTGTAGTTTAGCAACCGGATCTAGAGGATTTTGTGTAGTGCGTGTATCCGAAGGAGTGATGTCCTCATCATCTTCCCCCTCTTGAATTGGAGTCGTTCTCGACTCAAAGTCATCTTCTTTTTCCACGTATGGCTTCAAATCTAAAATGTTAAATGTGGGGCTAACCCCAAAATTTGCAGGTAGTTCCAATTGATAAGCATTGTCATTGATCTTCTTAATTATTTTAAATGGTCCATCAGCTCTAGGCATCAACTTTGATTTTCTTAATTCTGGAAATCTATCCTTTCTCAAATGCACCCAAACTAAATCATCTAGTTCAAATTTTATTTCTTTTCTACCTTTACTTCCAGCAACCCTATACTTTTCAGTCATACGCTCTATATTCTCTTTAGTTGTTTCATGCAACTTAAGAATAAATTCGGCATGCTTCTTAGCATCTAAATTAATTTTTTCAGAGGTAGGCAAAGGTAGTAAATCAATAGGAGCATGTGGGTTAAAACCATACATTACCTGAAACGGACTTACCTTGGTGGTAGAATGTACCGACCTGTTGTAAGCAAACTCAATATGTGGTAAACACTCTTCCCACATCTTCAAATTCTTCTTTAAAACAGCCCGCAACATGGTGGATAACGTGCGGTTGACAAACTCCGTTTGTCCATCAGTTTGGGGATGGCACGTAGTAGAAAATAGCAGCTTTGTCCCCAATTTGTTCCAAAGTGATCTCCAAAAGTGGCTCAAAAACTTCGCATCGCGATCCGAGACAATAGTATTGGGCACTCCATGTAAGCGAACGATTTCCCTGAAAAACAAATCAGCTATGTTTGTAGCATCATCGCTCTTGTGACAATGTATAAAATGTGCCATTTTAGAAAATCGATCCACTACTACAAATATATTGTCCCTCCCCCTCTTTGTCCTAGGCAATCCTAAAACAAAATCCATAGAAATATCCTCCCAAGGGGCGCTAGGAATAGGAAGAGGCATATAAAGTCCATGTGGATTGAGATGGGACTTAGCTTTGTTGCATGTGGTGCAGCGAGCCACGTAGCGCTCGACATCGTGCCTCATCTTTGGCCAAAAGAAGTGGGCGGCCAGCACATCTTCAGTCTTCTTTGCTCCAAAATGCGCCATCAAACCTCCTCCATGCGCCTCCTGCAACAACAAAAGACGAACGGAGCTAGCTGGAACGCATAGCTTGTTAGCACGATAGACCAAACCATCAATCAACACATATTTATTCCACGTTTTCCCTCCTTTACAATGTTCAAGCACTTCTTTAAAGTCCAAATCAGTAGCATATAAATCTTTAATGGTCTCCAAACCAAAAATCTTATGATCAAGTTGAGATAACATGGTATAACGTCTAGAAAGTGCATCGGCAATCACATTGTCCTTACCTTTCTTATGCTTTATGACATATGGAAACAACTCAATAAATTCCACCCAATTAGCATGTCGTTTATTCAGTTTAGCTTGACTTCTAATATGTTTTAGCGATTCATGATCGGAATGTATAACAAATTCTTTGGGCCATAGATAATGTTGCCAAGTTTGAAGCACACGAACTAAATCATACAATTCTTGATCATAGGTAGAATAATTCAGACTAGGCCCATTTAATTTCTCACTGAAGTATGCAACCGGCTTACCTTCTTGAATAAATACACCACCTATCTCAATCCCGCTAGCATCACATTCAATCTCAAAAGTCTTACCAAAATCAGGGAGTTGGAGTAGCGGTGCTTGGGTGAGCTTCTCTTTCAATAAGTTGAATGCCTTCTCTTGCGCAGGTCCCCATTGCAAGAGCACTCCTTTCTTGGTCAATTCGTTCAATGGTGCGGCAATGGCGCTGAAATCCGCACAAAACGTCGATAGAATCCAGCAAGGTCGTGGAAGCTCCGCACCTGTGTCACAGTGGTAGGCGTCGGCCAGCTTTGGATGGCCACAATCTTTGCCCCATCCACCTTAATTCCCTGTGGTGTCACAATATAACTAAGAAACTCAACTCGATCGGTGCAAAAAGTGCACTTCTCGAGGTTACCAAACAAACATGCATCTCTCAAAGCATTAAAAACAACACGTATATGATTCAAGTGTAGCTCATGAGACTTGCTATAAATCAAGATATCATCAAAATAAACCACCACAAATTTTCCAATGAAAGAATGTAAAACCTCGTTCATCAATCGCATAAAAGTACTAGGTGCATTAGTTAGACCAAAAGGCATCACTAACCACTCATATAGTCCGAACTTAGTTTTAAAAGCAGTCTTCCATTCATCTCCTAATTTCATTCTAATCTGGTGGTAGCTACTCCACAAGTCAATCTTTGTGAAAATAATAGAACCACTCAACTCATCAAGCATGTCGTCTAGCCTAGGAATAGGATGACGATATCTTATGGTAATATTATTAATGGCTCTACAATCAACACACATACGCCAACTACCATCTTTCTTAGGAACCAAAAGAACAGGAACAACACAAGAACTAAGGCTTTTTCGTACGTACCCACGGTCCAAAAGATTTTGAACTTGTTGCTGAATTTCCTTAGTCTCCTCTGGATTGGTCCTATATGCAGCACGGTTTGGCAAAGTCGCTCCGGAGATCAAATCAATATGATGCTCTATCCCTCGAATAGGTGGCAATCCCGAGGGTATCTCAGCTGGAAATACATCCACATACTCCTGCAAAAGGTTAGCAACGGCAGGAGGCAAAGAGCTAGACATATCATTAAATGAAAATAAAGCATCTTTGCATATCAAAGCTTACCATGGCAGCTCATTATCACAAATTTCAGCAAGTTCAGATTTAGTAGCAAGCATAACACATCCCTTCAATTTAATTCCCTCGGACTTAGAACTAGGCGCCACTTTCTCCCGTTTAGGTGGGAAAACACGTTTTGCTACTTGCTGATTTTCAGAATCATGTTCATTGGTGTTTTTTCATTTTTAGCACGCTCTACTTCATGTTTCACAATTTCAGCGGGTGTCAAAGGCAACAACTTAATCTTCTTACCCCTATGTGAGAATGAGTAGGTATTAGCTCTACCATTGATGAGAATATCCCGACTACCTATGTGACAATTTCTTAACAAGTTTCTTTGTGTTTTCTGTGAGAATTTGGCCACTACGTAAAAGCAATACTTTGTGCTTTCTCAGGTTCGACAAGCTTAAAGTCTTTGGAACCGAGAGGGAGGCCGGAGCTAAAGCAATAGAGGAGTACAAGGAGGAGGGTAACCATATTTGTTGCCTAGTGATGAAGAATAAAAAGGTCAAAATGGTTGGGAAGGAGAAAGTCAAGCAGCCCATGTGACTGATCAAGGAGGAAAGAAGCTCGTGTGATGGGAGAGCAAAAGGGGAAGAAGCTCAAGAACTTAAAGCTTAAGTTTTGAAAAATATTTTCAAGCCCAATTCAGATCTCCCACAACCCCAACCTAAATCAAATTCAGAATCAACTAAGAATCAAATTCGGATTCGGAACCAGCATCAAATTCGGATTCGGAACCTGCAGGATAGTCCAGAGTAAAACGGTCATAACTTTCACAAACGGAGTCCGATTTGGGTGTTCTTGGTCTTGTTGGAAAGATAACTTCAAGACCGATCCAATGGATCCTCCATCACTCCTAAATTCCTCCTGAATCAAAAGATATGACTGAAACAATATAATGGTTGTAAAATTAGAGTTTCCTTTTTGTTTTAGATTGAGTCGGAATTGGAGTAGGAGTTCTAATTCTGAATTAGAGTAGGAGTAGGGCCTCTTGGCCAGCCATGAGGAGGAGAAGGGCACTATATATTAAGGGTTAGACCCCCATTGTGACCTCGGACCAGTTTATGTATAAGAATAGATACATAGCTATTGTTTGTTCTTTCGAAACTAGAGTTCATGAGAGGACTTTGAGAGAGGACTAGGCGATTCATTGATTCGTTCTACAATTCAAGGTCAAGCCATCGTTCCATTGGGAATCGGGGACTTGACGATCGTCGTTCGTGGTCTCGCGACGATCAACTATCCGGTGTGTTTTGAGCGTATTCCAAAGAGTTGAGAGTTCGTGCATTGGCGTGAGTGTTCAGCTAGCGACATCGTCTACTTCACATCATTTATCCACGGTTCCTCACCGAGAAGATAGGGCATCCCCCGTATCATATGGTATCAGAATCTAGGTTTACTCGGTGAGAGCTGTTTTTACCCTTAGTTTAGATTCGTTTTCTGTCCTATAGTCTATTAAACCAAAAATTGCAACACAAAAATTCCAAACCCTAGTTTCAATCTGTTATTTCTTGTAAGTTTTGTTAGGTTTTAGTCCATTAGAATTTTTTTCTTTAGTGCTGATCTAAGTGTTTCCTTTGCGTACCTTGTTCCTTGTTTCCTTCCTAAAAACAAAAAAAAAATCCTAAAATCAAATTTGGTCCCCGACTCAATTTTCATTAACTTTTGCATCCGAACTCCGATTGAAGTGCTCTTTGATTCGTTGGAAAGCTTACAACGAGATCTCAAACTTTACTGTTTTGGTCAAATCCAAATTCGGCACTCTTCTATTTGTGGTTGAGCCGACAATTTTCTTAAGTATTGCTATTCTTGAGAAGCTTCACTTATATCCTTTCATCTTGTGAGACTAGCTTTTGATATTGTATTAGGGCTGCTCATTGAACTTTGTTTACACCTTCCTGGATTGTTGGGCTTATGCACTCACAAGGGTAGCAAAACACTTTCGGCCATTGATAAAAGAAGAAAAAAAAAGGCAGCCGCACAATAGCAAAAGCCACGGCATTGAGAAAAAAAAGAGTATAAAAAAACTAAGAGCAAGAACATAATTTTTGAGAAAGAAAAAAGAGGAAAAAAAAAGTAATTCTTTGGCCGATTGCTACAGTATTATGCATTTTATTGGTTGCTACAGTACCAGCCCATCATTATTTCAGATTGTGTAGTCATTTTTTTGTTCGAGCAATCTTGTGTCCTACTATTTTCAATTGCAATTGGCTAGTGTCTCTCTTAGTACTTGGTGCAAAACGAGCTAGCTTGATCTCATTTTCAGATCCCTTCTTGCTAGCTCATTCCTTTGTTTGCATTGAGTCACATTTGTCTTTGCGTGTGCGTTCATCCTCTTCGCTTATACCTTTTGGATCAGCACATAGGCAAAAGAATCTAGCTTGGATCATTAATTAGCTTTACAACAACTTGAATATCAGTTTGCATAGGTTATACACATACCTTACCAAGCTCCACCTACACCTGTTCGTGTACTACCTTTGCTCTTGGTTACGCTCATACATTACTGGGTTGAGGTCGTTCGCTATCACAAGTGTCGTTTTGCAGTCCTTGATTCACTTTGAAACGGTAAGCTTGTCTTATTTTCAGGACAGCGAGTTGCGAGCGTAGAGAGAGAGAGCTGTTTTGTTTTACTAACCAGGATATAATCGCGTTTGCTATTTGTGAGTTGTTTCCATGTCAGGTCATCAGGAGGATCTATCGGTTACATGGATCGAGTATAATCGCTTGCGCAGGATGCTACAAAAGCAACTTCTTGATCGTGATAATGGTGTGCGCGATGAGCTTGGGGCCGTTCGGTATAAATTGAATAACCTCGGGGAGGAGGTTACGCAGCTACGTACGGACATCAACAATAACTTCTTGGAGCTGCGCGCCATGTTCAACCACCCCAACGTGCATCGTAAGGATCTTGTCACTAAGCCAAAATTTCATATCCCTATATTTTCAGGTAGTGTAGATGTGGAAGAATACCTTAATTGGGAGCTTAAAATTGATACGCTATTTTGGATGCACAACTATTCCAATGAGAGGAAGCTCTTACTTGCTTCCAATGGTTTGGTTGATTATGCCACACATTGGTGGGAGCGATTTGTTCGTAAGCGTATGGAGCGCCATGAATTGTTGATTATCACCTGGGAGCAGATGAAACAATATTTGCGTGCACGTTTTGTACCTTACCACTACAAGCATTCCCTAGTGGAAAAGTTGACAGGGCTGCAAAACGGTTTGAAGTCCACTTGTGTGACACAAGAGAAGGAGACCGAGCATGGGATTTTCCCTTCGGTCCTGGCTTCATGTAGTATTGCTCCATTGCTTCATGAAGAGATTGTGGTTACTCGTGATTGCTCCGTTGCTGACCCACAATCTTTGGTGGATACGATGTATCCAAACCCATGTGAGAATGAAAGCCACATAGCCAAAGCCAAATTGAGTGAGAATGATAAAGAGAGTGAGCTGTGTGATTCCACCGTATGTAAGGTTGAGAGCATCTCCATTGAGTGTGAGAGAGATACACCAATAGAAAAGAGGGAAGTAGATGATAGCCAAAGTGACATTACTTCTGTAATTAACGATTTCCTCGCTACTTCTAGTGTTGTTTCTCATATTGTGTAGGTTAATATTAAAGAAGATGAGTTGACTGTTCAACAACCAGTACCGTTGGAAGTAAAAGACGCGGAGATAACCACGGTTGTGGATGGAATGCTTGCTGCCCCGTGGTTTCACGATGACAATTTGATACCTACAACACATGCAATAATAGAGGAGGACGTTAAAGGTAACAATAATGGTGTTGAATTGAATATTCATCACGCCGAGGTACGTAAGAGTGAGAACTCTAGTGTTCCTTTGAATATTCTATGTTTTAAAATTTCTTCACTCAATTTACATAATGTGCAATTGATTACTCATAAGGATGTTCCTACTAGCATATCTCTTAATGATTCTTTATACTATATCATGTTCGATGATCCTAGAGAGCTATCTAGTGTGATTGAAAACCTTATTGACGTTTCTTGTTTAAAATCACTAGTTAGTCCTTCTGCCTACACATACACGTTCAATTTGATTGGAGATTATGGTGTAAATGACAAGTTCTATGTTTATCGAATGTGCATTGCTTGTGATAATTTTGCTGATTTTAAATTACATGTTTTGCGCAAGACATCTATTGAGCAATGTCATGATCACTTTGAGATGGAGTTGAATACAAGTGCCTATTGTTTAGAACGCAACATGATGCCTACTTGTTTATCCTGTACCAGTAAACAGAGTAGTGTAGTTGAAGCATGGAAGGCACTAAGAATTTTCTCCCCCAAATTTGAACAACTTGATCTAGCTCGTCCCTTTTATATTTTGTCCATGTGCTTAGAAAAGTCGAGTATGATTTTTTCTCATGGGATGGAGAATGATATGAATGAAGGTACCGCAATGTATATATCAAATACATCCTACGGTTGCAGTTGTGTTGCTTATTTTGTGCAAAACAACACGAATGACACAACAATTGATTCATATATATATCACGTATATACGTTGTTCTCTTTGTTTAGTACATGTTCAGCAAATCATCATGCGCTACACGGAAGTTGTTTGGATGATAAATACATAAACCATGCATATACGTTGTTTTCTTTGTGTAGCATAATTTCAGGCTATCAAAAGCCGAGGACGGCTTTTTTTTGAAGAAAGAGAGGATGATGAGGATGTCCCGACTACTTATGATGTTGTTTATGAAGCAAGAGTTACACTTCTCAAACAACAGGTGTAATTATTTCTTAACAAGTTTCTTTGTGTTTTTCGTGAGAATTGGACACTACGTAAAAGCAATACTTTGTGCATTCTCAGGTTCGACAAGTTTAAAGTCTTTGGAACCGAGAGGGAGGCCGGAGCTAAAGCAATAGAGCAGCACAAGGAGGAGGGTCACCATATTTGTTGCCTAGTGATGAAGAATAAGAAGGTCAAAACGGTTGGGAAGGAGAAAGTCAAGCAGCCCATGTGGCTGATCAAGGAGGAAAGAAGCCCGTGTGATGGGAGAGCAAAAGGAGAAGAAGCTCAAGAACTTAAAGCTCAAGTTTTGGATAATATTTTCAAGCCCAATTCAGATCTCCCACAACCCCAACCGAAATCAAATTCAGAATCAACTCAGAATCAAATTCGGATTCGGAATCAGCATCAAATTCGGATTCGGAATCAGCAGGACAGTCCGGAGTAAAACGGTCATAACTTTCACAAACGGAGTCCGATTTGGGTGTTCTTGGAAAGATAACTTCAAGACCGATCCAATGGTTCCTCTCTCACTCAAAAATCCTCCTGAATCAAAAGATATGACTAAAACAATATGATGGTTGTAAAATTAGAGTTTCCTTTTTGTTTTAGATTGAGTTGGAATTGGAGTAGGAGTTCTAATTCCGAATTAGAGTAGGAGTAGGGCCTCTTGGCCAGCCATGAGGAGGAGAAGGGCACTATATATTAAGGGTTAGACCCCCATTGTAACCTTAGACTAGTTTATGCATAAGAATAGATACACAGCTATTGCTTGTTCTTTCGAAACCAGAGTTCATACGAGGACTTTGAGAGAGGACTAGGCTATCCATTGATTCGTTCTGCAATACAAGGTCAAGCCGTCGTTCCATTGGGAATTGGGGACTTGGCGATCGTCGTTCGTGGTATCACGACGATCAACTATCCGGTGTGTTTTGGGCGTATTCCAAAGAGTTGAGGGTTCGTGCATTGGCGCGAGTGTTCAACTAGCGACTTCGTCTACTTCACATCATTTATCCATGATTCATCACCGAGAAGATCGTGCATCCCCCGTATCAACCATGGTGCAAAACGTCATTATCATACATCCAAGGCCTACCGAGCAACAAAGAGCATGCTTGCATAGACACTACATCAAAGTCGATACTATCCTTGTAATTACCAGCTGAAAATTGTACCCTCACAACTTTGTTTACCTTTAACTTACCACACGAATTGAACCATTGGATGTAGTAGGGACATGGGTGTGGCTATGTGGCCAAGCCAAGCTTCTCGACCATCTCGGAACTTGCAAGGTTATTACAGCTCCCTCCATCAATGATTTCTCTGCAGGCTCTCTCATTCACGAGAAATCTGGTTTGAAACAAGTTGTGCCATTGATTTTGCTCCGCTCTCTCCACTTGTGCGCTCAGCACTCGTTGCGCAACAAGACTCATATGATTCCCGGTGTCAACAGCAGCCACTTGTTCCTCTACACCATCAGCATCACTGTCTATCTCGTCTCCTCCACTTGCAATGTTAGCTGCAAGTACATATTCATCCTCAATATCACTAGTACTTACATAACCACTGTCTTCGGTGGTAAGATATGCTCGCTGACTTGGATAGTCCCTCATGACGTGGCCCATTCCCTTGCAACGGTGGCAAATAATCCCAGTCGTACGGCCCGTGGAAACAACCGAAGAAGAACTCTTGGCTGGGGCATGCACACTAGTAGATTTGCTTATCACACTAGTAGATTTGTTTATCTCGGGTGCATGTAATGGTGTTGGAGATGCTGCTGAATGCGCCCTACTCGTGGAGGGGGCAGCAGATCGTGTAGCTGAAGGTGGGAATGTTTTAACTTGCCCTAGCATTGATCTTGGTGTAGACGTGCTTCCAAAATTGTTCCTTGGCCTCTGCTGTCGTCCCTACAATTCCTTTTTTGCCAAACATGCAAGGTGGAACAATTTAGAAACACTATCATATTCTTTGTAATCAACTATGGAATTTCACGTCTTAATCCTCCATAAAAATGTGCCATTATAGCCTCTTCATCCTCAATAATATCACAACGCAACATACTAATTTGTAGGTACCAGATATTGTAGAGTCTTATGTGATTCAAACTTTCAAGGCGGATTTGAGGAATCGGCGATTTACGAAGGACATTGCTATGAAACATCCACGAACAACCGCCGAACTTTTCGACATGGCTGATAAATACGCAGCCTCTAGTGAAGTGGTTGAATGGAGTGAAGCCATTGATCAAAAAGATAAAGCCACTCGACCTGGCTTCGAGAAGCCAGAAAAAAAAGCATAAAAAGGTTCTCAAGAATAAGAAACACCGCAAGATGGACGATAATGAAGTCCTAGTGGTCCCAGATAAGATTACCAAACGTAAGAGAGATTATACCGGTCGAGGCAAGGCGAAAATTCCAACCGACGGGTATAAGAAGAATAAGAAGTGGTGCCCACTTCATCAACAGGCAGGGCATGATTTGCGCACCTGCCGTGCTTGGCAAAAGAAGTTAGAGGATTACTTTGCATGTAAAGGCCCTCTTCCCTTAATACAAGAATTAGGGGAAGCAAGCTCCAAGAAGGACAAGAATTGCGAGGAGGAGATGGAGTACCAAAAACCTCAACATACAGTTAGCATGATCTTTGGAGGATCTTCATCGTACGACTCACGACGTAATCTGAAGGCCATGGAGCGGGAGGTCAACCTTGCGGAGTTTTCGATCGCCACCAAGCCATCAAGGTGGTCAGACACAGTAATCTCCTTCTCCAAAGAAGACTGCCCCGTTCTGTCGACTCGATCGGGTACGTTTCCTATTATGGTTGAACCTACTATTAATAATTGAAAGGTCAATCGAGTCTTGATAGATGGTGGTAGTTCTTTAAATATTTTATTTTCAGGACCATTAGAAGAAATGCAGGTTCCTGGTTCAAAGGTAAAACTAGTAAAATATGCCTTCCATGGCATAGTCCCTGGTTCTACCGCCAAACCGATAGGACATTTGTCCTTACCGGTTATGTTCGGAAGCCCTGATAACTTCCGAACAGAAAAGGTTTCGTTTGACGTGGTTGATTTCGAAACCACATATAACAACATCCTTGGTCGTCCGGCTCTAGCAAAATCTGATAGCCACACATTACGATTATCAAAGCTTAAATATGCCAGGACCAAAAGGTGTCATCATGGTTCGAGGAGATCAGAAAATGACTTATGCATGTGATCGGAGGTCTTTAGAACTGGTCGATGAACTTCCGACCAGAAACACTGACTCAACTGTAATGCAGGTCAAACGCTCCAGACCGAGGATGACACCCAAGCCGTCCGGCTAGACAAAAGAGGTATTTCTCAACAAAGGTGTTCCTCCGGGAAACGTCATGCCAGGAGACACTGACAGGTTTATCCCAAAAGTGCTGGTCTCCTTCCTCCGAGCAAACCAGGACGTATTAGCCTGGCAGGCGTCCAACATGCCCGAAGTCCCCAGGGAGGTGATCGAGCGCAGTATAGCTCTCCATCCTGACAAAAAACCAGTCAAGCAGAAACTAAGTGTGAGGACCCCCGGGTTATTTCCGTAAGACCGAGGTTTACCAGGTCTTAAGTTAATAACTCTGGGCCTCAAGTAAATGAATTCCACCTTAACTCCATCCAAGTGAGGAGCCCGACCGAAACCAGAGCCCTGGTGATCATGCGCGTTGCTCCTCTGCAAGCACTACATGATTATCGGTTCTCCAAACGGTCAAAGCCAATGCTTAGACAAATTAAAGTGTGATTCATAACAACGAGTATGAGGTCGTGTTGGCTCCCAGGATCAGCGACCAACACGCTCATACTCTCATTCAATGTTGATCACATCCATACAACATCGTACATTCAATCCAAAAGACATATAACATAATAGTTAAGTCTACAACTATTACATCACGGCCGACCGGCCAAATTTAAATAAGAGTGATAAATAACAGCGGAAGCAAGATAAATAACCAAAAGATCCAGCAAGGTATGCCCATAGACCAAGGCAACCGACTGGGGGTTAGATAACAGCACTACTCGTCAGTGTCACCCAATTCGGCACTAACGAGCTCAGCAGGCTCGAAGTCGTTCTCACCTGAAAAGGCCAGCAAACATATGGCTGAGTACAAGTGTACTCGCAAGTCTTACACAAAGAAAATTAGGTATGCATGGCAATCAAGGATAGTATTAGAGGTTCTAGTTTTGCCGAAAGACGCAACCATTACCAACCTACACATACTAGTTTTTCAATTGCCATTTGAAAATCAGATTTGAAGTAGAAGTAAAACATGTAATAAAGTGATACATTTGTAAACAAGGTAAACAAACAAATACCAAAGTGGCAGCCCACTTTGATAAACCAAAATACATGAACACCCGTTCATACCGAATACCAAGTTGTAACCATCGATTTTAATTCAAAGTCTAACAATAGTGACTCCCGAACTCAAGCGTTTGTCCATAACCGTGGACACAGCTATTCAAATAGATTTAACTCTGCAGAGGTGTACTACTTTACCCACACGACTCGATTAGCCCGTAAGCCTCCGGAATTAACACACTTCCTATGGTATGTCGGCCGGGGAAATCGAGATCCGGTATTTTTCAGCAAGAAAAGCTTATTGAGTTAGACCACCCATGTGAGAATGAATCCCAACTTAGACATAAACATATAGCAAATGCTAAGTGGGCACACATGTTGTGCCGGAGGGGAGCCAGTGTACGTTGTTAGTATGTTGGTTAACCACCAACATAGAAATCGTGCTCACATGCACAGTATATATTACACTGGGTTCCTAAGGAACATAGGATTTGTTCCTAAGGAACATAGGATTTCATGGTCGCTAATGTCCTCACACCACCTGCGGTCCAACCCAATAAAACCCTCGCCCTACTTGACCGACCGAGTCCCAGCCCGCGTGTGGCAGCACGTGCGTACTTGAATTAACGACGTCACCAAAGTTCGGTCCTTGTTGGTCCAGACAAGTCATCCACATACCCGATCTCGTGCACGAAGGCACCATCACTAGTAACCACTTGTCTAGACCCAAATCCCTTTTTAAATAACACAAATTAATATTGAGAAATAGATACAAAGATCTGAAATGCAAAGAAGATAAGAAAGTTGTGTCTCCCATACTTGTCGGGTTATTCCCGGCAAGCAACTACCGCACTAGACTTGCATGGCTAAGAAACCCCAACCCATATATTTCACACAACCTAACTTAAGCATATAGGTGCTGAAAATAATTCAAGGATAACCTCATGAATAGGATATAACTATCTACACATCACAAAAATAGCGACATACCCAAAATAAGCACGCAAGCAATTATCATTGCATCTATCTAAGTAAAACTGGGAGCAATATAATGCAAAAGAAAGTTCAAATGGTGCTTGCCTTGCTGGTACTCAAGTTGTTCGGCCTCGGTGGCCTACGAATCAATATAAATCGCTTTGGGATTTAAATAAAGATAATACCGAATAAACATCGAGAAATAGGCACAAAAGGCAAAATGCACAAAAATGTGTGAGATTTTTACAGTGGTTATATGATGATTTTATATTAATTTAGGTGCAATAACTATCCCATTTGCATTTGGTATGTGAAAGTTATGGCCATTTGAATTTTTGTATGTCCCGAAATACATTTTATTTGATTTAGAGTTTTAGCAAAAAAAAATTGTAGAGCAGTGAGGAGGCCTAAAATTATATAGATAAATTGAGAGTATTATTATAGGCCCACTGCAACTTGGTTCATCCCATTTGGAGTTTCTAAGCAAAAGTTATGAATTTTCAAAGCTATAACCATTTTTCTATTGTAAAGATAATCAATTAAATGCTCATTTTCCAAAACTATACTCTCTGCTACAGAGAAAAATGAGCACTTATTTTTATATAAAGTTCATCAAAAATGAAAATTACCAGCAATGGTTTCACCCAATTTGGAGTTAAAATGAATTAGTTATGCATTTTTGAAGTTAGTTACATTTTTCAGTTTATAAATAAATACATTCTGATTTTCTTAAATGGATTTATACTTTTCTTACAGAACCGCACCTAGACACAGTAGCAGATCAGTGGGGCCAGTATACAGTGTCGTTTCTCATTTACCCAGGGTTTTTATTTTCTCGGCTGACAGATGGGGCCTACTTGCTAGTGACACGGTCTACCGCATAGTGCATGGACCACAAGTCCACGGCCGGTTCACAGCACAGTGAATGTGCGTTTAAGTGGTCAGGCCCACCTGTCAGCCGTAGGTTAACTATTCCGATTTCTGTGCACGGGACCCACATGTAATATACTCATTTATTCTTAAAGACAGCCATTAAATACTTAACTCAATCATTAGCAGTTAAAGATGTTGATTAGCCTTAATGGCATCGCGTCCGACAACAACCGAGCTCGCCACGCCGGGGAATTGTCGGCGATTCTGGCCACGGCGGCGTTGGCCAAGGGCAGCTACAGCTGCGCAATTGCCATGCACATCTTTGGGTGGTGGCGGCGACACCTGAGGTGGCCTGTGCCGACGGCTCATCGGAGAGGAGCGGCGGTGTACATACGGCAACGGTGCATGCGCGAAATAAAGCTCCGCAAAGGTCCAATAGCGCATGCCCGAGCTACTAGGGACTACCAGGGGGCTACCTTAGCGTTGGAGGGCAGGAGAGATTGTCGGAGCTGTGCTGGCGACGGTGAGGTCCCCGTGGCAATGGTGGTTCACGTGGAGGCGTCGCTCTGGCAAAAGAGATGAGCAAGAAGCTGTTGGATATGCTCCCGTAGGCTACCAAGATGGTGTGGGTGGAAGCAATAGGGGAATGCCTTACCGGCCGGAGTGGAAGACGAAAACCAAGGTCCTTCGGTTGAAAAGAGAAATCCTCAAAATGCCACTGCCCCTGTGGTTCATTGGCAAAATTGGTTGAGGGGTTCTCAATACCATTCCTAGGGACTTGATATGACGAGCAAGTTAGATCAAGGGCCTCACCCGAGATGACGATAGCAAGCCGATGTCACGCTGGTGAAGCTCTGGCCGCGCTCTGGGCCGTAGGGGTTGCGACGGCGTTTCTGGGAGCTACATGCAAAACCGAGAGCTGGCATAAGGGAAAATGGAAATGGTGACGAAGATAGAGAAGATGGGGGCCAGGAGCTCGAAACTTACGTGGCAATGGTGCTGGGGTGGGCGTCCCTCTCCTCGGTCAACAGAGGAGAAGTGAGGGGGTAGAGAGCTGGGAGATAGGTTATAGGCGGGAACGACGAAGGAGAAGCGGCGTTACTCGGCGAAGCGCGGTGATTGGCTATTGAGGGCGGTGGGGGCACGTAGTCGACGGAGCTCAGCAGTGGACGCGAGGCGCGTGGCGCTCGACTTCTGCGCGAGTGCCAGTGCGAGGGAGAAGACAGGTCCGATAGAACGTGAAAACGTCACACGACCAGTGTATTACGTAAGCGAAGTCTTACATTGACCAAAGAAAAGATACTCATAGGTAAAAAAGCTTCTCTATGGTCTCCTTATGGCTTCAAGGAAACTAAGGCATTACTTTCAAGCCCACAAAGTGGTCGTACCCACCGGGTATCCCCTTGGTCAAGTCCTTGTAAATAGGGAATCGTCATGACGAATAGCAAAATGGGTAGTTGAACTAGGGACGTTCGACCTCTATTTCATCTCACGAACAGCAATAAAGTCCTAGGCAATAGCAGAATTCATTGCCGAATGGACATACCCTGAACCTAAGCAGGAACCAGAGTACGAGTACCACGATGAGTGGATAATGCACTTTGACGGTTCTTTGATGCTCGAGTACCAAGATGTCGTCTTATCTGGCGGAAGTACGGAAACTCGAAGAGCATTTCTTCAGTTTTCATATCCAACACATTCCTAGAAAAGAAAACTTTCTAGCAGACCAGTTGGCACGGATGGCCTCCATAAGGTCAACCGTCCCGCCCGGAGTTTTTCTCGAGCAACTCGATTCACCCTCGGTGGTCGAGCATTCTGAGAACATGAATGATAAACATCAGATCATGCCTATTGATTCTGATAACATAGATGCTCCACAGATCGGTGTCGATTAGGGCAGAGATTGGATGACATTGATCTACAATTATCTTCAGCATGACCTAATTCCAGAAGATGATGTAGAGGCCGATCGTATAGCACAAAAAGTCAAATCAAACACTCTAATCGAACATACCTTGTATAAACGAGGATCTCATGGAGTGTTGATGAGATGCATATCTCGCTCGGATGGCATTAAGTTGCTAATCAAATTCATGGAGGAGTCTGTGGAGCACAACATTCCTATAGAACATTGGTCAGTAAAGCCTTCAGACAAGGATACTATTGGCCAACTACCCTTCATGATGCAAAAGAGCTCGTGACGAAGTGGGTACAATGTCAGTTTCATAGCCGACAAGTACATCAGCCGGCATAAGCTTTGCAAATAATTCATCTTTCTTGGCCTTTTGTAACCTAGGGACTAGACATTCCGGGACCATTTCCAAGAGCACCCGGGGGCTTCGAATTCTTTTTCGTCATGATTGACACATTTACAAAATGGATTGAAGCCGAGCTAGTTGTGAAAACTACAACTGAGGTTGCTAAGAGATTCTTGACAAAAAATGTGATGACACGATTTGGTGTACCAAGTCGTATAATCACAGATAATGGTACTCAGTTTTCAAGCGGCAGTTTCCAGGAATTCTGCGATGAGCTTGGAATCAAAGTGCATTTCGCCTCCGTTGCTCATCCATAGAGAAATGGAGCAGTTGAGCGTGCCAATGGTATCATAATGCAGAGGGTCAAACGCCGAGTATTCGACAAGCTAATAAAGCGGTCAGGAGCTTGGGTTCAAGAACTTCCTTCTCTCTTATGGGCTGTTCGAACCATGACCAGTCGTGCGACCGGCGAAACACCATTCTTTTTAGTCTATGGAGCCGAAGCTATGCTTCCTTCGGAATTAAAAATTGGCTCTGCTCGTACTGATTGTTTTAATGTAAATGATCAGGAGGAACGACGACTGGACGATGTCAATTTCCTTGAAGAATGACGGAACCAAGCCTTGATACGTTCAACAATCTATCAACAAGCCATGCGAAGGTATCACAATCGTAAGGTGCAGCCTCGCAGCCTAGCTGCAGGTGATCTGATTCTCAGAAAAATTCAGAGCTAAGTAAATCGCAATAAACTTTCTCCCAAGTGGGAAAGTCCTTACTGTTGGACCGTAAAGGCGACTAGAGGGGGTGAATAGGAGCACGCTCACTTTTTCACAAATTATGAACTCAATACCATTTAACTCCAGTAGCTATTAGAAAGCTATGAAGATCAATAAACCAGTACAGCGGAAGACTAGTATTGAACCCAATTAAACCCCTAAGCAATATAACAAAATCAACTAAGATTACCAAGACTCACAGCACGGGCGGTCTGACCGTTATACTCAACCGGTCGGACCGATTGCCGGGCGGTCTGACCGGCGTTGTCTTTGGCGGTCGGACCGCCCAAAATCGGTCGGACCGGTGATGACGGGCGGTCCGACCGCCGACTCGAACCGATCCGCAACAATAAATCACCGATGACGGTTGCAATTAGGTGAAACTTTTGATTCTCAACTCCAATCTTTATGAAACTTTGCACACACCTTCTATATGCTATTGAGGACCTATTCCAATCGAATATTATGATAATTCTTGGAACGATCTTGAGCAATTGTCAATTGATTAACAGAAGGTCTAAAACCGGGCAAGAACGAAAACTTGATCCTAACGCTTGTTCGTGAGAGATTGATGATCAAGATGATGCTAGATAGATTCACACATATCACAGCAAGCTAATTCATGTGAAAGAATCAATCACAAACTCGCGGATCAAAGAAAGCCCTAAAATCACCAAATTGAAAGCAAGAACGAAAAGAGACTTATCTCAAGCAAACCTTGCATAGATTGATTTCGTGATTGAAGCTGGATTACATCCACACCATCATGGATCAGTAGACAATCAAGGATCACGAAATTCACCACAAACCATCAAGAGCCCTAGCCTCCACCTCAACTCCCCTAAAGACAATTAGGGTTTTGAAACATAAAAAGGCGAGAGAGCGAGAGGTGCAGCCACCATCTCCTCCTATTTATAGTGGAGGCCTAAAACTCTTAGGGTATGACTCTATTGGGCTCCCGTTAAGGCCCACTAACAAACGGGTCACGCACGCACGCTTTGCAAAGCGCCGTCTTTAACTTTTTGACCTAAACCGCTTCACCATGCGTCATGGATTTGCCAATAGGTCACCATTGTCCATCTTGTGTCACGCTTGAGTCGTTGACCTCACCCGCATCGCCGATCGCTCGACCTCAACTCTTCAAGTCTAGTCCCGATTCTCCTTGCCGCTGACCGTCGTTGACCACCAAGCTACCCGCACAACCACGCATAAGAAAACACGATTCGGGAACAAGTTCTTCACAACTTGACCCATGTTAGTCAAAACATGCATCATGCAAATCATATGCCATGAAACCAAAGACTTTGACCTAACAAATCAACATCGCCACGGTTGGCCGACGCTCAAGTAGAAACCGGTCCGACCGCTCCAGTGAGCTTGGCCGATCGCTTCCATGGCGGTCGGACCGCTCCTCGTGAGCGGCCGGACCGCCTTAGGACTTAGCCAAATTCAAGCTCCCAAATTCAAACCTTCGGAAACTTTAAACCAATAGAACTTTTCACCGAGACTCCAAAAATCATGAGACCAAGTGCATTGGGATCCCCTTACTTGTCTACAACACCTATTTTTGGCCCACTCGATTTGAACACTTTGTTATCGCCGTCCGATCGCCTTCGGATGGCCTGGCCCGACCGATATGGGACCGGTCGGACCGCCGTGCAAGGACCGATCGAACCGCCTCGAGCAAGAAGCTCAGAACTTTGTCGAAAACGCGTGAAACGACAAACCGTAAACGCCATTGCCAATTGTCACATCATCCTAAGATCTGGAGCATATCCCCATAAAATCCACAATCTCCCCCTTGATGAACACATTGGTAATTATCCAGAAAATGTAAGTAAGTGGTTTGAAAACGAGTTTACTCGCAGTTTTCGCACAAAGGCACAACTTGGTCCATAAGCAAGAAAAAGCAATGAAAATGACCAAGCCGCATCGTAATAGTATAGGCATGTGAGACAAGGCAAAAGTAAGCATAAAAACTTTGATTTCCAGAAAAGGGTCAAAATTCTCACATAAGGTCCATATGAAAGAACAATTGTTCAATTAACCTATGATCATCGTGAGGATAAAAGAATGCAATTCAAGTTCAGAATATTCAATAAGACAATAAGAATGCAACTCAAGAACTCCCCCTCACTATGAGCATCAAATTTCAAATTTTCAGTTTCTCCCCTTTGTATAAACTTCTCCCCCAATCTTCTCATTAACACATCTTCTCCCAAAGAAATATATTTTCATTTAACACAACTTCTCCCCCTTTGACAATGGATTCATCAAGGAATCACGCCTTCCTCTCATCCAGGGATAACAAATAGAGAATAAAGAAAGAAGCAGAAACAAAAGAAGCATAAAGAGGAATATGCATGAAATGCAATGGAGTGGCTTCAATTTTTCTATTTTTCAATTTTTGATTACAAGAAGCTTTGGAGATTACCCAAAAGAACAATCTAGTATCTCTAATATTGCACAAACAGCATATCAAGCCTGACAGCGCTAGCAAGATCATGGTAAGACATATATATCAAAGCTAAGCACAAAGGCTCAAAAGTAAAGCAGTAGATTTGACAATTTAAGCAACGCTCAAATTCAAAGAAGTTCATCAACAGGATCCTAAAGTGAAATTGGCCATGTCAAAATGTCAAAGTGAGATCAAAAATCTAACAAAGACCACATTAAGAGTCAATCAAGTCCCGTATTGAATCATTTTGCTCAATATTTTGTAAACGCCCATTTGTCAACAATTTTTATTTGCATTGAATATTGAAGTTGTAATACTCTGAAAAATAAATAGATATTATTAATCGCGTCTTAAGGGTCGGAGAGTAATTAATTAAATAGTAGCAATAATTAATTAATTAATAACCTCTTAAGGGGCTGTGTGCAATTAAATAAAATAGTACAAATAAAAATAGAATTTTCGGAATTTTTTCTGAGCTATATAAATAGTGGTGGAATTATTTTAGAAACCCTAGGTCTTTTCTTTTTTTTCCACCCCACCAAGGCCATTTTTTTTTCTCACGATCGCGATCCTCACACTTGTACAGCTTGAAGCCAAATTACTCAATTTTCATTGGCCAAGAGCTGCTGGTGATTTTCGGTAGAGTGCCTCCTGCGCGTGTTGGCTCTTTGTTGCTCATTTCTTTGTCTTGTGGCAGCTGCCTCGCGCGAGATCGCTGCATTGCCGATTCTCTGGAGCCCCAGCTGCCGCCGCCTCCCACGTGTGTTTATCGGTTTGCTTCTTTACGCCGCCGGGATTGTCGCCCCGGCTGCCGCCTTCTTGCGCTCACTGTGTGTATGCGCGTGAAGACGTCGGTTGTTTGGCCGTCGAGGGGAGAATAAATTTTGGGAGGTTCGCTCGTGTCCTTTTGTTTTTCAGCTGCTAATGCTAGTTCCATTAATTAATTAAGAGGGCTGCGATTAGTGTTTGATTAAATTTTAGTGCACTGCTGGGAATTGATCTTTTGGAAACTGCATGTATTTGTTGATATTAGTAGTTAGTTTTGACTCGTAGCCATGTATGCAAGCAACAACTAGTAGTAGTAATTAATCTGATACTGAAATCGGTTGGTACTAGTGATTTGTTTTTCTTGGCGTAGCTAAGTATACATGCAGCAATTAGAGTTTATCATCAAGATTAATTAGAGAAGCGGATTTATAGATCTGTGTATGCTGTTCTGTTAAAACAAGTTATTCGGGTATCTTAATGGCGAATCTTGGAAATATCATCTACTAGTTAATCGTAGATAATTTTGATATCTTTCTATAGCATGTTTAAACGTGTCAATCGGACAAGTAGAATTAGAGTTGTGATTTTTGGAAGACCGCTGTTTTTGCGGTTGTCGCCTTTCGGCGCTGTTTTGGTAGACTGTAGATTAAAAATAGTAAATAGCTTAATTAGAGTTTTTGATCTACATGAAAGTTGTAGATAATTGTCCAATGGTTCTGTAGGATCTGAGAACGCGTATTTTGGTTGAGTAAAACAAAAGTTATGAATTTAGGAAGACCTGTTGTTCCGAAGCGGACAGATCGGCTTTCTGAGCTAAATACGGAGGGTTAGATGATTTAATTAGAAGTCTTCATAATCTAAGAAAATGTGGATAATTTTATGAAGAATCCAGAATGGGGTGCTTTGTGGTGATCGGACTTTTGAGTCAAAAGTTACGCTCTTTTTAGTAACCGGTCAGCTATAGGTAACTAGTCGGTACCGGCGTAACGTGTGATATTTGGGGACGTGTAGGGGCGTTGTATATTGATCGTTATTCTTATGATGCTGTAATTTGTATTGAAGTTGGTGTATTTAATATAGGAGAGGCGTCGTGCTTGTTGCCGTCTTCTAATCAAATCGTGCGTCGCAACTAGTAAAGGCAAGTGCATGGTAGACAGCGATCAATGATCGATCACTGTTTTCTTTATCTTCTATTACCATTATTGTTGTGCTTTTATTGTGTTTAATTGCAAACAAATAATTGGTATGTTTATATCGTTGTTGACAAGCATGATGAAAAGTTGGATTTGATGTTTATGATGGAGTTTGCATATTCATACATAAGCATCATTGCATATGAGCAGGTGATCATGAATGATCACAACTCCACGGGAGTGGAGGAGGTCCCCGATCCTTTTGGAGGAACGGGCTTGAGAGTGAATGTTGTCGCGAGCATTCACTCATGCTATACCGGTATACGCGAAAGAAGTGCATGTGGACATATAGATTAGAGTTGCATTGATATTTGAGATTGATGAATGAGAATGTTAATAGAAGTGCATATGATGATAATGAAGTTATTGAATGCTGTTGATTTATTATTGTTCGTTGTTTATGGATGTGTTTGCTGAGTCGTGGACTCACCCTTGCTCTACTGTTGTTTTTAGGTGATCTTCGAGGATGCCGTAATTGAGAGCGAGTAGAGCACATGGACATCACATGATCATTCGCCATGATAATCATTCATTCAATATTGGTTTACACATGGACATGTTAGTTATTGAATAAAGTTTAGGACATCATTTGGACTAGACTATTCGCTTTATTAATTTGGATTCATTAGTTGCTACTACTTTGGATTATTTACCTGGTTTTATTCCCCTTGCTTATTGATTATCGTTTGATCCATATTTATACATGCTAGTTGGTGATCCTTGGATATGATTATTGTTGTTCACTTGCTGAAATTTTATAGTGTGTCAATGATTATTAGTTTCGAGGGTAGTTTAGTGGCATTCCGTGCTCGATGTTGGGTGGGTGTTACAGCTTGGTATCGTGAGCGGGCTTTAGGTCCGTGGTGAATAGATTAACAACTTAGGCAAACTAAAATTGTTAAAATTTGTTTTAGTTTAGTAAATCAACTAAAATTCGCTAATGGTTAACTAACCTAAAATTTGACACACTAGTGCACGAGGTTAGAGAGAGGTACGAATATCGCTTTACGCCTGCTATGTTGTTTATTGATGAAGGAGTTTATTTTGAGCTTTGAACTCATTGTGTATTGTTGATTGTGGTTGATAGCTATGCCGAGGGGTAGAGGACGTGGTCGTGGTGGCCGCGATCGTGGAGGTCGGGGCGTGAGGCGAGATTCCGTGGAGCCACCTCCCGTAGCGTATGAGTCGATGGCCGAGGGGTTGCTGCTGACCCGCCTCCTGTTGGGGTCCGTGATGAGACCCCGCTTGTTGAGAGAGTTGGTGGAGAGATCCGTGCTTTCGTCAACAGCGCCGGCAATCCTCGCTGTCGCGGCATCCGTTGTTGCTCTGCCGCACATCCACCGGCCTCGAGGCGCGATGTCACTGAGAGTGGATGGGGTTGAGGTTGGATTCGCTTGATGGTCGGGCACACCGTCCAGCAAATGGACTGGTTGCGCTATATGGAGAGGCGCTTTGGAGCTTTAGAGATGTCTTCACTTCAGAGGGTCCGCTTTGTTGCCTTTCACCAAAGTGCAAGCATATTTGGTGGGAGGGCGTGTTGTCTTCGAGGACCGCCACTCAAGGGCCACCACTTGGGAGGATTTTGTTGATCGCTCAAGGGAAGTTCTACCCTATTCATTTGTTGAGAAGATGGAGGTTGCCTTGACGACCTTTGCTCGTGGAAGAGGTCTATTCTTGAGTATGAGGTCGAGTTCAACAACTTGGTTCGCTTGCTCCTTCAAGAGCTAACGATGATCTTCGAAGGCCAAGAGGTTCCGTCGGGGTCTCACCTGAAAGTACCGACATGTGTTGGGAGCTACTCCACTCCGTGACTACAGCTCTGTTGTGGAGCAAGCTAGGGGCATGGAGTTGGAGATGCACCACAAAGGCGCAAAGAAGCCTCTCGTGGATCGTTGCTTCGTGGTGACCGAAGAGGAGCTCGTGAGGGAAGTGGGTCTTCTCAACACCGCCAAGAAATTCAAGGAGGACCGCAGATCTTTCGTGTCTAAGCAATCGAGGCCGCTCTTCTTCGCCTCGCCCTTTGCGGTACTCCACTCTTCGTCCTGCTCTGTAGGCGTGGCATGCTTTGCTTTAAGTGCGGTGATGGACACCGTGTCGCCGAGTGCACTTGGACGGAGATTGCCGCTGCAGTGGCCGACTGTGTCACAAGGAGCGTGTGTCGCCGTAACCCGCTTAGCGTGATCAAGGGAACTGTGCCATCTTCTTCTTCGGGTCCCGCCGAGGATCTTTCCAGATGATGATCGCTCCTCCAATGATGCCGCTTCCTTCACTTTGGCGCCCAAGAGGGTACTATTGGCACCGCCTCCTTCGCACCGCTCAGGGTGCACGACCGCCTTACTCGCACCGCCACAAAGAGATTGTCGGCTCTCGCCGCCTTGCCGTTTCTTCGCCATGGCGCCACCGAGTGTACGCCATGCCTCTCGCAGAGTCCGCGGGTCGTCCCCGACGTGGTGACAGTACTTTGCTTGTGGATTCGCTTGATGCTTTAGTCCTTTTGATTCGAGGGCTACCTTTTCGCTTGTTTCGCGCGGCATTTGCTAGAAGAGCGAACTTGAGTATGCAATGGATTTCAATCGGTGTTGGTTAGTTCTCCGGGGTATTATTGCTAGTTCTACTGCTTGTCCCGGTGTTCTATTGTTATTGATGGAGAGGGTTCACGCGAATTTGATAGTTATTCAAATGGAGCCGCTCGATGTTATCTTGGGTATGGATTGGTTGCACTCTTATCGAGCCGTGATATCTTGTTTCAGAGAATGCTCTGCAGGCATCTCGCCCAGGAGACTTTGACTTTTCAGGAGTGCGCCCGCGCTCTCTTTCGATGTTGGTCTGACCGTTCCGGTCGCGGCAAAGGAAAATCGGACTTCTTTTAGCTCTTGCTGAGAAACCGAGTGTGGCTTCGCAGATTGAGGAGATTCCGGTGGTCAGTGATTATCCCGATGTGTTTCCTACCGAGCTTCCGGTTTGCCACCGCGCGAGACGTGGAGTTTCGTGATGATCTTGTTCCGGTACTCGCCCCATCTCGATGTTCCATATCGATTAGCACGCCCATTTCGTGACGAGTTGAAGAAGCAATTGGATGATTTGTTGGCTAAAGGTTTGATCAGCGTAGTGTATCGCCGTGGGAGCTCTGCTCTATTCACAGAGAAGAAGGATGGGAGTTGGCGCATGTGTATTGATTATCGTGCGCTTAATGCAGTCACAATCAAGAATAAATATCCATTGCCCCGCATTGAGGACTTGTTTGATCGGTTGAATGGAGCTCAAGTGTTCTCCAAGATTGATCTCCAGTCAGGGTATAATCAAATCCGTGCGTGAGCAGATGTAGAGAAGATCGCTTTCTCCACCAGGTATGGGCATTATGAGTATAAAGTTATGTCCTTTGGATTGACTAATGCACCTGCCATTTTTATGGAGACCATGAACAACATGTTACACGAGTATCTAGATGATTTCGTGGTGGTGTTTATCGATGATATTCTTATCTATTCCAAGACCAATGAGGATCATGAGCGTCATTTGAGGCTGGTTTTAGATACTTTGAGAGAGCACAAGTTTTATGCTGTTGAAGAAGTGTGAGTTCGGATTTCGTATGGGTTTTCTGGTCATGTGATTAACCCTCGTGGTATTGCCGTTGATCCTAGTAAGGTCTCCACAAAGGGTGGATTGGAAGAGGCCGACTAGTGTGAAGGAGGTGAGGAGTTTCGGTTTGGCCGGATATTATCGGCGCTTTGTGCAGATTTCTATCATTGCTGCCGATGTCTCACCTACTCGTAAAGGTGTGAGATTCCAGTGGACCGATGAGTGTGAGCTAGCCGTGATTTTGAAGGACAAAGTTGGTGACCTCTCCTATTCTCACTCTTCCCGAGCCGGAAAGCGGTTCACGCCTTTTCAGATGCCTCGAGTGGGTCTTGGCCGTGTTCTCATGCAAGACGGTAAGGTGATTGCTTATGCGCCGAGGCGCTTAAAGAAGCACGAGCGCACTATCCCACTCATGATTTGGAGTTGGTCGCAGCTTGTTTTTGCTCTCAAGATTTGGAGGCATTATCTATAATGGCGAGCCTTGTGATATTTTCACGCATCACAAGAGTCTCAAATATATCTTCACCGTAAGGATCTGAATTTGAGGCAAAGGAGGTGGTTGGAGTTGATCAAGGATTATGATCTTACTATTCAGTATCATCCAGGCAAGGCCAATGTTGTTGCAGATGCTCTTAGTCGCAAGGCGACTCCTGCTACACTAGATTGCCTCATTGCTGATTTCGATCGCATGGGTATATCCTTTTGTTATGCAGGCACATCACATGTTGAGACTCAGTTGATTCTTGAGTCAGCTATTCCGCACTGCAAAGGGAAGCACAACAGAGTGACCGGCTACTACAGGAGGTTAGGAAGCGTCTGGATGAGGGCAAAGAGAGTGCTTTTAGTATGGACGATTCTGGTACTTTGAGGTTTAAAGGCCGCCTTTGCGTGCCACAAAAGGCGGAGGTCAAGGATGATATCTTGAGGGAGGCACATCGCACTGCATAATCGCTCATCCCGGTGAGACTAAGATGTATCGAGATTTGAAACAGAATTTTTGGTGGAAAAGAATGAAGGTGGACATTGCTAATTATGTGGCTTCTTGTGGTGTTTGTCGCCAAGTGAAAGCCGAGCACAAGCGCCCCGCAGGTTGTTGCACCTTTGGAGGTACCCCAAAGGGCCTTGGGACGATATCTCTATGGACTTTGTGGTGGCGCTACTGCTCGTCACGAGAGGAAGGATGCAGCTTGGGTAGTGGTAGATCGATTCAAAGAAGTCTCACAAGACTTCATTCCTATTCGCACAACAAATTCAGCGAGTGATCTAGCTCCTATATATGTGCGTGAGATAGTGAGACTGCATGGTGTGCCAAAGACCATCATTTCTGACAGGGACGCGAAATTTGTCTCCAAGTTCTGGGAAAGTCTACAGAGTGCATTGGGCACACACTCGCCTTTAGTACAAATAAGCCACCCATTGCATGATGGGCAACAGAGCGGACTATTCAGACTTTGGAGGATATGTTGCGATCTTATGCTCTATCTTGAAGGGTAGTTGGGAGGACCAATTGCCACTTGCGAGTTTGCTTATAATAATAGTTACCATTCCAAGATTAGAGCCGCGCCATTTGAGGTTCTCTATGGGCGGAAGTGCAGATCGCCACCGTGTTGGGATGCAGCTTGGAGAGAAGGCGCTTTGGGTCCGGACCGATTCAAGACCGTTGAGCGTGTGGCCATGGTGAGGCGTAATTTGTTGGCGGCTGAGTAGACGAAAAAGTTATGCCGATTTGAGGAGGCGTGACTTGGAGTTTGCGTGGGTGACCAGTGCTCTTGAGAGTGTCTCCCACTAAAGGTATTGTTCGGTTTGGTACCAAAGGGAAGCTTAGCCCGAGGTACGCTGGACCGCTCCCGATTATTGCAAGAATTGGGAAGTTAGCTTACCGCGTGGACTGCCGAGTCCATGCGTGGAGTTCATAATGTGTTCCACGCCTCGATGCCGAAAGTTTTTGAGAGATCCAGAGCATAAGATTTCATTAGAGCCGCTGACTATTGAGCAAGACCTCACAGCTTGAGTCGCGTCCGCCAGCATTCGAGAGAGGTCGAGCGAGGCCGAGGCACAAGACGCTGGTATATGTCAAGGTGCCGTGGACGATCACCGAGAGAGAGGCGACTTGGGAGTTGGAGTCTCAAGATGCGCGAGCAATACCCTGAGTTGTTCACGCTGTATGTGTTGTTTAATTGTTTAATTTCAAAGAAGGAGTTTTTATTTGAGTAGAACGCGATTAGAATTCGGGCCGAATTCGCTAAGGGGGTAGAATGTAATACTCAAAATAAATAGATATTATTAATCGCGCCTTATATTTGAGAGTAATTAATTAAATAGTAGCAATAATTAATTAATTAATAACCTCTTAAGGGTCAGCAATTAAATAAAATAGTACAAATAAAAATAGAATTTTCGGAATTTTTTTCTGAGCTATATAAATAGTGGTGGAATTATTTTAGAAACCCTAGCTCTTTTCTTTTTTTTCCACCCCACCAAGGCCATTCATTTTTTTTCTCACGATCACGATCCTTGCATGCTACACGAAGCTTCAAATTACCTCCAATTTTCGCTGGCCAAGGCTGCTGCCGCTGGTGATTTTCCAGCCGAGTGCCTCCTGCGCGTGTTGGCTCATTGCTCATTGCTTTGTTGCGGCGCAGCTGCCTCCTCGCGCGAGACCGCTCATTGCCGATTCTGCTGAGAGCCCTCGCCGCCGCCGCCCCTCCCGCGTGTGTTTATCGCGGCCGCTTTACGCCGCTAGGATTGCCGCCCCGGCTGGCCACGCCGCCTCCGCCTGTATGTATCGCGTGAAGACGCTTGCTGTTTGGCCGCCGAGGGAGAATAAATTTTGGGAGGTTCGCTCGTGTCCTTTTGTTTTTCAGCTGCTAATGCTAGTTCCATTAATTAATTAAGAGGGCTGCGATTAGTGTTTGATTAAATTTTAGTGCACTGCTGGGAATTGATCTTTTGGAAACTGCATGTATTTGTTGATATTAGTAGTTAGTTTTGACTCGTAGCCATGTATGCAAGCAACAACTAGTAGTAGTAATTAATCTGATACTGAAATCGGTTGGTACTAGTGATTTGTTTTTCTTGGCGTAGCTAAGTATACATGCAGCAATTAGAGTTTATCATCAAGATTAATTAGAGAAGCGGATTTATAGATCCGTATGCCGCTCGTTTAAAACAAGTTATTCGGTATCTTAATGGCGAATCTTGGAAATATCATCTACTAGTTAATCGTAGATAATTTTGATATCTTTCTATAGCATGTTTAAACGTGTCAATCGGACAAGTAGATTTCGAGATATGATTTTGAGAAGACCGCTGTTTTTGCGGTTGTCGCCTTTCGGCGCTGTTTTGGTAGACTGTAGATTAAAAATAGTAAATAGCTTAATTAGAGTTTTTGATCTACATGAAAGTTGTAGATAATTGTCCAATGGTTCTGTAGGATCTGAGAACGCGTATTTTGGTTGAGTAAAACAAAAGTTATGAATTTAGGAAGACCTGCTGTTCCGAAGCGGACAGATCGGCTTTCTGAGCTAAATACGGAGGGTTAGATGATTTAATTAGAAGTCTTCATAATCTAAGAAAATGTGGATAATTTTATGAAGAATCCAGAATGGGGTGCTTTGTGGTGATCGGACTTTTGAGTCAAAAGTTACGCTCTTTTTAGTAACCGGTCAGCTATAGGTAACTAGTCGGTACCGGCGTAACGTGTGATATTTGGGGACGTGTAGGGGCGTTGTATATTGATCGTTATTCTTATGATGCTGTAATTTGTATTGAAGTTGGTGTATTTAATATAGGAGAGGCGTCGTGCTTGTTGCCGTCTTCTAATCAAATCGTAAGGCCGCAACTAGTAAAGGCAAGTGCATGGTAGACAAATGATCAATGATCGATCATCGCTTTTTTATCTTCTATTACCATTATTGTTGTGCTTTTATTGTGTTTAATTGCAAACAAATAATTGGTATGTTTATATCGTTGTTGACAAGCATGATGAAAAGTTGGATTTGATGTTTATGATGGAGTTTGCATATTCATACATAAGCATCATTGCATATGAGCAGGTGATCATGAATGATCACAACTCCACGGGAGTGGAGGAGGTCCCCGATCCTTTTGGAGGAACGGGCTTGAGAGTGAATGTTGTCGCGAGCATTCACTCATGCTATACCGGTATACGCGAAAGAAGTGCATGTGGACATATAGATTAGAGTTGCATTGATATTTGAGATTGATGAATGAGAATGTTAATAGAAGTGCATATGATGATAATGAAGTTATTGAATGCTGTTGATTTATTATTGTTCGTTGTTTATGGATGTGTTTGCTGAGTCGTGGACTCACCCTTGCTCTACTGTTGTTTTTAGGTGATCTTCGAGGATGCCGTAATTGAGAGCGAGTAGAGCACATGGACATCACATGATCATTCGCCATGATAATCATTCATTCAGTATTGGTTTACACATGGACATGTTAGTTATTGAATAAAGTTTAGGACATCATTTGGACTAGACTATTCGCTTTATTAATTTGGATTCATTAGTTGCTACTACTTTGGATTATTTACCTGGTTTTATTCCCCTTGCTTATTGATTATCGTTTGATCCATATTTATACATGCTAGTTGGTGATCCTTGGATATGATTATTGTTGTTCACTTGCTGAAATTTTATAGTGTGTCAATGATTATTAGTTTCGAGGGTAGTTTAGTGGCATTCCAGGCTCAGTGTTGGGCTGGGGTGTTACAGAAGTTGACTAATGATCTAACTTAGTGACAAGATCCTGGACTAGGAGCCATCCACAAACTCATCCTAAGCTTCGACCAAAAGTTGATTAAAGGTATATCTTAGTAAAGAAGATCCTGGACTAGGAGCCATCCACAAACTCTTTCTAAGCTTCTACCGGGCGATAAATCTTGAGGTTCATGTCATTTCGACAAGCAAATCCCCATGAGATCGTCTGGTTCATCAAACTATCTCCAAGTTCATGTCATTTGACAAGCAGTCTCGTAAGAATAGTTTGGCACAATTTAAGCATAAGACAATCTTGATTTTCATTTTTCACAAGAGCATTTCTAGAATCTCAAGAACACAAAAGCTCAAGTAATGGTCAATTTTCGATCAAAGAGTTAACAAAGCAATTCTGACAGGGCCAATGTCACAAGAGGAGCACTAATTGCGCAACTCGCTAAAACATCCATAAATTGCAATTTTTTAGTTTGAGTTGTTTAAAAGATTCTTGCTCATATAGCAAAGACTTAGCTACACATGTAAAAGCATGATAATTCTAGCAAGTCAAAGAACTAGACATGACATTGAGCAAGAATTGAAATACAAAAGCTCTAAAGGGTAATAGGCAAAGCTTCATCAATTTTTTTTAAAAAAAATAAGCAGAAAATCTTATATTACAATGCATCTTTTTGGATTTTTCATACCATTTCTTGTAACCATTTTTTGAAGTTTTCATATGAATGCAATATGACACAATGAGATGCAATTAAAAAACCTAAAAACCTAAAAAGTTCGAAAAGATCACTAAGTTCAGAAAAAGAACAAGGAAAGATAAGAAAAAGATCAAGCTCCCCCTCAAACCAACCCATAAGGATAAATTACCCCTAACTCGCTTCTTAAAAAGGAAAATCTGGTTTGATCTAAAGGCTTTGTAAGAATATCTGCCAATTGAGCTTCGGACTCTACGAAATGCATCACAATATCACCTTTTTCAACATGATCTTTAAGGAAGTGAAAGCGAATGTCTATGTGCTTAGTCCTAGAATGTTGCACTGGGTTTTTAGCAATATTAATAGCGTAAGTGTTATCACGTAAAAGAGGAACACTAGCAAAGTTTAACCCATAATCTTTCAAAGTAGACGCTATCCACAAAATCAAGCTACAAAGAACTAGCAAGAGCCTACAAACTCCGCCTCAAGATGGATTGTGCAATGTAAGACCGCTTAGAAGACCAAGATACAAGAGACGTGCCTAGAAAGTGACAGTGCTCGAGGTACTCTTCCTATCTAACCGACACCGCAAAATCGAATCAAAACCTCTAATGGACAAAGTCAAGAGCAGAATACCAAATGCCATATAAGAGGGTAGAGTGTAAATACCGAATATGCGCTTAACGGCTTGGCGATGGGAAGTTCTCGAGACGCTCAAATCTTGCACAAAGGCATACCGTGAAGTGAATGTCCGGCCTCGAGGCCGCCGATATGTATGGAGCCGATCATGTCATGCAGACTGCGTTGATCCACGACTTCTCCTTCCTCATCCGATCCAAAACAATGGTTGCCATAGGAGTGGAAATTGGCTTGCGCCACCCATGTTGAAGCGCTTGAGTAGATCTTTAGTGTACTTCGTCTGATGGATGAAAGTTCCTTCCTTGCATTGCTTGATTTGAAGTCCCAAAAGTAATTAAGCTCTCCCATCATACTCATCTCAAATTCCTAGACATAGTGTCGTAAAAGTCGAAACAAGAGCATTGGAGGAACCACCAAAAATAATATCATCCACGTAAATTTGAGCAAGCAAGAAGTCATTTCCACGCCTAATAATAAATAGAGTTTTATCCACTTTACCCATCTCAAAATTATTTTTAAGCAAGAAGGTCTTAAGTCTATCATACTGTGCTCTAGGGGCTTGTTTAAGACCATACAATGCTTTAGATAGCTTGAAAACACGATTTGGATATTTAGGATCCTCAAAACCAGGGGTTGCTTAACATACACTTCCTCATCTATGAAACCATTTAAAAGGCACTTTAACATCCATCCGATATAATTTAAAACCTTTTGATGCAAAGAAATGCAAGGTAATGCGAATGGCTTCTAGTCTAGCAACAGAGCAAATGTCTCATCAAAATCTAACCCTCAACTTGGTCAAACCCCGAGCTACCAACTGCCTTATTTCTAACCACGTAACCATCCTCACCTTGTTTATTCTTAAACACCCAACGAGTTCCTATAACATTATGACCACTAGGAGGTTCTACTAGGTTCCAAACTTTGTTTCTTTCAAAATTCTCTAACTCCTCATGCATGGCATTTACCCAAATAGAATCGATAAAGCATGTGATATATCGCGGGTTCAAAAGAAGCAACAAAAGCCGAATGAGAGTAGAGATTTGGATCATTATACCGAGCGAGTGACTCGCTCATGTAGGTTACCTATTATCTGCTCCGAGGATGCCGTCTCAATGCGGCGGAGCGCCGGGTGAGATGTCGCTTTCTTCGACCTCCGCAGTATCTTGATGATGATGATGCAAAGAGGAGCCTCAATCAAGGTGAAGTAGACGTGCGGTGTTCTTGTATCAATATGGGCGCCTCAAAGAAGCAGATGAGGGAATGACATTTGCTTCGTCCCTCATCTTCCTCCACAAAAATGCTCTCTGTCACCAGAAATCATCTCAGAGTAATTGATCTAGCTCTGTGGCTAGTCTCATCAAAAGTGACATTACAAGTCTCCGAATAATGTTAGTCTCAGATTAAAACTCGAAACCCCTCGAATGAGCAGATAACCTGTAAATACCCCATCAAAAGTTCTTGATTCAAATTTATCTAAATTGCCTGCCTTAAGGATAAAACATTTTGATCCAAAACTCAAAAGTGCTAAACAGAGGGTTTTCTACCAAAACGAAGCTCATAAGGAGTCTTGCCTAAAGAGGGTCTCAAAAGACACGATTTGCAATATGGCAAGCAAGAGCAATAGCTTCGCCTAAAATCTCCTGGTGTTATACTCATCTAGCATCGCCCTAGCCATTTCGACTAAGGTCCTATTCTTCCTTTCCACCACGCCATTTTGTTGAGGGACGTGTGGAGAGGAGAACGATGCTCAATACCACGCCAAGACAAAAAGAAGCAAAAGAGGTATTTTTGAACTCCGTGCCATTATCACTGCGAATTGCTCTCAAAGCACCAGGAAGCTCAGAAGCCAAACGAAGAACAAGGTCATGAAAATAACCAAAGGCTTCATCTTTTGAATTAAGAAAGAACACCTAAGTATATCTAGAAAGATCATCGACTATGACAAGAATATACCATTTTCCACCGATCGACCGGACTCTAGCAGACCAACAAGATCCATATGAAGCAACCGTCCCGTCCGGCTACCATAACCATAGTCACGTATGGGTGTGAGATAAAGAACTTGTTTGCCATGCCTACTGTGGTGCACATACAAAGATCCTTGATGACTTTGAGTTTGGGCAAACCTCTCATGAGATCAAGGTTGCTAACTCGCCGATGATCAAAACCAATGTGCCCCAAACGTCGATGCCAAAGCCGTAAATCAAGAAGATGTAAGCAAACATTTAAGAGATCCAAAGAAGAGATTCCAAAAGTCACCCAAAATTCTACCAACTCTAGAGATTCCAAACACAAGCTCACCAAGAGAATCAAGCACACGACAAGCATTTTTCTTAAAAATACCTCATAACCATCATCAAGAAGTCGAGAAATGTAAAGAAGATTATACCTAAGCTTGTCCATAAGAGCGACATCTTTAGAATGAATTTGTTGTTTACCCTAATTGATCCTGCCTTCAATTCGCCCTTGTGTATCATCTCCAAAGGTGATGAAGTCATCACCGTTGCTCGCGTGAAAGAGGTGAACCATTTTGAGTTCCGGTCATGTGGCGTGAACATCCGAGTCAACGAACCACGTGTTCTTCCCTTTCCGCAGTAATCCTAAAAATCAAGGAGCAAGAACGATGTGTCTCAATATCGGGATTAGATAAACAAGATTTAGGAATCCAAAGATCGAGACACACGTCTCGCAAGGAGTATACAAACCGTAAGTACTATCCTTGATTTCATTTAACATTCTGTTATGAGCAATGTTTAAATTAAAATGAGACTTGAATCGTCCATGGGCGGTCCGACCGCTTTGTCTCAAGCGGTCGACCGGTGACTACTCAAATGGTCGACCGCCAAATCGATACACATTAGAATTAGGATGTCTAGAAACATAATGATTTTTATGAGATAAAAATCCTAATCCGTGTTTATTCTTTTCAAGTGTTACCATGTCTCATAGAAGCTCTAGGTTGCATGAATGAAATTCTATCAAAATTTTTCCTATCATTTTTCAACCTACGCCAACAAAGATTCAATCAAATGTCCATTTTTTGCAATAAGTGCAATGGTACTTGGTACCACTAGAAGACGCACCATTTGAATTAATACAAGATTGGGCAAAACTCGCAGATTTAAAAGATGTTTTTACAAAGTTGGGTTTTGAATTCAATTAAACCTTTTCCAAGACTTGAATGACTTTTGGGTTTGAATTGTCTTGAAAAGAATTGAATCCTAACCCTTGCTTCTTATAAGGAGTTTTAGACTTGTCAAGAATCATGTTTAATTGTTTCTTACCTTTAGAAAATTTTTCTAATGTATCATGAAGGTAAGCATTTTCTTTCTCAAGTTAACACAAGAATCACAAGTTTTATCCATAGATTTTTCCTTATACAAAGCAATTTCAAGCTTAAGAGTGGAACATGAAGCACAAGTAGTATTTTCAATATTGTCCTTAAGCTTAGCATATTTGACTCTAGCAACTTCTAAGATATCTTTGATTTCACGCTCTTTTCTAAGCATGAAGTGCAAGGGCTAGAATCAAAACATCAAAAGCAATCAATTTACTAGATTCTAAACATTTTTCACAAGGAGCACTTTTAATTTCATTTAGTTCAGATTTAGCATTCTCAAGTTGTTGTACACAAATATTATGAGCAGATTGTAACTTGGTAATTTCGAATGCATAGCATGACAAGATAAACATTCATCAGTTCAAGAGTCTTAGCAGCTTTAAGCTCTACTTTCGGTTTGCTAATTTTTGACTCTAATTTCTTATTTTTGTCATAACAAATTCAAGCGCTTCATCTTGACTAAGCAATTGCTCAACTATAGAATCATATTTAGCGTAAAGCTCATCATAAGAAAAAGATACCTCATTATCATCAATGTCGTCCGTGTCACCATGAAGCACATGCTAGTGAAGTCTTTGGCCTTCCCTATCTTTTACCTTGAGGGATCTCCTCCTCCTTGTCCTCCTCACTCCCAGATCCACATCGCTCAAGGATTGATCCTCAAAAGCGGCAAGGACCGGTGAGCACCTTCACAAGCTTATTTGCCTCATACCTTGATTTGTTGAAAGGAGGCTTTTTCCAAGTCGGCTTTCCTTCCTTATGATTGCTCTTACCTTTCAACTTGGGGCAATTTGTCTTGATATGATTGAGCTCACCACATTCATAGCATGTTACCGACCACCTCTCTTTTGTTTCTCACATTATTGTAGGCCCGTGAATTTCTTAGCTAGAAGAGCTAACTCTGTTCAGAATACTTTCAAGCTCCTCTTCATGAATAGCGATAAACAAGCAAATGAAAATCCGTAAGAAGATTCACAAGAGTCATCAAAAGCCTTTTGAGAGGATCTGCTACCAAAGCTAAATTATCTTTCTTAGGATGATCAACTCTTTTAATTTCATGAGTCTTGAGTTTACTATAAAGCAATTCTAAAGTAAGATTTGAAAGATCAACATTTTCTTCTATAGCAAGAGCTTTCATCTCCCACTCCTTGGTGTTGATTGCAACCAAGAGATGGGTGGCATTTTCAGATTGAGAATATTCAATATCAACACTTTCATTTGATTAATTACTTTATTAAAGCGATCGAAAATGTCATCGATGCTCTCTCCAGACGCATCTCAAATTTATTGTACTCACGCTTGTAAACAGCTTATGCACCTTTTTGATTTGGGACGAACCTCATGATATGTTTCGAGAGTGTTCCAAATTTCATGTGCGCTTGAAAGATTGCAAATTCTATCATATTCTTGTCTACCAAGTGCACCATATAAAAGATTCTTAGCCTTATTGTTGTTAGCCAAAAGAATTGCGTAGCGTGTAGCAATTTTAGGAATAACCAATGGGCTCTAACAACATCCCAAATAGCTTGTCCTCGCTCAAGAAAGACGCGCATACGATTCTTCCAATAGGCATAGTCGTGCCCATCGAAGATATGCGGTTTAGTAGAAAACTTATCCATCGCCAAAGTTCGGTGACCGGTTAAGATCAAGATTGAACTAACCGGCTCGATACCACTTGTTGGACCGTAAAGGCGACTAGAGGGGGTGAATAGGAGCACGCCACTTTTTCACAAATTATGAACTCAATACCATTTAACTCCAAGAGCTATTAGAAAGCTATGAAGATCAATAAACCAAGACAATGGAAGACTAGTATTGAATCCAATTAAACCCCTAAGCAATATAACAAAATCAACTAAGATTACCAAGACTCACAGCACGGGCGGTCTGACCGTTATACTCAACCGGTCGGACCGATTGCCGGGCGGTCTGACCGGCGTTGTGCTGGCGGTCGGACCGCTCAAAATCGGTCTCGACCGGTGATGACGGGCGGTCCGACCGGCCGACTCCGTAACCGATCGCAACAAGAAATCACCGATGACGGTTGCAATTAGGTGAAACTTTTGATTCTCAACTCCAATCTTTATGAAACTTTGCACACACCTTCTATATGCTATTGAGGACCTATTCCAATCGAATATTATGATAATTCTTGGAACGATCTTGAGCAATTGTCAATTGATTAACAGAAGGTCTAAAACCGGGCAAGAACGAAAACTTGATCCTAACGCTTGTTCGTGAGAGATTGATGATCAAGATGATGCTAGATAGATTCACACATATCACAGCAAGCTAATTCACGTGAAAGAATCAATCACAAACTCGCGGATCAAAGAAAGCCCTAAAATCACCAAATTGAAAGCAAGAACGAAAAGAGACTTATCTCAAGCAAACCTTGCATAGATTGATTTCGTGATTGAAGTCGGATTACATCCACACTATCATGGATCAGTAGACAATCAAGGATCACGAAATTCACCACAAACCATCAAGAGCCCTAGCCTCCACCTCAACTCCCCTAAAGACAATTAGGGTTTTGAAACATAAAAAAAGGCGAGAGAGCGAGAGGTGCAGCCACCATCTCCTCCTATTTATAGTGGAGGCCTAAAACTCTTAGGGTATGACTCTATTGGGCTCCCGTTAAGGCCCACTAACAAACGGGTCACGCACGCACGCTTTGCAAAGCGCCGTCTTTAACTTTTTGACCTAAACCGCTTCACCATGCGTCATGGATTTGCCAATAGGTCACCCTTGTCCATCTTGTGTCACGCTTGAGTCGTTGACCTCACCCGCATCGCCGATCGCTCGACCTCAACTCTTCAAGTCTAGTCCCGATTCTCCTTGCCGCTGACCGTCGTTGACCACCAAGCTACCCGCACAACCACGCACAAGAAAACACGATTCGGGAACAAGTTCTTCACAACTTGACCCATGTTAGTCAAAACATGCATCATGCAAATCATATGCCATGAAACCAAAGACTTTGACCTAACAAATCAACATCGCCACGGTTGGCCGACGTTCAAGTAGAAACCGGTCTCGACCGCTCAGTGAGCGGTCGGACCGCCCATGGCGGTCGGACCGCTCCGTGAGCCGGCCGGACCGCCTTAGACTTAGCCAAATTCAAGCTCCCAAATTCAAACCTTCGAAACTTTAAACCAATAGAACTTTTCACCGAGACTCCAAAATCATGAGACCAAGTGCATTGGGATCCCCTTACTTGTCTACAACACCTATTTTTGGCCCACTGATTTGAACACTTTTGGTTATCGCCGGTCCGATCGCTTCAGATGGCCGGTCCGACCGATATGGGACCGGTCGGACCGCCGTGCAAGGACCGGTCGGACCGCCCCTGAGCAGTAAGCCTGTAACTTTGTCGAAAACGCGTGAAACGACAAACCGTAAACGCCATTGCCAATTGTCACATCATCCTAAGATCTGGAGCATATCCCCATAAAATCCACACTTACACTGTGGTCGAAGTCACCCGACTAGGCTCGGTACGATTAGCCATGTCCGACGACAGAGTGTCCAATTCTTGGAACATTGATCAACTGCGTAAGTTTTTCGTTTAAAATTTATTTCATTTTCTTTAAATTTAATAAATGTTAATTAAATTCAAAGAAGTAAGTGATGTTATTTTTATGATGGTACCCAACTCTGGTCGACGCGGTTCATATGCTTAAGATTATGAAGATTATTTTTTTTATTTTCAAAATTCTGTTCTACTCTTGTTTGGCTACTGGTCAGGACATGGAAACCTACTAGTCAAAGTTTCTCCTTTTTCGCACGTGGTTCCACCCACTGGAACGACCTTCCTAGCGACGGTCCTTTTCCTACGATCCTCGCTGCTAGTCGGACTAGAGCATGAGCACGTATTGCAAGATATACATTATATCTTCATTTCTTAGCTGTTCATTCCGACCAACGTTGAGTATTACATAGAAATAAAACCACTTATCGTTTATTATATATGTCCTTGCATATATTTTTCTCTTACCAAGGAAAGTCTTCTTTTTTCTTCCGACCATATATTCTCTTAATAAGTACTTTGATTACGAAAAATAGATTTACAACTAGTCGAAATCTAGCACTGGTTCTGACCAAAAAAGGTTTCCTAGTATTACTACGATCAGTTTTTCAACAATCGGTACAAACTTTCAAATAATGGTTGAGACTTAAGTTCATATTCTTGGCCTACTGCTTATATAGTAAAGTTCTACTATAAAATAGTCGGGGGCTAGGTAATATATGAATAACCATAAGTCGACCGGATGAACAAAAAGATTTCATTAATAAGAGAGAGGTCAGTTTTACATTTTGCATACTCTTTTTTGCAATTTTCTTTCTATTAGAGATTGCCCATTTAATCACTGCTTGATGGAGATCCGACCTCCATTTCTTCTGCAACCTTGTCTCCAAGAGGTTTTACTTCCTTGAGAAACTTGGTCGCCTCCTCAGGCAAGCAGTTGAAATCTTCTTCAACAACTTGAATATTAGTAGAGGGGTCAGATGCCTCCAGTTTTGCCAAAGCAAGACTAACTCCACTAGCAATGGATTTTTTTACAGATTGGGCATAATTCTCTCTGGTAGTCTTAAGCAAGCCCTTAAGATCCTCCAGGAGATGGCCCAGGTAATTCACTTTCTCCGTTGGATCGTTCAAGGAGGGTAAGCTAGATCCTCGATCCCATATCAAAAATTATTTTGTTGAGTGCAGTGATCTTTTCATCAAGATTAAGCATGGTAGCTGCCTGCTTGTCTTGCTCAAATTCCAGAGCTTTTTTTGCTCTGATTAATGCTTGGTTTTGTTCTGCATAAGTAAAACAAGTATTAGGCAAGAATAATTAGAAGAGATACTAAGTCAAGTTTACGACTAATTACCTTCAATTTTCTTTCCAGAAGTTTTAAGAATTTCTTTATTCCTGGTTGTCAAGTATTCGATCAACCAGTTCTTATCTTGGTTGTCTTCCTCAAGCCTGCTTATTTTGGCCTTATCGGCCATAGCTTCTTCTTTTATTTTTTTTCCAAATCTATCAAACATGATAAAGGAGAATAATACAAAGGGAAAAACAGAGTCATGAGGAAGAAAGAGTTAAGAAGGAAGTTCTTACTTTCTAATTTAGAGTGTTTTTGCTCTAAGATCTTTATTCGCTGGGTCAGTCCTCTGACCACAGCAGAATTCTCGACCATATGCTACATAGATAGCATTTTTTCGTTAAGTATCTGATAAAACTTCAAAAGGAGCTATAGAAATGGTTGTAGACACTTACCCGAATTGCCACGTTATTATAATGGGAAAAAATTTATCGGGACTCTTCTCAGCTTGACGATCCCATATTCTCCCCCAAACTTCATCAAGCTCTTTATCCTTGATAAATCGAGGAAAAAAAGGAAACTTGTTAGTTTGGGAAGGATTGCTTGCAGAAACAAGAACCTGTTGGGTTTTTGCAGGAATTCCTACCTCCGCTGATGGGGTAATGATCACCATGGGATCCAACTCAGGTTCCGACATTGAAACTTGCTCGGGGGCTGTCCTAGCCACTCCCTCAGGGATTCTAAATTGAGAGAAGCCTTGGTCGGAGGTGCTCTCGATCACCCGATCTTCCGGAATGGACTGGTTGGAAACGACCGAAACTCCAGAAGATCTAGAAAAAAGAAAGAAAAGAAGTCCAGGAGCTCAAGTTTACCAAAGACGAAACTCAGGTATGCATTTATATGATTAGTTCCTTTATACATACCTGGTTGCTTTCTTGGTCTTGATTTTGAAGCGCGCCGGCTTGAAGTCCGTAGAGCTCACCTTCCTTTTCTTTTCAACCGATTTTACCAGTTCTGAACTGGTAGGGTTGGTTACACCCTCTACACCCTCCAGCAAAGGTTCAGAAGATATATTCTCGACCAGCTGGTCGAGAATAATATCCCTGATCACTGGGTCGGAAGGTGTAGATTCGTTGGTCTCCAAAACAGTTGCTTCAATCGCAATTGGCAAGTCTTGAGCAACTGCATGAGACCCAACGATTACCACCTGGATTAACAAGCAAAGTTTGTTGGGTGATGAACGTGCTTCATCTGACACTAAAAATTTCTGCTCGGTTACCTACCTCTACGCGATCACTATTTGTAGTGATTGTATGACTGGTCGGATCATCAGTTGGCTCACATGTTTCGGTGGCCTCATCGATTCTAAGCCCAACCTCTGTATATCAAAGAGGATTTCAGGTAAAAACCGATCGGAAAATGTTAGAAAGATGAAACGAAATTGATATACTTACCCGAAGTCTCTCAGCTCTTTCTTCTGCAGTAACAACCGTTAGGATCAGAGGGAAGCCAGCCATGTCACTGGGCTCTCCAGCGCAGATCATTTTGATCCTACTTCTGATCTCATCAGAAGATAAGGCTGCAACAAAAGAGAGATTTTAGGGTTTTAAAAGTAATCAATCAATTTAATCAAACTGGTCGGATTCCCTTGGGATTTACCTTCCCTGGAGCATTTAGTCACATCGTCACGACCAATATACCAAAGCATCGCATGGGCTCTGGCCTTTAGAGACTAATTCTCCGTATGGAGAAATCCCTCACCACATTTGTGAGAACCCGGGGTATTTAACTTGTAATACTTAACCATCAGAATGGTCCTAGCATTATAAATCAAATATCTCGATTCTCGGCGCATATGTACTTCCCAAAATTGCAGTACACATACCCCATACAAAAATTAAGCATCCATTCCATACAAGTAATTTCAATACTCGGTTTACAAGCTTACAACATAAGGGACATACAAGTTCATATTACAAAAGTAGGGCCAACCGGCCAAATGGCAGGAATATAACCAAAGTAGCAGCGGAAACATAAGCCATAATATGGCGATAAACAAAAGCCAAACGGTTTGCCATTACCCACAAGGTAACCGATTGAAAACGTCCAAGCTTGTCGTCGAGAGCAAAGTCGAAATCGGTCTCACAATAGTTAACCCCTTGGGGGTCAACCACGTCTGCAACAATTAAGCAAAGCAACTGAGTACAAAACGTACTCGCAAGACATACGAGTAAGAAGCCTATACATAGCTACATGCAAGCTGAAACAAAGGAGGAGGTCATATGGTTCATTTGACGCGCAAAGCAATAATTCATTTGCAATAAGTAATAGATTGAAAGCAATTTGACAAATCTGTTTTTAATTGATTAAATAACAGTGAGACAACATTTATAAACATAAATAACATCCTAGAGGTGACTTCCCAACAGCCACCAAAACATAGCACGAATTACCCATTCGTACCACCCGAAATCAAGTTTTATCGAAAACTGTTGAGCCTAACTCTTGTAGAGACTTAACCAAGCATGTCCATAACCAAGGACTTGGCTATTCGAATAGATTATATCCTGCAGGGGTGTACTAATGTACCCATACGCCAGACCGCCTTTTTGCCATGCAATAGAGCACACTTCCTTAGGTACGCCGGCAAGGCCCTACGAGATGTTTTCCAATGGATTGTACTAATTACGAGTCGCACGTATGGGGGTTAACCCTTAGTAAACCACCGTTACGGGCTCCCACTAAGGACCCACACGTTGAGTCGGATGCACCGGCCCAGCCAAGCAACTGCGGGTGCTCCTGGGTATGGCGAACCTAGAAAGGAACCCATCCCTCTCATCCCAAAACAAACACTTTCTTTTTCTTACCACCAGCGACTTCAATAATTAATACCTCCCAAAGTACTTAGTCAAGAGGGGTTTCCAATACCCTCGTGTGGTTAGCATGCAAAAACGTTTGGGTCAGTGTCCAAGATGTTCGGTCCTTGTTGACTTTGGCACCAAACACACACCCAATAATCACACCATCAAACCAATGTGCCCAAGTCTAAAATATTTCACTTTCAGTTTTAGTTTTTCTAAATACAATTACATACATGAGTATCCTGACTCAAATAATTATAGTGATGATATAATGACCATCGCCAAGGCGACGATCCCCATTCTACCGCTCTAAGCATTTCTAAGCAACATCAACTCGCAAACTACAAGTAAAGTGATTAAAGCCCATCCATCGAGCTTTAAATCACAGCGAATAAATCCTAGGCTCATGGTAGAGGATGAATATTTACCTATAGTTTATGCAACTATAGTATCAACTACTCGATCAATAATTTAACAACAAAATAGAGCATGCATACATACACTTTGCAAACAAGATAATAAACTTTGAAAGTAATGGGATCAATATGATCAAATGAAAACAACTGCTTGCCCTGCTGGAGATAACTTTCTTGCTGCAGAGGATCACTCACGTAATCAACAAATTAGTCGGAACCTATTTGAAATAATGGAAAGCACAATAAGAACGAATAATACCGAAAAGACTCAAAAATACAAATTCATCCAAAAATCATGACAAATTCACAGAAGGTAGATAATGATTTTAGGTGAATTTACCAATAATAATCAATTGATTTTGATGTTCCATGCAAAAGTTATGGTAGTTTGAAAGTCATTTTTCCAGAAAATCCAAATAAATTGCTAGCTAATACTATTCATTCGAATTTAAGTATTTTGGTAACAATTTCCAGAGAGGTGGTGCACATGAAATTTTTATGGTAGACATAGCACCACATGATATGAGCAATGAAAAATGAGTCACCTCATTCGGAGCTAAGATGAGTTTTCTATGATTTTTCAAAGTCAAGAAAGTAGTGCACAAGATATATGTAGAATCAGTTTTTCAGAGATAGCAACATGCTCAAAACCTATTTTACAATAAAGTACAGTAATAGAGTAAATTGGAGCTACAGAGAAATACTTATGTATTTTTGAAGTTAAAACAATTTTTAGTGCACAAAAGTATTAAACCTAAAGTAATTTTGCCAAAAGTGTTTTTTGGAATAGTAACAAGGTTCAAACAATTTTATAATAAATTACATGCAAAAAGGAATCTAGCAAATTTGAATCATCAAATTTGGAGCTAAAATGAATTACTTATGCAATTGTGAAGTTAATGCATTTTTCAGTTCATAAATAAAGCATTTCATATTTCATAAAACACGAAAATACTTTTTATACCCAGCCGAACCTAGCCACAGTCACTGACTCGTGGACCCTTTGAATAGTTCCTTTTTCCATTTTTTAATTCCAAAAGAAAGCGGCCTGACATGTGGGGTCCACATGTCATACTCATGGTTCACAGAACAGTGCGTAGACCCTCTGGTCCACGGCCGGTCCACATGATTACAGCCGTGCACTAAACTCTATGGCCCACATGTCATACACTGAGACAACCGGGATTTAGCCCTCGCTTACTGTGCTCGGTCCCACATGTAAGTCACACCGAAACAAACCTTAAGATAGTCATTAACTACTTAGCAATCATTAGCAGTTAATGAACGAGATCTAGCCTTAATGGCCTTGCTACAGTGTGGTGGAAATCCGACAACGCCGCACTGGTTTCGCGGCTCTCTTGCCGGCGTTCCCGGACACGGCGGCGCTAGCCACGGGCAAGGACGGGTCCACAATAGGCATGCCCGGTGACGCACTTAAGCGAGGATAGAACTCACCGGACACGGAGCTAGCACGGCGGCGGCTCTGGGTGCGTGCACTGCAGCAGCAGAGAGCTCAACGGTGGACCAGGAGCTACAAACGAAGACAATGCCTCGCATTAGCAAAAATGGAATCGGAGAAGAACGGAGATAGAGCAGGAGGTGGAAGCACGAAGCTTACCCGAGAGGGAGCCAAGTTCTTGCCTCCTTTCCCTCGGCCACTGAGAGGGAAAGTGAGAGCTCGAGGGTGAGAGAGACGGGGTTATAGGGCTCCAACGGCAGGGAAGGAAACGACGTGAAGAGACGACGCTCCAGGAGTGGTCAGCCGGGGCGGTGGATCCACGCCGTCAATTGGGCGCGGCAGAGCTCCCTCAGTGCATGGCACTCGTTTTCTGAGCGCGCAGCGAGCTGGATAAGACAGGTCTGACGAGCGGGTCCCACGGTGTCAGCGACTGAATGGTGCAGCGAGGGAGTGGCTCGTCCGCGAGCTTGGGCCGTTCGATTGGAATTGGACGGCTCAGATTAGGAGAGAAAAACCCAGAGAGGTCCGAACGGGTTCGAGATCTGGACCAGAGAATCTCCATCGGACGGCTCACAAGTGACACGTTTAGGCGGTTGGACTGAGCCAAGAGACTCGGGTCGGAGTTTGATTCGGTTTGAGTTTGAGGGATAGTGATTCCAGATTTGAAATAAAAGTTTGAGATGGATAGGGAATTTCTAGAGGTAGCTCCACAGTTCCAAAAATTCTAAAATTTTTACTGAGTGATCCTAACATCAATATCAATCGTGCATAGTTTTTCCATAATTTTGCATGCAGTGAATTCCTTGCTAGCAAATTCACAAGCTGCTGGTCTAGGGGTTTGACCAGAGAACCAACAAGTTTGACCAGCCCCTAAGAAATAGCAAATAATTTCTAAAAATTATGAAATTTCTCAAAGGGGTTACTAGGAAGATCAAGAATTTAGAAAAAAAAATATTTCCAGAGAATGATCACAAGGTTTGACTAGAAAGCTTTGAAGTCACAACTCTACTGAAAGAATTCCCGAATTTCAATTAACAATAGGGATGCACCAAAAGTTTTAATTTATCCTCAAAATCATACATTTGGAACACAACCCCAGATTTGGAATGTTACAACATGCCAGGGGGTTAAACCCCTGACATTAAAAAGACGGATGGCCTCAACCCATCTCCCTACCTTCCCTCCTTTTTCGAGGAGGAGTGTCATTGTGGGTTCTCAACTGCCTTTTTCCCGCTATTGTAAAGGCCATCTTCTTGAGTAATCTTCATATAAAACTAACTCTTTTTCCATGATGACCATGATGATTTTGAGTACATGGGAATGTACTCATCAGCCTTTCCATCATGGAGGCGCAAGGTGCACTCTCCAGGTGTACCGGTCATCTTCTTCGTATTCGCCATTCTATAGTAGTACTTGAGGAGATCAATAGTTGCGGGAATCCCCAAGTATGCTTCGCAGAGGTAGACGAAGATACTAAGGTTGGCGATGGCGTTGGGGGCCAGATTAACCAGTTCTACTCTATAATACTCCAAAACTTGGGAGAAGAAGAAGTGAACTGGGAGCCTAAAACCGCATTCAATCTATGCGAGGAAAACTGGAATTTCTCCATCTTCACCGCTAGGAGAATGTTCCCCAGTAGCTGATCTCCAAGAAATCAAGTTCCTATCGGGTAACAACCCAATTCCCTCCAGACTTTCTAACTTTTTCTCACTTAAATCAGAAATCAACAAGTTGGTAATAAGATCCGACATGGTGATTTCTTTTTTAGATGAGGAAGACAGAAGTGGTCAGAGGCGATTTCTCCTCTTGAAGATGAAGAGGAAAATAGAAAGTGTAAAAGCCCTAATGCCCAGTGCGAAGGGGTTTTTATGGCCACAATACTGTAACCGTATACTAAGGAAGTCCAACAGACAAAAAACTTTTTGACCGATGGACAAAAAAGCTTTTTTCAACTTCCAAGAAAGCTTCTCAATTTTAAAAATGAATACGAACCACTTCGAATGTCACGACATTTAATGAGGGGTCTGCCCGATACGACTTCATCGGAAGAAGAGTATCCACACGACCAATTCATTTAAAGTTCGGGTTCTAGCTGACAAGGATTAAAACCTCGATGTATTATTTTAATACATCGGAGAAGACCATACGACTTCGTGGTCATAACCCCTAAGGCTAACGACCTCACTAGTCGTAAGGATTCCAAAGGTTACATAATAAAGATCCTGGTCGGACAAGGTCCTATACCTAGTCCCCGACCAGTTGACTGCTCGTAAGGCATAAACTGGTACTATCTGGGTATGAGTCCAGGTATATCCTTTACCGTGTGATACATGAAACACATGATGTATGTTCCATACCACACGACGTTACATAATTCTAAGACTCTGGAATATAGTTAAATGACTCAGTGGCATATAACGCACGGCAGTTGATACATTGTCAACTAACGCCTCTCTCCGACAAGACGTGTCACTTCCTAACAGGCGTCTCTCCAAGGGATAACTGCCAACGCTTCATCAACTACTTAAGGAGGATCGCGGAAGGTGGAGAGGGAGACGGAGATAGGATCGATTGGGAATCACTCTCAGAAGACAACCAGTCGATTAGATTGCAAAGTCATAGCAAGCATTGCGCTCCAGTGTTACTAGGATTAGCCATTGGTCTAGATTACAAGCACTCCTTGTAATAACCGGTTCATAGCAATAAAGAGCAGCCTCATTCCTTTCCAAGAGATACATGCTATTTTTCCTCTGTTTTTTATATATTTGTAAGTTTAGTGATTTGATCGTCGACAAATGTGAAGCTCTGGAATCAAATAAAACCGATGCTGGTACTAAATTGACAAGAATTATACCAAGAACAACATCTGATGCTGAATGAGCCTCCTCTGCGGTGACTTGATTCACACGTCCCTTCATGAACTGAATAGTCGGTCTTGAGGGACCGCCGGAGGCTGGTGTTCCTGCATTTGGTTTAACTGGAGCTGTAGCCTGTTGCTCCTTTGGGCATTTATTGGCATAATGACCCAACTCATTGCAATGGAAATAAGTTATTCCTGCTGCTGAGGGAGCTGTTTTATGCTGGAATTGACTTCCAGAGGAACTGCTACGAAATCCAAGAATATTTGGGTGTTGGGTTCGTGCTGGAGCTCTAAGTGTAGCAGACTGGAATCTTCCAAACTGAGGTGGCTAAGGCTGAGTGAAACAAGGTTTAGGGAGTCCTCCGGAGTTAAACTTCTGAGCGGCCATTCTCCGCATGCGATTTTCTATCTCTTGGTGCTTACCTTCCTGACGAATAGCTTTGTTCACCAACTGCTGAAAGTCAGTGAAATCTTGGGAAATCAATCTGACGGAGAGTTCATCGTTCAATCCTTCCAAGAAACGCTCCAGCCTATCTTCGTCTCGGGTCACATCTTCCGGGGTGATAGTTTTGTGGCCCGATCTTCCGAAAGGTATTGATAAGTCGATTGTGGAGATCTCAACGTTGATGGTCCAAAGGCTCTGACCAAACAGATCGAACCCCTCGCAATCACTACACCACTGCTCCGATGGTTATCAACAATGCCGAATGCGGTTGACCTCGCTAAGAAGGCTACCTCCTGCATGTGAATCGAGAACACAAGCAAGAAAGTAGAAGATGCAATCTGATATTGTATTACGAATAAAGATGAAATTCACAATGTGGGGTTCCTCAACCGAACGTGCGGCGAGAATGCTAAGCAGAGTAATCTCAAAGAAAAACCCACCCTAAACTATGACCGCTACTGTATATATATAGGGGGACGTGAGGACGTCGACCTAGGGTTGTGCGGCCGTGGAAAGAGACGTACACAACCTAGGCTCCAACCTCGACACGCTTACAAGGCCCTATTAGGCACCTTATTCACTATTCATATCGCGTATCTCTGGTCGAAGACCTGGTGGTAGGACTGGTCCTGGGGTGGTCTGGATGAGTCCATGCTATCTCTGGTCGTAGATTGTGACCAACGAGTACTGTGCTCGCTTCTCTGGTCGTAGATTGCTCCCAACGAGTCCTGGGCTCGCCGAGTACTAGTGAAACTGGTCGTAGGCCTTCTTGAAGTGGTCGTAGACCCTGCGAAACTAGTCGTAGACCTTCTTGAACTTGTCGTAGTTCTAGATTCCTAAATACAAGTAAATCATCTCTGTTAGGTAGCATCATAGAGTTCTCAAATAATACACTCAGCCCTAGAAACGAATTTACCTAATAAATAAGTTGACGAGCACGTGCCCGAGTAATTGGACCTTGCACATCATTCAAAGTAATAGGAAGAGGAGTGTTCATATCAGTAGAAGTGATGTCCTCATCATCCTCCCTTCTTAAATTGGAGTCGTCCTCGACTCAAGATCATCCTCCGCACCCAAGAAAGGCCGCAAATCTACAATATTAAAGCTAGAGCTAACCCTGAAATCTGCAGGCAAGTCTAACTTATATGCATTATCATCAATACGTTCAAGAACTTTAAAAGGACCAGCTGCACGTGGCATGAGTTTAGACTTTCTTAATTCAGGAAATCGTTCTTTACGCAAGTGTAACCACACAAGATCACCAGGTTCAAAAGAAACATGCTTGCGTCCCTGACTACCAGCAACTTTAAATTTAGCATTCATAATCTCAATGTTCTCTTTCGTTGTCTCATGCATCTTTAGTATCAACTGAACACGTTGTTGAGCATCAAAATTTACTTTCTCCGAATCTGGAAGAGGTAACAAGTCGATAGGTGCACGAGGGATGAATCCATGAACAATCTCAAAAGGATACTTCTTTGTGGTAGAATGCAACGAACGATTATAAGCAAACTCCACATGAGACAAGCAGTACTCCCACATTTTTAAGTTCTTTTTAAGCACAACCCTAAGCATAGTGGACAAAGTTCTATTGACAACCTCATTTTCTCCATCGGTTTGGGGATGGCAAGTAGTGAAAATAACAGCTTAGTCCCCAACTTACCCCCACAAGGTTCTCCAAAAATGACTAAGAAATTTAGCATCACTAAGAAAAATGAGCTGTCGTGGAATTAGCGACAGGCTTCCTCCATTACCTTCTACTTGGCTACGTGAATCTGATTGTGTCGCTCCTGCACCAAATGTTTGGATTGTTCCTAGGCCTCGTGTTGTTCACGTTCTTCCCGTTATTTGTCAGTCTTGTTGGCATTGACGGCTGCACATTCACAAAATTCAGAGCAGATAGACGGTGATAATGTCCCATCCTCATAATAGGAGGGGTAGTAGTTGAGACCTCGGAGTTGATGGAGTAGATGCTTTGGAGACGATTCTTTCATCGCCTCAACATAGTCTTCATCATCGAGATCGTCAAAATTGCCATGGCACTGGTATCATGGTCACTAGTCTCTCGATTTGAGACATAAGATGGAACATGGCCATTCTCGGAGTTGCTTGAGAGTGGATTTGACGTTTCGACCGCCTTACTCACAACAAAATTGGTTTGGGCGGTGAAGATTTCTTCCATGGAATGTGCTCATCAAAGAAGTCATACTTGCATGCCTCCTCAGGGGTGTAGTCCTTCATCGTGAGGTGGGCGTAGTCGTCGCAATCAATGGAATTCTCCTTGTAGTCATCACAATGAAGAAATCTTGGAATTCAGAGGGTGATCTTCGGATTGATGATGCCCTCCTTCTAGCACCAACTGTCGATGATCGGAACACATGGTTCCCTATCGAACTTACTCGGGAAGTAATGTGAGAACGCTACCAAATTAAGATAATGTATTGTTGTGGATACACTAAGTGTTTCTAGAGGAATACAAAGGATATTACATAATGATCGTAATGATTGTGACTAATGAATGAATACTGTTATCAATCTATGATACACTTATAAAAATTATGTTAAAGAGGACTTGTGCTACCTCCTTTATAGTATTTGAATGGGTGGCAGTTAATGCCGCTAAAGACACCTCTAATCTTCACGCACGTTAGCCTAGAGAGTCTTGAACCATCGCGTCTGTTGGCCCACTTTCATAAGTTGCCAAATACGCCAAAAGCCATCTTTTCGCCAGTCATGTGGATATTCGGTGGTGTCTCCTGACCAGTTTGTTGGTCAGGGATTGTCCAAAGCTGTATAACTAGTCGGACAATGTCCACAGCTGGTCGTCCATAACCTAAATTGGTCGTTGACCAGTTTGTCCATAATAAAGAGAATCAAACTTCCTTTATAAATTGCTTGCAAGTTCATAACCATAATATAGTGGGATTAAGTGGGCCTTTTTTTACAAGAACTCTGGCTTTGGCCAAAAAAGGTTAACTTGGTCAAGAATCCTCGTCAGCTGCGATGTTCATTCTCACTCATACTTGAGACTTTTAGTCCCTCTGGAAGCTTCATACATATTTCAGAATCTAGTGACCTATATAAATATGCAGTCACGACATCCATAAGTTTTTATTTTCAAACTCATTCATGCTGTCATAGCTATAAGATATCGGAACCTTGTGTCATCCATTACATGAAATTGAGTTGCATTAAAATTGATGTCGGGTCTCTCCATAAACCCTTGTGCTACCAATCTCACTTTGCATCTCACTACTTTGTTATGTTCATTCCTCTTTCTTGTGAACACCCACTTGTGTCGAATAGAAACTTTGTGTTGCTGTTTATTACTTATCATCTATGAACTGAGAGTTTTAATTATTTGCCGCAAAACGAACATACAACTTCGAAGTTGTACGGAAAACCAAAAGAAAAAAGTACAGGAAAAAAATGCATGAAAAAAGTTAGCATGGCCCAACCACGTACATGACCGAAGTCAAATAGCGACAAAAATTACCAGGGTGAACTACTGCACTGGCCTCACGATCTGGTTATCTCCGCAAGAAGTAGAGCAGAACGAACCCGAAAGAGCCATTGCTTGTCGAAATGGAACACTAGCTTGTTGGCAATTTCGCATACGCGCACATCAGTACATATTTTCGTGGGCAAGTAAACCGTCATGTAGCACCTCAAGATATACAAACACAGCATAAACCACTCTTAATTAACCATTATATTCCGTACGCAGCTTGTACAGTTCCCTTGATTGGTACGCGTTGCACTACGTTTCATGTGCCATGCGCTAGAGGCAGTAGAACCACACAGAGCTTACTAACCGAGATTAAAATTAGCCACCATAGTAAACGACAAGAGCCAAGCACGATGTTATATATATCTAGTTGTTGCTCCCCGGTGGAGCTTTGGGAGTGCTCGTGGCCCTCTTGATCCCTGCCGGAGCCGGCGGCGTCACCCCAGTCCTCGACCCCGCCGCTTTCATGCTACCGCCGTCACCGCCGGCGGCGCTGGGTGTCGGCCGCTCCATCATGTCGTCCTTGCACGGCCGCTGATACGTTGACACCGCGAGCAGCCTCCTTGGAACTGCAAATGCATGTATACGTCGGTGTACATTAAAGGGTCGATCAGTGCTATATATGAAAGGTAATAAGCTACAGGACAGTTGTGAACTGTGACGTAAGCTATATTGTACTAAGTCCAAAGAGAAAAGAAAAGAAAAAAAAAAAACATTGTAATGGAAGTGATGCAAGTGCAGTGTACATCTAGTAGTAGTAGAATCAGGTGAATACTCCTATATGGTAAGTATAGGAATTCGTACTGCAGTAGGAGGATGAGGCGGCGAAGCAGCTCAGTAGGACAAGTGCCGCAAGCAGCAGAGCTTCCGCCTTGACCTTGGGCTCTCCCATCGTCTCCGGCTCCGGCGGGGCTAGCTGCTGCAAGTGTTGTGCTGTACTAGCTAGCTGCAGAGCAAATTGTTTTTGCGATGTATGGTGTGATCTGTGGGTGTTATATATAGCGTCATTATATATGCGGGGTGTAAGGAGCTGGCTAAATTGGTGGCAATTAGGAAATGTCAATTGGAGGAATCTTGTGCGGTAATGCGAGTCAATGATGAGTGGCTAGCTTAAGAATTGGGGCAGATGCATTGCCAGCTAATTAAGAGGACATGCACTTAAGAATGAAAATGACGACTTAAACCTATCGCCTCAAGTCTTCAACAACCTGCGTTACCACTAGGCCACAGTGTCCCTAAACTTGATTGACATTATGTCGGATAAAATGGAATTTTTTTAAAAAATAATATTAGTTTAAAAGACAACTAAAAATAGTCAGTTTTTGTTTTACAAAAAAAGTGTTTGCCGCTATTTGGAATGAAGAAATTTTCCTGTCGCTGTTCCAATTAGCCGCAGTATCCCTGTTGCCAATTGGAATAATGCTGAGAGGTTCTTGTCGCCAATTGAACTAGTGATAGGACAATTTCACTAGTTCAACTGGCGACAAGGTCCTGTCGCAAATTGAACTGGCAACATATATATATATATATATATATATATATATATATAGAGAGAGAGAGAGAGAGAGATAGATAGAGAGAGAGAGAGAGAGAATTCATTCTAAAGACTTAATGTATGTCATGAAGTTTTTTGATAATACCTTGAAGTGTCCGCGTACTTCGTAATTCAAAATTGGAGAAGATAATGAAATATGAAGTAGAGAATACGAGATCGGTGGCGCAATTTGGAATGCGAGTTCGATGGCGTAATAACACAAATAGCCTACTTCGGAGCGAAATGAAAAAAAAAAATGGGTTTAAAGTTGCCATGATCGTTGTTGTTCATGGAACCGATTCCTTCGAGAAAAGATTACGTAATATTAAATAATCGAAATATTTGGGAAAAGAGATTTTAGTTCGAAAGACTTCATAATTCAATTGTGAAATACATAGCATGCTGGGTTAGATTATGTACATTAGAAACGCCAATACGCACGAAGCAACAAACTGAAATACACCTAAGATGCATGTGCGCCCTTTTGGAATCCAAAAAAAGGCTGATTGGAGCAAAATCGATTAGTCCTGTCAGCCTATTGGTCCCTTCCCCTTGTCTCTAGACTGCCCGTGGCAGTGGTCAGTCTCGAAGTCAGCCATATTCTACAAGACGAGCTGGACGATTGAATGATATTAGGATAGCACAACGTAAGGCCAAATTAATAATCAAGATGCATACTGGACATAACTTACCTCTTCAATCCAAATTATGCCTGGGCAATGGGGAGCGCTACGACAGCCGCCGGTCTCATTAGCGGGAGGCTTCCCCTTGTGTGCTGCGCGCTCGGCCCGGCCGTACTTAGCTTCCTGTTTGGGGGTCCTCCTCAACCACCCTGCTCTCTTGGGCTCCTCCGGTGCCTTTTCAGTAGGGGCGGGTACGTAAGGTTTCTAGTGTCTAAATTTCTCGGCTCACATCGCATAGTTCAACATATACTTATACTCGATGAACGCCCTATCGTACATGTCCGGGAGTCGATCCATTGGAAGAAGTTGCATCACATCTCTAGCTTCTATTATGTGTGTATGTAGTTAGGGGATTTGTGGAATAGAATGTAAGATGTGAAAAATCTATGTGCGTGCAAGATTTCCTTATGAGGACGTTCCTGCACGTATAGTGTGCCTAGGTGGATGTCTCCGAGTGAGTGGACTGGATGATCTTAGACAGTTCTTCAGACTTACATTGCAGGCGTGGAAATTGTGGTGGTACCGATACATCCTTCATAGAACAATCCAGGTAGGGTTTAGCCCTCTCGGCAAACTACTAGAGCTTTTGTAGTATCTTCGCGTGGAAGTTCGCCGACGAGTCCGACATCCACTTCCTCTCAATTGTGTGAACTAAGCTTTAGTGAAGTCCAAGTGTGGTGGTGTAGTGTTCTCCTCTAGCTCTCTTCTCCCTCCTTTTACGATGAGAATTTTCGGTCTAAAAAGGTGGCGTGGCGGAGTGTAGTATTTTTGGTCTACAAAGGTAGTGTTGTAGTGCTGCCCAAGCATCATATGACACATGGAAGTCGTCAACTCGTGCATATCCCAATGTAGATAGACCTGTATACGTAATTAACAAGTTAGGAACCGAAAACTTACGAAGCAAATAATATGTACGGGCGACCGTTCAATAAGTACCACTCGATGGAATGTGGAGTCCAGCTGGGTGGGGTACGTGTCGGACGTCTCGGCCTCATACTGTGGTGGGTTGTCCATGACCCTGGCACAGCGAACCCCTGCCCGACTGGAGTACCACTTGATGTACTCGTTTACGTCCTAGGGTCTTAGGAAGCAGCCTCCTAAACGACGTCCTCTAAGGCGCAGAGCCACCCCTGAACCCAAGGGAACATCCTATCCGTCTAGGAAGTCGTAGCAGGGACTCCCTTCCTAGTGTACCTATGGAAGGAAAAATGATTGTTTCATAGGTATGTAAGGCAAATGGTATGACACAAGTAAAACGTGAACTTACCCTTGAACGTTAAGCACCACCTGCTACCCCCAGGGGGCTGGGACCTCCTATTGCAGACCGAACTAGTGCATCACCTAGTGCACGTGGTACTCCTCCATAAAGACATCGTGCACCAAGCACCTCCGTGTGTACTAGTACGCGTGATCTCGTGTGCACATGCTTGACATGCCTCAGGGTGCACACGCGTACACCCTATCGAGACTGTACAATGTCCAGTTGATGTAGTCATCTGTGAACTAATCGAACATCGTAACGTAGTATGGGTAGGAGACGTGCATAGTGATTGGAGTGAAGGTGATCTGCCGAATGGAACAACATAAACTGAGTATAAGAAATTGAATTACATTACAAAAAAACAAATGTTCAGAAAGATTACCTGTCAGCGACACCACACCATACCCATGTTCGGCCGGTCCACGTCGTCGTTAGTGGCGTACATGGTGATTGTGTAGGTGCCCAGGTGTAGCAGTGGTCGTCCGATTTGGAAACGCTCGAAGGACCATACCTGAATATTCGGTGCCATCTCCTTCCATGGGAGGTGAAACATGTGCATCTTCGGCCTCCACGGGTCAACCAGTACCATCAGGAGGCATTGGTCGTATGGAAAGCGCCTCAACGTACAACCACCGCCTACATAGTCCTAGTCATCCTCCCACGTCACCTGCACCATTCTTGCTAGTGGAAGGAGGCCAGCTACTCTAAACCTGTGTTGACAGGATTAAGAACAAACGTGAGTCCACCCAAAGTAGTTAGACTGCAACTGAGCACACGAAGGTCACAAGTACACGTACCTCGGAACCCAACATGGGTCCACCTCCATGCCCTCATGGGCGTGTACAACCACAACGCACCAAGCTCAATCACTGCATCGCCCTCCTGGGGGAGGATGATACTGAGGCAACTATGGAGATGCACGCCAATGACCAGGTCAAGCAATTTGTACGGCTACTACACTGCCATACCTGAAAATTCAGTGCATACATTCTAAATACTACGAAACATATACAAAAAGTAATAAGAAGCAACATATCTAATTAATTCAATTATTGCACGATTAGCGACATATAGAAAGTTAATATGCACACATCTGTATCAACATATAATTTTGTAGAAGTATCTTGTCATGTATAGATGAAAAGTAAAATTAAGTTCATAATGTTTTAATTAACATCTACATTCCTTATTTAGCTACTCTAAAATTTTCATATAATTTTTAAAGGTACCTTGCTATTTTCGTTGTTTGTAAATTATTTAGCGTGCACGAATAGAAACCAAAATTAAGTTCGGATACATTCCCTATTTAGCTACTATGCAATTTATACTAGGTATCTTGCTACCTTTATTGTTTAAAAAGTGTCTCCAGCATTTATAAAATATTTACCATGTACAATGGCAAACAAAAAATTGGTTCACAATATTTTAATTCATCTCTACATACCCTATGTACCTACTCCGGATTTCTTAGAGAATTTTTAGATGTCTCTTGCTATTTTTCTAATTTTAAAAGTATTTTAGGCATTAAGAGAATTTTAATGTGTAAAAATAGAAACTAAAATTAAGTTGAGATTATTTTAATTAAGCACTACAGACCCTATTTTGCTTCTATGTAATTTTTATAGATTTTTTGTAGGTACCTTGCTACTTTCCTTGTTTGCAAAGTGTCTCCAATATTTATAAAATATTTGCCATCTAAAAATGGAAACAAAAATTAAGTTTACAATATTTTAATTCAACTCTACATACCCTATGTACCTACCCTGGATTTCTTAGAGAATTTTTAGAGATATCTTGCTATTTCTCTAGTTTAAAAAGTATTTTTGGCATTAACAGAATATTTACCGTGCACAAATGGAAACCAAAATTAAGTTGAGAGTATTTTTATAAAGCTCTACATACCCTATTTAGTTACTCTACAATTTTTACAGATTTTTAGTAGGTAACTTGATTTTATACAAGTCTTTCTATTTTCCTGGTTTAAAAAATATTTTTGGCATTAACAAAATATTTAGTTTGTAAAAATGAAAACCTACAAAGTTTTCTTAGTATTTTTGCGGATTTGTTCTAAATCATATGATTACTGCAACTTGAATAATATCTATATGACAAACTAAACTATACACAACTAAAATGATGTACTACATCAAACAGCAATACAGCTAAAATTATCTAATCCATTGAATTCTATGTCACTATTTTTATTTACTAATCTACAAGGTTTCGAATTTAGGTACAAAGTTGCAAGAACATTTACCTGCAAAATAAGCGACCAGATCTGCTGCTCCGTCTCTCTCTCTCTCTCCTCCGCTAGGAACTAGCATGGCTTCGCTACGTGTCTTCTACCCTCTCTCCGCTCTTTTCTCTCTCTCCCTTCTCTTTTTCCAGAATTAAAATGATTTTTTCACCAAATTTTGGGGGTTTATATAGCCAGTTCCTGTCAAAAGCATCGGATGCTCTTCCACCTACTTGCTGCCTTTACTGGTCACTTTTACCTTTTGCCTTTTACTTTCTCACATCTTCTACTTCTGCTATCTTCTTCACCCTCATAACCAGATAGCGCTCTCTATCTCTCTTTGTCCTCCTACTACTCCTTGATACCCTCTCTCTCTCTCTCGCCGCATATGGCCATGGTTAGTTGGAGCTCGTGTGACCCTCCATGCTTCTCTCCTCCCTACCTCTCTCGAGATTTGGTAGAGCACGAGATTGGCAGTCAGCGGTGGCTTGCGGAGGATGAGGAGGAGAGATGGAGGCAAGCGTCAGGCCAGTTACTGGCCCCCATAACCGCAATAAGCTCGTTGTCATTGGCCGTAACAGCAACATCCAAAAGAAACAAATTGCGATGTTTGTTTGCATCAAATGTTGTGGTAGGGGTTTTTTTTGTTGCAATGGTGTTTTTGATTTGTTGCACAAGAGTAAACTTTTTGGTACAGCTCCTTCACCTTTTGATTTGTTGCATCATTGTCCAAAAATGTTGAAACAATTAGTTTTGGATGTTTCTGCTGTTATTTTCAAATGTTGCAATATTTTGACATCGAATTTTCTTTGTTTTGGGATATTTACAACAATTATTTTCGAATGTTTCCACTGTTATTTTCAAAGGTTGCACATATGAATTATAATTGTTGCACACATTGTCCACAGATGTTGCATATGACATTTTAGTTTGTTGCGAACATGTCTTCTCTGTATTATTTTGTTGCAGGTGTTTCCTCAAATTGTTGCATACATATTTTTATATTGTTGCAATAGTTATAACATCGCAGGTTCATTTTATTTCAAACTTTTGTGTTAGTTGTTAAAGTTCGAAGAACTCGCCCGACAAGTAAGATTGGGCAGAGGAGGAGTTCTGGGTGGTTTTGTTTGCTGTCGGTGGTGTGTGATGTTACATAGAAGTCGTTTCGCTTGTTTCAGGGATGAAAGGAGAAACATGTGAGATCAGACGGATGAACACCTTGGCGCTAAATCGAACAACAAGACGCAGCGTACGGTGGCAGCGCTTAAATCGTACGTCTGAACGTCTAATCTCGTCCAAAATGTATACATATTTTGGTCAATGGTGCAGATCAAGATAAGGCGTACGTCACCCTTCATAAAAAAAGGTGTGCGTCAAGGATATATATACCATGTCCGGATTGGTACTTACTGTATGTGAACTCCCACTGTTTCTCTTACACGGTGTATTTTGACTTGGAATAGGATTAAGGTGGTCATAGAAACAAGAAAATGGCTAGAGAAAAATAACATTTGCATTCCTATTGTTAATGTAGAGATGTAATAGTTAGTGCATTTGTTTACTCATACACGAAGAAAGAGGGAAGATAAAAAGAGAGCAAAAGAGGAAAAAAAAATCTTTAACTTCACGTGCAGACCTTATTTAGACGCAGGATCCAAAAGAAACTACACCCTTGTACTTCTCTCGGCCAGAAAAGAATATCGTTTTGGGCAAGTGCAATGTTGCTTTCTAAACTTCGATTATTGATATATTTTTTAATAATTAAATGGAATATATGATAATTTTATTATATTTTATAAATTAATTTAAATAGAAGTTAGTGTTCAAAGTTATGTTTTAGAGACCATATTATCATCCAAAACAATATTTTTGTGTGATCGGAGAGTATTCTGAATTGGAGGTAGTGTTTTTAAAAGTTCGATAGTTGTATAAAACAATTTCGCAAAGTTGCTAGCATTGACCTCGAACGAGCCGCGCGCGGTTGACTTGCGTTTTCGCAGCTGCCAGCTAGCAGTTGTTTGCGGTGGCCAACGCCGGTAGCTGGCTACCGGGAATCTAGGACAGATGACCACTTGCGTTAGAGAAGTAGGACGACATGTAGCTGTGCTACATTTCCATCCATCTTCAAGCAACATGATCAGTTTGTCACACCCTACGGGGTGCACTGTGAGCTTTCCACACTCATCCCATTTTTATAGAGAATTTATTGCTTCATGCTTGATGTTATGTTTGCTGGTAGTACTTGTCTTGTGGTTTGTGTGCTTAAGTTGTGATTAGTGGTGGTTTGCTGACTTAGATTTAGTATTAACTTTAAATTAGGCTAACTATAAAATTTCAAAAACGTAAAAAAATATGCATGTAGATTTTTATTTATTCTTTTCAGTAATTTTGCCATGCATCCTTTTCGCTAACCCTGCATTTGCATATAGGCATTTCCCCTTAGTCTGCATCTTTGTATTTAATCTTATATTAGTAAGTGTGGCGCCCATTCTTGTTGCTTCTGGGAAAGGTTTAGTTCCAGAGATTAGCTCTGATGATTGAGCCACCTGTGTAGTAGTGTGAAGAAACAATGACGGGCCTCCAATAACTACCATGGAGGTATTCTTGTTTTTGGAATCGTCTGTGATACGTAAGAAATGATTCATCTATGATACGTAAGTATCACAGACGATATGTAAATAGAACCATTTGTGATAATTCACAGGCGATTCTTAATCATAATTGTATGTGAAACTCGTATACGTCACAGACGGTTATTAAATAAAACCGTATGTGCATTATCACAGACGATTCTCAACAATAACTTTTGTGGTAGTGGAAACTTCACAGACGACTCTTAACAATAACTGTCTGTCATAGTCGGTCTCGTGCCCGCGAGCTCTTCTCAGCCCATAGCTGACCTCTGCAGCCTACGGGCCACGTAATATACTTTTTGTTGTGGCAAGCAATCCATGCATGCATACATGTTAGCCATGTACATTGGAGTTGCAAGGCCATGTACAAGGCATCCAAGGAGCGTACTGTGGGGAGACGCGTGGCGCTGGAGCGGGAGGAGGCGATGAAGTGGCTGGACAACGACTGCTACCTCGCCGTCATCAACCACCGGGCTGGCGCTGGCAACCCGGAGGCCTGGTTCATCATCGGCCTCACGCTCGTCATCGCGTACCAGAACATGCAGCGCAGCATCGTGTTCCTCAAACGGGGGGCCGTCGCCGGTCACAAGGCTACGTCCTACGTGTTCGACCTCACTACTACAGAAAATGACATCACAGACGGTTCAAAATCGCCATCACATACGGTTTTATGAACGGTCTTACTTTATATGTCTGTGATGACATGATGTCATCACAGACGGTTTTTGAACCGTCTATCAAAAAGGCTATCACAAACGGTTCTAAACAAGAACCATCTTTGATAGTAACTATCACAAATGGTTCGTGAATAGAACCATTTGTGATAGTCTATTTTCACAGACGATTCTGAACAAGAACCGTTTGTGATAAACTATCACTGTCATAGCTTTTTCTATTGCAAAAAAAAAGAAGAAGAAAACATGTTTTCACTTCATCTGGAGCCTCCCGAGCCTCGCGAATGAATATGATATGGATTTTCGGATTGAACTTTTCGTTAGCTTTCTCACAATAGCCACAGCATCACCCACATTACAGTAGCATCAACTCAATCCATTCATAGCGCACTAACACATCACAGTAGTAATCCATATCACAGAGCAGAAGGGGGAGTAGAGAGAGTGAGGTCGTGGGAGGCTGGGGTGATGAGGTCGTGGGAGGCTGACGATGACGAGGCTGGGACGAGGTGGAGGAGGCCGCGGGCGACGAGCTCAGGGGAGGACAGGGCGACGAAGTGGAGGAGGTCGAGGGCGACGAGGTCGTGGGAGGCCGGTGACGACGAGGCCGGGCGAGGTGGAGGAGGCCGCGGGCAACGAGCTCAGGGGAGGCTGGAGCGCAAGGTGAGGGCGAGATAGAGATGACAGAGGAGGAGATGGAGATGGAAAAAGAGGAGATGGAGGACTCTATTAATATAACGAGATTTTCAACAGCCCACCTATTAAGTCCAAATTTTCATTTTCCCGCCCAACAAAACAAAAGTATCATAGACGGTCAGATGGTTCGTATCATGAACTGTCTGTGATGAGATGCTTATCACAGACGGTTCATGATACGAACCGTCTGTGTTAATCTAAGTCATCACAGACGGTTCTTGGTAAGAATCGTCGGTGATACTTCACAGACAGTTCGTATCATGAACTGTCTGTGATAGGTTCATATCACAGATGGTTCCAAGAGAACCTTCTGTGATGAGGCGTCTTCTATAGCCTGTGTTGTAGTAGTGCCTCTTCCTCTACACGGCCGGCGAGGCATGTGACATTTGGAAGCAATACATCAACTAGGTCGAGAGCGAGCCAGCGGGTGGGTGCGAGACGGCCAAGAGGACCAACCGGGAGTGCAAGCGGTGCCACGCAGCATCTGTGATTTTTGTAAATGGAACCATCTGTGATATTTATCACAGACGGTTATTAACAAGAACTGTCTCTGATGCAACTATTTTTTTAGCGGTCGTCCATGCAGCATGAGGAAGAGACAGCAGCCATGCCAAGTTTATCAAGCCTGCAAGTTTAAGAAGTATAGCTGCCAGGAGAGCGCATGAAGAGGCTATTTCACTGGCATTCCTCCAAACATAACTGTAGCCCTCAGATGTGCCCAAGTAGCATGAGGAAGATTCTACAAGCTTTGTGACACATCTGAGGCCTGCAGTTGTATCTGAAGGAATGCTAACGAAATAGCCTCTTCATGTGCTCTCCTGGCAGCCATGTTTCTTGAACTTACAGGCTTGATGAAGTTGGCGTGGCTGCTGTCTTATTCTCATGCTGCGTGGTCGACAGCCAAAAAAATAGCCACATCAGAGACAAAAGAATACTAACCTTAGATCACCGAGAACAAACAGATCTACAAGCACACTTAAAAAATCTACAGTATTTCTTTCACCAAATGTGCCCTAGAGCCAGCCGCACATATATCAGAGACATTTCTCACTACATATAGATCTAGATCTGAGTGGACGACCAGATATATAAAGGCACATACCACATACGGTTTCTTGTTAAGAACCGTCTGTGAAACATATATAGTTTCACAAATGGTTTTTTGTTAAGAACTGATTGTGATATTTATCAGACGATTCGTAACAATAACTATTTGTGATACCTACGATTATCACGGACGGTTGTTATGTAGAACCATTTGTGATACGTATCACAGATATTTCTTTTTAAGAACGGTCTGTGATATGTGCCATTAAATATCTAGTCGTCCCGATAGACTCCAGACAGATCTGTCTATAGTGACTCCAAGCAGAACCGTCTGCATGCGCGGCTGCTTTGAAAGAGGCGACTGGCGCGGGGGCGTTCGGTGAAAGAATTAAATACACTAGATTTGCAAGTGTGTGTTTGTACATCTATTTATTCTTAGTGATCTAAGGTTAGTATTTGCTCCTAATTATATGCATTATATAATCTAAGTTTATCATCCAAGGAGAGGTTATTAATTGGTAGTTAAGATTTACAATATATAGAACAATGATCGAGCAGCATGTATATATACATTGACTTGCCCTGTATTGTTTAGTTGCATGCATTAATCTATAATTTGTTATGTGCGTAGCTCAGATGGACCGAAGCTGTGTTAAACCTGGGAGTAACACCCCTAAATCCTCTATGTATTTTAGAACTAGTCCCATGATCAGTAGCTAGTTCACACAGTAAACAAATATGTAACATTCATAATTCACATAACTTTATTAATAATCAAAGTTTATTACAAGAAAGGCTTACAGGCCAGAAATAAACAAACACAACGGAAGACGAAGAAGAAGTAGTGGCGTCCGGCTGATCTACCACAGGCAATCGACTGAGGAAGCGGCCTAGTTGTCGAGATCCACACTGGTGGTGATGTCCTTCTCCTCTGAAATTTATTTGCATTAAGCAACGGTGAGCATAATTTCCATGCTCACAAGTTACACCCAATAACAGAGTTAATGTATGCATAGATATTATCAAAGAAGGCTTATAGGGTTATTTATGCAAAAGCAATATTTGACCTTTTAAATACAATACTGAGTTCAAAAGCTCAAGTTTTACAATATCCAAAAGTGAGTTTTAACTTAATTAATAAAGATAGTGTAGGCACCAACCTAACACTAATTTAACACGGGCACCAACCCGGGGCTTCAACCCATAACTTTTCTCATGGATACCCATACATGTCATAAATTGTTTTACAAAATATTTTGAAAACAAAATCAATGTCTAACTTTGAGTAGCTTTGCTCAGCATATCCATGACCGTGGACACAACTATTCGAATAGTTTTACACTCTGCAGAGGACATCTCACCACATCAACCGGAGAACTAACACAAACAACAAAGAAGCCAGCGCTCAGACCAGCAAAGAGGTGAGTCACCACATCATCTTTGAACCTAGGAAGTTTCAAAATTGTCTGTGCGATAAGTAGCACAATTTGGCTTTGCAAGTGAATGAGCAAATAAATGGAGAAACTGTAAACAAGAAGCATACCTGCTTCACTTGAGGGGTGGCCATTGATGGACCTGAGGGAGATTGGGAAACGCCAGGGGTTCGACAACACCAAGCGGCGAAGCTGAACTACATCAATAGGGAGGGGTGGGCTCACGAGAACTTGTGATTGGCAGCCGTTGGAGCACCGTGGCTGCCGACGCGCATGAAGAAGCAACAATGCATCTGGATCTAGGCATGATGGGAAGGATAAGCGATGAATGCACGACGGCTTCGACCAGCGCATGGTCAAGCAGTTTGAGACGAGGCGGAAATACTACCGAAATCATGTGTAATGGGATGGTGTCTCGATCTTTCCATAAGGATGATACAATTTGATTGACAGAAGCTAACTCTTATGATTCAATTTATAACTGTGCGACGACAGTTGCACCTGTAATCGCTGAACCAACTTCACGTTCGTTATCGACCTTGCTGGCAGTGAGATCGACCTGACCACGAAAGTCTTTTCCTGCATGCAATCAAAAATCAAGCAAGAAAAATAGATGAAGCAACAAACTTGCTGAATAGAAATTGAGGAACAAAGATGGATGTATTGAATAATTTGGGGCTCCATCGACAGCGTCTGGTTGCACTAGCCGTACAAGCAAACGATGATCTTTCTAGCCTAAGCTAAAATCAATCTAACAAAATCCGCTAAACCCTAAGGGTGGTGGTCTCTATATAAAGGAGGGAGAGAGGGGCGACAGCCGCGGGTAAGTATCGCGTGAACAATACCAAACCCTAGGTGTCCAGCCCGAAATACAAGGCCCATGGCCCATTAGCATAGGTGGCGCAGCACCAAGTCCCTTTTACTCAATTATTGCTAAGTGTTGGCCTAAGCACCTTGATATCCATTCCTCGTATGAGCGTCTCCATGCTTGGTGCTGCCATCATCGTCATTTAGTTTGCCTGCCGATACTTGATTTCTAAGTAAAATAATATCACTTGCTTTAGACAGCATCATAGAGTTCATAGAATATGGATGCACTCCGAGGAACGAAGTTACCTGATAATTTAGTTGGCGAGCATGTGCTCTAGTAATTGGTCCTTATACATCAGAAGTAGTAGGAATGGTTGTATCAGTGGACGGGATGTCCTCATCATCCTCCCCTTCTTGAATTGGAGTCGTCCTCAACTTCAGGGCATCTTCTGCTCCCAAGTTTGGCTTTAAATATGCAATGTTAAATGTGGGACTAACCCCAAAATCTGTAAGCAGATCAAGCTTATATGCATTATCATTAATCTTTTCTAACACTTTAAAAGGACCATCTGCACGAGGTATGAGTTTAGACTTTCTCAATTCAGGGAATCATTCTTTACGCAAGTGTAACCACACAAGATCACCAGGTTCAAAAGTAACATGCTTGAGTCTCTAACTACTAGCAACTTATATTTAGCATTCATAAGTTTAATGTTCTCTTTGGTTGTCTCATGCATCTTAAGTATCAAATCAGCACGTTGTTGAGTATCAACATTTACCTTCTCCGAAGCTGGAAGAGGCAACAAGTCGATAGGTGTACATGGTATGAAACCATAAACAATCTCAAAAGGACACATCTTTGTGGTAGAATATGGCAAGTGATTATAAGCCAATTCCACATGAGGCAAACATTTCTCCCATATTTTTAAGTTCTTTTTAAGCACATCTCTAAGTATAGTAGACAATGTTGTATTGACTACCTCAGTTTGTCCATCGGTTTGGGGATGGCAAGTAGTGAAAAATAACAGCTTAGTCCCCAACTTAGCCCACAAAGTTCTCCAAAAATGACTAAGAAATTTAGCATCACGATCTGAAACTATCGTATTCGGAATACTATGCAAGCGAACAATTTCCTGAAAGAACAAATCAGCAACATTTGTAGCATCATCACTTTTATGACATGATATGAAATGAGCCATCTTAGAGAATCTATCCACAACAAAAAAATATTATCCCTCCCCATCTTTGTTCTAGGCAGCCCTAAAACAAAGTTCATAGAAATATCTTTCCAAGGTGTACTTAGAACAGGAAGAGGCATGTACCATGAGGATTAAGTCGTGATTTAGCTTTTTAGCACGTGGTGCAGCGGCCAATGAAGTGTTCGACGTCACGCCTCATCTTTGGCCAATAAAAGTGGTGGGTCAGAATATCCTCGGTTTTCTTCACGCCGAAGTGACCCATCAATCCTCCTCCATTCACCTCCTGTAACAACAAAAGACGAACGGAGCTAACTGGAATGCATTGCTTGTTAGCATGGTACACGAACCCATCATGCACCATAAATTTATTCCAATCCTTTCCCTCTTGACAATTGAACAACACATCTTTAAAATCAACATCATGCACATATTGCTCTTTTATTGTCTCTAATCCAAAGATTTTGAAGTCAAATTGTGAAAGCATGGTATATCTCCTAGACAATACATCATCTATTACATTTTCTTTGACCTTTTTTTATGTTTAATGACATAAGGGAAAGACTTGATAAACTCAACCCACTTAGTATGTCTACTGTTCAGGTTGGTTTGACTTCGAATATGCTTCAAAGATTCATGATCAGAATATATTACAAACTCTTTGGGCCATAAATAATGATGTCATGTTTTCAAGGTTCGAACTAGAGCATATAATTCATTATGATAGGTAGAATAGTTCAAACTAGGTTCACTTAATTTTTCACTAAAGTAAGCAGCATATTTTCCTTCTTGAATTAACACACCACCAAGATATATGCCACTAGCATCACATTCTAATTCAAAAGTCTTGCGGTTAGGAAGTTGAAGCAAAGGGGCATGTGTCAACTTATCTTTGAGAGTGTCGAAATCTTGTTGTTGTACGGTGCCCCAAGTAAAAGGAAAACCCTTCTTTGTAAGCGCATTCAGCGGTGCAACGATGATGCTGAAATCCCGAACAAAACGCTGATAGAAACCAGCAAGTCCGAGAAAACTCCGCAATTGTGTGACCATTTTAGGAGGCGGCCAACTCTGTATAGCGACGATCTTGGCTTGATCAACTTCAATGTCCTGTGGAGTAACAATATAGCCAAGAAACGATACACGATCGGTGCAAAAGATGCACTTCTCTATGTTACTAAATAAATGTGCATCACGTAAAACATTAAAAATAGCATAAATTCTCCAAATGTTCCTCTAATGACTTGTAAATCAATATATCATCGAAGTATACTACCACAAATTTGCCAATCAAAGCACGCAAAACTTCGTTCATTAATCTCATGAAAGTGCTAGGTCCGTTAGTTAAACCAAAATGCATTACTAACCACTCATATCGCCTGAACTTAGTTTTAAATGTTGTTTTCCACTCATCTCCTAACTCATGCGAATTTGATGGTAACCACTACGCAGATCAACTTTAGAGAAAACAGTAGAACCACTGAATTCATCAAGCATATCATTTAACCTAGGAATAGGATGACGATAACGAATTGTGATATTATTAATAGCTCTACAATCTACACACATACGCCATGAACCATCTTTCTTAGGAACTAATATGACAGGAACAATACAAGGACTAAGAGATTCATGCACATAACCTTTGTCAAATAATTCTTGTACTTGGCGCTGAATTTCTTTCGTCTCCACCGGGTTGGTCCTATATGACGCACGGTTTGGCAACGAGGCATCGGGAATCAAGTCGATTTGGTGCTATATTCGTCGAATAGGTGGCAGCCCCGGTGGCACCTCCTTCGGAAATACATTAACATATTCCTGTAAAAGGTTAGCAACAGTAGGAGGCAAAGATGGAGGCATATCCTCAAATGAAAACAAAGCATCCTTGCATGTTAAAGCATATCACACAGAGTCATGGGGCTGCAAAGTACTGATTTCAGATTTGGTTGCAAGCAGAATAAAACCCTTTTAATTTAATTTCATTCTTTTTAGCACTAGGTTTATTCTTGGATTGATCAATAAAGTCCTTCACAATAATCTGATTTTTACTTTTACTACTAGTCTTGTCATGCTTAGCTCTCTCTAATTCATCTTGTAAAATAGCCTCAGGTGACATGGGCAACAAGTTAATCTTCTTCCCTTTAAATGTGAGAGTATATCGGTTGGTCCGACCATGATGTACAACATCTCTATTATATTGCCAAGGTTTTCCTAGCAGCAAAGAACAAGCTTGCATAGGCACTACGTCGCACTCAGCATAGTCATGATATGAACTAATGGATAATTGTACTTTCGCAACGCATGTTACCTTTAGCTTACCGCATTGAACCACTGGATGTAGTAGGGACGGGGGTGTTATTGAGTAGCCAAACAAAGCTTCTCGACCATGCCTATGCTCACCAAATTGTTGTAGCTCCCCCTGTCGATGATCACACGGCACGAACGGTCCTTGACGACGAATTTTGTTTGAAACAAGTTGTGGCGCTGATTCTGCTCGGCACGCTCCATTTGGGCACTAAGTACACGTTGTGCGATGATGCTCAAGTACTTATCCGCGAGGTCAGTGTTGATTTGTTCCTCACGATCAGAATCATTATCGTTTCCTACAGGGTCAGCAAGCAAAGTATGTTCTTCTATGTCACTGGCGGAAGTGTACTCACCATTATCCTTGATCAAGAGAGCGCGCTTGCTAGGACAGTCCCTCTGCGTGTGTCCAAAGCCCTTGCAGCGATGGCATTGAGTCTTGCGTGCTCGTCCAGTTGATGCCACTGAAGATGCACCTGATGTAGGGGCTGAATGGGCTATTTTGCCTGCCTCGGATGCTTGTGAAGGTGTAGGAAAGGTTGCTGGACGTCAGGAATTGTTTGATGAGCTCGGGTCAGCAGCACGGTTGGAGGTGGCAGCGGGAGTACGGTTCTGAAATTGACTTGTACGACCTGCAAAAATACCTCCAAAGCTCCTCCATTGCCTGCTATGACGTCCTTGCACTTCCTGATCAGCATTACAAGCAAAGTGAAACAAGCGAGTGATAGAATTGTAATCCTTATAATCAAGTAAATCTTGTATCTCGCGGTTCCGCCCACCTAAAAATCTAAAAATCTAGCCATTTTAGTATCTTCGATTTCCTCTATACCACAGCGAAGCAATCCAGTTTGTAATTATTGATAGTATTCCTCAACAGTTTTACTACCTTGATTCAAACAGATCAATTTATACAACAAGTCACGAGCATAGTATGAGGGAACAAAATGATGACACATAGCTCTTTTTAAAGCATCCCAGGTGGCATGTACGTTATTAGGATTAGTACGATAATATTCACTCCACCATACGCAAGCAAAGTCTGTAAACTCACTAGTAGCAGCTCTAACCCTCCTATTCTCAGGGAAATCATGGCAATTAAATTTTTGTTTAACTTCTAGCTCCCAAGTGAGATAAACATCAGGGTCATACTTACCAACAAACGAAGGTATAGTAAATTTAATCTTAGAAAAAGCATCATCACGATCACGTACCTTCTATGGTGGTGGATCACGTCTCATACCTTGTCTATTGAAACGACGTCGACAGTGATCACGATCGTTGTTGAAGTTGAGGTTGAGGTCCCATCCTCGGTATCAGCAAAATTGTTCTCGTCTTCTTCTTCTTCCTCCACAGCTGATGAGGAAACATTGCTGGCTATGGAAGCTTGGCGGCGATGGCCAGAAGCGCTGGTAGTAGCGGGAGCAGCACGAAGGGGTGCCATAGGCGGAGGTGAAAGGGCTCGGCCTAGGTCCTCCAAACGTGCCAAGATGGCGTCAAGCTTCACGTTCAACTCAGCTTGGCCAACTTCTACTCCATCGAGTCTTGTAATGGTCTCACCGTGAGCGTTCTCCAGTTGCTCACAGCGTTCATTGACCATCTTTGCAAAGTGTTGTCACAGCCCTCTTATACCTGGGTTGAGGATCCCCTCTTCTTCAATTCCTTGTACACCTAACATGGCAATAGCAAACAGAAAACGAAGGTGAAAGTAACAAGTCCCTAATACTACTAATATGTGGGGATGAAAATCACTCGGTCACTCAAACTTCACTAAGGCTCTTACCCAATTCTTACAAGCAGCAGGTGGTGATCAGCACATCGGTGTCGGCGTCAAACTAGTCGTCGAAGATTGAATGGAGCGATTGCAAGTGAAGGTAGCCTACATGGGTGTAGTAATGCTGTAGAGCTAGGCAGGCTTAAGTATGGTAGCAAGGAGTAGTAATAATCAAATCAGAAAATGTAATATGAAAAATCGTTCAATGCCGGTTAGTGCTAGTCCTAGGTTAGATCGTACTAGAGACGCGAGCCTAGAACACGAACGAAAACACGGTGTGACACAACTAGAGAACGTCGCACATGGAGTTCGAAAGCTCGAAAAAGGATGTCGTCTTCACGGGGACCCTTAGAATCACTTGTAAAAGGGCTCTGTCAGTTTTGAACGAATTCCGAGAAACTTAAATTTTTCTCGATTTGTGGACCCATTTTGAGGCCCTAAACGACATTTGGGGGGGGTCAAAGTTTCCGCGTGTGCGCTCGGGTGCGTACACGTATGATAAAATCTTCATATTTCCTGGACATCTCTTTTTCGCTGTATCTTCTCGTTTCCTTTCCAACGGATCAAGAATCACCCCAATCGAATATCGTATGCAAAAGTTATGTATTTTTTTCCTTCTTTTTTTGCAAACACCACGTTGTTTTGGCTATTCCTGGTTGAGTCTGAAACCTCCTTGGGGTAGAAACTATGTCCTGCCCTGGTTCTATCCGAGACCAACTAAGCAAAGCCTCCCTACATGGTGTGTCCGTCTTCTAACTGAAGTCGGTGTCCTACTCCTTTTATCCCGTTGCCGTGGCAGATCGAACCCAACCACAATAGTGAGATCAAACGTGAGCAGAACTCGAACTCTAAAGGAACTAGACACTAAGACCAGTAAATGACACGACGATGCAACCGAAAGTAAAACAATGCAATGCACTGAAAAGAAAAATTGTGAGGCTAAGACTGCTTTGGACAACATGATCTACTACTATTTATTTTATTTTATTTTATTGTGTGTTGTAGGTAAAGAAAAACAATCTAATCTATGGTAAACTGGAAATTCCTCACCGATCAACCTGAAGCTCTGATACCAAATAATGAGGATGGTGTCCCGATCTTTCGATGAGGATAATACAACTTGATTGGTGGAAGCTAACTCTCACGATCCATACTACAACCGTGTGATGACCGTTGCACCCGCAATCGCTGAACCAACTTCACATTCGTTATCAACCTTGCCAGCAGCGAGATCGACCTGACCACGAAGGTCTTTTCTTGTATACAATCAAGAATCAAGCAAGAAAAATAGATGAAGCAACAAACTTGCTGAATAGGAATTGAGGAACAAAGATGGATGTATTGAATAATTTGGGGTTTCGTCGACAGCGTCTGATTGCACTAGTCGTACAAGCAAACGATGGTGTTTCTAGCCTAAGCTAAAATCAATCTAACAAAACCCGCCAAACCCTAAGGCACATTAAATCAATCTAACAAAACCCGCCAAACCCTAGCACTAGCTGTCCAGCCCGAAATACAAGGCACATGGCCCATTATCATAGGTGGCGCAGCACCAAGTCACTTTACTCGATTATTGCTAAGTGTTGGGCTAAGCAGCTTGATATCCATTCCTCGTATGAGCGTCTCCATACTTGGTGCCGTCATCATCTCCATTTAGCTTGCCTCCCGATCCTTGATTCCGAAGTAAAATAATATCACTTGCTTTAGACGGCATCAGAGTTCATAGAATATAGATGCACTCCGAGGAACAAAGTTACATGATAAATTAGTTGGCGAGCACGTGCTCTAGTAATTAATCCTTATACATCAGAAGCAGTAGAGATGATTATATTAGTGAAAGGGATATCCTCATCAATGTGAAGGAGCAACGGTCAGGCTAGAGGGTGGAGATGGCACATTGCCCCGCTAAAGTTTAGGAGTGGCCGCTCGGCCTGCCGATCTAACCAGATTTGGAGATCTCAATGAAGGTGGTGACTCTATTGGTGATATTCAACAGTCAAGAAAGGGTCGAGCAGGAGCAGCAGTTGTGGGCGAATGTCTAAGAGTGGATGAAGGGGGTTGTGGGCGAATGTCTAAGAGTGGATGAAGGGGGTTGTGGCCAAAGGTGGATAACAGAGTGGGCGTCACATGTGGGAGAAGATGCAAAGCGCAGAGGGGGAGTTTCATAAGGAGCGGTTAAGGTCACATGTGCAACGAAAAGGCAAGCGGAAAAACGGTTTTGGATTGCGATGGCCCACATTTTTCTACGAGTAAGGGGAGGGGAAAGGAGGATAGTCGACCACCAACTTCAATATTTAAGTAGTAAAGACTATAATAACATAATGTCATGGTCTATGGAAAAGCCATCCAAATCAGTTGCACCGCAGCACAGCCCAGTTATTACACACAGGATGCGATGTTCATACGATCGAACAATACAATCCCCATCAACAATGTGTATGAAGATAAACATAACGTTTCGACATAATTCACACCATTGCCTCGACTGAGTAGGGAAAAACAATAATTGTGAAATGTACAGAAGCCGAACAACTTTGTTGCACTATGCAGCTAAAGCTATATATTACAAAATTTACCGCACAAACTTGATTTTCTATGCAAATATGAAATCAAAACTATCAGTCATACCCCGGCAAGCTTCAAACTGGGAAAAGCAACAGCTTGCTCATACTAGAGTGCTTGATTTCGATATTCTTTGTGCCTCTCCCAAGTCTTCAAGAAATCTGCAATTCATAAGTGACCCATCAATATACATCAAGTCCTAATTTAATCTAAATTCCAAGTAAATGGTATGACAAGCAACTCTGCAAAAATTGCAATACTTATGAAGCACTGCGAGGAAAATGATGGTGAATAATGCATACCTCTTTGAGTTTAGAACTACTGAACCTCCAAGAATGAAACGGACTCCAGGATTTGTTGCATTATAAAGGGCTACCGATCTTGCTTCCTCATAAGTTGTTCCTCCAACGATGAATATCACCACATCTTGTGGCCTGAGCAGAAAGCAATAGTAGGTGCTCAAGGATGGCAGGTTTCACGTCCAAATCAATAAAAGAAGTTTGTGAATGAATTAGTTTCAGACACTTGACACAGCACATTGTCCCACTAACCTGCTCTGCTGGAAGTGATTGCCAATAAGTGGATAGTCAGCATCTCGTAATCGTCCCTTCACAATTCCTTCCATGGTTTGGAAGAGAAGTGGCTGGTGTTGGGTGTATACATTCTCAACACCCTGCAACCAACAAGCAGATAAGGAAAAAAACTACGTTTCATGTAACATAATTGCAGAGACAAACTTTTGTGTAAACCTTAAGCCCACGAGCCATGTTTCGAGCAATATTTAATAGGTCACGATTCCCATACAAGTCACCTATTCTCTTATCAACACCAGCCTGCTTAAGGAGAAATTGAACAAGCTGCATACAAAAGTAGTAACAGTGTAACACCGATTAGACTCATAAAAACTCTAGTAAAGAAACGACTAGTTCCATCTTTTTTCTCCAGTATAAAGAAAAAGGCAGCCGAGGGAGGTACCAGTAATTGTGTTCCTTGAACATAAGTGTAAGGACGAAATCCAAGACTCAAGACCAATTAACATACCAGGTTTAATTCAAATCAAGGACAATTGCATAGTCTGACCTAAAGAAATTCTATTTCCTAGAAACTGAGGAACCATGTGTACCATGAGTTTTAGAGGTCTGTTATACAATGGAGTTCACACGAGAAGTAAGGTAGTCATGAGAAGTATTTACCAAACCTAGTAAAATTAATTGCTATGTTATCCAAGAACAGTTGCGAAATAACAAATATAGAGAGAAGAAAAATAGTAATCAAACCTACTTTTAATAGAAAGCACAACAATTCCAAACAAGCTTTAGTCATCAATATTCACAAAACATTCAATGTGGCTGCAAATAGATCCAACAGTGGATCAGTACTTTCAGTACATGACAAGGAATCGAGGATGCTTTTCAGAAGCTGAACTATAGCAGACTGAATAGTGTACAAGTGGGGATGTCCGTTGGCTTGCAAGAGCAAGGTAATTTCTATGCATGGAAGGCACGGTTCAATGATATCAACACTGCAATCAATTACACTTTAAACTGTGGAAATAGAAACTAGCTTCCTCTAAAAAAAAACTAGAAAGACAATCAACAGCAAAACAACATGTGCAATAGAAGAAAACTTAGAGAAGAACATGCTCTAGCACAAGAACTAGTTAACTTTGCATACCCCTGACTTGTATTTAGCGGAACGAGAAGCCAATTTGTTGAAAAGCTGCATCAACTGAACTGGACTCTCTTTTTCATACCGCAAAGCATAGAGCATTACTAGTCGTAAACGATCAATATCAGATATGCTTTCATTGCTTAGCAAGGAAGTGACAGCCTGCAGAGAATCAACAGGTCAACTTCTGCAATAAAAAAACACAAAAATGCGGAGTAAATCCTACTCATACTCTTTCAACTAGCATCAAATCTGATGATCATGAGATAAATGACTTTCAAGTCATTTTATGAGCTAGTCAAGATATGACGCCAGGACACAGGAGTGGTAAAGACTAAAGAGAGGTACAGTTTTGATTCACGCAGCTATTGGTAGCCAATAAAGCAAAAGTAAAGTATATTTCCTTTTTAGGAAAAACTCAACTCCTTAAGCACTAAACTTCGGCAGCAGAGAACCAAAATTTCAAAGCCCAGGTTCCATCCAATAAGATAACGAATCAAAAATCATAAAGACAACTTTTGTGAAATTGAATACATTCTGTCAAAATAATAATATACCGAGAGTGATTAAGAGCATTGAATATATTTTTTAACCATCAGAGCAGATCAATATATTGGATATAAAAATGAAAAGCCTTATCCAAGAAAAACAAACATGAGTAGCATGAGCTCAGATTTTGATAACTAATTCCAAAGTGAACACCATTGGCTGGGGACAAAATTGCACATAGGATATACTAAGGACATGTCCCTGGAGGCATGAAATATTTCATGTGCGTCAAATGAATACCTCAAAGGCTGCAGCTTGCCCACTTGTACATGCTAGCTCTTGTTCCGTCTGTGAAACTTGCATAAGCTTCCTTTCCTCCACAATTCTGCTCATCTCACTCACTAAAGCAACATGCTTTGTTACATTTCCATGTGTCTTTCGATATTCAGGGTAGTTGCTCAGAAATTTTGCCATATCACCTAAAACCATTAGCAAATCAGACTTTCAGCGCTTAACACAAACCAAAACACTAAATTTTGCAAAAGGCTATCAACATAATCTTTTAGAATCACAAATATCTCCCCCTCTTATTTCATTCTTACATCCCACCCCATGTTATCGTTATTTGCATTCCACCACGCAGCCTCAAAAAAATGTTCTAAATCTGTTTGTTCTGGCCCGTTTACCTAATTTATGTTATATTTCTTGTCACTATCTCCATAACAACTAGTAGAGTAAGTAGATAGAATCCACCATTGATATGTGCTTTAGATTTGTGCAACCATTGATATGTGCTTTAGATTTGTGCAACGCTGAAAGGGTGAAGCATATAAGAAACTCCCTAACTAGTATTGTATTATATTTCATCATTTTAACTGCTGCAACTTTCAGAAAAGGGTACCTACTTTTTGTTGAGAATACACATGTTTTAAAATATAAATGTACAACATCATAAGATAGAAAAAATAGGAGAAGAACTCGTAATGTTAAATACATAGATGTATACATCCACCAAAAAAAAAAGAGCCAAAACTAACATGATACCAAAGGATATTTCAGTAACACTTATAAGACATACAAATCAAATTAGCCTAAGGGGTCTAAAAGTCAATATTTAAGTAAATAATGGAAGCAGGGGAGTAGAATGTAAGAAACAAATGCCAGGGTGAATATACATAATTTCTCCACGATCCATTTCTTTCACAGAAAACAATGAAAAACAAAAGTCCAAATTACCTATACTCTGAAGATTCTGGCTGTTTTTTGAAAGATGTTGAAAGTCATCTACCATTCTTTTGATATTCATACCGAGGTCCCCAAAATTCTCGAACATGTTAGCTCTAAAAAAATCATCTTGTACCGATGATAAAACCACCTCCTGTACAAGTATATTTCACATGGATCAACACTCAACAAAGATTTCATGCATTATTTTATCATAACACAAACAAAAGAAATTCATCATTTATCAACCTGCTGGTCTTTAGGAATATTAGCAAATCCCCTAAGATCCACTTTATTGTTCTCAATTCCAATAAGCTCATGAACCATTGCCTGTGAATCCAAAATTGCAAGAAAATAACATAAAATTACATTTGAAACAGGAAAAATAGATAATCTTTTTTTAGAATACCTGATATGTCCATTGGTTAAGTAATGGGGTAACAGGATCATCCCTTCTGTCAATCACCAACAACAAGGAAGAGTTCTCAGTTCGTCTGAAATCAAACAGACCACTTTCCTGCTCGTACATCAATCTCTGCACATTTCAAATTGTAAGTGCTTCGAGACAAGTTTCATATAGGTGGGTATGTCGAATAGACATCACAATGGCTGTCATGCTAGATTTTTCTAATAAAAATAAGGGTAGTTATGACACAGAAGCTTTTTAGCTACATAGAAGTTTTTTAACCTTCCTCTACTTCTACAAATAGCACTTCTTCCCACCCCTACTTGTAGGATGAGAAGTGGATGGTGAAAAATGTCCTTGTTACGTGTATATAAAACAAACACTTGTACCATAGTGACTCCTACAAAGATAACACATAGAAATGAATAAAAACAACTCCAAAGTACCCAAACAATCCTACAGCTCATCCAAGAAATAACAAGATTATTCGCTATTCATCTCATGTTCTACAACTCCAGACTGTTGACAAAAAGTCGGGCTTGCATCAAGCACACGAGTACATAAAAGAGCTGTACTGCACAGAAATCTACTAATGACTAGCTTGCAGTGGGGCGCAGAGATGAACACAACACGTAGGAGGAAGGAGGTGCATGTGTCATTGTGCCTTCGTGATCAGACAAGAAAAGTGCAATCAAAAGGGTGTAGGTGATGCGGGATTGCACCATACGATGCAGTTATGAATAGCGTATTCAGGAGGAATAGGAAGCGAAGGTTGTGTTTCAGTGACAGTGTATAACTGGTATATGTAAAAAAACTGACAGCGTTTCAATTTTTTAGTGAGTAAACGCCCAAAGGTGTGCTAGGGTCACAAAAATGTAAGAGTTGTGGTTTTGGAGTGGCATTGCAATAGTTTCGGTCTTTGGAGTGGCCGAGTGTCATGTATACAATTCTCAAAGAAATGAACACAATATATTGAAATGCCTAAAGTTGATGATTCATGTTCATAGGATCCAAAATAGTAATGTTTAACATGGCCAGAAGACCCACCGCAGTTTCTTGTGCAATCCTTCTTGCAACATCTGATGTCCTTTGGTATCTAATAACAGGACGACGCTTGAGAGCCAGGAAGAGAGAAGCAATGCCGTCAACAGCTCGATCACAGAGGCTCTGCATACCAGGAGGATCTACCACCGTTGGTAGCATGTAGATGTGGTTATTGTGTATATTCAGAGTAAAATGGTAAGGGTCAATGGCACAAAAGTCAGCATAGAACTCCTGCAAAAACAGAACAGCATTCATATACCAATTCCATCATCAATCTCAACTCTCAAGCACTTCATTCCAATAAGTACGTACATCCCATACACAACACTTACCTGAACTTGCTGCACAACCTCCTGCTCATCAGAATCAGCGAGCACCTGAATCTGTGGAATCTTCAATATATTGGAAAAGACTGAAAGGGAACATTGAAAGAACCGAATCAACAAAACTCCACTACACCAAACCGTGCATCTGGCCCCCTTTAGACCCCACCCAGAACAAGCTACAAAATTATATCACCCCAACTCCTAAATTATATGTACTCACGTATAACTTGAAACCTATATACAGTAGAGAGACCATCAATTGTCCGCAAAAAGCAAAATTAGACTTCAGTTGTAGCTGCTTTATTGGGGTCAATTCCTGCCAACGTTATGTACCGATTTTATTGGGGTTTCATCCCGCAACAACTAAGTTAAGTTGTCTACTAAATTGTGTACATCTCTTATCCATACCAACTCTTCAGAATCACTCACGACAAACGCAAATAAGATGCAGAAAATGATTAAAAGAAATAGCTAGCCCTCGGCTGGATTGTAGCAAATGGGGGATTGATTACGCACAGAGGTGGTACTCGGCGAATCGCGGAGCGGCGAGGTGCCGGCGGAGCTTCTGGACGTTGTCAGAGGATGGGCGAAGGAAGTATACGGCCTTGAGGTGCGCCATGGCCTCCTTGGAGCTGGAGGCGTTGTCGACCGTCTCCACGAGGAACACCTCCTTCCGCAGCAGATCCGACTGACTGTACACAACGCTCACCATCCCGACCTGGAACGAATCCGCGGATCTGGTTAGAGAAGATCGGGCCTCTCGGGGAGAGGCGAGGGCTGCTAGGGTTAGGGTTTGGGGGGCGTGCGTACGGTTTTGGGGTCGAGGACGAGGACCTTCATGCCGGGGATGTCGTGGAGCATGCGGTCGATGTAGTCGCGGACGAGAGGGATCAGCACCATCACTGCTGCGGCGCCTTATTCTTCGGTTTGCTGTGGTGGGGGTGGGGGTGGGGTTCGCCGGCGGCGGGTCTCGCCGGAGACGGAACAGGGAGCGGTTGAGATTTCAGATGGGAAAGGAGGAAGAACCGGTAGGAGAGAGAATTGTGTAAGGATGTGCTGCATAGGGGTGAATAACGCGCTAACTAGGCCAACGCTGGTTAAGGCTGGTTCCGCTCTGCTTGCTAAGCTAACGAGCTAAATAAGTTCAGTCAGACTCCGCTAATTCGGCTCGTTAGATTTATTACTAACAATTAAACTAAATTTGTTAATTCGGCTTGTTAAGATTCGTTAACTCGGTACTGTACACAGTGTATTGGGTCTGATTTTATTAACAAATTAAATGAGCAAATTGCGAGCCAACTCAAACTCGACTCATTAAGAAACGAGCTAAATTACCAGCTCGGCTCGACTCGTTAAGGGACCGAGTTCGACCCAAGTCGAACCGAATTCTTAACGAGCCGAGCTGGCTCACGAGTTTCGAGTTTTTTTTTTCACCCTGAAGTGTTACAGCAACAACCAGACCAGATCAACCTTCACCCTCAATTGGGATTTGGGGCTAGCTTGTGCAGTAGTGATGTACGTGTAGTACCGTAGTGACTCCATACAAAGATACTCCCTCCCTTTGATTTATGATTTTTTTAACAATATTATTTTATAAAATAATTGCAAAAATAAATAGTTATCCTAAACAAATCATAAAACTAAGTCTATGTCGCCATTTGGCGACAGGCTCCTGTCTCGACAAGGACCCTGTTGACTCTTTGTTGCCAGTCCAAGTCAATTGGCAACATGAAGTGAACAGTACTTCTGTCACCAGTTCAATCGGAGACAGAGGTCCATCTATAAAAACTCTGAAAAATCAATCCAAAACTTATTTTAATTCCAGAAAAAAAAACAAAAGAGTGGAGGAGAGGGAGAGAAGAAAGGTGGCGAAGCTCTGCCAGTTCGTCACATGGGAGAGAGAGACAGAGCATCAGATTCGATCGGCCATCTTGTAGGTATATTTTTTACAACTTTGTACATTATGTCAAAATCTTGTCGGATAGCAAATAAAAATAGCGATATAGATTTAAGTAGATTAGATAAATCTAGTCAAATTATGTAGTAAATCATTTGAGCTGTGTATAGTCTAGTTCATCGTGCACATATTATGAATGTTCTAGGATTCAAACGATTTAGGATAAATCTGCAGAAATAGGAAGACGCCTATTACAAATTTGAAATTTTTTTTGTAGATTAGCTAAGTAGGGTAGGTAGAGAGTAATCAAAATAATCTCAGCTTTATTTAGCTTCCATTTGTGCGCGGTAATTATACTATCAATGTTGAAAATTAATTTTAAAATAGGAAAATAGCATGACATATTTTAAAATTGTAAAGAAAATTTAGAGTAGCTAAGTAGGGTAGGTAGAGCATCAACAAAATAATTGTAACTTTATTTAGCTTCTCATTTTGTGCAGTAAATATATTGTTAATGCCGAAAATTAATTTTAAACTAGAAAAATAGCATGACACATTTTAAAATTATAAAGAAAATACAGAGTAGCTAAGTAGGGTAGGCAGACCATAAAAATAATCTCAGTTTTATTTAGCTTCCCATTTATGCGTGGTAAATATATTGTTAATGGTAGAAATTAATTTTAAACTAGGAAAATAGCTTGACATATTTTAAAATTGTAAAGAAAATCAGAGTAGGTAAGTAGGGTGGGTAGAGCGTAATCAAAATAATATCAGCTTTATTTAGCTTCTCATTTGTGCCCGGTAATTATATTGTTAATGTCGGAAAATAATTTTAAACTAGAAAAATAACATGACATATTTTAAAATTGTAAAGAAAATTCAAAGTAGCTAAGTAGGCTACGTATAACTAAAATAATTCTTACTTAAATATGGTTTCTATTTGTGGCTGGTAATTATTTTGTTAATGTCGCTTCATGTTACCTTATGTACATGTTTCATAGTTTTTACAATGTATGCTATGAATTTTCAGGTATGGTGGTGTTGGACCGAAAAGGCGACTAGAGGGGGGGTGAATAGGAGCACGCTCACTTTTTCACAAAATTATGAATTCAACACAATTTCACTCCAATAGCTATTAAGAAGCTATGAAGATTAATATACCAGTACAGCGGAAGACTAGTATTGAATTCAAATTAATCCCCTAAGCAATATGACAAAATCAATTAAGATTAAAGCAACACAGTGCACTGGCGGTCTGACCTCTGGACCCAACCGGTCGGACCGATTGCCGGACGGTCAGACCGCTGTTATACTGGCGGTCGGACCGCTACCCAATCGGTCTGACCGGTGATGATGGGCGGTCTGACCGGCAGGCTCTAGAACCGATCTGAAACAGTAAAAACAGCCCGATGACGAAATTGCAATTAGGTCTAACTTTTGATTCTCAACTCCAAACTTCACGAAACTTTGCACACACCTTCCCTATGCTATTGAGGACCTATTCCAATCGAATATAATGATAATTCTTGGATAGATCCTGAACAGTTGTCAATTGAGTAACAGAAGGTCTAAAACCGGGTAAGAACGAAAACTTGATCCTAATGCTTGTTCGTGAGTGATTGATGATCAAGATGATTCTAGATAGATTCACACAAATCACAGCAAGCTAATTCACGTGAAAGAATCTATCACAAACTCGCGGATTAAAGAAAGCCATAAAATCATGAAATTGAAAGCAAGAACGAAAAGAGACTTATCTCAAGCAAACCTTGCATAGATTAAGAACGTGATTGCTGTTGGATTACACCCACACCATCATGAATCAGTGGTCAATCCAAGATCACGAAATTCACCTCAAACCATCAAGCGCTCTAGCCTCCACCTCACCTCCCCCTAAGCCAATTAGGGTTTTGAAACATAAAAGAGGCGAGAGGGAGAGAGGTGGTGCAACCACCACCTCCTCCTATTTATAGTGGGGGCCTAGAACCTCTAGGGTTTGACTCAATTGGGCTCCCGTTAAGGCCCACTAACAAACGGGTCACACACGCACGCTTCGCAAAGCGCCGTCTTTAACCTTTTGACCTAAACCGCTTCACCATACGCCATGGATTCGCCAATAGGTCACCCTTGTCCATCTTGTGTCACGCTTGAGTCCATTGACCTCACCCGGCATCGTCGATCGTTCTGGACCTCAACTCTCCAAGTCTAGTCCCGATCCTCCTCGCCGTTGACCGTCGTTGACCACCAAGCAACCTGCACAACCATAGACAAGCAAACACGAATTCGGGAACAAGTTCTTCACAACTTGACCCATGTTAGTCAAAACATGCATCATGCAATACATATGCCATGATACCAATGAACTTAACCTAACAAAACAACATCACCACGAAGTTGGCTGACGTTCAAAGTGGAAACCGGTCAGACCGCTCCCTGTGAGCCGGTCGGACCGCCACCAGGGACTTAGCCAAAATTTAAGCCCTGAAATTCCGAAACCTTCTGGAAACTTAAAACGAATAGAACTTTTGCTTGGGAACTTAAAAAATTATGAGACCAAGTGCATTGGGATCCCCTCACTTGCCTACAACACCTATTTTTGGCCCAGCCAGTTCTAAACATTTTTTGGTCACAGCCGGTCCGACCGCCGCACATGGCCGGTCCGACCGATTTGGGACCGATCGGACCGCCATGCTATGGCGGTCGGACCGCCCCTGTCCAGAATGCCTGAATTTTGTCGAAAACCCTGTGAAACGACAAACCATAAATGCCATTGCCAATTGTCACATCATCCTAAGATCTGGAGTATATCCCCATGATATCCACAGGTGGACCCAGGCCACGCTGCGCAGTGGCTATATGAGTTGCTTGACCCGATGATTGACGCGCATCACCTTAGCCACCTCAGTACCATCCTCCCCTAGGAGGACGATGTGGCGATTGAGCTTGGTGCGTTGTGGCTGCGCACACCCATCAGGGCATGGAGGGTGGACCCATGTTGGGTTTCGAGGTAGGTGTCGTTGCGATCTTTGTGTACTCATTTGCAGCCTAACTACTTTAGGTGGAGTAATGTTCGTTTGTAACCTTACCCAGAGCAGGTTGACGGCGGTAGGCCTCCTTCCACTAGCGAGAATGGTGGAGGCAGCGTGGGAGGACGATCAGGACTGTGGTCCTGGTTGTACGTCCAGACGTTTTTCCATACGAGCGGGCCCTACTAACAGCGCTAGTTGACTGTTGGAGGCCAGAGACGCACACATTTCATCTTTCGTGGTGGGAGATGGCGTCGACCCTTCAGGACGTCACCTACCTAACAGGGTTGCCCTGTGCTGGCTTCCCTCTAGTGGCGTACGACATCCCGGCCACGTGGCACATGGATCTCCTGGCGAGGTTTCAGGACATGCTACCGCTGGGCAGCGGGTACAGGGAGTTCAGCAGCACCCACAGGACGATGCTGAGGTAGATCTGCTAGTTCTACACAAGTCTTCATAACTATTGTCTTCTCGCATCAATTCATTTATGAACCTTGCTGGCGTGTATATGTCTTCTTACAGCACGAGCATATGGCGGAGAACGCACCCGAGAAGACGGTGAGGAGGCACTTTGAGGCCTATCTGCTGTGGTTATTCGAGTGGGTTATGTTCCTGGGGTCCCACAGCGACAGCGTCGACAAGCACTATGTGCGGTACACACGTGAACCGGTGGACTGGCCGGTGAACGAGATCCAGCCCTACACCTAGGGCTCGGTCGTGCTGTGTTTGACATACTGCGCACTATGCGACGCGTGCCACCGGGCCCAAGACAGCTCCATTCTCTCTGGATGCCCGCTACATCTGTAGCTGTGGTCCTTCGAGCGCTTCCAGATCGGATGACCATAGTTGGACTTAGGAGCATACGCGGTAAGCTTGTAGACTGAGGATGACGACGTGGACTAGCTAACCATGGGCATGGTGTGGTGCCGCCGACGGGTTAGTTTCAAGAATATTTATTATTTTTCATAATGTAATCATAGTTTTGTGTGCTAAGTTTCGTTGGTCTATTCCACAGGTCACGTACATGCCGATCACTACGCAGGGGTCATACCCGGACTACGTGGCGATGTTCAATCAGCTAATGGTGACCACATCATTTGGAGACCTTGCACTCAGGAGAGTGTGTATGCGCGTGCGCCTGAAGGACTGTCAAGCCTGTGTGCACGAGACTACATGTACTGGTATACGTGGAGGGCCTTGGTGCACGAAGTCTTCGTGGAGGAGTACCAGGTGCAGCGGGTCATGCGCCAGTTTAGTCTGTAGAGGGGTCCTGCAGCGGATCGCAGAGAAGGCAAGGCGAGGGATTCAGATCGTGACTTATCACACGCCGAGGGACCTGGTGGACCCACCAGTGTATGGATGAGGGGTCAGCCAAGGTGGTTCATGGCCACAGGCTCCTCCCCCAGACGTGGCAAGCGGGTCCTCATGGCACCTTGGTGGGAACATCTCGGGACAGTTTGCAGGTGAGCATGAGACATTCACTACCCTTCTTTATTTTCAACCCCACTAGTTACTAACGACAATCTTCTCTTGCAGGTCCTTAGTTCCACCAATACACAGGGCAGGAGTACATGGAGTCATCGGCAGCTGCCTTCATGCCACCAAGTATGACTACCTTGCATGCTTGCGTAATGTCATATTTCGTAGTTTTTGCCATGATGGCATGCGTAATGTAATATTTCACAGGTCGTACACTGCTTTGGGATGAGGCGGACTTGTCGCATGATAAGGCACGCTCCGAGGACTACTACTTGGACTAGCGTAGCACCTAGGTCTCCATGGGGGTTTCACAGCTACACGGTGTGTCAGGGCCGACCCAACCGATGCGAGACCCCCTGGTGACACTGTAGGACCGTAAAGGTGACTAGGGGGGTGAATAGGCGCTTTCTCAACTTTTTCGCCTAAATCAAATTCAACACGAACTTTACTCCTTTAGCTATGAAAGCTAAGAAGATCAGTAAGCGCACAGTGGAAGCCTTATGCTGAATTCGATAACCCCGCTCAACCACATGACACACAAGTGGAGAATTGAACTCACTATTTTGGACTGGGTACTGGCGGTCAGACCGGCAGGACACAGGCGGTCAGACCGACGTTAAACGAGCGGTCGGACCGGCTACTAACTGGCGGTCGGACCGGTGGATATCGGTTCGACCCGGCGATCTTGAAGCGATTCAAAAGCGAGGCGGTCGGACCGCCATTATAAAACCGGTCAGACTGGTCCAGTCCAGTACTGAAAAATTAAGCCCAAATCCAAAACGAAATTTGATCCAACTTTTGATTCAACCAATGAAACTTGACCAAATTTCGAGCACACCTCCCTAATGATATTAGAGACCTATTTCTAGCGACGATCCTTCAGATCCACTTCGCAGAATCGATCTCTCAAGGATTTAACAAAGAAGTGCATAAACCCAAGAAATATGAAAAACTTTGATTCAAGACTTGCTTGTGGGGGTTGATGGTCTAGATGATTCTAGGAGTATTCCCACACATCAAAGCAAGACACAATGGGTCAAGAGACCAAGCTTAAACACTTGAATCAAGGAAGCACCAAATTCATCCAAAAGAGAGAAGAACGCAAAGGGAGACAAATGATCTCTCAAACAAGCATCACAAGATTGATTGATCTCACAAGATGCTTACAAAGCCACTCCAACAAGGAGGACAAGAGCTCACCAAGGAGCAACCACAATCTCTCCCTCTCTTCCTCTCCAAACCCTAACCCTAGAAAAAGCTAAGGGCAAACCAAATGAATGCTTCAAGAGGGTTTTACATCTCCCCCCTTCTATTTATACTAGAGGACTAGGGTTTCACTTTTGGGACCCACTCACACATGGGACCCACACACAACATCTGTTGAAGCAATCGCCTGCTCACCACGTGTAGGTTGATCAGCGGTTCTCATCACGTCGCCAAGCCTCTCTTGTCCGAATCCCATCGGAACCTTCCAGAGACTCGCACTGACTTCCGCACCACCTGATCCAACCAGCTGTACCGAACCACCCGTTCGATCCATCTTGCCCATTCTGCACCATGCTTGAGTCACACGACCTCACCTGGTATCCATGATCGTTCTGGACCTCAGCTCTCCAAGCGTAGTCCCGATCCACCTCACCGTTGACGTCATAGACCTGCAAGCCACCTGCACAGCAATAGACAAACAAACCGTTTCCGGGAACAAGTTCTTCACAATTTGACCCACGTTAGTTCCACAATGCAATATGCAACAATAAAGCATTGAACTCCATACATAAACCACAATCAAAACACATCAATGCAAACTTGGCTAACCTCCAAGTCATCGGCGGTCTGACCGCCCCACAAGGCCGGTCCGACCGATTTCAGGCCGGTCGGACCGATCCCACAACGGCGGTCGGACCGCCCGAAAGGACTTACCAAATTTTCAGCGTGAAAATCCGAAACCTTCTGGAATTTTCAACTCAATAGAACTTTTGACTGGGAGCTCCAAAAATGATGTGACCACATCCAGGAGACTCCCCTCACTTGCCTACACAACCTATTTTTGGCTCAGCTCCAAAAACCACTTTTCAATTTACCGGTCGGACCGGCCACCATGGCCGGTCGGACCTCTCCACGGGCGGTCTGACCGCCCGACACAACCGGTCAGACCGCCTGTGGTCTGACAGCCTTGGAGCAAACCCGAAAATGCGAGATTTTGCAAACCAACAACGCCATTGCCAATTGCCTCATCATCCTGAGATCGTGCACATATCCTCACGATATCCACAATCTCCCCCTTGATGAACACATTGGCAATTTCCAAGAAAATGTGGTTTTTCGAAATGAAAAGTAAAAACTTTGCCGTTTTCGCATAAAGGCACAACTTGGTCCATAAGCAAGAAAAAGCCTAGGAACCGACCAAGCTGGCTTTAGAATAGTATAAGCAAGAGAGATAAAGCAATGAAAGCACCAAAGGATTCAATTTCCAGAAAGTAGCCAAAAATCTCACTTAGGTCCAAATGAAAGACAATTGTTCTATTTGACCTTTGATCATTGTGAGTCTTCTTCAATTGCAAATGAAATCAGGAAAAGGCAATAGAACCAAAAGACTTAACTCACTATGATCACAAACTTTCAAAAGGTTCAATTTTTTATTTTATGAAGTTCTTTTATATTAAACCTTAAGTATGAAACCAAAAGCTCCAAACAGCATTTTCTTCACAATCTTTCTCCCCCTTTGACAATGAATTCATCAAGATGCATGGTGAAAGAAAGAGCATGAAGGAATGACTTTATTTTTGAACTTTAGTAGAAAGGAGCCATGACCATTATACATGTAGACAATACAAGTATTATACCAAGCCATATAAAGAGTAGACGCTATATTCAATCATGGCAAAACATGTACTGCAAAGCCAAAACCAAAATAGCAGTTCTCTGAGATTAACAGAATTAATACCATGAAAAGTTGCTCAATATCATAGTTTCACTAACAGCAACCAAAAATGAGTCAAGCCATGTCTATAAGTAAAAAGAGACTCAAAACAAGAACTGAGGCATTTTGAGCATTAAGAGTACATTTTTGAAGCAAGACTCAAGCACTCAGCCTTTTTGAGCATTTTCCTAAAAAAGAATTTTTTTTACTATGCTAGATCTCAAGCCTTGCCGCGACCATCTCAAGCGATAAGCTTAAAAGAATGATCTAGGTCATCCAAAACTCCCCCTGAGTTCATGCCTAGTGCAATGGCAAGCCGTCTCATGAGAAAGGATTGGTGAGATCGATTTTTCACACGAGAAAATCTCATTTTTCATTTGCTTGACTTAAGAAGATAAAAAGCTCATTTTTCATCTCAAAATAAGTTCAAGACTCAATTCAACCTATTTAACATGGCAAGAATCATAAGAGGATCACTAGAGCAAAACTAGTCACAAGATCCAACAAGACATGATTTGATTCAATTTGCTCACAGATATAAAGCTAGCAAGGCAAAAGCTAAGCTAAACAAGAAGAGTCATAAAAGAAGTCTAGCAGACTAACACTTGATATGACAAGGTATAGAGTATGAAGTCAAGTCATACAAGGATAATGATCAAAGCTCCACAACTTTTATTATACAATGCAAGACAAATGAATTGAAGCATGCATTATGATACAATGAATGCAAAAAGAGCAACTTCCCCCTCAAAACAGCCCAATGGGACTAATAACCCCTAACTCTCCCCGCAAAACAGCAAAACGAGAAGAATCAAGAGCTTTAGTGAAAATATCTGCAAGCTGTTGCTCAGACTCTACAAAGTGAAGCACCACATCACCTTTCTCAACATGGTCTCTAAGAAAATGAAATCGAATATCAATATGTTTAGTCCTGGAATGTTGCACTGGGTTCTTTGCAATATTAATTGCAGAAGTGTTGTCACAGAAAAGAGGAACACTTCTCAAAGATAACCCATAGTCTCGCAGTGTAGATAAAATCCAGAGAACCTGAGAGCAACCAGCGCGCAGACTACATACTTGGCCTCGGTGTGGGATCAGGCAACCAAGACTGTTTTCTAGAAGACCAAGAAACAAGAGATGTGCCCAAGAAATGACAATGCCAGAAGTACTCTTCCTATCCACTCTACACCCCGCAAAGTCAGTATCAGAAAATGCTCGAATTGAGAGAGTAGAAGAAGAAGAATACCAGAGTCCAAAGTCAAGCGTATCTTGAAGGTACCTGAAGATGCGGCGTACTACTTGACGATGAGAAGCACGAGGAAGCTCGAAGCGGCGCACGGACATACAAATAATTGTATGTCCTACCTCGTACGCCGTGAGATAGAGGAGGAGCCAATCATCTGCGGTACTCATTCCGGTCCACGGACTCTCCATCCTCATCGTGGTCCAAACGGTGGTTGTAGCAATGGGAGTAGACATTGGCCTCTCGCTTCCCATATTGAAGCGCTAGAAGAAGGTTCTTTGTATACTTACTCTGGTGAACGAAGGTGCCTTCTTTCAGTTGCTTGCTTTGTAAACTGTAGGACCGGAAAGGCGACTAGGGGGGTGAATAGGCGCTTTCTAAACTTTTTCTCCTAAATCAAATTCAACACGAACTTTACTCCTTTAGCTATGAAAGCTAAGAAGATCGATAGCGCCGCGATGGAAGCCTTGTCTTGAATTCGATAACCCGATAACCACACGTCGTAAAAGTGGAGACTTAATCTCAAAGGGCGATCTGAGCACAGCGGTCCGACCGGCTACTGAGGCGATCGACCGACGTTCAACCAATGATCGACCGGCAACTAACAAAGCGGTCGGACCGGTGGGCAGCGGTTCGACCCAAGCGATCAATGATGCGAATACACGGGCGGTCGGACGCCGTTACAACACCGATCGACCGGTTCGATCCGATCTTGAAAAATCAAGCCCAAATCCAAAACGAAATTTGATCCAACTTTTGATTCAACCAATGAAACTTGACCAAATTTCGAGCACACCTCCCTAATGATATTAGAGACCTATTTCTAGCGACGATCCTTCGATCCACTTCACGAATCGATCTCTCAAGGATTAAACAAAGAAGTGCACAAACCCTAGAAATATAAAAATCTTTGATTCAAGACTTGCTTGTGGGGGTTGATGGTCTAGATGATTCTAGGAGTACTCCCACACATCAAAGCAAGACAAAGTGGGTCAATAGACCAAGTTTAACCTCTTGAATCAAGGAAGCACCAAATTCATTCAAATGAGAGAAGAACACAAAAAAAGACAAATGAACTCTCAAGCAAGCATCACAAGATTGATTGATCTCACAAGATGCTTACAAAGCCACTCCCTCAAGGAGGACAAGAGCTCACCAAGGAGCAACCACAATCTCTCCCTCTCTTCCTCTCCAAACCCTAACCCTAGAAAAGGCTAAGGAACTTCCAAATGAATGCCTCAAGGGGGTTTTACATATCCCCCCTTCTATTTATAGGAGAGGACTAGGGTTACACTTTTGGGACCCATTCACACATGGGACCCACACACAACATGTAATACTCTGAAAAATAATATTAATATTAATAAAAGCGTCTTAATGGTCGGAGTGTAATTAAATTAATTAGTTAAAGAATTTAGGGCTTGTGCGTAATTAAAGATTTTAGTATACGTGGAAATAGGATAATTCAGAATTTTTAAGAGCTGTATAAATGGATTGTGGATTTTTAGAAACCCTAGCAATCCTTTCATTTTCTTTTTCCACCGCGCCTCAGCCATTTTCTTCTGCGCCTTGACTTCTTTTTTTGCGCTTGGCGTGCGCATTACTGCTTCCGCCGCCCTGCTGCGTTACTGCCGGCTCTTCTGCGAGAGCTGCTCTGCTGCGTGTCTTTGCGGCTTCTTATTCTTTGTCTTTGCCGCGAGGCGCTCCGAGCCGAAGACCTGCGCGCTTGACCGATTCTTTGCGCCGCTTCTTCTGTATTTGTCTTCTTTGTCTTTGATTCTTCTTGCCGATACCGCATTCTTTTTCTTTGCCGGCCCGCTTCTTTGGATTGTTTCTTGGTCGCTTCGCTACTGAACGCCGCGCCTAGCCGAGCGACTGCGCTGCTTTTTCTTTGACGTTGCGTGTCGCTTTGCCGCCAAGTCTTTGCCGCCCGTTGGTCGTTGTTGCTATTGGATCGGCCGAGCTTCTTCTTATTCGTTGCCGATCATTGTGCATGCTGTATTTGCCGAGCCGAGTCTCCTGCGCGTGGAAAACCAGGTGTAATACATGTTCTCTCTGTTTTGCTATGTTAATTAGAGATTATAATTGAGGTTAATTAGAGAGGGTTCTATAGTTTTAGTCAAAGTGCCGAGTAATAGATCTGTTTAATAGATCCGTTTAGCCTGTTGTTCCGTGTACGATTTATTCGGGTATCATAACGGCGAATTTTGGAAATCTCATCTACTGGATAATTGTAGATAATTTCGATATCTTTCTATAGCATGTTTTATCATGTCAATCGGACAAGTAGATTTCGAGATATGATTTTCGGAAGACCGCTGTTTTTACGGTTGTCGTCTTTCGGCGCTGTTTCGGAAGACCGGTTATTAAAAATAGTAAACAGATTAATTAGTGTTTTTGATCTACATGAAAGTTGTAGATAATTGTCCAATGGTTCTGTAGAATCTGAGAACGCGCATTTTGGTTGAGTAAAACAAAAGTTATGAATTTAGTAAGACTGCTGTTCCGAAGCGGACAGACCGACTTTCTGGGCTAAATACGGAGGGTTAGATGATTTAATTAGAAGACTGTGTAATCTAAGAAAATGTGGATAATTTTATAAAGAATCCAGAATGGGGTGGTTTGTGCTGATCGGACTTTTGAGTCAAAAGTTACGTTCGTTTTAGTACTAAGTCAGCAATGGGTAACTTTTCGGTACCAGAGTAACGTGGTATATTTGGGGACGTGTAGGAGCGGTGTCGATTCATTGTCGTTCTTATGATGCTGTAGCTTGTATTGAGATTTGTGTATCTAATGTAGGAGAGGTGTCGTACTTGTTGCCATCTGCTAGCCAAATTGTGCGTCGCAACTAGTAAAGGCAAGTGCATGGTAGACAGCGATCAATGATCGATCACTGTTTTCTTTATCTTCTATTACCATTATTGTTGTGCTTTTATTTGGTTTAATTGCAAACAATGAATTGGTATGTTTATATCTTTGTTGACAAGCATGATGAAAAGTTGGATATGATGTTTATGATGGAGTTTGCATGTTTGCATTCATAAGCATCTTTGCATAAGAGAAGGTGATCATGATTGATCACAACTCCACGGGAGTGGAGGAGGTCCCCGATCCTTGAGGAGGAACGGGCTTGAGAGTGAATGTTGTCGCGAGCATTCACTCATGCTATCTCCGTATCTGTGAAAGAAGTGCATGTGGACATGTAGAATAGATTTGCATTGGTACATGAGATTAATGGATGTGAATCAAAGAGAATATAACTGCATGAGAATATTAATGGAAGTACTGTGATGATAATGAATTTATTGAATGTTTGTTGATTTATTATTGTTCGTTGTTTATGGATGTGTTTGCTGAGTCGTGGACTCACCCTTGCTCTATTGTTGTCTTTAGGTGATCTTCGAGGGTGCCGTAACTGAGAGCGAGTAGAGCACATGGACAACACATGATCATTTGCCATATGAATCTTTTCATTCACAATTGGATTACTCTTGGACATGTTAGTTATTGAATAATGTTTAGGACAATGTTTGGACTAGACTATTTGCTTTATTAATCTGGATTCATTGGTTGCTGCTATTTTGGATTATTTACCTGGTTATAATTTCCACTTGATTATTTATTATCGTTTGATCCATAATTATACATGTTCTTTTGTGATCCATGGTTATGGTTACTGTTGTTTTCTTGCTGAAATTTTATAGTGTGTCGATAATTATTAGTTAGAGAGTAGTGTGGTGGCATTCTAGGCTCAGTGTTGGGCTGGGGTGTTACACAACATCTGTTGAAGCAATCGCCTGCTTCACCACATGTAGGTTGATCAGCGGTTCTCATCGCGTCGCCAAGCCTCTCTTGTCCGAATCCCATCGGAACCTCCCAGAGACTCGCACCGATATCCGCACCGCTTTGATCCAACCAATTGCACCAACCACCGTTCGATCCATCTTGCCCATCCTGCACCATGCTTGAGTCACACGACCTCACCCGGTATCCACGATCGTTCTGGACCTCAGCTCTCCAAGCGTAGTCCCGATCCACTCACCGTTGACGTCGTTGACCTGCAAGCCACCGCACAACGAATAGACAAACAAACCGTTTCCGGGAACAAGTTCTTCACAACTTGACCCACGTTAGCTCCGCAATGCAATATACATCAATAAAGCATTGATAACCAAACATAAAACACAATCAAAACACACCAATGCAAACTTGGCTCACCTCCAAGTCATCGCCGGTCTGACCGCCCCACAAGGCTGGTCCGACCGATATCAGGCCGGTCGGACCGCTCCCACAATGGTCGGACGACGGTCCAAACAACCAAATTTCGACGAAAATCCAAACCTTCTCGGAATTTTCAACTCAATAGAACTTTTGACCGGAGCTCCAAAATGATGCAACCACATCCAGGAGACTCCCCTCACCTGCCTACACAACCTATTTTTGGATTAGCTCCAAAATCCAATTTTAGGTCAGGACGGTCCGACCGGCCACCACTGCCGGTCCGACCGTCCCACGGGCGGTCTGACCGCCCCAACGCCGGGCCGACCGCTGTGGTCCGACAAAGAAGAAAAACCTCAAACCGCGAGATTTTGCAAACCAACAAAGCCATTGCCAATTGACTCATCATCCTGAGATCGTGCACATATCCTCACGATATCCACCTTCTCCCCCTTGATGAACACATTGGCAATTATCAAGAAAATATGGTTTTTCAAATTGAAAAGTAAAACAAATCGCCGTTTTCGCATAAAGGCACAACTTGGTCCATAAGCAAGAAAAAGCCTAGGCAACCACAAAGTCGGCTTCGTAATAGTATAGGCAAGTGAGATAAGGCAATGAAAGCACAAAATGATTCAAATTCCAGAAAGTGGCCAAAAATCTCACTTAGGTCCATATGAAAGACAAAATATTCTATTTGACCTTTGATCATTGTGAGTCTTCTTCAATTGCAATTAAGATCAGAAAAAGGCAATAAAACCCAGAGACTCAACTCACTGTGATCACAAATTTTTAAGAGGTTCACATATTTTTTTTTTGTGTGTGTTCTTTGATGTATGAAACCTTATGTAAACCAAAAGCTCCAAAACAGCATTTTCTTCAATCCTTCTCCCCCTTTGACAATGAATTCATCAAGATGCAAGGAAAAAGAAAGAGCATGAAGAAATGACTTTATTTGAAATTTAACAAAAGGAGCCATGACCATTATCGAAGTAGACAGTACAAGAAATATACCAAGCCATAAAAGATGAAGAAGCTATATTCAATCATGGCAAAACATCTACTGCAAAGCTAAAACCAAAATAGCAGCAATCTGAGATTAAAAGAATTAAAACCATGAAAGGTTGCTCAATGTCATAGATTCACTGAAAGCAACCAAAAATGAGCCAAGCCATGTCTATAAGTAAAAAGAGACTCAACACAAGAACTGAGGCATTTTGAGCAATAAGAGTATTCTTTTGAAGCAAAACTCAAGCACTTAGCATTTTGAGCATTTCCTAAAAGGATTTTTCCTCTGTGCTAGATCTCAAGCCTTGCCGCGACCATCTCAAGCGATAAGCTTAAAAGAGTGGTCTAGGTCATCCAAACCTCCCCCTGAGTTCATGCCTAGTGCAATGGCAAGCCGTCTCATGAGAAAGGATTGGTGAGATCGCTTTTTACATACGAAAATCTCATTTTCCAATTGCTTGACTTAAGAAGATAAAAAGCTCATTTTCATCTCAAAATAAGTTCAAGACTCAATTCAACCTATATGACATGGCAAGAATCATAAAAGGATCACTAGAGCAAAACTAGTCACAAGATCCAACAAGACATGATTTGATTCATATTGCTCACAGATATAAAGCTAGCAAGGAGAAAGCTAAGCTAAAACACGAAGAGACATAAAAGAAGTCTAGCAGACCATCACTTGATATGACAAGGTATAGAGTATGAAATCAAACCATACCAGGATAATAATCAAAGCTCCACAAGTTTTATTATGCAATGCAAGACATTTGAAATGAAAATGCATTATGATACAATGAATGCAAAAAGAGCAAATTCCCTCAAAACATCCATGCCTCAGTACTGGGATTTGAAATAAAAGATCTAGGTGTTCAGTACTGAGATGGACGATGCCTAGGAATAGCAAAAGAAACAGCAGAAAGATGATTAGGCACAAAATCATAAGAATGCCCACGAGCACCACCTGGACCTCTCCAAAACGATCTACCAAAAGACCGATACTCCCCCTGTCTAGGTGCTACCCGTGGTCTATCCTCACGATATCCAAAGCCAAGCTGCTTTGCTGGACCCACGGAAGAGTCAACAAAATTCTCTACAAACCTAGGCCTATATGTGGTACATTGAATAGGTTTTTGGCTCTAGAGACTACAAGCAAGAAGAGACTCCTCTAATGGATCTCAAAGTGCTCATTCTCTCTTTCCTCTCAATTTTTGCTCTCCGGAAGCAAAACTCAACAGTGTGGCCCTCTTTCTTGCAGAAGGTGCAATGGTACTTGACCTTTTGAGGGGTCCGTACAGGAGAAACAGAAGAACCTTTCTTGCTAGAAAGAGTTTGAGCAGAACCTGCAGATTTAAAAACACTCTTTGAAGTCATAGGAGGTTCTTGCTCAACCAAACCACTTTTCACAGCTCTAGCAATCTTTGGTGATAGATTCTTGGAAAGCTCTAGGGACTTAGAACCTAGGCCACTATTTTTCACACTCACCTTGGATTGATCTAGAATCAAGTTGAGTTTCTTTTTCCCACTAGTAAACTTCTCAAGAGTCATTTTGAGATAATCATTCTCTTTTGCCAAAGCTCCACAATTGGAGCACTTTTCAGAATTGATTACCTCAACATGTTTGCTCTCAAGAAGATCCACTTCCACTTTGAGAGCCTCACAAGACACACAATAGGACTCTCCAATCCTATTCAACTGCTCCTTAAATTTGACTCTAAAAGCCTCTTGTATCTTACCAATTACAGTTTCAACTTCAGCATGCAACATACAAGAGGAAGAATCAATGACTTTCTTGGAAGCAGTAAGAGACATGGATCTTTCAATTTTAGCTTTCTCTTCAAGAGTCTTGTTTAAATCTTCAATCTCAATTGTAAGCTTAGGACAATTTTCACATGAAGCAGCTCTAGAGTAAACGACCATTTCGGTCAACTCTTGCATTTTAATCCTATTGTTCTTACAATGAGAGCAAGTGTGACTAGCATCAAATTTTTGCAATTCTTTCAAAGAGCTATTCAGTTTTAATTCTAGCAAAGCACAATTTGAGCAAGTTAAAGGAATAGCATCCAAGGTAGTCACACCAAGCGGAATGGCATCCATGCAAACAGAACTAGACTTGAGAGATTCTAGTTCAAAAGAGCATTTTCAATTGCGTTTCAACAGAGGAATGAGCATAATTTAAGCTTGACAATTCATTAAGCAAGCTAGAGCATGATTCACAGAAATCATCAGGATTAATGGATTTGAGCCTAACAACTTCTAGGTTCAAATTATCAATCATAGTATCCTGTTTCTTAATCAATTTAACTTGCTTATGCATTTTTGTTCAAGAAGCACCAAAGCCCTTTTCATGTCGAAGTGAAGGGCATACCTCATCGGGATCACTAAAAGGATCCTCATTTGTTGGAGGAGTCATTTGTCGTGGTCGTTCTTAGCCATGAAGCACATGTCAATGAAATCACGTGCCTTCTTCTTGCCACGGAGTCACTTTTGTCGCCCTCCATCTCCGAGTCCACATCTTCCATGCTCACATCCTCTAGAGCTTCAAGGACTCGGTGACAAACTTGCGATAGTTTGTCTTCTTGGACTTAGCATCCTCGCTTGAGGATGCCTTTGTGACTCCTTCTCCTCTTTGCCCTTGACTTGGGGCATCTAGGCGAATGTGGTTTGGCTCACCACACTCAAAACATGTGATAGGTCCACCTCTCCTCCTACTCCTCACATTGTTGTAAGCTCGTGAATTTTGTGGATAGGAGGGCTAAATCATCTTGGGTAGTCTCTCAAGTTGCTCATCGCTCAAAGAATGCAAAGCGATAAACGAAAAGCGGATGAGCTAACATCAAAAGAATCGAGTATCTATCCTTAGATTGGTCGACCACTAAAGCCATCGAATCGGTCATGGGAGGCGAGATAAAATCAATCTCATGCGTCTTCAACCTAGAGTAAAGCTTATCCATGGTAAGCTCACTCATGATGATGTTGTCATTTATGGCGTTGATCTTCATTCCCAGCACCTTCACATCCAAAGCACCCAAAAGTCAAGTGCATTTTAGACTCGTAAAATACAAGATCAACAAATAGCGGAGATCATGAAGAATTTTAGAAAATCTCCCCACACTCATCTAAAGATTCACGAGTCTTTGCTCGATCTTGGAGTATGCTTTCTTTAGCTGGTTCTGTCTCACTTCCTTGATCGCAGTGGACCCTTCATGATAATCACAAAGAGTCCACCAGATCTCATGAGCAGACAACAAATGAGCGACACGCTCAAACTCCGATCGACTAAGGCCTTGAATCAAAAAATTCCGAGCCCTGCTGTTGTTCTCCACATCTGGAGTGATCAAATTGTCATCGGCTGGCACGACATAAGGGTGTTTCACCTTAAGCCAAATTGCGTGCCCTTGAGCCTCGATGTAGGCTGCATTCGGGCCTTCCAATAAGCAAAATCAACTCCATCAAAAACATGTGGCCTGATTGAATATCTTTCAGTCGCCATAGCTCCAAAGACCGGTTAAGATCTATGAGAAGAGCTAACCGGCTCTAATACCACTTGTAGGACCGGAAAGGCGACTAGGGGGGGTGAATAGGCGCTTTCTAAACTTTTTCGCCTAAATCAAATTCAACACGAACTTTACTCCTTTAGCTATGAAAGCTAAGAAGATCAGTAAGCGCACAGTGGAAGCCTTGTGCTGAATTCGATAACCCCGATAACCACACGTCACAAAAGTGGAGACTTAATCTCAAAGGGCAGATCTGGGCACAGGCGGTCTGACCGCCTACCAGGGGCGGTCTGACCGACGTTCAACCAGCGGTCGGACCGGCAACTAACTGGCGGTCGGACCGGTGGGCAATGATTCGACCGGCGATCAGCGATCGAATACGGCGGTCGGACGCATTGTTACAACACCGATCGACCGGTTCGATCGATCTTGAAAAATCAAGCCCAAATCCAAAACGAAATTTGATCCAACTTTTGATTCAACCAATGAAACTTGACCAAATTTCGAGCACACCTCCCTAATGATATTAGAGACCTATTTCTAGCGACGATCCTTCAGATCCACTTCACAGAATCGATCTCTCAAGGATTAAACAAAGAAGTGCACAAACCCTAGAAATATGAAAATCTTTGATTCAAGACTTGCTTGTGGGGGTTGATGGTCTAGATGATTCTAGGAGTACTCCCACACATCAAAGCAAGACAAAGTGGGTCAATAGACCAAGTTTAACCTCTTGAATCAAGGAAGCACCAAATTCATTCAAATGAGAGAAGAACACAAAAGAAAGACAAATGAACTCTCAAGCAAGCATCATAAGATTGATTGATCTCACAAGATGCTTACAAAGCCACTCCCTCAAGGAGGACAAGAGCTCACCAAGGAGCAACCACAAACCTTAGAAAAGGCTAAGGAACTTCCAAATGAATGCCTCAAGGGGGTTTTACATATCCCCCTTCTATTTATAGGAGAGGACTAGGGTTACACTTTTGGGACCCATTCACACATGGGACCCACACACAACATCTGTTGAAGCAATCGCCTGCTTCACCACGTGTAGGTTGATCAGCGGTTCTCATCGCGTCGCCAAGCATCTCTTGTCCGAATCCCATCGGAACCTCCCAGAGACTCGCACCGATATCCGCACCGCCTGATCCAACCAAATTGCATCAACCACCCGTTCGATCCATCTTGCCCATCCTGCACCATGCTTGAGTCACACGACCTCACCCGGTATCCACGATCGTTCTGGACCTCAGCTCTCCAAGCGTAGTCCCGATCCACTCACCGTTGACGTCGTTGACCTGCAAGCCACCTGCACAGCAATAGACAAACAAACCGTTTCCGGGAACAAGTTCTTCACAACTTGACCCACGTTAGCTCCGCAATGCAATATACATCAATAAAGCATTGATAACCAAACATAAAACACAATCAAAACACACGAATGCAAACTTGGGTCACCTCCAAGTCATCGCCGGTCTGACCGCCCCACAAGGTCGGTCCGATCGATATCAGGCCGGTCGGACCGCTCCCACAACGGCGGTCAGACCGGTCAAAAGACAACCAAATTTCCGGCGAAAATCCAAACCTTCTGGAATTTTCAACTCAATAGAACTTTTGACTGGGAGCTCCAAAAATGATGCAACCACATCCAGGAGACTCCCCTCACCTGCCTACACAACCTATTTTTGGATTAGCTCCAAAATCCAATTTTAGGTCAGGACGGTCCGACCAAGCCACCACCGCCGGCCCGATCGTAGTCCCACGGGCGATCGATCAGCCACAACGCCGGTCAGACCGCCTGCGGTTTGACAGCAAGAACCAAACCACGAAAACGCGAGATTTTGCAAACCAACAAAGCCATTGCCAATTGACTCATCATCCTGAGATCGTGCACATATCCTCACGATATCCACATAAACCAAGGAAGAATGTCAACTCTCCCATCATGCTCATCTCGAACTCACTGCTCATAGAATCTGAAAATCTAGACACCAAAGCATGAGAAGAACCACCGAATATAATATCATCCACATAAATCTGAACCAACAAAAATCAACGCCATGCACGAGTGAACAAGGTTTTATCAACCATTCCTATTTTGAAATCATTTTCAAGCAAGAAACTCTTAAGCTGTCATACCAAGCTCTAGGAGCTTGTTTGATCCATCTGAGGCTTTAGAGAGTTTAAACACATGGTTTGGGAATTTTTGATTTTCAAAACCAGGAGGTTGCTTGACAAAGACCTCTTCTTCTATGAAACCATTCAAGAAAGTACTTTTAACATCCATTTGAAAAAGCTTGAAACCCTTGGATATTGCAAATGCTAAAAGAATGCGAATGGCTTCCAATCTAGCTACTGGAGTAAAGGTCTCTTCAAAGTCTAAGCCCTCTACCTGGGAATAACCTTGAGCTACGAGTCTAGCCTTATTGCGAACAATCAATCCATCCTCACTTTGTTTATTTTTAAAAATCCATTTTGTTCCAATAACATGAGAATCAGAAGGCCGCTCAACTAAAGTCCAGACTTTGTTTCTTTCAAAATTCTCAAGCTCTTCATGCATGGCATTGACCCAAGAAGCATCAGATAAAGCATGGGTGATATCTCGGGGTTCAAAAGAAGCGGCAAAAGCAGAATGTGCATGAGAATCAGGAGAAATAAACCTGGAGCGAGTGACTCGCTCTTGAAGATCCCCAATCATCTGCTCAGGTGGATGTTGTCACTGAATGCGAAGAGGTGCTCCTGGTGCAGAAATGGCCTCTACCTCATGAGTTGTGGAGGTAGGAACAGAGCCACTCAGATCGTCGGTGGGGATAGGAGGAGGCTGCTCAGCTGAAACTGAAGTAGTAGTAGCAGGCTCTCCACCCCTCTCGGAAGTAGGTGGAGGATGGTTCGGTTCCTCATCCTCAGAGTCATCATCGACGAAGATGCTTCCTTGAATTTCAGGAATCTGTGTACCTGTAGCATCGGGTCTAGTACCAGGACTAGCCTCATCAAAAGTGACTTTGCAAGTCTCAACAATTTTGTTAGTATCAACATTAAAAACACGATAGCCACGAGAATGAGCAGGATATCCAAGAAATATGCCATCAAAGCATCTAGACTCAAATTTATCAAGGTTGCCATGTTTAAGAATGAAGCACTTGCAACCAAAAATCTTGAAATGAGAGACTTTGGGAGAATGACCAAATCTAAGCTCATAAGAGGTCTTCCCAACCACAGATCTCAAGAAAACCCTATTAGAGATATAACAAGCAGTAGAGATCGCCTCAGCCCAAAATCTCCTAAGAGTAGAATGCTCATCTAACATGGTCCGAGCCATCTCTACAAGGGTTCTATTCTTCCTTTCTACCACACCATTCTGCTGGGGAACTCTAGGAGAAGAAAACTGATGCTCAATTCCCCTATCAGTGCAGAAGGTAGAAAAAGAAGAATTCTTGAATTCTGTCCCATTGTCACTCCTAATGGCTCTCAAAGCTCCAGGGATATCAACATCAATTCTAAGGACCAAATCTCTAAAGAATCCAAATACTTCGTCCTTAGAAGCGAGAAAATAAACCCATGAATACCTGGAGTAATCATCCACAACCACCAGCACATACCATTTCCCACCAAATGGTGAACTCTAGAAGGACCAAGCAGTATCTAAGTGAAGAAGCTGTCACAGTCCATCGATTATTACCAAGGTAAGAGGTGGGTGGGAAGCGGACACCATCTTAACATGTCTGAGGCAAGCACACAAGATCTCATGTGACCTTGACCTAGGCAAACCTCTAATCAAGTCCTTGCAACCGACTCTAGACAAATGATCAAAACCTATATGCCCAAGTCTACGATGCCACAAAACAAGGTCATGAGAATCGGAGGCTACAAGACACTAGGACTGAAAATCAAGAAATCTTGAAATTAGCACAAAGATCTTCTCAAATCTGGAGATCTTAAAAACAAGCTCACAGGAATCTAGAACACTACACTCTCCACTTTTAAACCTCACTTCTAGACCCTCATCAAGCAGCTGAGAAACAGATAGAAGATTATACCTCAGCTTACTTACCAAAGTGACGTCTTTAAGCATGAACTTGTCGTTGACGCGCACAGTGCCCTTTGCAGTCACGGTCCCGGTAGAAGCATCCCCAAAGGTAATCAATTCGTTGCCGGATGCACGTGTGAGGGAGGAGAACCATCTAGAATCTCCGGTCATATGTCGAGAACACCCGGAGTCAACAAGCCATATGTCCTCCTTCCTCGCACGACGGACCTAAAAAGCACAATCAAAAAACATCCGTGCCTCCATCTTTGGGGTTAGTGATAAATGATCTAGGAATCCAGTACTGAGAAGCACGATGTCTGGGAGCAGCAGTAGAAACAGCAGAAACATGATCAGGAATAAAATCATAAGGATGCACATGAGAACCACCTAGACCTCTCCGAAACGATCTACCAAAAGATCGATACTCCCCCTGTCTAGGTGCTACTCGTGGCCTCTCCTCACGATGTCCTAATCCAACATGCTGCCTAGACCCACCAAAAGAGTCTACAACGTTCTCTACAAATCTAGACCTATAGGTTGTACGATAAACGGGCTGCCTAGCTCTAGAGACGATAGCTGGAGAAGGGACTCCTCTAATGGATCTCAAGGCGCTCATCCTCTCTTTTCTCTCAAGTTTTGCTCTCCGGAAGCAGAACTCAACAGTATAGCCTTCTTTCATGCAGAAGGTGCAATGGTACTGGACCTTTTGAGGGGTCTGTACTGAAGGAGTAAAAGCACCTTTCTTGCCAGAAAGAGTTTGAGCAAAACCAGCGGATTTGAAAACAACCCTGGATGACTCAGGAGGTTCAAGCTCAAACAGACCATTCTTCACAACTCTAGCAATCCTAGGTGGGTTTTTCTTGGAATGCTCTAGGGGATTGAAACCTAGACCACTATTTTTCACGCTCACCTTGGATTGATCAAGAATCATGTTGAGTTTCTTTTTCCCGCTCGAAAACTTCTCAAGAGTCACCTTGAGGTAATCATTCTCTTTAATTAGACCCTCACATCTAGTGCACTTGCTAGACTTGATTACCTCATTACGTTTACTCTTAAGAAGGGCCACTTCCACCTTGAAGGCCTCACAAGACACACAATAGGATTCCTTAATCCTATTCAACTGCTCCTTAAATTTGACTCTAAATGCCTCTTGAATCTGAATAATCATAGTTTCAACTTCAGCATTCAAAACACAAGAGTTAGAATCAATGACTTTCTTGGAAGCAGTAAAAGACATGGATATTTCAATTTTAGCCTTTTCTTCAAGAGTCTTGTTTAAGGCTTCAATCTCAATTGTAAGCTTGGGACAATTTTCACAAGATGCAGCTCTAGAATAAATCACCATTTCTGTCATCTCTTGCATCTTAATCCTATTATTCTTACAATGAGAGCATGTGTGACTAGCATCAAATTTTTGCAATTCTTTTAAAGCGCTATCCAGTTTTAATTCTAGCAAAGCACAATTTGAACAAGTTAAAGGAATAGCTTCCATGGCAGTCACATCAAGTGAAATGGCATCTAAGCAAACAGAACTAGACTTGAGAGTTTCTAGTTCATCAAGAGCATCTTTTAGTTGATTAGCAACAGAGGAATGAGCAGATTGCAAGCTTGTCAATTCTTTAAGCAAGTTAGTGCAGGATTCACAAATATCATCAGGATTAATAGATTTAAGCCTAACAACTTCTAGGTTCAAATTATCAATCATAATATCCTGCTTCTTAATCATTTTAACTTGCTTATGCAATTTCTGTTCAGCAAGCACCAAGGCCCTTTTCATGTCAGCAATTGAAGGGCATACCTCATCAGGATCACTAAAAGGATCCTCATCATTGAGGAGTCACTGTCGTGGCTGTTCTTGGCCATGAAGCACATGCCAGTGAAATCATGAGCCTTCTTCTTGCCACGGGAGTCACTCTCGTCGTCCTCCGTTTTTGAGTCCACATCGCTCATATTTACATTCTCTAGAGCGGCAAGGACCCGGCTGACAAACTTTCGATAATTTGTCTTCTTGGGTTTTGCATCCCTCTCTTGGGGATGTCTTCGTGTCTCCTTCTCGTCCTTACCCTTTAGCTTGGGGCACCTGGAGCGAATGTGGTTTGGCTCACCACATTCAAAGCACGTGATAGGTCCACTCCTCCTCCTATTCCTCACTTTGTTGTACGCTCTTGTGAATTTGGTGGATAGGAGGGCTAAGTCATCCTCGGGCAGTTTCTCAAGTTGCTCATCACTCAAGGAATGTAAAGCAGATAATGAAAAGCCAGATGGGCTACAATCAAGAGACTCAGAAGAACAACCCTTGGATTTGTCGACCACTAATGCCATCGACTCTGTCTTGGGGAGACGCGAGATAAAATCAATCTCATGCGTCTTCAACCTCGAGTAAAGCTTATCCATGGTAAGCTCACTCATGACAGTGTTGTCATTGATGGAAGTGATCTTCATTCCCCAGACTTTCACATCAAGAGCACCCAACAGCTGGCGTGCATTTTCGGACTCAGAAAACAGTAAGTCAACAGCACGGAGATCATGAAGAATCTTAGAAAATCTTCCCCACAGCTCATCCAATGATTCACCAGGCCTTTGCTCGATCTTAGAGTATACTTTCTTGAGCTGGTTCTGTCTCACTTCCTTGATCGCAGTGGACCCTTCGTGATAGTCACAAAGAGTCGCGGATCTCATGAGCGACCGCAAATGAGCAACACGCTCAAACTCGATCGACTAAGGCCTTGGATCAAATAATTCGAGCCTTCTTTGTTGGCCTCCACATCTGGAGTGATCATATCGTCATCGGCTGGCACGACATAAGGGTTTTTTACTTTAAGCCAAATAGCGTGCCCTTGAGCCTCGATATATGCTTGCATACGAGCCTTCTAGTAGGCAAAGTCAACTCCATCAAAAATATGTGGCTTGGTTGAGTACTTGTCAGTCGCCATGGCTCCAAAGACCGGTTAAGATCTATGAGAAGAGCTAACCGAGCTCTGATACCACTTGTAGGACCGTAAAGGCGACTAGGGGGGGTGAATAGGCGCTTTCTCAACTTTCTCGCCTAAATCAAATTCAACACGAACTTTACTCCTTTAGCTATGAAAGCTAAGAAGATCAGTAAGCGCACAGTGGAAGCCTTGTGCGGAATTCGATAACCCCGCTCAACCACATGACACACAAGTGGAGAATTGAACTCACTGTTCTGGACTGGGTACTGGCGGTTAGACCGGCAGGACACAGGCGGTCAGATCGACGTTAAACGAGCGGTCGGACCAGCTACTAACTGGCGGTCGGACCGGTGGATATCGGTTCGGCCGGCGATCTTGGCGATGCAAAGCAGGGCGGTCGGACCGCCGTTACAAAACCGTCGACCGGTCGATCGATCTTGAAAAATCAAGCCCAAATCCAAAACGAAATTTGATCCAACTTTTGATTCAACCAATGAAACTTGACCAAATTTCGAGCACACCTCCCTAATGATATTAGAGACCTATTTCTAGCGACGATCCTTTAGATCCACTTCGCAGAATCGATCTCTCAAGGATTTAACAAAGAAGTGCATAAACCCAAGAAATATAAAAAACTTTGATTCAAGACTTGCTTGTGGGGGTTGATGGTCTAGATGATTCTAGGAGTATTCCCACACATCAAAGCAAGACACAATGGGTCAAGAGACCAATCTTAAACACTTGAATCAAGGAAGCACCAAATTCATCCAAAAGAGAGAAGAACGCAAAGGGAGACAAATGATCTCTCAAACAAGCATCACAAGATTGATTGATCTCACAAGATGCTTACAAAGCCACTCCAACAAGGAGGACAAGAGCTCACCAAGGAGCAACCACAATCTCTCCCTCTCTTCCTCTCCAAACCCTAACCCTAGAAAAAGCTAAGGGCAAACCAAATGAATGCTTCAAGAGGGTTTTACATCTCCCCTCTTCTATTTATACTAGAGGCCTAGGGTTTCACTTTTGGGACCCACTCACAAATGGGACCCACACACAACATCTGTTGAAGCAATCGCCTGCTTCACCACGTGTAGGTTGAATAGCGGTTCTCATCACGTCGCCAAGCCTCTCTTGTCCAAATCCCATCGGAACCTTCCAGAGACTCGCACTGACTTCCGCACCACCTAATCCAACCAGCTGTACCGAACCACCCGTTCGATCCATCTTGCCCATTCTGCACCATGCTTGAGTCACACGACCTCACCCGGTATCCATGATCGTTCTGGACCTCAGCTCTCCAAGTGTAGTCCCGATCCACCTCACCGTTGACGTCATAGACCTGCAAGCCACCTGCACAGCAATAGACAAACAAACCGTTTCCGGGAACAAGTTCTTCACAACTTGACCCACGTTAGTTCCACAATGCAATATGCAACAATAAAGCATTGAACTCCATACATAAACCACAATCAAAACACATCAATGCAAACTTGGCTAACCTCCAAGTCATCGGCGGTCTGACCACCCCACAAGGCCGGTCTAACCGATTTCAGGCCGGTCGGACCGATCCCACAATGGCGGTCGGACCGCCCGAAAGGACTTACCAAATTTTCAGCGTGAAAATCCGAAACCTTCTGGAATTTTCAACTCAATAGAACTTTTGACTGGGAGCTCCAAAAATGATGTGACCACATCTAGGAGACTCCCCTCACTTGCCTACACAACCTATTTTTGGCTCAGCTCCAAAAACCACTTTTCAATTTACCGGTCGGACCGGCCACCATGGCCGGTCGGACCTCTCCATGGCGATCGACCGCTCGACACAACCGATCGATCGCTGTGGTGCGACAACCTTGAAACAAGCCCGCGAGATTTTGCAAACCAACAACGCCATTGCCAATTGCCTCATCATCCTGAGATCGTGCACATATCCTCACGATATCCACAGACACCACCTCCGGCTACTCACATCGGTCGGGCACCACAGCAGCCTAAGCCTCTGACATACTCGCACTAGCGCTAACAGCTGCCCCAGGCAAGGCCAGAGGCGACACACATGGTATGTCCCAAGAGGGGTCTGTGAGGACCCCGGATTATTGGGCTTGTAATGCTTAGTCACCAATTGACCCTAGCATCACAAACAAAATAACCCGTGTCTTCGAGACATGTATACTTCCTGTAAATGCAAGATATACACCCTTTACAAAATTCATGCATCAATTCCATTCATTCACATAGAACCGAAGCACAGCAACAAACCAGAAGTTAAAATACATAAAGGATAGTTATTACAAAAGAGAGGCCAACCGGTCAAATTCATACAAATACAAAAATAAACAGCGGAAGCAAGGGTGCCATAAGATGGCCATAAACAAAAGAGCCAATCAGTGTGCCTTTAACCCACAAGGCAACCGACCGGACCGCCAAGCTAGTCGTCGAACCCACAACACATTTCACAAAAGTGAGGCCCTTGGGGCTCACCTTCCTCCTCTGCAACAAATAGTTAAGCAAAGCAAATGAGTACAAAATTGTACTCCACAAGACTTACGTGTAGAATAACATGCCTATACATATGCTACATGCAAGCTTACTTAAGTGGAGGCTGGATATTTTATTTTCAGCATAAAGCAAGTTTTCATTTGCAATATTGTAGTACATGTAAAAGCAAGTTGGCAAATCTGTTTTTAATGTTCAAATAACAGAAAAAGACAACATAATAACAGTAGATAGATGACAACAATATCCTGGAAGTGACTAAGCTCATAGTCACCTCAACAATAGCATGAATTACCCATTCATACCAACCATGTCAAATTTTAATTTAAAAGGTTGTAGTCTAACTCTTGGAAGACCTCCCCAAGCGTGTCCATAACCTAGGACGATGCTATTCGAATAGTTTTATCCCTGCAGGGGTGTACCAATGTACCTACACGCCAGACCGCCTTTTTGCCAAGCTATTAAGCACACTTCCTTAGGTATGCCGGCACGACCAAGTCCTACGAGACATTTCCAATATTATGCATTAACTACGAGTCGCCTGTATGGATAGGAACCCATACGTTGTGTCGGAGCCACCGTAAAGCCTCGGTCAACTACCCATCGCAGGTAAAGCCTTGGACAACTACGATGCTCCTCGAGGTGGAGAGCCTACCCAGAATCTCCACCACCGCACACCCAACACAGGAACACATATCCTTTTTTTCACACAACACACACAACCCCCTCCTGCGACTCGGAGATAACACACGCCAAAGTACTCAGTCAAGAGAAGTCCCATATCCCTCTCGCGTGGTTAGCACACAAAATTGCTTGGTTTAGTGTAACAAGATGTTCGGTCCTTGTTTACCCGGGCAAGACATCCACAAACCCAATAACCTACCATCCAATCACTTGCCCAAGTCCAAATCATTTCATTTGCACTTTTTGTTTTCAAAACAAATTAGCACAAGGTGCTGAACAAAAAGTAATAACATGATTTGTGTGATCAAGGTTATCGACTAAGTCGATAACCGCCCAATTCTACCGGTAGCTAAGCATTGCTAAGCATGACATCGAAAAGACAATAAAAGAGCATAATTAAATCACCGGGATCTAATTCACCAGTGATATTAGTAACTTATGTTTGTGACAGGGGATAACAATTTGAGGGCAACAATGCAATAGGAGTAACTACCTCTAATCGGGAAAATTAATTTGACACAAAAGCATGCATACATATGATTTGTAAACAAGATATTAGACTTGAAAGTAATGGGAAATTATGATCAAACTGCTTGCCTGGTTGCTGCTGTTCAATATGTTGCGGAGGATCACTTAGGTGATCAATGTGCTCTTCGGAACCTAACGAGAAAGCGAAAAAGAACAGATAAGAACGAAGAAAACAAAAAGACTCACAGCAAACTTTCTTCGAATGCTTTGAAAATTTTACAGCAACAAGAGCATGATTTATAAGGAATTTAGCAACAAGAACCAATTATTTTGGATTCTTAATGCAAAAGATACGAGCAAAACAAATCTGCTCAGCCTTATAAATCCCAATTGCTATTATTCATTACAACAAAAATTTTAGCAAAAATTTCTGGAGCTATAATGAGGTTAGAAACATTTTTAGATTAAAGTTTAGTTAAAAACATAACTAACAAAATTTGAATCAACTGAAAAGGAATTAAAATGAAATAGTTATGCATTTTACAATTTACTTTTATTTTTCAGTTGACAAATAATCCTCGCGGGAAAATATGAGATTAAATCGACGTGGGCGAACTTGGACTGTTGATCTTGGATCCAACGGTCCAAGTCCACGGGACAGCGCGCGCTCCAGTGTTCACAACCCCACCGTTGGATTTAGATCCAACGGTCCACGTGGATGGAGACGTTCAGACGGTCCGAACGTTCAAATAGATGTGGGCCGTTGATCTTGAGATGGACGGCTCACAACGAAGGAACCTTCGACCGGTCTGAACGTTCTGTAACATCCCAAAATTGGTTTGTGTTTCAAATGTAATAAAAATGAGGAGAAATTAAAACTTTTTCTCTGATCTTGATTTTTGTAATCAGTTCCATAATTTTTGTAAAGGAATTATGTGGAATCAAAAATCAAATTGCCATTTGGACACCAACACAAGTCTCCTTCATGAAAATCTTGTGCCCAACCTTTGGAAATAATTTTCATTGAACCTAGGAGTGATGTTTAACACCTCAGAATTATTTCATAATTTTCAGAAATTATTTGATAATTTTTTTTTGAGGCAAGTCAAACATTAGTCAAACTCCTAAATTAGCCTTCTGGAATTTTTAGAGAAAAATGCAGTGCATAAAAGTCTCTGAAAATTTTATATAAGGTTCATCATCCTGTTAGCAATCTCCATTTAAAATTTCATAATTTTTGGGGTTTGTTTGCTACCCCAAATAATTCCTCCAAAATCAGCTATTCAAATTCAAACCCTAACCTTAAATTGCTTTCAATCTATTATATTATTGCAAATGAAAACTTGCTTTATGCTAAAATGAAACATACAATTTTATTGTTGTTTAAGCTTGCATGTAGTATATGTACAGTTTGTTATTCCACATGTAAGTCTTATGTAGTACATTCAAAGTACTCACCGCTTTTGCTTACCGCTTTGTTTTGGGAAGAAGGTGAGCCCCAAGGGCCTCACTTTGTGAGATGTGCTTGGTTTGGCGACTAGCTTGGCGGTCCTATCGGTTGCCTTGTGGGTTAAAGGCACACCGATTGGTTTCTTTTGTTGTAGCCATCTTATGGCACTTTTGCTTCACTGCTTAATTATTGTTGTCTCTTTTATTGTTGGCGGTTGGCCTCTCTTTGTAATGACTCGATTTAATATTATTAATACTCACTCGCTACGTGTTTCGGTTCTATGTGGATGAATGGAATTGATACACAAATTTTGTGATGAGGTGTGTATCTTTCTGCACTGGAAGTATACATGTCTCGAGTCTCGATTATCCGCTTTGTGATGCTAGGACCGAATGGATGGTTAAGATCATGTTTGAGCCAGGATAAACCGGGTCTCACAAAGGTTTTGTATCGAGCCATACCGACCGTAGTAACCCAAGTTGGTCGCCTCTTTAGGATATTTTGGAAAATCTTATTTTCAAAAGTATCAAATGATTTGTGAAAGCTTAAGGAATTATCGATTTTATTCCTTACCTATCTTAGCTTTCTCCTCTCATCTTACTCTAATTTGAGTTTTAAGAGTTGTTTTCCTCTCATCTCCTTTTCAAAGATAATGTTATCGATTAAATGGGTTTTGGGAACCACCAGTTTGGCAAATTGAAGTGCTTAGGGTTTTGAAGTTTCGGATCAAGGTTTCGCTAGAGGCTTGATGCGAATCTGACCACACGCTTCAATTTCGATAAATGAGCTCAATGGTTTCGATGGGACCGTTGAGCTTGGCAAATTGAAGTGTGCCGATTTTGAAGTTTCTAGAATGGAAGACTTTACTGAAGCTTGATGCGAAATCGCTCTGAACCTCAATTTCCTGACAGAAGCTCGATGGTTTCTAATGGGGTAGAAAATGAGAGTTTAATCAACTAAAACTTGTGGGGTTAAAGAAGGGTAAGATGTGATACTAGTTAGCTATGTATCTAACACTATTTTCGCTGATTTAGCCTTGATCTTAAGTGGTATTAGATCTTACCTTAATCTTACGGTTTTATCTTCTCAATCAATTACTCGCTCATTCAATACGGGCTAGTTGAATTGGGAGTTGAGCTTTGGTTTTATGATTCCTTGCTGTTTTGGAGTCTTTTCATAAGCCTTTTTAAAGTTTATATATTTGCTGTTTTGGCTTTGGTTAGGGTGATATTCCATTCCCTAGTCGCTAGCTTTTCGCTTTCTTTCGGCTTTTAATCTTTGAGTCTAGTTTTAACCAAAATTTCGTGGTAACAGATGGCCGGGCAAGATCAGAGCGGCCAAGGCTGATCACCGGTCCGACGAGGATCTTCCTCCTCCTCCACCATGGCCGAGGTCCTTCGCATCGAGCGCAACTGCAAGAGAGGACAGAGAGGTTCTTCGGGCGCTATCGCCACAAGAACACTTCGCCTTGCTACTTCACCGCATCAGATCCGCAAGGGAGTGGTCATCACCGCGTGGGGACTAAGCGGAGTTTCTTCGCACTCAAATTTCACGCTCTCTCAGTCTGAGAGGACTGGCTGACGCAGCATTTCATTGGCCGTCTCGTTGAGCGCAGCTCCAGATAGCGCAGAAAGTGCCGGGAGCACGAAGGCGCTATTCGTGATCGCACCACCGGAGGGTGCAGCTTTTGTCTTGGTGGGAGAGCTTTCACCGCATGCACGGACGGACACACCGCCACTTGGGAGGAGTTTCGCATGCGCCTTCCGCTGGATTAAAATGAAATAGTTATGCATTTTACAATTTACTTTTATTTTCGCTCACCTCCGTCACTTCGCGCCGCCATGGTCAAAGAAGATTCAAAATCCAATGTTCCACGCCACGCTCATACGTTCACCGTTGGATTTAGATCCAACGGTCCAGGTGGTTCTAGACGTTCGGATTGTTCGAACGTTCACTCGAATCTGAGCCGTTGATCTAAAATCTTACGGTACACATGGATTGCCGCGTTCGGATGGTCCGAACGTTCACGCGATTGTGGGCCGTTGATCCAAGGATCGACGGTCCACAGCGAACCACGTTCAAAATGTTCGCGCCTAGTTCAACCGACAAAACTCAACGGCGAAGGGAAGCTCACCGCCGGCGACTCTGGTCATGACGGTGCGAGCAAAAGCCCAAAATGGGTCCGCAATAGCTTTGCGCACACCCTGGGACCAATTTCTACGGCTGCGGCGGTTTAGAACGCCGGCAAGCCGGAGTTGACAGAGATGACCGAAAACGGTCGAAAACGAAAAATACAAAGAAGCTCTGCTGTGGTCCAAGTAAGCGTGTGCCAAGCATCTAGGGACTAAAGTGAAGTTACCTGAGTACAGGAGAGACACAGAGAAAGGTTAGAGCTGCTCCGGTGATGAAAAATGGGGCTTTCGGCCAAAAATGGGGAATCTCCAATTCAGCCAAGCCCTGAGGAAGATAAGCAAAATTGAGCGAGGGTTAAGCTCAAGAGAGTAAAGAGGGAGCAGAGGGAGCAAGAAATGGAAAGAGAGAGCCTCTGTTGTACCGCCTTCACCGTAAGCTCGAAGCTCGATAATGGCGGCCGAAATGGTTTCGGATGAATGCAGCTCAACAAACACTGAAGTGCTAGGTAGAGTTGCGGAGTTGCTAAAGGAAATCAAAGGGGAAGCAATGGAGCTTAAATAGCTGAGAAGGCAGAGGGCAACGACAATATTTCTCCTGGGTCAACACTGCCATGAGAGCACTTGAGAGCGACGGAAGCAGTTGAGCAATGGACTTTTGAGGGCGGTGCACGACGGGCAATTAATGCGAGCAGAGAGAGCCGTTTAAAGGTGGTCATCGAGGTGACCCAACGCTGCTCCAGCTCTGCGCACGCCATGGCTTTGACTCAATCGCACGCTAGCTCAGACTCAAGGAAGGAGACTACTCGCCCACCGTTGGATTGAAATCGAACGGTTAAAATGAACGGGACGATCGGCCGGTCCGAACGTTCACTTCAATCCAGTCCGTTGATTTAAGATCCAACGACTCTCGTTGATCGAAATGTTCGGATGGTCCGAACGTTCACGCGCATATGAGTCGTTGATCACAGATCCACGATACTCGCGCCCGAGCGGCCGCGTCGGTGCAGTTAGTTGATTGAACCAAGTCAAGTGGCTCGAGCCCGAGTCTGACTCGAACCCAAGGAACAGTGAAAACCAGCTAGGGTTTGAATTAACAACTGATTTTTGGAGGATTTGCTTAAGGTAGCAATTAAGCTCCAACAATCATGAAATTTTAATAGGAGGTTGCTGACTGCAGGGTAAACCTTACATAAAATTTTCAGAGACTTTTATGCACTGCATTTGTCTCAAAAAATTCCAGAAGGTGTGAATTAGGGTTTGACCAAGCTTTGACTTGGTTTGACTTGCCTCCAAAATTATCAAATAATTTCTAAAAATCATAAACTAATTCAGAGGTGTTACCAAGCCTCCCTAGAACTCAGGAAAATATTTACATGGGTTTGGCACAAGATCTTTGCCAAGGAGATTTTTGATTGGAGTCAATTGAGGGTTTTGATTTTGATTTCCATAATTCCTTTACAAGAATTACAGAAATGTCCAAAGACTTCAAGATGCAAGAAAAGTTTTAATTTTTTTCTCATTTTCTTACATTTGAAACACAAATCCACATTTGGGATGTTACAAAACGCTAGTAGATATTTGTTCCTCTAAATGTCAGTCATATCATGTAAAATTTAATTTCTTAACAACTATTACTATACTAGTATCTTGTTTCGATATCTCTTTTTGCCTACACAGTGCGACCATGTGAGGGTGTCTGCATTGGGGCACCCCCACACCACCCTCTTTCTATGCCTTGACTCCCCCACGCTACCTTTACAGACCGATATGACAACAGACTGTGATGAGAACATGCTTCGTACGGTAACAGCTTTGTGCAGCGATGTGACTCAACAAGGCAGCTTTGCGCTACAGCTACATCCACTCCATGCCTCATCACAATGTAGTAGCTATAGCTACGTCCGCTCCCACTATAAATACAGCGTGACTCGACCAAGAACTCCACACCAACAACACTACCTAGATAACATGGATAAGGAGAAGGAATTGGAGCATATCCACGAACTTTTGAAGGATTGAGAGGCTCCCTAGCATACTGCCGCTCACCACAGGGCATTTAGTTAGTAGCCTTACACACACCACCCACCTCCGAAGGTCGTGGATCTAAGCGTCGAACGTCCTCTGGAAGGGCCCCCAACAAGGGGGTCACCACCCCTTTGCTGGTGTCGGGACGCCTGCAAGTGCGTCAAATCAACCGACGAGTGGACCATTGGGCAGCGCTATTGGTGTTGCCCAAACTTCTGTGCGGACTACCCCGATTGTAGGTTTGACACGCTATAACATCCCCAAAATCTTTAAGTTGGTTTATTAGAGCATCTCATTTATCATGTGTGTAATGTTTGGAACCGTTTTAAACTTTTGTTGTTTGTATTACACTTCCCTCGTATTTCGAAACTTTTAACTGGAATTCAAGCTTCCTTTGATTCAAGAAAATTGTTTTCATGAAAGTTGCTGGAAATATTTTTTAAATAATAGATCATTCATCTTGAATTCATATGATTTTTCCTAAATTTTTAGAAGTCAAACTGGCCTCACCAAAATTCAAACCAACCTACAATTGCAGATCAAAAAAATGAATTAATTCTATGAACTAGAGCATGAAAAGTACCTTAAGAAATTTTTCCTAGGTTATATTTGAAACTGAGAGTACTCACAAATTTTTTAGAATTTTTAGAATTTATTTGCTAATTTTAATCGCTTAATCAAACCTGTTGAGCTTTGGTCAAATTTGGAATTTAAAACTCAAACACTGGCACTGTTGCACCGACTGAACCCGACCCCACTTGGTCTAACCCACCACTCATTGAACCGCCCTTGCTGTAACCTAGCTCGGGCACGATTGTTCGACCGAGCCGCTCGATCCACCGCACCAACTTGCTTCTAGAGTCGCTGACGAGGTGGGCCCACTCGCCAGCGGCGTCTTCTACCTCGGTTAGGAACTGAGTGCCAGGCGTCGGGCTTGCTCTGAGCGCTCTGCCATGCCACCATCGACGACGTTCCCCCACCACCCTCCGCGACCAACACTGAGCTCCGCCAGATAACGCCGCCTCCATCTCCGTCTTAGCCCGTGCATAACACCTCCTCGGCACCCTCTTTTGCCCCTTATTCTTCCTCTCGGGGCTTAGGAAGAAGAGGCTCAATCTAGCTTTCTTCTCAGGTAAACTTCGTGCCATGGCATCCCTCTCCTTCTTCTTTCCTTGCCGTTTTCATTTTGGCTAATGCGAGATCTTTCCATAGCTTGTAGCACCCGGAACGCCATCGTGTCTTCCTTGGCTCCGGAGCACCTCCAGAGCGCGCACCCGAAGTCGCCACCATGTCTTCTTCATCTCCAGTGAGTATTGTCCTCCCCTTTGTGCATCAGCTCTTGTTCCCAAGCATCATTAAGCTTTCCCCCATAATTATTTGGCCTTTCATCCACAGGAGTTGTCGGATTTTGAAGTTGGCCCAAGTTTCGGCTGAAAACCCTATTTCTCGTCCAATGTCGATTTGGTGAGCCATTTCTCGATTACTCGCGTCTACACCATATCTAGTCTTTTACCGGTCTTGGTGTTTGTTTGGAAGACCAGATTGTTAGTATAGGTTTGTCGTACTATTAAGAGGGATCTTGTCTAGAAGCTTGAGTCTCATCATGTGTTGATAGCTCAATCTTTCTTGCTCTAGTTCTCCGTGGCATGATGCTATTATTTACGAATGTGTTTTGCAAGTAGCCGAGGCTCATGCATTTAATCCTTGTAGCATGTAACTATACTTTGCAAATATGTTTTGCAAATGTCTGAAGTCCACGTACCTACTCCTTGTGGCATGATCTAAGTTTGTAAATGTGTTTTGCAAATTGTTAGGGTTCATGCATTTTCCCTTGGCATGGTCTAAGAATACTTGTTGCTATTTCTTTGGACTTAGACCATGGTAGTGGCTCTTTGGAGTTATTTTTTTTATTTGATCAAATATATTTTAGATCAATCAAATAGGTGGGTTATGTAGCCCTCTGAATAAGCTTTCCATAGAGTCCAATATCACTCAATTCTGACAACGGAGTTAAAAGTTATGACCTTTTTACCGAGTGTCGTCTGTGCTGAAATTGAACTACGGTAGTACCGCCCGAGAAGAGAGGTACTACCGCAGAACGGTAGTACCTCTGTAACACTTTGGCTATGCGAAAGCCAAGATGTTACTTAAAACCTCTATCACAAATCAACAGTCGGAACAATATCTAACATCCTAACAATAAAGAGCAAAACAGGTTCTATCTGAAAGGGATCTAGCATAATGAACAACCTAATTTCTTCAATAAACAAATAACTCAAACATTATATTCCATTCGAAATAAAACTATTAAGACTATTATTGGAGAGCATGAATCCATATATCGCATAACCTAAACATAATAGTAACCAATAAAGATCATCAAAAGGGTTATTTATTATTACAGTCCAAACTCCGAAATGCGGATTAATAACAAATGTTTATTTCAAAGGTGCGTGCAACCGTGTGTCTACTCCCTCCCATAAATACCGTCATCGGGGTTCACCTAAAAAAACAAGGAACACAGCAAGGGTGAGTCCATAACTCAGTAAATACAAAAGAATACTTTCAACAAGACATGTATATTTCGTCAAGCTAACAGTGACGCCAAAATATGAAATAATGGAAAATACATGAATGAATGAATGTGCATGCTCTTCACTTCTGCTCATACCGGTATAGCTAGTGAACATCCGTCAGTGTTCACTTATGCCCGCATTATGCAAAATGCGGGGATCCAAGGCCCGTTTGAAGAACATTTCAAAACAGAGATCCATATTACCCACATTGGAATGGTGGGTCTTACTTGCCCATGTTGGAATGATGAAAATTCACTACCCACTCCTGTGGGTGTAGAAAGAACAATTCTTGCATGCATCAATGAATCCAATGAATAAAGTAACATCATTAACAGAACCATGGTAATCAGATACTACTATGAACAAGTACGTATCAAACATTATTCATCATATAATCATCGAACAAGAAAGAACACATATCAATCACAAACATACAGTTGTACTTGCCTTTTTCGCTACGACGTGCGGGGAGGCAAGGACGATGCCCCTAACTCTGGAACCCCTTCTCCTACACAAGTATATCACTAACATAAGAACGCTGAGGAAAAATAGACTCCACTCATACCCCTTAATCCGACTTCCCGAAGCCTAGGGTTCGAATAAGAGTTCTACTCAATTTTCCCGACAGTCTAGCAGAAGATTCCAAGGGACAGCAATACTAAAATCCTCTTATCTTTTACTACAAAGCTCAGAATGGTGTGATCTTGGACTCTCTGGAAACACCACGAAATCGTCTACATTAACCTATTTGGAAATTTTTTCTGATTCGATATTCTAATGTACCTAATGATCAGGTGAAGTTTTTTTATCCTTCAATCTGTCAGTCAGAACTACAACGGTAGAAGAAAACTCGTATCATTTGATTGGCTCAACCAAAAATCAAGTTCTATACCATTCTGGAAAGCTTAAATGATTGCCTACAATTTTCATGTTGGGTGAACTTTCTGATTCGTCCTCTAACTATCTCATATTGCCTATACAAAGTAACAGCTAATCCTCATCAGCCCTTCTGTATAGTCGCAAAGAAACTATCATAACTTCTAAACCGTAACTCCAAATTGAGTAATCTTTGCGCCTAAAGAAATCTATGAACAAAAACTACAACTTTCTAAGAGACAAGATTTCCCAATTTAGCATCTAACTGCGCGAAAACAGACGCACAAGAACACCTACAGATTCTAGATCCTTGCGCAACAGCTCGACGAAAATAAACCACCACTCCAATGGAACTTGGGGACTTACTCTTGGAGACGAACTTACCCGGTGTGTCCCCGGCGAGGTGCTTGACCAGGGAGGGGTGGTGGAGGCGCTGGCCAAGGAGGGGAAGGGGAGGTGGCGGCTGGGGGGGAAGGGGAGAAGTGGGGGCGGCTAGGGTTTGGGGCGCCTCCCCTTTTGGCTGGCCCCCCTAGGCCGGCTCCCCCCTCTTGGCCCTCCTGGGTCACAGCCTGCAGCCCAGGTTGGTGAAAATGTACGAAAATCCCTTTTTTTTTAGAAAATTCCACTATTTTAATTGGATTTTCTCCTCCCAGCTTCTTTTCTAATTACCCGATTAAGTTTCGGAGTATTACAACCTCCCATTGCACTGTGGTACTACCGCACAAAAAACATTAACAGCTAGTTTTTGAGCCGTTAATGCACCTGTACGACCGATGAACAATAGAAAATGGTAGTACCACTCGTTGCACTACGGTACTACCGTAAATCCTGATTTTTGGGGATTTCTGATCCTAACAGCTAGTTTTTGTGTGTGGGCTATAAATACTCACCTTGGCCGGTTGAGAGACTTTCTTTGGCATCCCATTTCACTCGCTTGAGCTAGTGTGAGGTTCTCCTCTCAATTGTACATCTGTTGCACCTTGTGAGCAAGGAGGGAGGTCTCTAGTTGCATGTGTTGCATCTAGAGGTGGATTTCGTATCCATTTGAGCGTGTGCATTCGTTGCACGTGGTGAGAGTCAAGCAAAGGCTTGGATTGTTACTCTTGATGTTTGCCAACACCTAGACGGTGTGGAGGCATTGTGGACTGGTGATCTTCTCAAGAAGGTTGTGAGAAGGCCCGGTGTGTTGTGAAGGTTGAAGCTCGCCTACCCGGAGTGGGAAAGAGCGAGGTTTTTGGCTTAATTCGTGGAGCCAGTCCAATTAGTTTGGGCTTACCTCAACGTGGATTAGGGGAGACCGGCAAGTCTCCGAACACCACGGTAAAACATCATCATGTATATTGTGGTTTGTTTTTGTGCTTTACTTTGAGCAATTTACATTACTTGAATTTAGTTGCTTACTTGTATTTGGTTAATTGCTTATATTGAATTGTATTCATATTGTTGGTGCACTTAGTCAAACCTAGTTGATTTAGGTTTTATTTGTGCAAAACTAAATTGTTATTAGCTTCCGTATTATAAATTAGTTTTAGCCAAAGAAGTTTTTAAAACCACCTATTCACCCCCCCTCTAGTCGGCGTCCTCGATCTTACTGCCGCGCATGGCCTAGTTGTACACCTCGGCTAAACTAGTTGTCATGACACCATATCATACACCACCCTTGTCATGTAGCAGCGACCGCACTTGATTGTTGCCGTCCGTCGCTAGTGCAGTCAGTATCTGGCTCTTATACTTTTCAATCAGGAATGTGTCATCCACGCATAAGATTGGACGGTAATACCGAAATGTATTGATGCATGCACCAAAGGCGAAGAATGCTCGCTGTAGTACCCTGTTTGTAATACCCCGGCCTGCTCGTAGTGTGGCCCATGTGGCCCATGAGGAGTTGTGTGGTGGGATTAGTCCCACATTGCTTGTCTCAAGTGAGTTGTAGTAGTATATAATGCCTGTTGGATCCAAACGTAGCACCTTCGGGTTAACCCTTTTACATGAAGCGACGACGAAAAGTGTAAGTGAGGTGCTATGTGTGGGCGGGTCCTCCCCAAGGTGGGCTGGGCATTGAGCCGATTTTGGGTCAGGGTATTACAGATGGTATCAGAGCATCAACCTCATTTGCAGACGCGCGCTGCGGGATGTGGGCGCGGCATATGGCGCATGGCACATGTGGGCCCGGAGTGGACACATGGCATGGTATATGTGCCAACACTAGACGCACGGACGTGTACCGAGGGGTGGTTCTGGTCATTTACCGCGTATGCGGTATGCTGTCGAGGGTTTCAGCCCTTAAGGGGGGGTGAATGTAATACCCCGGTCTACTCGTAGTGAGGCTCATGTGGCCCATGAGGAGTTGTGTGGTGGGATTAGTCCTACATTGCTTGTCTCAAGTGAGTTGTAGTAGTATATAATGCTTGTTGGATCCAAACGTAGCACCTTCGGGTTAACCCTTTTACATGAAGCGATGATGAAAAGTGTAAGTGAGGTGCTATGTGTGGGCAGGTCCGCCCCACGGTGGGCTGGGCATTGAGCCAATTTTAGGTCAGGGTGTTACACTGTTATTGGCCCACTTCGGATGCGTGGAATCCTGAATGTCGATATTAGTGCCGTGATTTCTGTCTTGTGTGACTCGGAGTAGCCCAGGGAGATTGTGGCATGAGTCCTCGAAAGTCCCGAACCTTGACTCCAACGCCTTTTGTTTTGCCCTCCACGCCTTAGCACAGCTAACTGTGTACTGGAACCTTGCCTCAATCGCCTGAATGTTGGATCGTAATTCGAAATCAAGATTATTCATGATCTCACCGTACATGAGGTTGGCAATGAAGCCTGATGACATGTTCTTGTGGGACTGCATTGACTCAGCGATGATACATGTGTGTGAGAGTACTATAGAGCACCTCCAGTAGGTGTCCCACTTAAGCTGAAATGTGTGCACTCGTCAAGGACATTCCTCTATGCCGCACTTCACGTCATAAATCTTGGGTTAGACTTGACGATTGTGAATGTACTCCGCACCGACAAGGCCTAGAATTTGACCGCCTCCTGCACGGCCTCCTTGCATTTATACATAGCACCTTGCCTGATCTCGCTCTGGTCGTACTCCCACGGCACATGGGAGTCTTCATTGACGATGAGGTTGTCAAACTGGTATGTGCTCCACTCGGATGGAACAGCTTGCTGGACAACATCATCCTCGTCGTCGGATCCTTTATCTTCTAACAATGACATATAGTCCTGGTCTTCGAGATCCATCCTTTGCACAAGGGCTTCCACCTCCTCACCCTTGTCAGCAAGTCCACTAGCTCACCTGACTGAAGAAGCTCCTTCCACAGGGTCTTCATCGGCAGGACCAGCTACTCCTGGACCTTTGGCCATTGTGTGTGCCGCGCTGTGGCTCGAGTCCCCGACTTATTCTTCGGCATCACCACCCCCTTGTTGTTCAGCCACGGATGCAGGAGTGAGCTTGGCATATGCCTAGGCCAGAAGGACCAAATACCACCCTCCCTCACTCGCCATGTGTATATATGACTACCATGACCTTGTTCTCTTGAGCAGCACTAACTCCCAATATGTGCGTTGTGCTTCTCGGGGGGCAAGTCAACTCAATTTCAGATCATACACATCATGGTCCACTTGAAATGAGTGAAACAACCACCGCATCACAGCGCCTCATGTACGCCCCTCTGTTTTTGGCAGGAACACGGTCGCCGATTGAAAATAACACAAATCAATCCCCTCGGGACCGTCAAGAACAGTCGCCTGGCCGTAGTAAATTTTAAAATTGGTAATGTTCGGTATATTTCATGCACTGCACTACAAAGAAGAATTCCATAATTAACCACATATTTAAAACTAGAGTACCCACCGAAAAGTATTATATGCAACATACTGTACTACGCACCGTACATCTAAAACTATGTAATCCATTTGGTTCAAAAAATTACCTAACAGGTGGGCAACCGAATGGACAGCACTTCGCTAGCTTCTCTCCTCCCCTCTACTCCTCTCCCTTCCCTCCTCTTTTTTCTGAATAAAAGTGTGTCCCGTGCCGAATGTTAGGGTTTCAAGGGTGTTTTATAAGGGGAAAAGTCTTTGTCACCAGTTGAACTAGCGACAAGAGTATTGTTCAACAGGGTCCCTATCGCCAGTTCAATCGGCGATAGGGACCTAGTTTTATCGTTATTTGGGGTGATTATTTATTTTGTAATTATCTTTTAAAATAATATTATTAAAAAAACTCTTTTATTTAATCCTTGGTTCTGATTTTGAATCCAAATTACTTTTTAAGCAACACAAAAACAAATAGCTCTAAATATAGCATATTAGTAAATTATATTTTATTACAAATCTAACAATATCGCTTTTATGTTAGATAATTATACATTTTAAAAATTATCACGAGTCAAAGTTTAATGAGTCAAAATCAAAACTGACAACTAAACGCAAACGGAGGGAGTAACAAGTTTTCTAAAACACATTGAGTATATGTGCATTGCAACGGATCTCAATAAATTAATACTATAAATTTTATACGCTCGAAAACAAAATAACATGGGTTTCACTACAATCATGAGTTGGTTGCCCGTAAGACTCAAAATTTCACTAAATCAATATAGTAAAGCAACCATATAAAAACCTGTGCACAAATAATTAACCTTAAATTTAGAATTTGCATACACAAATTCTCATTATGTTGGCTGTGTGGGGTTTGCAGAGGATGCAAACCATGTTTTCTTTCATTGTGTTTTGGCAAGATTTGATTGGTCGTGTATCAGAGAGATCTTTAAATGGGAGAGAGAACCTGAATCTCTGGAAGATTTCTATATCTATTGGCTAGATAATAGGGGTGCTAACAATCAACATATTGGTTTATTCAGTTTTGCAGCTTTTGCTTGGACACTTTGGAAAGTCAGGAACAAAGGGGGCAATCGAAAAGACTTTTTCTAAGCAACCAACTAAAATTATATTCAAATTTGTATTGTGTTTGCAGCGTTGGCGCATCCTAATCAGAAAGGTTGATCAAGTGAAGCTAGATGGATTACTAAACTCTGTTGAAGACTGACCGAAAAAATTATGTGCTCTTGGTTCGTATGATCCTGTTGTGGTCATTGAACTCCAGTCGATGCTTCCTGGTTGTTGGTTTCCCTAGGTTTTTCTTTTTGTAACCAACATCGTGTATCCATTGTTATGAGTTTTCTATAAAAACCTAAATTTTACCTTGTTAAAAAAATAAAAATAAAAATAAAAATAAATTATCATTCTATAAGCAACTCGAATCATGCCACGAGTAACATGCGTACATGTATGAGTAGATAATCACATACTTTGCATGAGATTGTTGTAGTTTTGGGAATCTGTGTGTTAATCCCGTAGGATCCATACCTCATTTATTTATAGTCTAAAAAAACATAGTCTGATTCTTGTACAAAGAGTTATCTAACTCAAACACAAACTCTCCAACACTCCCCCTCAAGATGGGTCGAAAATATCAATCATGCACATCTTGTTACATATTGTATAACCCTCACTAGGACCTAACCCTTTAGTAAAACAGTCAGCCAACTATTCACCAGACTTGACATACTCCAACTTCAATATTCTACCATCAAGCTTCCCCTTAATAAAGAATCTATCAATCTCATCGTGCTTGGTACGATCATGTTGAATTGGGTTGTTAGCAATGTTGGTTGCAGATTTATTGTCACAATGCAATACTAAGTGATTATTCCTCCATATTCGAAGCTCGGACAATAAACCCTTCATCCATATCATCTCACTCACACTCAGCGCCACTGCTCTGTACTCTGCCTCTGTAGTAGACCGAGCCACAACCTTCTGCTTCTTGCTTCTCTATGACACAATGTTACCTCCCACAAAGATGCAATATCCAGAGGTAGACCTCCTGTCATCCACACTGCTCGCCCAATCAGCATCACAATACCCTTCCACATTCAGATGTTGATTTTTTTTTATCCAAAGGCCCTTTCCAGGGATATTCTTCAAATACCGTAAGATTCGATAAACAACATCCATGTGTCCTGTTCTAGGATCATGCATATATCGACTAACCACACTCACTATATATGAAATATCAGGTCTCGTATGAACAAATAGATAAGACGCCCAACAAGCCTTTGATAAGCTTCCTTGTCGACTGGATCTCCCGACTCAACACATAGCTTGTAAATCACCATATAGAAAAGTATTCTTCACATCCAAGTGATGTAGAGGCCATCTGAAGTTAGTTGCACAGGAGATCAACGTTCTTACCGTACTCATTTTCGCCACCGGTGCAAAGGGCTCATCATAGTCTATCCCATATGTTTGACTATAACCTTTTGCAACCAACCGTGCCTTGTATCTCTCTATCTTGCCTTCAGGAGTTTGCTTAATTTTATACACCCATTTGCATCCTACTGCCCTTTTTCCTGCTGGAAGTGGAACAAGATCCCATGTCTTGTTCTTCTGAAGTGCACTAAGTTCCTCCTTCATGGCATCTTTCCACTTGGGATCCTACTTAGCAGTTCGTCAATCCTTCGGAACATGCATAGTCTGAAGAGATGCAATAAATGCTTTGTATATATGCAGGTGAAATATGGTAATATGAGATGAAATTTGCAATATCACGCTCAAAGTCATACCGGACTGGAGGTTTTCCTGCATTAGCTCTAATTTCCCTACGTTGTGCAAGTGGTAACTCTAGATGGGAGTGATTAGAATCAATATTACCACTTGCCCCAAGGGAAGGCAAGGAACTTGATGGAGAGAGACCCAAGGAGGGATTTGGGACTGGATCAACCGGCAAGGCCGGGTCGCTCGTAAGGTCGTTTCGGCCGTGGCAACGCCGGTGCTCGTAAAGCTCCACCGTTGTTGGCTCAGTCTTGAAACGCTTGTCTCTCGGTTTCTCCCCTGTTTCCCAAAGCGTCTTCGCTGATAAACTTTTAAATCTTTTTTTTGCTATCACATCTCTCGTATATTCTGTTAGATTTGGGCACGGAATTGTCCACACAATAACTTTTTCTCGTTGACTATCACTCTCCTTGTTCTCCCCCTCTCGACTTTCATCCTCAATGATAGGAGAGAACTCTAAAAACTGATCAAGATTACTTCCACTCGTGTAGTAAGGTTCTAACTCCCGGAATATCACATCCATACTCACAAATAATTTTTGTTCAACTGGGTTCCAGCATCTATAGCCCTTCTAACTTGATGAATAGCCTATGAAGATACATTTCAATGCATGTGGATCCAGCTTGCCAACCGCTAGTCGATGGTCTCGTACAAAGCACACACAACCAAAACACCTTGGAATGCACCTTGAACTCCCGCTGACCCAAAAGAAGTTATGCTGGAGACTTCATCCCAAGTATTCGAGACGATATGTGATTGATGAGATATACTGCCGTCGTTACTACCTCGCTCCATAATCCCTTTGGCACATTCGTCTGAAACATAAGTGAACGTGCTATCTCCAACAAATGTTGATTCTTGCTTTCAACCACTCCATTCTGAGATGGAATTCCTAGACATGTAGTCTGATGAAGTATCCCTTCTTCTGAGAGATATATTACAAACTCATTATTAACATACTCGGTTCCATTATCTGATTGAAGAATCCAAACTTTTGCATCAAACTGAGTAGCGGCCATCCTATGGAAGTCCTGAAAATATCGAAGGACCTCGCTCTTGTGTTTCATCATATAAATCCAAGTCATACGAGTATAACAATCAATGAATGTGAAAAACCACTTAAAACCACTCACAGAAGTAACTGAGTACGGACCCCAAACATCCAAATGTATTAATATAAAAGGTTCATAACTCCGAAGACCAATGCTACTACATGTAGACCGTGTATGCTTTCCAAACTCACAAGCATCACGCACAAGTTTACTCTTGTCTACCCTTTTAAATAAATCAGGGTATAACCGACTTAAATTCTCAAATGATAGATGTCCCAAGCGACGATGATGTAATAAGACTTCTCCCTCAATTCCTCCTACAGCCACAGCCAATGCCGCATCAACCTGATCAATGTACCACAACCCATTACGCCTTATTCCAGTCCCAATCCTCTTCCCGCCTCTTCTCCTCAGAATAAATACTTAATCCTCATCAAATGTGACAGTGCATTTGAATTGATCAATGATAGAACTAACTGAAAGAAGGTTGACTAGAAAGGAGGGAACATGCAAAACGGTGGACAGAGCAATGGATGGTGTACACTCTATAGATCCAACACCCTGAATAAGCTGGGAGGTTCCATATGCTGTTTGGACAGTTTCAGAATGAGTATATGGGGTGTAAGATGCGAAAGCACTACGTGAACCTGTGACATGCTTGGATGCCCCTGAATCTATGATACAATCAATATGAGAGTGCTTATATGTGGATGCAAGTGCATGTGTCTGAGTACCTTCGCCCACGTGGGTGTAGTTTGCAAAGTTGCAAAAGGAGATGGAATCATGAGAAGTCTCCAATGCCTTTCTCTACTGCCACTTTTTCCACTGCATAGCTTGCTCGCCTGTCAGAGTAACAGACGTGTTCTCCTCTGTTTGGGCCACATTAGCTCTGGGGCCAACTCGGCCCCTTCCTCGGCCTCCACGACCACCACGATCTCCACCTCGGCCTCCACGACCACCACGACCTCCACCTCGACCTCCATACTGTGGAGAGGGATAAGCACGGATCAGATGTCCTCTCATCCCATTGTTGTAGCACTCTCTATCATCAGGTGTGGCGTATGCGGATCTGACCAGGTTGTTGTCCCCCATTACTCGTAGTCGAACTTCCTCCTGCACCATAGCTGAAATAGCATCTTCCATTGTAGGCAAATTTGCCAAGTGAAACATGGCAACCCTTCTACTATCAAACTTTGGATTTCGTCCCTTTAAAAAGTGTGTAACTCGTCTGCGTTGCGGCCACACCCTACCAGCCTCAATATCACCAGCACATGTCAACTCCATGGATCATAATGATCTAAATCTGCCCAAAGTTGCTGCAATTCATCAACATACTCTTGGACAGTCTTCTCCTCCTGTTTCAGGGCCTCCACCTTACCTTGGACTTCCACTATTATCATCACATTTCCTGCCTCGGAGTACATGTTGCTTAGCGTCTTTCACATTGCCGGTGAACTCTGCATTATCTCCACCATTCGAGCGATGGGTGGAGAGATCGAAGTTAGCAACCAAGCTACCACCACAGAATTGGTGGTGTTCCACATCCTCCAATCAATACTTGTCTTGTCTGCAGGCTCAACACAAGTCTCCTGCAGGTAGTGTTCCACCCCCTTTGTCCTCAGAATTAGCCGAGGCCTTCTAGACCAACTCAGGTAATTCTTATTTCCTTCTAATTTTACATCATTTGACATCAGCTCCAGCTTTAAGTCAGATAACCCTGCACCAGCCCTCGGACCTATCATACCTGTCGTGAAGAGATCCTGTAACATGCTTCTCATATCACCTTGAGTTACTAGCGGGGAATTAGTCTCAATAACTGCCTTCCTCGCAGCCTCAATTTTCTCAGGGGTCATCTTCGCAAACAGCCAAAGATGTCAATCGATATCAAGATATGCCGCGCGTACCTCCCACGATCATGACACTTTTTCACGCATCAATGTCCTGCTGAACCTCGGTGACTGGCTGCATGATTACAAAAACATTAAGGTCCGTAAAAAAATTTTATGGTCCTCCCGACTGCCTTGTTCCCGAGCCTTTTTTCCGTCCTCCTGACAGCCTTGGTTCCCGAGCTCCTGAGCCGCCTCGATTTCTTCCGCCTCGGTTTCTTCTCCTCCCCAGCCCCCGAGCGAACCTCGGTTTTTCTCCTCCCCAGCTCCCTCTTCTCCTCCCGAGCGACTCGGTTCCTCCCGAGCGAGCGAGCGCACCCTGAGTTTTCACCGCCTCGGCTCCTTCCTCTCCCTCGTCCTCCCGAGCCGCCTCGACGCCTCAGCTCCTCCTCTTGAGTCTTCGCCGCCTCGGCTCTGTCTTCTTCCTCTTTTGCCGCTGACCCAACTGACGGCCCGAGCGGCAGCAATGGCCCGTGTGCTCACGCGGCTCGAGCGACGAAACAATGGCCCGAGCTGCACCGCCAGATGCTCGCGCGACCCGAGCGGCGGGCCAAGCGGTGACCGGAGCAGCGACGGCGACGACGCGTGTGCTCGAGTGGCTGCAAGTTGAACAACGGCGGCGGCGGTTGATCCGAGTTGAATCCGGTTAGGGTTAGGGTCGGTTGATTGGGGATGGCTCTGATACCATGTTGTAGTTTTGGGAATCTGTGTGTTAATCCCGTAGGATCCACACCTCATTTATTTATAGTAAAAAAAAACCTAGTCCGATTCTTATACAAAGAGTTATCTAACTCAAACACAGACTCTCCCACAGAGATCCTTGAAGGACATGCATGTGTGCACATAGATCCATCCACTTAACATCATCATCAGTAGATAGTGAAGTCAGAATCACCACTAAGTGAAACTTTTAAAGGAGTACAGGTAAAGAAGGAGACTCGTCTTCTAGCATTCAGAGAGGATTTTTTGGTTGCATTGTACGGACAGGACTTTCGCAACATGCATGCGAGTTATACGACTATGTGGGTCCTTTGGAGAGTAAATTTTGTTTCAACTTGCGTACTGCACTTATGAACCGGAGATCAGAAGAAGTGAGCTCTTCCTTTTGTGCGAGCGGCGGCGCCTAAGCCGTCTCCTAGGACGGTGATGCCGGCAAACTCGAACAAAAATTCATACCACATGTAATTGGAGGTTCCTGACAGTACTCTAATAGTGGTACTAACATTAATGTCTTTAGCATCCGTGGCGGGCGCATGACGCCGGAAGTCGAAATAGTTCCAAACGGGGTCATAAGCTATGGCGACGTGAACCTCACCACGAAGTTTATATAACAATGTGCTACTAAAATCTGATCATACACCCAAGCAAAGTAGCAACTTGTAGCATCAAAAGTAAGTGGAATTGTGCTATGACCATTAATTGTGACAACCGCGACAATATTCATCCTTTCATCAAGCCCATCCTCAAAGGATCAGGGACCTCTCCACTCCCGTGCAGTCTCTACCAATGACGTAGATATGTGATCACCATGATCGTCTTCTCTTTTATCCAATGATGCAGATGAATGCACAATTCAATATAAGTTCATCAATTATTTCATTATCCAACATTCAAGACTTCGTCAACACGATTGATAACATAAACATTCACAAGACTTGTAACTAAAGAAAGTAATGGCACAAACAACATAATAGTAATGAATAATAAGGAATACAACGATCAAATCATCAATCATTGTTCTACCATGTACTTGCATCTTTATACCCTCTGAGCTGGATAGCGAGACGTCGGTAAGGAACTAGATGCCACACTCCATGAACAAAAAATTCAAAAACATACTCAAACACCCATCACCACAATATTAAAACATTATGCTATACACCCTCGCATGATTACGCAAAAATGATACACTTAATTTGGTTCTACCGCGTGCTACCCGTTGTCATAGTAGTAAAATGCTATAACTCCTTAATCTAAACACCAGATCTAGCAAACCATATACTTTCTGGAATCCCCACAATATTGTATATAATTTCCAAGTTATGATGAACTTCTGGATTCACCATTTACTCCTTGTTTTCTTGCCCGAAGATTATCACAAAATCTGTGAGGACAGACCGCTTCACAATTTTATATCTTAATTATACAACTTGAAAAGTAATGAACAATACCAGTTTTGAAATCTAATCAAAATTCTCTAGCTTATTCAAGTTATCACCAAAATTAAATTATTTCATTTATTGGGCACAAACAGCCCAGCCCATCTTCACGACACATGCCAACGACGTAATTTTCTAGGCAACGACCTTCCCAAGTCTATAACTTTGCACTCATAACTCCAAGTTTAGTGTTCTAGACCTTCATGGAAAGCTAACAAAATTCACGAGAAGTTTTCTTATTGGATGAAACCACGAACCCGACATTAAGTATATTGTGGATTTCATGGGGATATGCTCCAGATCTTAGGATGATGTGACAATTGGCAATGGCGTTTACGATTTGTCGTTTCACGCGTTTTCGACAAAGCTACAGGTTTTCTGGTCAGGGGCGGTTCGACCGGTCCTTGCACGGCGGTCCGACCGGTCCCAAATCGGTCGGACCGGCCATGTGGGGCGGTCGGACCGGTGATGACCAAAGTGGTCAAAATGGGCTGAGCCAAAAATAGGTGTTGTAGGCAAGTGAGGGATCCCAATGCACTTGGTCTCATGATTTTTGGAGTCTCCAAGAAAAGTTCTATTGGTTTAAAGTTTCCGAAGGTTTCGGATTTTCAGGGTTGAAATTCGCTAAGTCTATAGGCGGTCCGACCGCTCACGAGGAGCGGTCCGACCGCCAAAGGGCGGTCCGACCGCTCACCCGAGCGGTCAGACCGGTTTCTACTTGAACGTCGGCCAACTTCGTGGCGATGTTGTTTTGTTAGGTCAAAGTCATTGGTTTCATGGCATATGATTTGCATGATGCATGTTTTGACTAACATGGGTCAAGTTGTGAAGAACTTATTCCCGAATTCGTGTTTGCTTGTCTGTGGTTGTGCAGGTTGCTTGGTGGTCAACGACGGTCAACGGCGAGGAAGATCGGGACTAGACTTGGAGAGTTGAGGTCCAGAACGATTGACGATGCCGGGTGAGGTCAACGACTCAAGCGTGACACAAGATGGACAAGGGTGACCTATTGGCAAATCCATGACGCATGGTGAAGCGGTTTAGGTCAAAAGGTTAAAGACGGCGCTTTGCGAAGCGTGCGTGTGTGACCCGTTTGTTAGTGGGCCTTAACGGGAGCCCAATTGAGTCAAACCCTAGAGAGTTATAGGTCTCCACTATAAATAGGAGGAGGTGGGGGCTGCTCCTCCTCTCTCGCTATTTTTCACCTCTTTTGTTGCTTGCAAAACCCTAATTGGCTTAGGGGGAGTTGAGGTGGAGGCTAGGGCTTTTCATGGTTTGAGGAGAATTTCGTGATCCTTGATTGTCCACTGATCCATGATGGTGTGGATGTAATCCAGCTTCAATCACGAAATCAATCTATGCAAGGTTTGCTTGAGATAAGTCTCTTTTCGTTCTTGCTTTCAATTTGGTGATTTTAGGGCTTTCTTTGATCCGCGAGTTTGTGATTGATTCTTTCACGTGAATTAGCTTGCTGTGATATGTGTGAATCTATCTAGCATCATCTTGATCATCAATCTCTCACGAACAAGCTTTAGGATCAAGTTTTCGTTCTTGCCCTGTTTAGACCTTCGTTAATCAATTGACAATTGCTCAAGATCGCTCCAAGAATTATCATAATATTCGATTGGAATAGGTCCTCAATAGCATATAGAAGGTGTGTGCAAAGTTTCATAAAGATTGGAGTTGAGAATCAAAAGTTTCACCTAATTGCAACTTCGTCATCGGCTGATTTTATTGCTGCGATCGGTTCGAGTTGGCGGTCGATCGCCCGTCATCACCGGTCGATCCGATTTTGGAGCGGTCCGACCGCCAAGATAACGCCGGTCGATCCGCCCGACAATCGGTCCGACCGGTTGAGTATAACGGTCGACCGCCTGCGTCTTTGTGAGTCTTGGTAATCTTAGTTGATTTTGTTATATTGCTTAGGGTTTAATTGGATTCAATACTAGTCTTCCATTTGATCGGTATATTGATCTTCATAGCTTTCTAATAGCTACTGGAGTTAAATTGTATTGAGTTCATAATTTGTGAAAAGTGAGCGTGCTCTATTCACCCCCTCTAGTCGCCTTTTCGGTCCAACAAGTGGTATCAGAGCAAGGTTAGTTCAATCTTGATCTTAACCGGTCACTGAACTTTGGCGATGGATAAGTTTTCTACTAAACCGCATATCTTCGATGGGCACGACTATGCCTATTGGAAGAATCGTATGCGCGTCTTTCTTGAGAGCGAGGGACAAGCTATTTGGGATGTTGTTAGAGCTCCGTTGGTTATTCCTGAAATTGCTACACCTGCTTCTGCAATTCTTTTGGCTAACAACAATAAGGCTAAGAATCTTTTATATGGTGCACTTGGTAGACAAGAATATGATAGAATTTGCAATCTTTCAATCACAGATGAAATTTGGAACACTCTCGAAACATATCATGAGGGTTCGTCCCAAATCAAAAAGGTGCGCCAAACAGTTTACAAGCGTGAATACAATAAATTCGAGATGCGTCCTGGAGAGAGCATCGATGACATTTTCAGTCGCTTTAATAAAGTAATTAATCAAATGAAAGCTGTTGATATTGAATATTCTCAATCTGAAAATGTCACCCATCTCTTGGCTGCAATCAACACCAAGGAGTGGGAGATGAAGGCTACGGCTATAGAGGAAAATGTTGATCTTTCAAGTCTTACTTTAGAATTGCTTTATAGTAAACTCAAGACTCATGAAATTAAAAGAGTTGATCATCCCAAGAAAGATAATTTAGCTTTGGTAGCGCATCCTCTCAAAAGGCTTTTGATGACTCTTTTGAATCTTCTTCTGGATTTTCATTTGCTTGCTTATCTGCTATTCATGAAGAGGAGCTTGAAAGTATTCCTGAAACAGAGTTAGCTCTTCTAGCTAAAAAATTCACACGGGCCTACAATAATGTGAGAAACAAAAAGAGAGGTGGTCCGGTGACATGCTATGAATGTGGTGAGCTCAATCATATCCGGGCAAATTGCCCCAAGCTGAAAGGTAAGAGCAATCATAAGGAAGGAAAGCCAGCTTGGAAGAAGCCTCCTTTCAACAAATCAAGGTATGAGGCTAATAAGCTTGTGAAGGTCGCCACCGGGTCCTTGCCGCTTTTGAGGATCAATCCTTGAGCGATGTGGATACCGGGAGTGGGGAGGACTAGGAGGAGGAGATCCCTCAAGGCAAAAAGAAAGGGAAGGCCAAAGACTTCACTGGCATGTGCTTCATGGCTGACACGGACGACATTGATAATAATGAGGTATCTTTCTCTTATGATGAGCTTTCTGCTAAATATGATTCTATAGTTGAGCAATTGCTTAGTCAAGATGAAGCGCTAGAATTTGTTATGACAAAAAATAAGAAATTAGAGTCAAAGATTAGCAAACTGAAAGTAGAGCTTAAAACTGCTAAGACTCTTGAACCTGGTGAATGTTTATCTTGTCATGCTATGCATTCAGAAATTACTAAGTTACAATCTGCTCATAACATTTCTGTACAACAACTTGAGAATGCTAGATCTGAACTAAATGAAATTAAAAGTGCTCCTTGTGAAAAATGTTTAGAATCTAGTAAATTGATTGCTTTTGATGTATTTGATTCTAGCCCTTGCACTTCATCTTTAGAAAAAGAACGTGAAATCAAAGATATCTTAGAAGCTGCTAGAGTCAAATATGCTAAGCTTAAGGACAATATTGAAAATACTACTTGTGCTTCTTGTTCCACTCTTAAGCTTGAAATTGCTTTGTATAAGAAAAAATCTATGAATAAAACTTGTGATGCTTGTGTTAACTTGAGAAAAGAAAATGCTTACCTTCATGATACATTAGAGAAATTTTCTAAAGGTAAGAAACAATTAAACATGATTCTTGACAAGTCTAAAACTCCTTATAAGAAGCAAGGTTTAGGATTCAATTCTTTTCAAGACAATTCAAACCCAAAAGTCATTCAAGTCTTGGAAAAAGGTTTAATTGAATTCAAAACCCAACCTGCAAAAATATCTTTTAAATCAGCGAGCTTTGCCCATCCTTGTATTAATTCAAATGGTGCTTCTTCTAGTGGTACCAAGTACCATTGCACTTATTGCAAAAAGGTGGACATTTGATTGAATTCATTGGCGTAGGTTGAAAAATGATAGGAAAAATTTTGATAGAATTTCATTCATGCAACCTAGAGCTTCTATGAGACATGGTAACATTGAAAAGAATAAACCTGGATTAGGATTTTTCTCCCATGCAAATCATTATGTTTCTAAATATCCTAATTCTAATGTTTATCGATCGGTCTCGATCATTGGTGGTCACCGGTCCGACCGCTTTGGTCGCCGGTCGACCACTGACCAACGCCGTCCGATCAGCCATGGACGCTTCAAGTCTCATTTTAATTTAAACATTGCTCATAACCGAATGTTAGATGAAATCAAGGATAGTACTTCGGTTTGTATACTCCTTGCGGGCGTGTGTCTCAATCTCGGATTCCTAAATCATGTTTATCTAACCCCATGTTGAGACACATCGTTCTTTTGTTCCTTGATTTTCGGGATTCTCGTGGAAAGGGAAGAACACGTGGTTCGTCGACTCGTGTTCACGCCACATGACCGGAAACTCAAAATGGTTCACCTCTTTCACGCGAGCAACAGTGATGACTTCATCACTTTTGGAGATGATACACAAGGCGAATTGAAGGAACAGGATCAATTAGGGTGAACAACAAATTCATTCTAAAGGATGTCGCTCTTGTGGACAAGCTTAGGTATAATCTCCTTTCTGCTTCTCGACTTCTTGATGATGGCTATGAGACGGTTTTAAGAAAAATGATTGTCGTGTGCTTGATTCTCTTGGTGAGCTTGTGTTTGGAATCTCTAGAGTTGGTAGAATTTTTGGAGCCGATTTTTCGAATCTCTTGTTTGGATCTCTTAAATGTTTGCTTACATCTTCTTGATTTACGGCTTTGGCACCGACGTTTGGGGCACATTGGTTTTGATCATCGACACGAGTTAGCAACCTTGATCTCATGAGAGGTTTGCCCAAACTCAAAGTCATCAAGGATGTTTGATATGCGCCAGTAGGCATAGCAAACAAGTTGCCGCCTCACACCCTTCTCAGACTATGGTTATGGTACCGGACGGGACGGTTACTTCATATGGATACTGTTGGTCCTGCTAGAGTCCGGTCAGTCGGTGGAAAATGGTATATTCTTGTCATAGTCGATGATCTTTCTAGATATACTTGGGTGTTCTTTCTTACTTCAAAAGATGAAGCTTTTGGTTATTTTCATGACCTTGTTCTTCGCTTGGCTTCGAGCTTCTGGTGCTTTGAGAGCGATTCGCAGTGATAATGGCACGGAGTTCAAAAATACTTCTTTTGCTTCTTTTGTGCTGAACGCGGTATTGAGCATCGCTTCTCCTCTCCACACGCCCCTCAACAAAATGGTGTGGTGGAAAGGAAGAATAGGACCTTGGTCGAAATGGCTAGGACAATGCTAGATGAGTATAGCACACCGAGGAGATTTTGGGCCGAAGCTATTGCTCCTGCTTGCCATATTGCCAATCGTGTTTTTTGAGACCTTCTTTAGGCAAGACTCCTTATGAGCTTCGTTTTGGTAGAAAACCCTCTGCTTCGCATTTTCGAGTTTTGGATCAAAATGTTTTATCCTTAAGACAGCAACTTAGATAAATTTGAATCAAGAACTTTTGATGGGGTATTTCGGTTATCCCGCTCATTCGAGGGTTTTCGAGTTTTAATCTGAGACTAACATTATTCAGAGACTTGTAATGTCACTTTTGATGAGACTAGCCACGAGCTAGATCAATTGCTACTGAGATGATTTACAGTGTGTGAGAGCATTTTTGTGGAGGAAGATGAGGACGGCTAATGTCATTCCCTCATCTGCTCTGTTCCGAGGCGCCCATATTGATACAAGAACACCTACGCCTACTTCACCTTCGATTGAGGCTCTGCAGATCATCATCATCGCAGATGCTGCGGAGGTCGAAGAAACGACATCTCACCCAGCGCCCACTTCGCATTCAGAGACAAAGATCCTCCTAAGAGATAATAGGTAATCTACATGAGCGAGTCACTCGCTCCAGGTATAATGATCCAAATCTCTACTCTCATTCCGCTTTTGTTGCTTCTTTTGAACCCCGCGATATATCACATGCTTTATCTGATTCTAGCTGGGTAAATGCCATGCATGAGGAGTTAGAGAATTTTGAAAGAAACAAAGTTTGGAACCTAGTAGAACCTCCTAGTGGTCATAATGTTATAGGAACCCGTTGGGTGTTTAAGAATAAACAAGGTGAGGATGGTTCTGTGGTTAGAAATAAGGCCAGATTGGTAGCTCAGGGTTTCAGCCAAGTTGAGGGGTTAGATTTTGATGAGACATTTGCTCCTGTTGCTAGACTAGAAGCCATTCGCATTCTGCTTGCATTTGCTGCATCAAAAGGTTTTAAATTATATCAGATGGATGTTAAAAGTGCCTTTTTAAATAGTTTCATAGATGAGGAAGTGTATGTTAAGCAACCCCCTGGTTTTGAGGATCCTAAATATCCAAATCGTGTTTTCAAGCTATCTAAAGCATTATATGGTCTTAAACAAGCCCCTAGAGCCCGGTATGATAGACTTAAGACCTTCTTGCTTAAAAATAATTTTGAGATGGGTAAAGTGGATAAAACTCTATTTATTCTTAGACATGACAATGACTTCCTGCTTGCTCAAATTTATGTGGATGATATTATCTTTGGTGGTTCCTCTAATGCTCTTGTTTCAGCTTTTTCCGACACTATGTCCGTGGAATTTGAGATGAGTATGATGGGAGAGCTTAATTACTTTTGGGACTTCAAATCAAGCAATGCAAGGAAGGAACTTTCATCCATCGACGAAGTACACTAAAGATCTACTCAAACGCTTCAACATGGGTGATCGCAAGCCAATTTCCACTCCCATGGCAACTTCAACTGCTTTGGATCCAGATGAGGAAGGAGAAGTCGTGGATCAACGCGAGTACCGCAACATGATCGGCTCCTTCAGATTTGACGGCCTCGAGACCGGACATTCACTTCACGGTATGCCTTTGTGCAAGATTTGAGCGCCTCCGAGAACTTCCCATCGCCAAGCCGTTAAGCGCATATTCGGTATTTACACTCTACCCTCTTATATGGCATTTGGTATTCTGCTCTTGACTTTGTCCATTAGAGGTTTTGATTCGATTTTATGGGTCATTTGTTAGATAGGAAGAGTACCTCGAGCACTGTCACTTCCTAGGCACTTCTCTTGTATCTTGGTCTTCTAGGAAGCGGTCTTACATTGCACAATCCATCTTGAGGCGGAGTATGTAGTCACGCTAGTTGTGAGCTGATTTTGTGGATGACGCCCACTTTGAAAGATTATGGGTTAAACTTTGCTAGTGTTCCTCTTTTACGTGATAACACTTCGCTATTAATATTGCTAAAACCCAATTGCAACATTCTAGGACTAAGCACATAGACATTCGCTTTCACTTCCTTAAAGATCATGTTGAAAAAGGTGATATTGTGATGCACTTCGTAGAGTCCGAAGCTCAATTGGCAGATATTCTTACCAAGCCTTTAGATCAAACCAGATTTTCCTCCTTAAGAAGCGAGTTAGGGGTAATTTATCCTTATGGGTTGGTTTGAGGGGGAGTTTGATCTTTTTCTTATCTTTCCTTGTTCTTTTGATCTTTTATTGTTCTTTTTCTGAACTTAGTGATCTTTTCGAACTTTTTAGGTTTTTAGGCTTTTTAATTGCATTCATATGAAAACTTCAACAAGTGGTTACAACAAATGGTATGAAAAATCCAAAAAGATGCATTGTAATATAAGCTTTGCCTATTACCCTTTGGAGCTGTTGTATTTCAATTCTTGCTCAATGTCATGTCTAGTTCTTTGACTTGCTAGAATTATCATGCTTTTACATGTGTAGCTAAGTCTTTGCTATATGAGCTAGAATCTTTTAAACAACTCAAACTAAGAAATTGCAATTTGTGGATGTTTTAGCGAGTTGCGTAATTAGTGCTCCTCTTGTGACATTGGCCCTGTCAGAATTGTTTTGTTAGCTCTTTGATCTAAAATTGACCATTACTTGAGCTTTTGTGTTCTTGAGATTCTAAAACTGCTCTTGTGAAAAATGAAAATCAAGATTATCTTATGCTTAAATTGTGCCAAACTATTCTTACGAGGCCGCTTGTCAAATGACATGAACTTGGAGATAGTTTGATGAACAGACGATCTCATGGGGACCGCTTGTCGAAATGACATGAACCTCAAGATTTGTCGCCTGGTAGAAGCTTAGAAAGAGTTTGTGGATGGCTCCTAGTCCGTGATCTTCTTTACTAAGATATACCTTTAATCAACTTTTGGTCGAAGCTTAGGATGAGTTTGTGGATGGCTCCTAGTCCAGGATCTTGTCACTAAGTTAGATCATTAGTCAACTTCAATATTCAATGCAAATGAGAAAAATGTTGACAAATGGGCGTTTACAAAATATTGAGCAAAATGATTCAATACGGGACTTGATTGACTCTTAATGTGGTCTTTGTTAGATTTTTGATCTCACTTTGACAGTTTGACATGGCCAATTTCACTTTAGGATCCCTGTTGATGAACTTGCTGAATTTGAAGCGTTGCTTAAATTGATCAAATCTATTGCTTTACTTTTGAGCCTTTGTGCTTAGCTTTGATATATATGTCTTACCATGATCTTGCTAGCACTGTCAGGCTTGATTTGTTGTTTGTGCAAAACTAGAGATACTAGATTGTTCTTTTGGGTAATCTCCAAAGCTTCTTGTAATCAAAAATTGAAAAATACAAAAAAAAAATGAAGCCACTCCATTGCACTTCATGCATATTTCTCTTTATGCTTCTTTTGTTTCTGCTTTTTTCTTTATTCTATATTTGTTATCTCTGGATGAGAGGAAGGCGTGATTCCTTGATGAATCCATTGTCAAAGGGGGAGAAGATGTGTTAAATGAGAAGAGTAATAAGAAGAGTAATGAGAAAATATTTCTTTGTTGGGGGAGAGCTTATACAAATGAGAGAAACTGAAAATTTGAAAATTGAGGATCATAGTGAGGGGGAGTTCTTGAGTTGCATTCTTATTGTCTTATTGAATATTCTGAACATGAATTGCATTCTTTTACCCTCACAATGATCATAGGTCAATTGAACAATTGTTCTTTCATTTGGACCTCATGTGAGAATTTTGACCCTTTTAAAAATCAAAGTTTTATGCTTACTTTTGCCTTGTCTCACATGCCTATACTATTCTGATGCCAGCTTGGTCATTTACATTGCTTTTTCTTGCTTATGGACCAAGTTGTGCCTTTGTGCGAAAACTGCGAGTAAACTCGTTTTCAAACCTCTTACTTACATTTTCTAGATAATTGCCAATGTGTTCATCAAGGGGGAGATTGTGGATTTCATGGGGATATGCTCCAGATCTTAGGATGATGTGACAATTGGCAATGGCGTTTACGGTTTGTCGTTTCACGCGTTTTCGACAAAGCTACAGGTTTTCTGGTCAGGGGCGGTTCGACCGGTCCTTGCACGGCGGTCCGACCGGTCCCAAATCGGTCGGACCGGCCATGTGGGGCGGTCGGACCGGTGATGACCAAAGTGGTCAAAATGGGCTGAGCCAAAAATAGGTGTTGTAGGCAAGTGAGGGGATCCCAATGCACTTGGTCTCATGATTTTTGGAGTCTCCAGTAAAAAGTTCTATTGGTTTAAAGTTTCGAAGGTTTGGATTTTGAGGGTTGAAATTCGGCTAAGTCTTAAGGCGGTCCGACCGCTCATTGTGGAGCGGTCCGACCGCCAAAGGGCGGTCTGACCGGCTCACCTGGAGCGGTTAGACCGGTTTCTACTTGAATGTCAGCCAACTTCGTGGCGATGTTGTTTTGTTAGGTCAAAGTCATTGGTTTCATGGCATATGATTTGTATGATGCATGTTTTGACTAACATGGGTCAAGTTGTGAAGAACTTGTTCCCGAATTCGTGTTTGCTTGTCTGTGGTTGTGCAGGTTGCTTGGTGGTCAACGACGGTCAACGGCGAGGAAGATCGGGACTAGACTTGGAGAGTTGAGGTCCAGAACGATTGACGATGCCGGGTGAGGTCAACGACTCAAGCGTGACACAAGATGGACAAGGGTGACCTATTGGCAAATCCATGACGCATGGTGAAGCGGTTTAGGTCAAAAGGTTAAAGACGGCGCTTTGCGAAGCGTGCGTGTGTGACCCGTTTGTTAGTGGGCCTTAACGGGAACCCAATTGAGTCAAACCCTAGAGAGTTATAGGCCTCCACTATAAATAGGAGGAGGTGGGGGCTGCTCCTCCTCTCTCGCTATTTTTCACCTCTTTTGTTGCTTGCAAAACCCTAATTGGCTTAGGGGGAGTTGAGGTGGAGGCTAGGGCTTTTCATGGTTTGAGGAGAATTTCGTGATCCTTGATTGTCCACTGATCCATGATGGTGTGGATGTAATCCAGCTTCAATCACGAAATCAATCTATGCAAGGTTTGCTTGAGATAAGTCTCTTTTCGTTCTTGCTTTCAATTTGGTGATTTTAGGGCTTTCTTTGATCCGCGAGTTTGTGATTGATTTTTTCACGTGAATTAGCTTGCTGTGATATGTGTGAATCTATCTAGCATCATCTTGATCATCAATCTCTCACGAACAAGCTTTAGGATCAAGTTTTCGTTCTTGCCCGGTTTTAGACCTTCTGTTAATCAATTGATAATTGCTCAAGATCATTCCAAGAATTATCATAATATTCGATTGGAATAGGTCCTCAATAGCATATAGAAGGTGTGTGCAAAGTTTCATAAAGATTGGAGTTGAGAATCAAAAGTTTCACCTAATTGCAACTTCGTCATCGGTGATTTTATTATTGCGGATCGGTTCGAGTCGGCCGGCCGACCGCCCGTCATCACCGGTCGATCGATTTTGGAGCGGTCCGACCGCCAACTAACGCCGGTCGGACCGCCCGACAATCGGTCCGACCGGTTGAGTATAACGGACCGCCCGTCTTTGTGAGTCTTGGTAATCTTAGTTGATTTTGTTATATTGCTTAGGGTTTAATTGGATTCAATACTAGTCTTCCATTTGTCTTGGTATATTGATCTTCATAGCTTTCTAATAGCTACCGGAGTTAAATTGTATTGAGTTCATAATTTGTGAAAAAGTGAGCGTGCTCCTATTCACCCCCCCCCCTCTAGTCGCCTTTTCGGTCCAACATATATCTAATTGTCCCCGCAAGGTTCTATATTGAAACTCGATGAACTAGGGCTTACAGAAATCTACCCTTCCCGTGGACCAAACGTGTAACACCCAGGCTAAGCGGAAGGCAAGATATTACCTAAAGTATAACACCAAGCAATACTACAAATTAATTTCAAGAAACTTTCAGCTAATAACATAAAAAGAGCAACAACTATCAGAATGAATATATGAACTGAATCAGAATTCAACAACATATTAAAACTCTAATTATTCAATCATGTTGAATCATTTAGGATAAACCTATCAATAGACTATACGAAGATCATTAGGCATTTACTAAATCAACCATATCATAATGAAGGATACATCAACCATCAAACTCCATTTATTACAATCCAATATTTATCAGATGAAAGGTAATGACAAGCTCATCTAATTAAAAAGTGAATAATGTGAAGTGAATGAAGTGATATGTGACTATTCCCTCCCAAGCATGCCGTCCTCATTGTTTACCTAAACAAATAAACACGACAGGAATAAGTCCATGACTTAGCAAGTACAATAGAGTAATATGAACAACAATGAATAAGAACCTGACAGTCACAATACAGAATAAGAATGTAGCATGGCAGAAATCATATGAATGAATGAAATGCATGACCTCCTCTTCTGCTTATACCGGTATAGCTAGTGAATACCCGTTGATGTTCACTCATGCCCGCATTATCCAAAATGCGGGGATCCAAGGCCCATTTAACGAATGTTTCATAACGGGGATCCACGTTGCCTACATTGGAATGGTGGGTCTTACATGCCCATATTAGAATGATGGGTCTTTACATCCCACTCCTGTGGGTGAAACATGAACAGTGATCGAATGAATGAATGAAGTCATGAATATGAAAGACATACTTTTAGGAAGCATGGATTAATAGTCATGCAAAAGAACAAGAGTTACTGGAATTATTCATAATTTGTAGAATTTAACCAATTCAATAGCATCACACACTTTGGACAACCAAAGATAATCATGACCATTCCAACTATACTTACCTCAACCGTGCGAAGACTGATGACGTGACAAGGGTGCTGCCCCCGGAACCACACCACCGCCTGAAAATTTTTAATAACCCTAATAAGAGAGTAATTCGGGACATAACATTGCTTGGGGAGGGGAGGAGGTGGTGGCGGCTAGGGTTTGGGGGGATGTGCCCCCCTTTTTTGGCCGCCCCCTAGGCTGGCTCCCCCCTGGGCCTCCTAGGCCGCAGCCCAAGGCCCGGTTGGCGGGAATTTACGTAAATCCCCCTCGAACCTCTTAAACTTTCATTTTTCTACTTAATATTTTCTCCATAATCTTTCTCCAATTGCCCGATTAAGATTTTGGGGTATTACAAAACGATCTACAAATTGAACATCGACTAATCTATGATAAATCTAGGGATTAATAGACGTTACCCAAACCTTCTCTCCCTCCCTTCTTTCCTTCTTCCCTTTCCTCCTTCCTTCTTTGTTGGTTGCAGCCTTTTCCTCTGGTCTCCCTATCCCTTCTACTCCGGTCCTCTGCCATGGCAGCGAAAAATCTTGCCGCGACGGATGTTTTCCTCGCTGTGGCGGAGTTTTTCGTGCTGAGGTAGCGATCGGCCGCAGCGACAACCTGTTGCGGCAGCCAAAACCTTGTAGTGGCAATGAAACCTCTTGCCACTGAAGCGGATGGCAGCAGATGCGCGGCAGCAGCATGGTCACAATAGCCTGCCGCGGCAGAAAAATACTTGTTGTGGTAGTGGAAAAACCTTGTCGTGGCAGCCAAAATTCTTTCCACTGCAGCATATGGCAGTAGGCGTAGCTGAGGGGTGGCATGGGGTGTAAATTCTGAATTCTCAAGTATTAAATTCTATTTTAATTCTTTTAGTTCTCCAAAGTTAAACATGATATTACAACATCGGTGCTTGACAATGCTACATGCGGGCCTGCACTTGCCACGGGCATGCACTACAGTGTCGCCAGTCGTGGCCGTGGCACGCTCTTGCTCCACGTCAACTCGCCGAGCCTGCTCAGCAGCTCCTTCGCTGACCACCCCAGCTTCGGTCCACGCCGGTGGTTGTGATCATGGAGAACCCCAACTACTCGGTGGTGGAGATTGACGGGTTCGAGGCCGAGGAGCTCCAGAAGTGCCATGCAATTCACCTGTGTGCTACTCCTTTGAGCCCACCACACCGTCGGGTGCCTCGCCTCACTCGCCGCTATCTTGTGGGTGCTGTCGGGTGCCACTGGGAAGCGGTTTAGGGGGAACTCCTCCGCCACTGCCACACCCCTACTCGTCGCTTGCAGCCACATCTTCCCCGACAGGGACACTCATGGGCCTCATTGCCTCCCCCGCCTTCGTTGTCTTCCTCACTTCCATGGAATCCCTCCCGTTCTCCGCACGTGCTCCAGGATCCCATCCTGGACGAGCCCAACCAAGCCAGCGGTGGTGGCCCCATCAACTTGCTCTCCTTCATCACCAGCGACACGGGAGTAGACGGTGGGGTAAAACAGCCATTAAAATTATACTCTCTCACATCATACATCCTTCTGGTTAAAGATGGATGAAACATGTGACGGTAGTGCTATTACCAAGAATTTTAGTTGTTTATGATGTTATTTCGCAGTCGAGTTCGATTGGAATGTTATTTATCTGAGTACCAACTGTTAGAGTGCTGCCGATCTAATTCTCCCATTTGCGAAAGGGTGTGCACTGCGTTTTGTGCTTGGAGCTCACGTGGGTGCGCACGCAGCCCATACTCGCATTTGCTGGCCCTTCACGTACGCACCCTGATCAGCAGCCTAGGATCTCTTTCTTGGCCCACACGAGCGATGCGGTTCTCATGGCTGCCGATGAACACGAGTGATGCCCCTGGACACGTTCTCCGGCGACAGTAGGATGCAGGGGTGGTTTGGGATGTCCAGCGGCTTAGGTCTGGCGGCCACCTGGCCTCGCCGATTGGTGGATCTGCCCAAGTTTAGCATTATCTAGCAGAAAAGAAGTTTATCTTCTTTGATACCCATAGTAAGCGGTTAATCTAACCTCTAAAATTAAGTGATTAATCTATACTTTGCATTAGATGAGCTATTAGTACTATTGTAACTTTCATTAGCATTTATTGTGCCTCGAAGATTGTTTCAAGACACTGAAATTACAATCATTGCATGCCCAAGCCCAATAGAAGGGCAACAGGAGCACTTTCCCCCTATTTTGGCCCCGTTCTTATTCTATTTTCATAAATGACCCCTGCTGCAAACTATTTCAAAAAATGACCCTTCTCTAAGCACTAGCGTGAATGGCGCTGAGGTATAACATCTTAGTGCCACACATGGTAGCGCTGAGATTTGTGCCACACTGGTCGGGGAGAAGAGGCGAGTTTGACGTGGCGAAGGGTCAGTGCCGTAGTTGATAGCAAGGAGGTGGTATGCAGGGACTTAGCCAAGTTTTTTGTGGCCGTGAGACCCTACGATCAGCACCAGCCACATTAGCATTGTTGTCTGCGCCAATCCCACTCACAGCCCTCACACGTAGGAGGAGCCAAAGCTCAGTGTCGCACTGCCTCTCTTCTCCCTCTCCCCCATCCACCCATATGCGCCCAAATCAACCGATTTCATGCAGGATTTCTCGTGGTATTTAATCCTCAAGGTGAGCTCTCACATTTCCCCACACTTTTACCGCTTAGATTTCGTTGATTTGGCCATATTTGGAGCAAACCCTAGATTGGAGGTGGCCTCCAAAATTCGGAAATTAATATCATGACTAGTTGATTTTGGTTGGCATTTGGTGTCCTTGGATGGTTAGCAATGGTAGGAACTCTGTTGGTTGGCTAGTTTTTGTTATTTTTGTTGTGTGTTCTAGGTGGTTTGGATGGAAACGGTACGGGATAGGCATAAATCGTTAATATTCATGTGTAAATCGTAACAATTCGGTCTAGTTCGTGTTGTTGTTAGGTACCAATATTAGGTATGTGTTCACGTGTACCTTCGGTATCGCATGACATGGTTGACATGGTAAGATGTTTATGTCATGTGGGTAAAGTTATACAACCTCTGCAGAGTGAAAATCTATTCGAATAGTCGTGTCCCCGGCTATGGACATCACTTGATTATACCCTGCAATAAGTAGTTTTATATTTTGCAAAATAGTTCGGGTGATGTATGGATAGAGAATCCATGCATAACTTGTTCGGCAAAAGGATTTTTCTGTTGTTTTGATATATTGGCAGCAAGCCGCTTGTTTATTTATGCTATCATACTTTATTATTATTTGTTTATCATTATCAAATGCTTTTACAACTTCCGATTGCAATCTACTATTTATTATTTTAAATGAAAGCTTGCTTAACGCAAAAATAGGAAAACTTGGTATGATAGCCATCTCTCTTAACATAGCTTTGTATATTATATAATCTTTGCATGCAACGTTAGGCTCCTCGATTGAGCCATAAAGCTATATATCAGGAAATATAAGCACTCTGCAAGAATCTTTCTGCAAAGTGCATCGCATTATTTTCTGCAGACAATCACAAGGGAATCGACTTAACAGCTAGCTAGTTTAAGTTGTTTATCTAAGTATCACTCCCTTCTATATAATGGACATTAGTAGGTTAGATCTCCTTTGGGAGCATCTTTTGTGTTTGCTACTGCAGTACCCTAACAACAGTTATGCCATGTGTTCTCTGCAATTAATCTTATGATCGCAGCATATCCTCATTATGCTATATGTTGGTTCTCAATTGAGTATAAAGTTTTGCTCTAGGTAACGTAACACACTATACCTTCAATTATTCGAATGCTCATTGTACATCAAAACGGGAGTCAACAATAGATCCTAGACCAAAAGCATGGGAAATTAGCTCTAGGGGAAATACCACGTAATATTATTTCTTTGTCTCTCTCCTCTCCTCTCTCTCTTCTCCATCTCCATCTCCATCCCGAGCTCCTATGAGGCCGTGCCACCGTCTCTCCCGAGCCACACCGCTGCCGTCGCCCCAAAGCCGTGCTGCTAATGGCCGCCGCCCTACCACCGTCTCGTCGACCGCGAAAGCACACTGCCACATCACGCCTCTGTGAAGCCGCGGGCGAATGTGGCCTCGGGCACGGCGCGGTCTCCGAGCCAAGAGAGAGATTGAGCCATAAATTACCGTAATAATGTTATGTAATGATGTTCTTTGTCACTGTATTTATTCTCAAAAGTCTTAATAACTCATATTTTTATTACATAATTTAAAATCTAACATATACTTTGAAGATTGAGTAAAAATAAAGATAAAAAATAAAATTCTATACCTACAAAATACAATAATATGGTGAACTTGTTATGTTCCGAAGAAAAGTCATAATAAATTCAGACCCAATTCATCAGATGAAAAGAAGTGCAAATCATAAAGTATATCTTAACAAAAGAAAACAGTGGAAGGTTGTTTAGCAAAACCATTTGAAGTCTTCTCGAAATGTAAACATCCAGAGAGTCGCACCATCCGGAGAAGGCTCCCCCAGAAAAGGCCAGTATTTTTCTTCACGGCATGCTGTACCTTCTTACGTATTTAATTGCATTTTGCGTTTTGGAGAGATGCGATCTTGGTCCATTAAACTAGTACTTTCCAGTGGAGCTTTTGGAGTTGGTGTGTCTATTATTTGCTCTTTACGACGATGTTTCGGACCAACGTACGATTTACTTAAAGCTTCTGGAGTTTTTTTAAATCTAAAAGGATTCGGGTGCTCCCGTCGGCATCAGCGAGCAACTGTTGACGTACAGAGAACTTGTTTTGCACGCCCAGTATTTTTTTGGGTACATTAGCGAAAACAAGGAATCGCTCGTCAAAATATTTCCTCCGTTAATTCCAGTTTCCAGTCCACTGTGCACGTGAATTCACAAAATTTTTTGCAGGAATTCCAGTTTCCAGTGCATGTGAATTCACAAGAATTTGCAAGAATTTCACAGGAAAAACGGAGAGACGATGGTTTTACGGTAAGAATGTATTGAGCCCAAAATGTTTCTGAAACTTTTAAGCATCCCCTTAATGCGGACAATGGATCCCTATATGCAACGATCTAGCATTGAAAGGATGGATAAAATAATCATATGCAAAAACGCGCATGAAAAGCTAGAGCACGCCAATTTGACATTTACATATATATAACTTAGGTGGATTCAACTTGACATTATGTACAGAGATAATGGACAGAAAGTCTTACATGCTGGAGCTGCAACCCACCTACGGATGACTATGGCCTATGGGAAATTATTTAAGGTTGTTGCACACCAAAATATTTACTCTTTAAGCGGTGGGCAGGTAACCTGCGCCGCGTAGTCTCTTCAGAAGCAAAATTTCTTCTTCTTCTGCAGTAGCAGTTCAAACAGGAGACAAACCAGCTGTAAGGAAAATTGGATGGGCAAGTTACTTGAAAAACAACGAATCAATTATGGTCTCACCTCAAACTTGGCAAACTCTTGGCGGTCGATATACGCAAGCAATTCTTCCTGCTTCATAAGAGCATCATACAGGGCCTGGAGACAACAACCAACAATGAGAACAAACAGATATGGAAAAAAAAGGAGCCCATAGTATAACTGAGAGAACCAAGTTGGTTTCTCTCAAGAATGATACATGACACAGTTAGTACGTGTGATGATTACTTTCTTAGTCACAATGAGTTCAGCCTCTAATGCATCTACACGTCGTACAGCAGCATTAAGCAACTCCTCTTTTTCGCAAGGCATTTCTGATGGTTTTGATTGAAGAACATCAATCTTTTCTTCAAGCTCTGCAAGTCTCTTCAGGACAGACGAAAGAACATCTGCCTCTGTGAATCCAGGAGCAGGTGAAGGTGGGCGAAATTCTTCTTTAGTTGTTGAGTAATCCAGCGAATACGTAGAATAGTTGTCATCCACTTCCGAACTTTTATCCAGTGATCTCTTCGCAATGCGACTAGAGAATGCACGAACTAGAGTGAAAACCATCACAACAAATGCCATAAGCAATGCAATTGCTCGAGCACGAAGACTCTCTGCAGATTTTACTGCCTCAGTGAAACATGGCCCTAATTTACAAAATATCAAGATTCACACCACATAGTTAGTAGAGATCAAAAGGACACATTCTTTAGAACACAAGAAATACAGAACAAATACAACAAACTTTTTTTTGGGATAATGAGATGCCACAAAGTATCAAAACCTTTAGATCGAAGTTGCGAATGATTAGAGCCTTCTTTCTTCCAACTTCCATCCACAACCTTGTCAACCATTGGAACGCATACATCATACTCGGAATGACCATCAGAAATGCTAGCAGCCTTCATCAGTTTAGCCTTCTGCAGGGAAAAAAATATCATACTAAATACATTGGCAGCGCTTGAATCCTAAGGGATGACAGCAGCAATGTTGCATTGAGAATTAATCAATAAAAATTCTAATATATATTTTTAATGAAATGATAGCAGTATTACAATAGCCTTTGAAGCTATCCTAAAATATTGAAATTATGTTAGGCACTGCAACATATAGTAGGATTTAGGCCAGACAGATGGGGCTAGCTAGCCCTTAAAAATCACTATATTCTCTAACATTTTCACCCTTGACAAGAGTTATGCCCATTAATGGCACAGGTGTATAACATTTTTTTTAAAAAAAAAGGTAAGATGAACCCTTCCTCTTACATCTACTTGTAACCAAAGCAGGACAGTTTTACAGGAAGTGATAAAGAAGTACATAGAATTACCATTTGGTCTTATCGTTAATTGTAAAAATGCACAACCGGCTCTTCTCAAATTTAATAATTAACTTACTTCACGAACTGGTGTCAGCTTAGGATTCGTAACATAAGTCCTTATTGCCTTTGGAGATGTAATGTCATCAGCTTCAGAACCAGATTCAGCAGTTGAGGTGTCGCTACCCTTTATCTGCTTAGAAAATTAGAGTACTTGATGTACTATCTATTTGAGATGGAAATGAAAATGTCAAGAGCGCAATCTTACAGTTGGGTATTGTGGTTTCTCATATGTGATTACTTTCTCATCGTCATTGGAAACTGTTACTATTTGCCTCTTACATAGGGCTTTGCCACTAATGACCATCTGGAATCCAGCAAGGATGGATATGAGCATTGAGCAATACTAGCTGACTAGTGGAAAAAGATAGATGTAACTAATACAAACCTTTAATATGTTTGGGTCCATCCAGGGCCCCTTTTCACCTTTAAGGCACCCTCCAAGCTTGGAACAAGTACAAGAGCCACCAAGAAACTCTGGCAATTCACTACAGATTTGCAAAACAAAACAAAGTTAGGATGAACTTTATAGAGATATGAAACTAAAATGTACTAATGCTTACTTGGCATCAATTATTTCAAGTAACTTGCTCTGATACTTAGCTCCAAGGACCTGACAAAAATTAAATTAAGGACCCTGAAACAGTATTCATCAAGAAAAAATCAAATAAAAAAGAGACAGTTTCTTACTTGTATCTTTGAAGTCGTTTTTGGATCAAGGAAGGATTTGACAGTGCTCCATAACATCCTGAAGCCTGGGCCGGCATTGACTATGAACATTCTATACAATGTCTGAAAATACAGTTGAGTAATCTACTTTAGCTAAGCGAACAAAACCACAAAATAGAAGTCCATTCTCACACTAGTAGTATAGGTCAAACCTCAGGGTAATTATCATTGTCGATCTTTTGTAGCCTCATCATAAGATCCCTTGCTGTCTTGCTGAAATTTTTCAAGCTCTGCAGAGAATTATAATATCATCAGTAATAATCTGCGCAAGCAGCGGTTATTCTCAAATATAATATTCTTTTCAGAGATATAGAAACGGGAAACATACCACGCCTTGAACATCTAGAATCGTTGTACTTGCATCAATGTGTCTCTTTGCTGCAATCGAACAAGCTGGGAACTTGATCAAGAAACTCTTTTCAAATTCTTTCACATGGTACCTCACATATCGTTCCATAGTAGTTACATGCATGAGTTTGTTTGGGTCAACTTTTCCAAGCCTTTCAATGTAAACAGGCCTTCCTTCTTTGTCAACACCATGATAGCCATGAGGGTAGTACTGCAGAACCTGATCTAATTCTGTATACTCAAAATCCTGGTTAATGTATAAGAAATAAAAATATTAGCTATGAAGAAACAAAATGCAGATGTTTCGTGGAGAACAAAGCAAACATCAAGTAAAACAATGTGGGAGAACTTTTCAGAAAATCTAGACTAAAGCAATTGAGCAAAATTGATTACTGTTTTTTATTAGCTTAAGGTTCTGGAACAATTGGATGGTTCATACAAGAGGCAAGCATGCTTGTTATGGTGGGCCTCACAGCCACTTATCAGAGAAGGCGCCGAACCAAAGGGGATTCGGACGGAGGACTCTTGAAGGATGCGGCAACTATGGGAAGAGTTAAGGAAGGAGATCACATTGCAGATTAGGCATCCTATCTGTTAAATAAGCACTTAAGTATTTAATTTCTTTAAGAGATATAGTTTCCATATTAGAGATAAGGTTTCCTTTCTTTAGATTTCCATGCTTAGAGATATTATCCTAAGTATTAGAGATATGATTGTCAGGGGCTGTCCTATTAAAGGAGTAGCCGGCTGGTTGGATTGAATTAAGAAAAAAAATACAAAAGAGAGTTATCTCACACCTCTTCCTCTCTGCGCCACCAGCACATCTCCTCTGATGCGCCTCTCTGCTTCAGCTAGGGCCCAAGCGCCGCCGAGGTCAAGGGGAACGTCCTACCACGCAACACTTTATAATCTTCGCCACCAAATCTCAGAACATAACATCTTGGTATCAGAGCTACCTGTTGCACCTTCATCCATGGGCAGTGGTGGTGTCGATCCCGCGAAGATAGAGGAGATTCTCACACAGTTGAAGACAATCTACATGATGCAAGAAACTCAAGGGGCGCAACTGATGACCATCAACAACCGTTTGGAGAGCCACGACGTGCCATTGGCACGTCTGGAGAAGGCAAAGGTCGAGGGTGATGGCTTCACAGCCACCCCCATTGAGCTCGCCCAGGACGACGACGACGACGACGAGCCTGCTGACGCCGACCTAGAGATATCTCTTCATGCGTTAATCGACATTAATACTACCTGGACGATCCAGTTGGAGGTCCGCGTGGGCATTGCGACACTCACAACATTGGTGGATTCAGGCCTTCAGGGTCCACCCACAACTTCGTCAGCGAGGCCGCACGGGAAGGGCTGGGACTCACCATGCAGCCGACATGCACGGGCATGTGCGTTGCCATGGCGAATGAGGAGAAATTGGATAATTGGGGTGTTGCTCGAAATCTCCTCATCAACATCCAGGGCGAGGCCTTCTTCATCGATTGTTAGTTTGTTACTTGCTTCCACTAAGTGGGTCAATTTCGTTCTCGGTGTTCGTTGGCTCGAGACATTGGGACCCATCATATGGGATTTTGGACGCCTTAACATGTTGTTCTGGCGCACTGACCACATAGTGTGTTGGCAAGGACAGGCGCCCATCCGACCGGTGGCCTTCGCCTTAACCGGCGATAACAGCAAGGACCTTCTACATGCACTACTCCAGAAGTTTGGGGACTTGTTCAAGGCAACGTGCAGCATGTTATCGAAGCGACGCTATGACCACCGCATCCATCTGGTGGCCAGAACGGATGCGGTGGTCGTTCGACCGTATCGCTACCCCCAACTCCAAAAGGAGGAGCTCGAGCGACAGTGTGCTGAGGTGTTGCAACAAGGGAATATTCGTACGTCTCAATTTTCATCCCCAGTGCTCTTAGTCAAGAAACAAGATGGTCCTGACAGTTTTCCGTGGATTACCACGCCCTCAACGAGAAGACGATCAAGTATAAGTTTCCCATCCCAGTGAAGGAACTTCTAGATGGACTCCGCGGCACCCGGTTCTTCACCAAGCTTGATTTGTGTTCCTGTTATCACCAGGTTCGCATGCATCCAGACGACGTCACGAAGACTGCATTCCGCATGCATCATGGACACTTTAAGTGCCTTGTGATGTCGTTCGGCCTCACCAACGCACCAGCCACATTCCATGCTTTGATGAACAACATCTTGGGTGCGTTCCTTCGTCGTCTTAGTATTTTTTGATGACATCTTAATCTACAGCTCATCATGGCATGAACACTTGCGGCATGTGTTCATGGTGTTCCAAGAGCTTCGCTGCCATTACTTGGCCTTGAAAGAGTCCAAGTGCACTTTTGGGGCGCCGTCTGTGGCCTATCTAGGCCATGTGATAACGACTGTCGGTGTCAAGATTGATAAAGAGAAGGTGCCTGCTGTAGCCGACTGGCCAGTGCTACAATCTGTGCATGCAGTACGGTCCCTTTTAGGCCTCGCCGGCTACTATCGGTGTTTCATCAAGGACTATGGCGTAATCACATCGCCCCTCACAAGCCTCCTCAAGAAGGAACGTTTTTGTTGGACCGTGGAGGCGGAAAGTGTGTTTCAAGCGCTTAAGAAGGCATTGGCAACGACTCTGGTCCTTCGGCTTCCCGATTTTGCCTCGACCTTCGTCGTCGAGTGTGATGCTTCCGGCACTGGATTCGGTGCCATCCTACATCAAGGTGGCTACCGGTGGCTTTCTTCAATCGTGCCATCGCCGCCCGACATGTCAAATTGGCAGCGTACAAACGCGAATTAGTTGGTTTGGTGCAGGTTGTACTTCATTGGCGCCCACACCTTTGGGGGCACTCCTTTCTTGTCTGCACTGACCATTACAGTCTCAAATTCCTCCTCAATCAATTCCACAACACCATTGGGTGAGTAAACTTATGGGCTATGATTTTGCATTGGAATACAAGCCCAGCCACCTCAATGTTGTGCCTAACGCCCTACCCAGACGGATACAGTCGAGGATAGCTAAGTGTGCGCCCTCATGGGGCCTCACCTCACGATCTTTGACAAGTTAAGGGCGTCAGCCAGCACAGACCCCGGCCAGGTGGGCCTTCGTGACAAGGTCTTATCAGGTCAGCACGGCGCACCATGGTCGTTCACCGATGGTCTTCTCCTGTTTGGACGTCGCGTCTGTGCCGGCCACTTCTCCGGTGCTTCCCACCATCCTAGCCACCGTTCATGAAGGGGGACATGAGGGGGGAAAGGACCCTCCAACGACTGCGTGCTGATTTTCATGTTCGCGCGCTTGTCAAGAGGTTGAGGCGTTCATCTGCAATTGTGAAGTCTATCAGCGCAACAAAACAGAGCATCTTCATCATGTCGGCCTTCTTCAGCCCTTGGAGGTATCAAACCAGTTATGGGCCGACATTGTGATGGACCTTGTTGAAGGGTTGCTCCTATCTCAAGAAATTACAGTAAACTCAACAACATCCTCCTGTAGATTATGTTAAGCTGATGCCATATGTACCACCAGCAGCTTGTTTACAGGTTGTATAGCAGAACGGTTGATCAAATAAATGATGGAACCATCTAGAAGATGATCAAAATTTGCTCAAAGTTCATAAGTTTTAACCTCACATGCAAAAGATGCATAGTCTCTAACGATAATCTGCATCCTTTTCTGCACAAGATATCTTAGGCTCACCCTAATCCTAGCTGCTCTCAATTTCATCCTCTTCCACCTCTCATGAACTCTCCGGCCTTCCATAATTTCGGTTTACTAAAATGCTACTCGGTTGATCAGCTACTTAAAGGCTGCACTCGAATAACCAACTGCAAAAAATGGCATCTGCCAGACACTTGATTAATTTACACGTAAATACAGAATACAAATAGGCTTGGAATATCTTCCCCAAAGTATAATGTTTCATGATTCCCATGATTATCTATATTTCTATCACGGTTGGTGTTACGTATAAGTGATGTGGGCCAAGGGCAACCGATGGGCTCAAGGTGCCGAACGCGCTACATTATCGGGATGTGCTACAGTACCATCCACACTACAGTGTCCAGCCCGGGAGCTTGGAACACAAGGAAGATATGATTTGATTAGATATCAATCGCTTAAGGATAGGATAGAAAGTTATGATTTGATTAAGATTCCAATCTCTTATAGATGGAATTACTTATTTGTTTCCAAATATTGCTTATGCTATCTATATAAGGCTAAGCATTGTTATCAATTCAGCAAGCAAGAATTAGCAAACTCTTCCATGTCTCCTTGTTTCCTCCGTCACGGTGCTCGGCCGGTCGAGGGGCCTGGGCCTCGACCTTCCGCCGTCGCCGGTAGCTATCAATAACCCGGTCGTGACAATTTGGTATCACATTCCACCCTGAGCCAACATGTCCAACGCTGCATCCACCGATCCTCCCAACCTCAGCACGATCTCCGTGCAAATCGCTGGCCTCGCCGCAAAGCTAGATTGGCTCGAACCCCTCTGGCCTTAGCTCGAGTCACTCGGTCCGAAGTTAGAAAAGATTTCCACCATCGAGTTCAAGCTTGCCGACATCGACAGACAACAGCAAGCACATCATGTGGTGATCTCGCGGTTGGAGCATGAGTGCGGCAAGTCCCTCGCCGAGATGGACAACGAGTCGACCACTCATCGCAATCAAGACGCACGACGCCGCGCATCCTATTGCGGACGACGTGCTACTTCCGCCATACTACCCGGTAAGACGATGGCAATGACATTCGCCCCACTTTCACAAGCTGGACATCTCGACGTTCGACGGCAAGGAATACCCCCTACCGTGGTTGAACCGCTGCGAGCAATTCTTCCGCGGCCAACGAATGCCGAAAGGAGACAAGGTCTGACAAGCGCCATACCACCTACTCGGTGCAGCCCATACTTGGTTCTTCCGTGTTTTGAGTGCGACGCCGGCACGCCTTCCTTGCCCGATTTCGTCGATCGCATCAACAGCAGCTACGGGCCGCCTCTCCAAAGCAATTCTCTCGGCGAGCTTGCTGTCCTACGTCGTACGGGCACCGTTGAACAATACCAAGAGCAATTGCTTACCCAGCTCTGTCGTACGGACCCATTGTCCAAACGACAGCAGATACAACTGTTTACTCTTGGCTTGCAGGATCCCCTCTATACGAACATCGAGCTCGAACACCTCACACTCTGGAGGAAGCAATGAGCCTAGCAAGGGTGTTCGAACACCACATGCACTCCTTTGCGCCACCGGCCGTCAAGTCAACCCGCTCGTTGTTGTCCTGGTCAGCAACCATCGCGTCCTCGACACCAACCTCGGCCGCGAGAACCTCGCCGGCAGTAATGCGGAAGCACCGTGCGTCTTGCGCAAGTTGACGCCGGCCGACATGGAGGAACACCATCATGTCGGCCTTTCCTACAACTGCGACGGAAAAATTTCGCGTCAACACCGCTGCCAACAAATATTTTCCATCATCATAACCAATGATGAGGAGATCGACGAAGAAACACTGGAGTCCATGGAGATGCTACAAATTTCCCTACATGCAATAACCTGCGTATGCACGAGCGAAACCATGCAAGTTCGTGCAATCGTGGGTAGCATGGACGTCACTGCGCTATTGGACTCGGGATCTACACACAACTTCATCAACGCCAATGTCACTCATCGCCTCGACACCACCCTCCGACCACGTACAGGCCTCGGCGTGACTGTCGCCAATGGTGATCGGGTCACTTGTTCCGTGTGTACCAGGACATGGCCATCACCATCGGCGGGGAAGTCTTCATCACCGATCTCTACGTGATCCCGCTGGGCGGCTATGACGTTGTTCTAGGCACACAATGGCTAGCTGCACTTGGCCCCATCCTATGGGACTTTACGCAACTCACCATGGTGTTTTGACGTCACAACTCACGACCATCAAGTCATATGGACGGGTGTCGCCAGGCCGCAGACACCTTCCCGCCTACACTCCTGCGACAATCGCGACCTCATTCTACGCCTCCTGGATGAGTTCGACGAACTGCTCGCCGAACCATAAGGTCTAGCTCTGTCCCGGACATACGACCATCGGATCCACCTCCTGCTGGGCACCACTTCGGTTGCCGTGCGCCCGTACCGCTACCATAGAAGGATGAACTCAAGCAGCAATGCGCTGCCATGGTGGCGCAAGGACTCATTCGGCGGAGCTCCTCCGAGTTCTCTTCCCCGGTTCTTCTCTTCAAGAAGCACGATGGCTCCTAGCAATTTTGCATCGATTATCGTGCCTTGAACGTGAAAACAGTGAAAGACAAATTTCCTATTCTAGTGGTTGATGAGCTCCTCGATGAACTCCACAGCGCTCGCTTCTTCACCAAGCTCGACCTACGCTCGGGTTATCACCAAGTGCGGATGCATGCCGAGTTGCCAACATCAAGAAGACGGCTTTCCGCACACATGAAGGGCTTTTTGAGTTCCTCGTCATGCTATTTGGCTTCACTAACGCCCCAGCAACATTCCAAGCTATGATGAATGAGATACTCTCGCCCTTTCTTCATCAATTTGTCCTGCTATTTTTTGATGATATTTTAATCTACAACCCATCATGGTCCGAACATCTCCGACATGTGCGCATTGTCGTCCTCTTGCTGCGCCAACACCGCCTTTTCCTCAAGTGCTCCAAGTGCTCCTTTGGCGATGTCACCTTGGCCTATTTGGATCCAGGCCATACTAGATTGACCGAACCTAGCAAACACTCGTGCCTTGCGTGGGTTTTTGGCTTTGGCAGGCTACTACCGCAAGTTCATCTAGGACTATGGCACTATTGCGGCTCCATTGACGTGGCTTCTCAAAAAGGATGGTTTTGTGTGGACTGATGAGGCAACCGAGGCATTCCGCTAGCTTAAAACGACCCCCACAATGACCCCTGTATTCCAATTACGGATTTTGAGCGTCGCTTCATTGTGGAATGCAATGCCTTAGGATCCGGGTTCGACGTTGTGCTGCACCAGGAGGGCGGGCCGTTAGCCTTCTTCAGCCGACCGATTGCACCTCGTCACTGTGCACTCGCCGCGTACAAGCGTGAGCTTATCGGCCTCGTGCAAGCCATCCGCCATTGACAGTCTTATCTTTGGGGTCGTCCGTTTATAGTACGCATTGAATACTACTCAATGAAATTCCTCTGGAACAACGACTCGAGATCATTCCGCAACATCATTGGGTAGGTAAACTACTCAGATTCGATTTCACGGTGGACTATAAGCTGGGCAGCACCAACATCGTCGTCGATGCTCTGTCCAGGCGGGATGTTGGGGACATCCACCTTCAGGCAGTCTCCAGTCCACGGTTTGATCTCTAAAGAGGACTTCTGAGTTCTGAAGTTTGTTTTGTGTTGGCTACAGTCAAGTTTCAGAGAACAGAAGAAACGAAACACGTTTGTGCAGTGCCCAACTCACTCTAAGCTTTTCTATTTTCTTCTTCTATTTATTCCCCAGCTGATTACAGGAATCAATTACAAGTAATTAGTGGCCAATTCTCTGAATCCATGATTCGGAAATAACTCATAGAACTAAATGTTGCATGTAACGTATGCATGTGGACTGAAACCGAAACAGAAATTGAAGACTAGAAACTGGAGACTAATGCAAAATACTAATGCACATGCAAAAACCAATTAAGTTAAGATTATAGCTAACAATTTCTACCCTAATCTTAACATCACTTACTTCACAAGTCGAAGTCCGATCTTCTGACGCATCTCCAAGGAGTTTTGCCTTCTTCTGACTATGCCGCAGATGACACAACTTGCCGACGTTTTTTTTTCTTCTACCTCAGCTCCGATTGTCTTTCGTCGGTAACACAACTAGACGACGACAGAGACTCTCACTAGAGCTTACACACATAAGAACTTAGACACCCCTACAAGAACTCTTTCACACACACATGCATCATGCACTGACTCACCTACATGCATGACCATGACACAAATATATGCACATATGTAACACACCTCATACGTGCACAAACACTAATGCACACATACAACACACGCACTCATGCATGTAACGCACACACTAACAGCACAACTTGATTATTCCTAACAGTCTCTCCCAGATCAAGATGGCTTCACAGCAGTGTCGGTTCATCGTCGGCATCCGCCTCCATGAGATGCACATGTTCCTCCTTATGACATTCGGAAGCAAAATGCCCATAGTCGTTGCAGTTGTAGCATCTTACTTTAGCCTTGTCGAATCTGCAATTCTTGCCGGAGCCAAAGCCGCCTTCCTTGTTCTTGGCCCTAGACTCCCATTGAGCACGGGTGAGCAGCAGATGCTCACCTTCCTCCTCACTAATCGTGTGGCGCTCCTCGAACGCCTTTAGCCGCCCGAACATTTCTTCGACCGACATCACATCAAAGTCCTCGAGGTTCTCGAGAGTGCAAACAATCGGCAGAAATTTCGGTGTCAAGACCCGAAGCACCTTATCCACCACACAAGAGTCTTCAACCCTCTCTCCCAGCGTTCGCATCTTGCTGAGAGCGAGGGTGACCCTCATGGTAAATGCATCGATTGACTCACCTTCGCGCGTATGAAGGTTGTCAAATTCTTTCTTAGCGGTTTGAAGCTTAGCCCTCGTCATGCGCTCAACTCCAACGTACATGGACTTGAGAGTCGCCCATGTCTCCTTCGCCATCCTCTTGCCGTTGAGAGCAAGAAGGGTCTCCTCGCTCACACCATGGTATATGGCCGCAAGTGCCTTCTTATCTTGGTGCCTCTCGACGTCGTCGTCTTCAACGGCATCCCACACTCCTTGCGCCTCCATGTACACTTGCATCTTCATTGACCATGCAGCATAGTTGCTACTAGTCAACAACGGGTACTGGAGCGTGACGCTCTCCTCCTTCCCGACTCGCGCGAACGGCCTACCGCGAGCCACCTGCTCGCTGCCGCTAGCCACATGCATGCCACCGCTGGCCACCTCCTCTAGGCTACCAGCGACACGCCTTGACGTCAACGGAGACAACTACCTCGCCATCCTCACCATCACAACACCGGCTCTGATACCAATTAAGTCAAGATTATAGCTAACAGTCTCCAGTCCACGGTTTGAGCTCTTCGCATCTCTGCGGGCGGCCTCACCGCTCCATGGGCGCTACTCGCCGGCCTAGTCACCTACAACTACTGGCCGTACCTACCACCTTCCTCGCCACTTTTGCCAGAGTTGTTGGCCTCCGCACATAGGGTGGGCAACGAAGGTGTCCAGAAGATGCTCCACCGTTTGCAACGTGACTTCTACACGCCACGTGCTCGTGCCATCGTCCAGGAGTAAGTGCGTTCGTGTACGGTCTGTCAATGCAATAAGACCGAGCAGCTCCACCCGATGGGTCTTCGCGACCTTTGAGGCCCCCATGTATGGGTCTTCATCGCGGCCTTCCTCGCGTCGGCCTTTGGAGGCCCTCAAAGTATGCACATCATGTACGGTCTAACATCGCCATGGACTTCATCGAAGGCCTTCCCTCGACCGCGGAGCTATTCAAGGCAAGCATTCGATCAATATTAGCACATCCTCCACGGTGGTCCGGATGTCATCGTTCTCAAAGTATGCACATTTCATTCCCCTCGCTACATCCCACTCCGCCTCCAGAGACGCCTTCCGCATGGTGTATAGATGCAACCCCCTCCCTACGTACATACGACACAAGTGACATTCGCAATAATGTGGGTGTGGCAAACATTGCTACGAAGGCAAACATCGTGCCCTAGAGTTCAAGGTTGGTGCTTGGGTGTGGCTTTGCCTTCATCGTCGCTCAGCGGCTTTTTTGGATGGCACCAACAAGGGCAAGCTTGCACCCAAGTTCTACGGGCCGTACCAAGTCTTGGCACACATCGATTAGGTGGCTTATCGCGTAGCTCTCCCTCCTCGCGCCCGTATTCACGTCGTCTTCCATGTCAGCCTCCTCAAGTCGTTCAAGGGCGAACAACCATCTTCTCCACCGGCTTTGCCACCTTTGTTATATGGTTGGGTTCTTCCAACACCGCTAAAGGCACTCCATGGGCGTCTTAGTCACAGAACATGGCAAGTACTCATTCACTAGACCGGTCAGCCAGCTTCGACAGCTACTTGGGAGGTCACTCCATCCTTCCATCAAAAGTACCCTACCTTCTAGCTCAAGGACGAGCTATTTCCAGAGGGAGGGAGAGATGTCATGGTCAGCATTACGTATAAGCGACGTGGGCCAAGGGCAGCCGACATGCCCAAGGTGCTGGATGTGCTACAGTAGCGGCCGCACTACAGTGGCCGGGCCCAGGACACTTGGAGCACAAGGAAGATATGATTTGATTAGATATCAATCCCTTAAGGATAGTAAGTTATGATTTGATTAGATATCAATCACTTAAGGCTAAGCATTGTTATCAATTCAGCAAGCAAGAATTAGCAAACTCTTCCCTGTCTCCTTGTTTCCTCTGTCATGGTGCTCGGGCGGTCGAGGGGCCTGGGCCTCGACCTTCCGCTGGCGGCAGCTATCAGTTGCCCGGCCGTGACAATTTCATCCAAAATACTGCTCTGGATTAGGTACATGGTATGCTCAAAATTACCCTCGCAAGTCATAATTGCTCTGTTTGTCAATGAGTACATAATTCAAATGGCTCCTCTTCGAGTGAAACATTACACAAGTAGCTCAAATGAACTTCTGGATACATCAAGACAACACCTAAATTACATATCTATTTTCTAATATTGATCTATATATGACTGCTATGCAATGTTACGCGAAACCTTCTGTATGTCATGGGAAACAAGTTTATTTGGCCCAAGTAAAAGGAAGTCAGCCATAGAAAATTTTTGACAACAAGAATCAAATCATTACCTCTACTATAGTATCAGCACCGAAGTCCCTCCTCCACTGAAGCATGTCTGCCCACATGCGTTTTGCTTTCTCAATGTCAAACTTCCTTGCCTTCAAAAACCTATTTAAAATATAGAACGAAAAGAGTTCTGTAAGAAAAATGAAGTATCTACAGTTAAGTATGTGATAGAGTTAACATAAAAAAAATGTAAACAGATATAGTTCAGAAACAAAAGAAAGCATCTAATTAAGTATAGATGCTCAGGATGTGGCAGCGTTATTTAGCAACTTAAGCAGGACAGTTTTGACTTTTGTACATGTGCAGTTCTAGCTCCAAGTCGAGCAAAATATTCAAGATAAAAGAAAGGAGGGAGACGAAAATTCTAAGTTCAAGCTACTAAAATTATTTCAGTTTTACATGTTCAGCAATAAGGACACAAAGATTCAGTTATCGATAGTAAAAGAGGAGAGATAGTACAACAAATTACCGTAACAGCATATGATAGTCATCATGCTTTGCAGGTAGCAGTTCATCTAATATAAGGGATTGGCGAAATGCATCAACTGTTTGTAGCTCCTCAAAGTCTCTCACATCTTCAATGGATATAGAATTTCCTCGACTCTCACTCTTTCGCCTGCTCTTTTTCTTTAAAGAGTGCCTAAATTTATTAGATGCATTTATGGCCTTCTTCTTAAGGGATCCCATTCTTGTTCTTCTGTCATCCTCAGAGTTGTCCACATCTGATTTCCGTTCTTTCCGTTCATCAAGACTAGATGAACCCTCAAAACCTGATAATTACATGACTAAGGTCAATTCAGTCAAAATAAGAACTACACATTTGCTAGGAAAATGCTAGAAAGAGAGCTTGTGGTTTAACGTAATGCATTGCCACAATTAGGGCCCATGTAATAAGCACTAAAGGGTCAACCAGAAAGATTAGTAACAACATGTATAATATGGTACACATGCATTACTATGCTTCAAAATCCCTTCATTTCTATCTCTCACGAAAAAAAAGATCTTTTCATAATAATTTTTAGGGTTATCACAACTCACAAGTAAACCCTACAGAATTATAGAAATAAACAGAAAAGATGAAGCCATAAGTATGTGTCTTAAGGATTTTAGGATGTCACTGTTCATCAAGAAAAAAAATCCCCACTAATTTTATGGTTCTCTGCAGTATTCCATAACTTAAATTTCTCAGTTGATCGAAGGTGTGGGTGTATACCCCCACCACCTAGGGTCAAGACCTTCTCGGCTCAGATTTGGGTGCCTATTCTTCTAAATTAAATCGATACTCCCTCCCTCCTTCCCTGAAAAAAGAAGGAAGCTCCTCCCATCAATTGGGCTGGTCCATCAACATTCAATGCCTCTACAGTCCACATACCGTCTTCTAAATCAATGCCTCTACAGTCCACATGCCGTCTTCTAAATCATATTCACATAAATATAGACTATTGAATAGATCACAGCACAAACAGCTCAACAAAAGTATACATTTAAAACAATAAAAGATATGCTTGTACATCAGATATATCAATTAAATACGAAAGTGTCTTTCCATCTGCAAGATTGCAACCTAAGCCTAATCATTAAAAATAGTACAGAAAGGGTCCACTTAACAGAACATGGCAATATAATTTGGATGGACCATGATTCCATGAACAATGCAAAGAGCACTGTGGGAGGGGGAGACTTGACCACTACTGGCTAGGTAATTCCCAGTAGTCCCCTAGATTCTTCTCATTCATATTATTTGTATTTGAACCTTGTACAACACCAAACAAAATAACATGACATCTCAATTCTGAAATAAGTGGATACTACAAATGAAACAATTCCCAATATTTTCTCCTACATGATTTGAAGTCCTAATTAGATTTCATTCTTCACCATTGGAAATATTTTGTGCACCAATTTTTACGCCGTGTTAAATCAAAATTTGAAAGATGGTAAAACCAATCCCGATCAATACCTAGTGATGATCCACATACAAACATAATGTATGTCAACCCCCAGTCTCCACTACCTGGTAAAGCTGCACAATCATTTCTCTGCACCTTTTTTTATAAAGGATTTGTCTACACTAACAGCATAGACAGGTAGCCAAAAACATTTACCTGGAACCTAACTTTACATCACGAAGAGATCAAACCAATTTATTTTGACAAAATTTCCAAGTTCAACTGTTATTGTCCTAATAAATTAGATGTGTATGAGTACATAACATGTGAGGTATAAGTACATTGTCGGTCGTCAGATGTCAGGGCCTACTATCACACTGAAAATGCAGATGGACAGGCTACGGATGGGTTCCAACATAAGCAAACAATAATTTTTTAGTAACACTACAATAGGCTCATAATTGAAGTCCAGTTCCACATCCACAAGTATTGCATATTTGCATGTTTGAAACAATGACAGCAAAGCATGTGGAGCAATAAAACATTACTCCAAGCAGCCAACCAACCTTCAAACCAAAGACTGCATTTATTTAGGCAAGACAGTTGCCTAGCAATCAACTTTAAACATCTTATCAGACTTCTCAAGGTTTGGCATGCATGAATCTATAATGCCCTCATCCAGTCATCCCTCAATCTAAAATGCATATTTAAAGGCTTTGACAATTTGGCTCCCCCACCCACACGGCCACACCACACAGAGTAGAATCCACGCAACATGCCAAACCTGCCATGAAATCTTCCCCGCCGCCGCCGATCACGGAAAGAGTACAAGATGAACCAACCACTATTAATTTGTGCACACCCAGGTTGAATACTTCCAAGTTCCAATTAACCTATTGAAAACTCCATGTGTTCTTTGCTACCACCAAGAACTGATCACAGCATGTGATCTATGCACAATTAGAGCAGAGCAGCTCAAGAACACGTCAAGCCAACATCCCCACTAGTACTATTTGAAACTGCCATTACTGCACAGATCTCAAGAACTCATTGGTTGTCACCAGTTAAAGAACTCTCTACTACAATACTTGGCCCTACGTTGGTGTTGTCCTGACTTCAGCGTCAGTGCGCCAGTTGTCGCACGGTGCAGACCAATAAATTGTCGGGATACGTACAGCGTTGCTTCGAGAGGAAGCAGAACCCGGCGCAGGGAATGATTAACGATAGTCACCTCACCAAAGAGGCTCCTCCAGAAATCCATTAAAATCAGAAGGAAAACGAAGGAAAGAAAGAATCTTTTGTTTGGTTTCGCCTGCCCTAAACAATGAAGAAAGGCTAGAATTCCAAGATTGTTGAAACTAACAAATCCAACTCAATTACAGACGTATCCTAAACTTTGCAGTTATTAAGAAAAGTCGGGTTCTTGCAAACATGTCGGCGTCAACCCAGAGAGAGAGAAATAAGTTCCGACTCCCCGGCAACAGATTTGTGGTGCGAAGTGCTAACGAAGCAGACAATCACATGAAAAATTGGGTCAAGAAGCACCAAATTTCCAAGATAAGTAGCACTGACAACTCCAAATTTCACCAAATCCAAATATAAGAAATGAAAAATTCATAAAATTCGAACTCGGAGTAGAACTCAGTCATCTAATTAAAAGACCGAATTCTAATCCAAAAAAAAAACCTCACACAATTTTAAAAAATCACTTAGAATCCGTGAAACCAATGACCCAAAGTTTCAACTCACATGGCCTGGCGAACCGATCGAGGGGGCCCGACATCTCCTCCTCCCCACCGGAAGGCAAACCGCAGCGGCCGGGAACCGCCTCGGTCGTAAGGCACCCCCAGCGGGGGGGAGGCGACGGCGGCTGCACCGGCCGGGAATTCGCACTTGTGAGCAGGGAAAGTACAGGGGGAGGAGCAGACGGTGGTGCGCAGCGTTCAGGCAAAGGGGAGGTGTGCAGAGGTTACTTTGCTTCTTTTTTAATGCTCTTTTGGGGGTTCCGTTGAAGAGTAGTGCGGCAGGGAGGGGGTTAATTGCACGAATAAAGTGAAGGGCTAGAGTGCTAGACGACCAGACGTTAGTGGGAGAGTTGGGGCGTGTTTTTCTGTGATAATGTAGGGGTGTTTATGGAAAATAGTAGCGCACTTGGGAGTAGGGGTTAAAAAAGATAATACGCGGGGCGTTTACCGGTTCCAAAATTGTTTCAGTTACACTTTTTAATTAATTAAATATTAAAATAAGTTAATTTTAAATAAAATTGAATTTCGCTGGCTCGGTTTATTAGTTCGATTCGAAAAATACTTCCCAACTACAAATAAAATAATATTAAATTAAATTATATCAATTTTTTAAAAAAACTCGGTAAAATGAGTATATGGCTCGATATTCGCTCCTATTTGTTAGGAGTCCAGATTAGGGGTGGACAAAAATTCAAAACTCGAGAGCTAGCTCAGCTCGTTAGGAACTCAGCTCGACTCGACTCAAACTTGGGACATAAATGAGTCAAGCCAAGCTAACATTTTTGCTCGTTAAGTTAACAAGTCGAGTTCAAGCTAGCTCGCGAGTAGCTCGTTTAAGTTTTAGCCTAACATAACAAGCCTAGAAGGCAGAAGCCCACACCTACACAAGCGCCAGCCACTAATAGGCCCAGTTAACCAGCCCCACGCTCAATGCTGCACAAGCGCAAGTGTGCAACCCTATCCACCCCGACAAGCCACGGTCTCTCAGCCACAAGCAACACAAGCAACCCTGGTTGGCGCTGGCTGCTGCCCCGCACGACACACCACAGCCGCCGTCGCCACCCCCTTGTTCGCCTGGTGCCCCTGGCCGGTCCCAGCCTCCCGCCTCACCCACCTCCTGCTCCTGCTCCAGGGCCGGCCTGCCGGCCTCTAGCCTCGCCCTCTCGCCCCCGGCATCTCACCCCTGGCATCCCACCTCCAGATCCAGCCTCCCGCGTTGGCTCCAGCCTCCGGCCCTCCAAATCTGGGCTGATGTGAGGACCCCGGTTTATTAAGCTTGCAATGCTTAGTCACCAATTGACCTTCGCATCACAAACAAAATAACCCGTGTCTTCGAGATATATATACTTCCTAGAATTGCAGTATACTCACCCCTTTACAAAATTCATGCATCAATTCCATTCAAGACATAGAACCAAAGCAACACTTAACAAATCAAAAGACATACATAGTAGAGTTATTACAAAAGGGAGGCAGACCGGCCAAAAAACATACAATTAACTAATTAGACAGCGGAAGCGAATTGCCACAAGATGGCGATAACAAAAGAGTCAATCAGTGTGCCTTTTACCCACAAGGCAACCAACCGGGCCACCAACCTAGTCGTCAAACCCGCAGCACATCTCACAAAAGTGAGGCCCTAGGGGCTCACCTTCCTCCTCTGCAACAAATAGTTAAGCAAAGCAAATGAGTATAAAAATTGTACTCCGCACGACTTACGTGTAAAGTAATATGCCTATATAAATAGTACATGCAAGCTTATTTAAGTGGAGCAGGCTCTAGACTCATTTTCAGCATAAAGCAAGTTTTCATTTTCAATAATGTAATAGATTGAAAGCCATTTTACAATCTGATTTTGCTCAATAAAAACAGCGGTAAACAAGAAACAATTAACAAGATATCCTAGAAGTAGCTAACCCAATAGCCACCACAACAATAGCATTAATTCCATCAAGTTTCAATTAAGAATTCCAAAATGTTGAGTCTAACTTCTGAAAATCCAAATTTCCAAGCGTGTCCATAACCTAGGACGAGGCTATTCGAATAGTTTATACCCTGCAGGGGTGTACCAATGTACCAACACGTCAGACCGTCTTTTTGCCATGCAATAGAGCACACTTCCTTAGGCATGCCGACAAGGCTAAGTTCTACGAGACGTTTCCAACATTATGTATTAACTACGAGTCGCCCGTATGGATAGAAACCCATACGTTGTGTCGGAGTCATCCTAAAGGCTCAGACAACTACCCATCACAGGTAAAGCTTTGGACAACTACGACGCCCCTCGAGATGGAGAACCTACCCGAACTCCACCACCGCACACCCAACACAATAACACAGATCCTTTTTCACACAGCACACACAGCCCACCTCCTGCGACTCGGAGTTAATGCACGCCAAAGTACTAGGTTAAGAGAGGTCTCATATCCCTCTCATGTGGTTAGCACGTAATAATGCTTGGTTTTGGTAAAGCAAGATGCTCGGTCCTTGTTGACCTGGGTAAGACATTCACACACACAATATCCCACCATCCAATCACTTGCCCAAGTCTAAAATATTTCATTTGCACTTTTAGTTTTCAAAGCGATTTAGCACAAGGTGCTGAACAAAGAGTCTACCGGTAGCTAAGCATTTCTAAGCATGACATCGAAAAGACAACAAAAGAGCATAATTAAATCACCGGGCTCTAATTCTCCAATGATATTAATAACTTATGTTTGTGGCAGGGGATAACAATTTGAGGGCAACAATGCAATAGGAATAACTACCTCTAACCGGGAAAATTAATTTGACACAAAAGTATGGATAGATATGATTTATAAACAAGATATTAGACTTGAAAGTCATGATCAAACTTCTTACCTTGCCGGGGATTACTATCTTGCTGCAGAGGATCACTCTCGAATACAATAGGATCGTCGGAACCTACCGAAAGAAGTCGAAAGCACAGTAAGAACGAATAATACGAAAAAGACCCAAAAATTCAAAGTCATCCAAAAATCATGAAAAATTCACAGAAGGTCGATCATGATTTTAGGTGAATTTATCAACAATAATCAATTGATTTGGATATTCTATGCAAAAGTTATGGCAGTTTGAAAGTCAGCTTTCTAAAAAATCCAATAAATTGCTAGCTGCTACTATTCATCCGAATTTAAAAGTTTTGGTAAAAATTTCCAGAGAGGTGGTGCACATAAATTTTTTTTATGGTAGATAGTGCATCACATGAGATGATCAACGAAAAATGATTCATCTCATTCGGAGCTAAGATGAATTTTCTATGATTTTTCAAAAGCATGAAAGTAGTACATAAGTTACATGCAAAATAAGATTTTCAGAAACAACATCATGCTCACAACCTATTTTACAATAAACTATACTAATAGAGGATTCTAACAAAATTGAGTTTACTAAATTTGGAGTTACAGGAAAATACTTATGCATTTTTGAAGTTAAACAATTTTTAGAGCAATAAAAGTATTAAACCTAAAGTAATTTTGCAAACAGGGTTTTCTGGAATAGTAACAAGGTTCAAACCATTTTTATAATAAAGTTGATCTAAAATTAAAAATAACAAAAATGGTTTCACTATTTTTGGAGTTGAAATGAATTAGTTATGCATTTGTTAAATATATTTGAGTGATCACTAAGCAATGGTTAAAATAAACCATCAATTTGTTAATTATCTTCAAGCATGTATGACTAATAAAATGATATATTTAACGTAATCACGCATATGCATAAGTAATATCGAACGTGGTAATTAAAGATTTTATCGCCGCACGAGATAGACGCGCGACTACTACCGGACGCCGTATTTATCGCTGACAAGTCGCGGTGCCACCTCGTCTTGGTCGGGCCGCCACACCCTCGCCTAGACACCACGCCGCCGGGTCGTCACATCCATTGCCACCTTGTCGTCCTCCGTTGCGGCTCTCCCTCGGCTCGGCCGGCATGCCTCACCTCTGCCTCGGCGGCTGCTTCCTTGCCTCGGCTTCCACCGCCGACCCATGGATCTGCACCCCGGCTTGGTGCCACCCTCGGCTCAAACACTCGCCGCCTTTGCTTCACGTGCCTTCTGCGTGCCTCCTCGCCGCATGCAACCGGCCGCCGCTGTTCTGCTGGTGCTCTTGGCCGCCACCTAGCGGCCTATCTGCTACCCATCGCTTAGTCTTGCCGCCGCCTCGCCATGGGTCGCTCTGATGGCCATTGCATGCAACAGTTAACATGCCTATGCATCGCCATTGCTTAGCCGACGCCATGCGAAGACTAGCATCGCCGCCAAGTGCTGCGGCGAAGGTCTTTGCTCGCCGCAAGAATTGCTAGCAATTAGTCTTTGCTCTGATGCATCATCTCCTTCTCTTTCTTGCAAAGCCTTCAAACCAACTCGCATGTGAAATATGGATGGAAAGCTTAGGTGATGGGGGAACGCAATGGTATTGTTGGAATTTTTCTTACCGCTGGTCCTTGCGCCCTTGGTGTGATCCTTTGGAAGTGAAGACTTAGCTCATTCTTTGTCCTCCCGATTGCCTAGGCTGCTACCTGTCTCGTCTTCACGTTGCACAGTTCCTCTGTTGATGCTAATAGCACAATACTCTTCTCGTTGCTTCTCTTCTAATCTTCTTTCTTAACTCTTGCTTCTTTTCCATTGTTTACATTAAGTACAGGACCCTTTATATACTCACGCACATAGAAAATAGAAATAGACTTGGTTTCTAAGACTTGACTCGGACTTCACAAAGAAACGAAGCGGACTCCTTTCTGAACCGAAAACCACAAAATACTAAAAAACAAGATTAAATCCAATAATCACCCCTTAATCTTGTTTCTTCATCTTGATCATCCCGATCTTCTCACGCATTTGAACTTCCAAGTCTTCCTCTTTACTCGCACTCCGGTCGTCGTTCCTTCTGGCCGACACAGCCCTACACTTTGTGCTTCTTGCATCTTGAACCATGCACAAACCAACGCTTGCGCGCTTCGCACTTTGAATCGAATTCGTCCTTCCTAGCACGCCCACTTGGGCCGAGCACTGCTCCCATGATCGCTGGGCTTGGCCAGTTACACGAGCCTCTCGCCTCTCTCTTGGACCAAGCACGCCCACTTCCCGCGTTCATCTTAGCGAGGCTACACCGCCTCTCCTCTGCTGCGTGCTTGCATGCCGATGGGGTCCATGGGTTTGACCCAGCCATTGGTTCCTCCAGCGGCAGCGCATCTTGCGTGGGACTTCTTGTCCTCTTGAGTGCCACCACGCCTTCTGCGTCTGCGTCTGCACCCCAGAGGTTCCTGCTTTGCGCCTCTGTGCCAACTGCGTGCCGTCCTTGGGTTCCGCCATGTCCTTGGCCGGTGAGATCAACAATTCCTGAAACCTCCTGTCCTGGCTCTACTCCCGAGTTCCACTCTGGCTCCTTCGGACTGTCCTTCGCAGAAACCGATTTACAAGCTTTGGAAATTTTATATAACCGGTTCGGGATCTCTTCACCTTCATCAACATCTTTGTTCTTGTTATAGACACGCAGAACTCATCCTGCGGCACCACCACCTGCACCCCGTTCATGCCGCCGGAGACTGAGTATGTTGTTACATAGACTAGGTATATAATATATTTCAGTCAGCATCCTCTGATCACCGTTCTTGCATTGCAATAGCATTGATCCTTTGCCTCTTATTTGCACCGTGGAGTCGTCGCCAAATTTGACTTTGCACGAAATCTTCTCATCAAGCTCATGGAACATGGAGCGATCTCCGTCATGTGATTACTTACTCCATTGTCTAAGTACCACTCATCGGTATGATCATGGTTTCCTCCTCGGTCGTAGTTTAGGAACTCGTTCTCCTCATTCAACATCACGGTGACTGACGCCTGGTTGACACATAAGGAGAGAAGCGGTGGCTCGTAGTCTTCAATAGCTCGGGTGAGGTTTGCCTCCTCGTTCTTCTTCTTGTTTTGGCAATCCGAAGCATAGTGCCCATATTTATCGCAGATTGAAGCACTTCATGTGGTCGGCACTCCGGCCAGTAGTGACCATATTTATCACATTTAAAACACTTGATATGTGATTTGTCACGGATCTGTCACCATCGTCTTGCCTAGCCCAATCTTCACGTTCTCCTCTGTCGCCTTGCTCATACTGCGTCCACGTCCACCCATTGCGGTTCTTTGCTATCTTCAAGCGTGTGATTTTCCTTTGTTGCTTGACGAGGAATCGCCATCATCCTTCTTACGCGCTACCGCCACTCGGCTGAGTAAGCGAGTTGGTGTCGCCATTCTTGTTGTTGTTGCCGTCGACGCGCGCGCGGCGTGTCGCTCTTCATAAGTCTTGATCGTCGGGGCTTCCTCGAATGGCATTTTGTCGAAATCGTAGAACTGCTCGATCCCGGCGATCACACTCAGAAATAGATCCGGCACGGTGTCGAATAACTTCTTCACCAATGCGGCATCGTCGAGCGTCGCCCCTAGGTTGGCGTGCACTGCGGACATGCCATTGAGTCTTCCGTCTTGGTCGGGGTTTCTCCTCCTTCATGCGCATGATGTCGAAGTCATTCTTCAACGTTTATAGCTGCGCATTCTTGGCGCGATCCGCGCCAATGAACCTTGTCTTGAGGCGGTCCCAAACCTCCTTATTGTTTTCTTCGTTGCTACACGATCGGGAGGTCCTCCGGGAGCGCTTGGAAAAGATGCGACCTCGCCTTCTTATCCTTTTTCGCGTCGACGGCCGCCCCGACCGCCGGCTCGATTGCTTCCCAAACGCCTTGATCCTCCATCATCGCTTGCACCCGAATCACCCAGCACATGTAGTTTGTCGCCGTCATTGCGGGTCTGGAGCGACCATCGCCGCTCTCCCGCGCGCCGCCTGCGAGGAACGATTGACATTGGCTCTGATACCAAATGTTGGAATTTTTCTTACCGCTGGTCCTTGCGCCCTTGGTGTGATCCGCCTGGAAGCGAAGACTTCGCTCGCTGTTGTCCTCCCGACTGCCTAGCTGCAGCGCCTATCTCGTCTTCACGTTGCCTGGTTCCTCCTGTTGATGCTAATAGCACAATACTCTGCTCGTTGCTTCTCTTCTAATCTTCTTTCTTAACTCTTGCTTCTTTTCCATTGTTTACATCAAGTACAGGACCCTTTATATACTCACGCACATAGAAAATAGAAATAGACTTAGTTTCTAAGACTTGACTCGGACTTCACAAAGAAACATAAACAGACTCCTTTCTACGAACCGAAAACCACAAAATACTAAAAAACAAGATTAAATCCAATAGGTATGACATGCGTAGATCGATTCTCATTTTTCAGTGGAGAATGGAAGGAGAGAAGTATGGGAGATGAATATGCACTAATGTTCTTGCTTTCTTGGTGACTAGAAGTGGTTTGCTTACCGGGCAAAGAACATGGCGTGGAGGGCATTTGTGGAGAAGTGATATGGTGGCAGTGGGGTGTTGGGAGAGCAAATGGGCAGTGTTCGGTTTGGGGGAAGAGAATTGGGGTCTTGGGAAGACAAAATCGCGGTGGCCTAATGGAATAAAGAAAGGAGCAGGTAAGGGTTGACAGTGTTCTCTTGTGTTCGGCTGTTACAAAGATTCGAATAAACACTGATTTCAGAATTTGCAAAATGGCTAAGGTGTTTATGTAATTTTTAGACATAGCTTCTTAGCTCCAAAAATCACGAAATTTTTAGGGGAGGTTTCTGACATAATGTAGATGCTTAGATAAAAAATTTAGAAATTTATCCAGCGTGTGGTGCTCTGTAAAAATCTTTAAACTTCTATTTGGCTGGAAGATGAATAGCGGTATAGTTTTTCCTCTCTTTTTCTTTTAAGTCGTCCAAACGATCTCGCATATGTACACCGATTATAGAAACAGAATGCCCTCGCGAGGACGATCGCAACGGTATAACATGCGTTGCCGAATTCTTAATTTTTGTTGATGATTGCGAGGAGAGAAGTTGGAAAAATAAAGAATGGATACGCAGGTATTTCATCTGCTAGTTCCTTTATCGTTTTTGCGAATTCACTCAAACTGTCATGCATGCGAAAACAAGTTGCAGAATTGGATTGGTCGTACGATGACGATCGCGGTAGTATGACATGCATGGCTTGGTTTGGAGTTTTAGGATGAGATTTGGAGGAGAGAAGCGAAGGTAGTTAACAGGGAAGACAGACGGAAAAGATGATGGGAAAAGATGGGACACAAAGGCGTTTCAGGGCAGTACGTCGTCTGATTCCCTTTTTTGTGTTGGCTAGTTTGTTCCCTAGTCGACGAGCATCAACAATTGGATTGCTTTGGTCTACTAGCGCGAAGGCAGATTCATCTCTACAAATCGAGGACATTCCAGTAGTGTGTGAATATCCTGATGTTTTCCCTGCAGAACTTTCTGGGATGCCTCTAGAGTGGAATGTGGAATTCTGGATTGGTCTTATTCCTGGTACCCAACCTATTTCTATGTCTCTGTACCATTTGGCTCGACCCTTCCAAGATGAGCTGAAAAAGCAATTGGACGATTTGTTATCTAATGGTATGATTCGGTATAGTATTTCACTGTGGGGGGTGCCTGTTCTCTTCACAAAGAAGAAAGATGGCAGTTGGCATATATACGTGGATTATCGGGCTCTCAATCAAGCGACGATAAAGAATAAATATCCATTGCCCCGTATTGAGGATCTTTTGATCAGCTGAAAAGAGCTAAAGTGTTCTTCAAGATTGACCTTCAGTCAGGGTACAATAATGAGAGACCATGTGAGAGGTCCTCCTTTGTGAGTGATGAGTATTTGACAGCTTGTTGAATGGGTTGAGAGTTGAGTCTCTCTGTTTGTACTGTTTCTGTGCTGAATCAGGATAATCGGAACTACCGCTGTGTATGTAGCGAAAGTTCCGATAATCGGAACTACCGGCTTTGAAAAGAGGAACTTCCGATTAATCTGGGAATTGTGTTCGGTTGAAGTAATCGGAACTTCACAGACTGGGTCGCGGTTTGTCAGATATCTTGACGTGAGTATTCTGTGAGGCGAAAAATCGAATTGAAATTGCAGGAGTGCGGACGTTAGATAATCGGAAGTTCCGCAATGGTAAGCGGAACTTCCGATAATCGACAAGTGCGGATGTTCGAAAATCGGAACTTCCGCAATGGTAAGTCGCGAACTTCCGATTGTGTCGAGCTCGTGCGTAGAAGGATAGTTTGTGATTTTGAGTTTGTATGAGTTTGAGTCTTGTACAAATGTTGATGCTATGATATTGTGCAATGCTATGTGATGTGTTTTTATGCGTGTTGACTGCAGGACATCGAGACGAAGTCGTGGCGAGACACGAGGTGATCGGACTAAGCGCGGCGGTGTTGAGGTCGAGCGGTCGAGATGTGTCGAAGACGGCATGAATCTTGAGGTGGTTGCGAGTCAAGGACAGCAAGGCGTGCGGAGGCTTCGGAAGGTGCGCAAAGGCGAAACGATCTTTTATAAGCGGCACAAGTGGAGGCGGTTCCGTTCGGGTGTAGCGGGCTTAATGGGTTGGAGGCCCATTAGCCAAGGGCTATAAATAGAGGTGAACCCCTGGTGTTAGGGTTAGACTTTTGAGAGAGAAAATTAGGGTTAGCTTTAGCAAAAGAGTTTGTTTTGCTTTTTGAGAGTTTGTTGAGTTGGAGAGGATGAACTGAAATCTTATGTAATCATTCCTCTGTGTTTCCCTCTGTAATCGTTTGATTTCTATCAATGAAACTCTGAGGTTTTGATTACTTGTTTATGCCTCTTTTCTTCTCTCTGTTCTTCTCTTTAATATCTAGATTCGTATTGCTATTGCTAATCTATCCTCAAAGTTTAATGAGCTAAGAATCTGAGAATCTTGTCTATTGTGGTTTTTGGTCTTTCTTGCCCCTTCTTCAAGAAATCCGATTTTGCTTTGATTAATGAATCTTTGTTTGCGATTCTTCTCCATGAGGTCAAGATGTTGTTTAGGATGATGTCCTGTGAAACTTGACCTGAGAAGAGCATTCAAGATTTAGTATTTCGAATTTTTGGGAAAAACCCGAGCGCACTATTCTTCGGTCAGGACAATCGGAACTTCCGATTGTCCACGGTGGAACTACCACAAGCGGAACTTCCGCACTGAACCCGGAACTACCGCAGTGCGGAACTACCACTAGGTAGAATCGGAGCTTCCGATTTCCAACAGAACAGCCCAAAGCTTGTTTTCGTTCTCTGATTTTGCTTCACTCAAACTTGAGATTTCCAGAGGGCTTTGTAGGTTTGTTTAAATACAGTAAAGGGGATTTATTAATTTTAAAGGCACCATTCACCCCCCTCTGTTGCCATTTCGGTCCTTCAATTGGTATCAGAGCCGGTTAGCTCTTCCTTATAGATCTTAACCGGTCAGTTGAGCCATGGCAACGGACAAGTATTCCACCAAGCCTCCAGTCTTTGATGGCCTGGATTACCCCTTCTGGAAGAGCCGAATGGAAACATACATCTAGGCTCAGGGGTATGCCATCTTGAGAAAGGTGAAGGTTAGATTCGCCGTTCCTGCCGATGAAAACATCAATGTGGGAAACATGCCTGATGTTGAGGCCAATGCTAAGGCTAGGAACATTATCATTCAGGGTTTGAGCAGAAGTGAGTTCGATCGTATTTCTCATTTGCCTTCTGCTTACGACATCTGGGTGACCCTCGATGCATACCATGAGGGCACCACCTAGATTAAGACGGTTCGACAAGACCAGTTCAAGCGTGAATACAGTAAATTTGAGATGCTTGCTGGTGAATCTCTTGACGAGTGCTTTTCGCGGTTTCATAAGATTTTGAGCAACCTCCGAGCGGTCGTTCTTACATACCCCGACTCGGATAACGCTCGACAGATGCTTTCTGCACTCGATCTTCGTGTTTGGGAGATGAAAGTGACTACCATCAAGGATAGCACGGACCTCTCGACCCTGACTCTTGATGCGCTTTACTCGTGTCTCAAGACTCACGAGATTGACATTGTCTCTCGAAGGTCGAAGTCACAGTCGATGGCTTTAGTCACTAATCCCACCTCTGGATCTTCTTCTGAGTCGATACACGGGTTCTCTCTTGCTCTCTCGTGACATAGCGATGATCGCTTAGAGCGGCTTGAGGATGAGCAGCTAGCCCTCCTAGCTCGGAAGTTTTCCCATGCTTACAAGAGGAGGAGGGATGGAAAAGAGGAGGTCTGTGATTTGCTTGAGTGTGGTGGCCCCAACCACATCCGAGCAAGCGCCCCAAGGCGGGGAAGGGCAAAGGTGACTATAGCGGTTCGGGCAAGAACGACTACATCGACAAGAACCGCAACACGAAGCCCTCAGCACCTGACCAAGGCAAGAAGAAGTTCCGCAACTTTGGGAAGGCAAAGAAGCTGTTCCATCGCGTCCTCACCGCCTCGACGAACCGGACACCGGCGAGGTGGAGGGTGGAGTACGATGATGGAAAGGGCGATCAAGATCCCAAGGGCGACGGCAACTTCTCCGACATGTGCTTCATGGCCCTCGGGGGTGATCTGAGCGACAGCGAGCTGTACTCCGACTCCGATGAGGTTAGTCCCACTTACGACCAGCCTTAATGATGCTTTTCTTAAGCTAGGTAGATTTCATGCTAAGTCTAGGGCTAAGTGTCTTGAGTTGGAGAAGGAAGTAGCTAGACTATCACGGAGCTTACCTTACTTACATCTGCTCCCTCCCGTGATGATTGTGACACATGCTGTGCTTTGCTTGATGACATGGAAAAACTAAGGACCTTGCATGATAGTGTGTCCTCTGAATTAGACATGATTAAAGTGGAGAACATTAGCCGTCTTGCTGAACTAGAGATGAGTAGGGTAGCACCTCCTTCATCCCTCTTTGTTGAGGCTCTTTGCTTGCACTTCCTGTGAGGTTAAGGACAACTCGTTTAGAGGTCTATATACTATGTTGCTAGATCTGCCTGAGACTTGTGAAAATTGTAATAATCTCAAGATGAACCTAAAACGGGCAGATCACAAAATTGCTGAATTCCAAGCTGCTTTATTAGAGCCCATTGTTTCTTGTTTAAACTGTCCTAAGTTAATCTGCTTTGAACTAGAATCAGATCAAAGCGGTTTCAAGAAATGATTGATCACAATAACAAATCGGCTCAGTATGCTTCTAAGGACCTTGTTAGCTCACCATGTAATCAATGTAATAAACTAAAATGTGATTTGGTTGCTTTGGATGAAAAATGTGTGAAGCTAACTGAGGACCTTCTAGAGACACAATCATCTGCTTGTATTGTGCGTGCTAGGAAGAAGTCTAAGAGTTTGGTAGAGACGCCTAGCAACGTGAACCAATCTGCTAGCAGTAGGACTGTCCCTTCAAAGTCGGCTGTGCATGCACAAGCCAATCTTTCCTCTGCTGTTGGTTCTTCTTCTGCTCCCTTACCTTCTGCTGTTCCTTCTTCCCCCTGCTCTTCTTGCACCTCTCTCTTTCGGGAGTGTCAGTATCTTATGAACACTCTCGAGAGGTTTGTAGGAGGCAAGAAGAAGCTCAATCTCATTCTAGACCAATCTAAGATTTGCAGATTTAATCAGGGTCTAGGTTATGATTACCATGAGGATATGAGGAAGCATCCACCTGTCATGCTCAGAACCATAGCACCAGGTGTGATCAAAACTAAGCCAGGCGAGAAAGTAAATTTTAAGTCGGTGATTTTGTTCAAAGGATCTCGACGACAAGGTGATTCCACTGCGGCTTGGCCCCTCGAAGCGAAGTATCATTGCACCTTCAGTCGGAAGGATGGACATTTGGTTGATCATTGCTTTAGGCGCGCCAAGATCGCGCGTAGAGATCGTGTTGAGTCTCGTAGGTACATTCGTGTCGACCTCGGACCATGAGTGCACCTAAGACCAACACGAGGTCTAGGTTTGATACAATCCCGATGATTTAGAGGCGACATCGAGGACTTGGTTTTTCTGAGTTTTCTGATTTTCGTCCTCATGCTCCCTTTGTTCGTGACTTCCGTCGCTTTGAGGGTAGATCTCGGTTTCCCTTTCGAGATGGCTACCCGCGGCGTGATCGACATGTTGCGAATTCACTCGCTCTTCCATAGCGATCGGATTCAACCGCGACCAGTCCGCACTACGCACCTTCCGACTTGTTGAGTGGCGAGGCGTAGGGTAGATAGAGTCGGTCTTGCTTGACTACTTCATCAGTTCGACGTGTTACTCAGTATTGGGTGCCAAAATCACTATTGATTCACCCCAGTACCGAGACTTTACTCTCTGTTTGACTCAGGTTCGCCGGGCTAGGAAGGGAAAGGTCTGGATTGTAGACTCCGGGTGTTCTCGTCATATGACCGGAGACTCTCGTTGGTTTTCTTCCCTAGCCCGTGCTCGAGGTGATGAGACGATCACCTTCGGAGATGCTTCATTTGGGCGTGTCATCGCTAAAGGTACTGTGAGCATTAATGATTCTTTTATTTTGAAAGATGTTGCCTTGGTAAGTAAGCTGCAGTATAATATGCTTTCGGTCTCTCGACTTCCGATGAGCGGTTCTGGTGAGCTTTAAGAAAAAAATTACAAAATTCTTGATTCTTGGGTAGCCTAGTTTATGGGATTTCGATATGGGAGGATCTTTCGTGCTGATTTTTCTGAGTCTTCTGGTGATCCTCTCCGGTGTTTAATTGCTTCTGAATCCCGTGATTTGACTTTCTAGCATAGGAGACTAGGTCATATAGGCTTTGATCATTTGACACGAGTTAGCGGCCATGATCTCATTCGTGGTTTGCCAAAACTCAAGATGGTCAAGGATCTAGTTTGCTCTCCATGCTTGCACGCGGCAAGATGGTTGCCGCTTCTCACTCTCGATCCACGGTGACAATGGTGATGCACGGGACAAGCGCTCCATATGGATCTGATTGGTCGGCTCGAGTGTAGTCGGCGGGAGGGAAGTGGTATGTTCTTGTTGTGGTCGATGACTTCTCGAGGTACTCTTGGGTGTTTTTCTTAGCCTCGAAGGATGAAACGTTTACTCATTTTCGTGGTCTTTTTAGTAGGCTTTCTGTTGAGCTCCCAGGTGCATTACGAGCAATTCGTAGTGATAATGGCACCGAGTTCAAGAATTCCTACTTTGAGAGTTTCTGTGGTGAGACAGGTGTAGAGCACCAGTTCTCGTCTCCATCGTCCCCCAACGAATGGCGTTGTGGAGAGGAAGAACCGTACCTTGGTCGAGATGGCGGGGACGATGCTTGATGAGTACTCTACACCTAGGAAGTTTTGGGTGAGGCAATTGCTCTTGCTTGTCATGTTTCTATGAGTTTTCTTGGCACTCTTGCATCGCACTTCTTATGAGTTGAGATATGGCGAAAACCAGGCCTCGCATTTTCGTGTGTTTGGTTGCAAGTGTTTTATTACGAAGTGCAGGAACCTAGACAAGTTCGAATCACGATCGTGTGATGGGATCTTTACGGGTTACTCGACTTCTTCTCGTGCCTATAGTGTGCAGGCTGAGTCTAGCAAAATGGTAGAAACTCGTGAGGTGACCTTGATGAGGCGGTCCGGGGACTAGGCACGATATCTCAAGTTCTCTAGAGCGATCGAGTCCATCTTTGTGGGCGATGAGGAAGACGGAGATGAGGGTTGTCTACCGATCCAGTTCTTCCTCCTCCTCTTGAGTGCCTTCTTCCACTGCACCTCGAGGAGATCAGCCCTTACCTTCTGCTTCTTCTGATGCTAGTGGCTCTGTTCCTATCTCATCTCCTCATGAGGTAGAGGCCATTTCTTCATCTCACCCTGGACCTCCTAGACACATTCAAAAGGACCATCCTTCAGAGCAGATCATTGGAGATCTTTTGAGAGTCACTCGTTCAAAAAGCGGCATGTCTCTCTTGTCTCCATTACGCCTTTGTTGCCTCATTTGAGCCCAAAGACGTTTGTCATGCTCTATCTGACGAGTCTTGGATAAACGCCATGCATGAGGAGTTGGAAAACTTTGAAAGAAACAAGGTCTGGTCCCTTGTTGAGCCCCCTCAAGGTCACAATATCATTGGGACCAAATGGGTGTTCAAGAACAAGCAAAGTGAAGATGGGTTAGTCATTCGAAACAAGGCTAGGCCGGTAGCTCGGGGTATTCCCAAGTTGAGGTCTAGATTTGAAGAGACCTTTGCCCTGTAGCTAGACTTGAAGCCATTAGAATCACGCTTGCCTTTGCGGCTTCTAAGGGTTTCAAGCTTTACAGATGGATGTCAAGAGTGCCTTCCTCAATGGCCTTATTGAGGAAGAAGTCTATGTCGAGCCTCCTCAGTTTCGAGAACCCCAAATACCCTAACCATGTCTGAGCTTTCCAAAGCTTTGTATGGACTCAAGCGAGCTCCTGAGCTTGGTATGAAAGGCTTAAGTCCTATCTGTTTGAGTCATGGTTTTGAAATGGGTAAAATAGACAAGACCTTGTTCATCCGCCGTCTTGGCACTGATCTTTTGCTCGTCTAGATCTATGCGGACGACATCATCTTTGGCGGCTTCTCACATACTCTCGTTTCCCAGTTTTTCGATGTTATGAGCTCGGAATTTGAGATGAGCATGATGGGCGAGTTGAGCTTCTTCCTTGACTTCCAAATCAAACAGACTCGGGAATGTACTTTTCTTCACCAAGGCAAGTACACTCGAGACCTCCTGAAGCGCTTCGACATGAATGATGGGAAGCGATATCAACTCCGATGGCATCTACAAATGCTCTTGATCCGGATGAAGGCGGCGAACTGTTGACCAAAAGGAGTTCGAGAGCATGATTGGCTCTCTCTTGTACCTCACAGCCTCGAGACCAGACATACATTTCTCTGTGTGTCTTTGTGCTCGGTTTCAGGCTTCTCCTCGCGTATCTCACCGTCAGGCGGTGAAGCGCATCTTTAGATACCTTCGAGATACCATTGACTATGGTATCTGGTACTCTTCCTCCTCTTGTCTATCTCTTAGAGTCTTCTCCGATCTGATTTATTGTTGTAGGATAGATAGGAAGAGCACCTCTAGCACTTGCCAATTCATTGGCACTTCTCTTGTCTCCCGGTCGTCAAGGAAGCGGTCGGTGTTGCGCGATCCATGCAGAGGCCGAGTGCGTTCTTTGCGGCCGATTCTTTGTAGTCAAGTGCTTTGGATGGTCTAGACCTGCGCAGACTTTGGGTTAGTAATAGACTGTGTTCCACTCTTTTGTGATAACACGTCTGCGATTTGCATTGCCAAGAACCCAGTGCAACATTCTCGGACCAAGCATATTGATATCAGATATCACTTTCTTCGAGACCATGTAGAGAAGGGTGACATTGTGCTCCAGTTTGTGGAGAGTGAGCACCGGTTGGTGATATCTTCACCAAGCCTCTGGGCGGCTCTGGTTTTGGCTCTCTGGGAGAGCTTGGGGTGGTTTGTCCTTACGGATTTGTTGTGAGAGGAGCTTATGTGCTACTCTTGTATTATATTTTAATTATGCCATTTCTCCTTTCTGGTTGCATTTTTTATTTAAGTGCTTTGGGTCTAAGTCCTTCCAGCATAAATTAGAGTGGTTATCTTGCCAAGTGTGCTTTGACTGCGAATTCTTATCTTGTGCTTCTAGGATGCTGCTTATTAGCTGTTTCTCCTCTCTCTAAGTTGAGCTTACTCACTTCTTATAGGTTCTAGCGAGGTCGGGCCACCCTTGGGTAGACAGGGATGATGTTGCTCCTTAGTGAGTTAGTTAATCACTAATAGTCCTGGAATCATATGGGGTAGATAAGAATCATTCTGAGTTTTGGTATTCTCTATATCTTATCTATGCTCTAAGGACTGCCTTTTCTGTTTCTCTTATCAGATTCTCGTTTTTTGTTCCTTTGGTTCAGGGGGAGCTTATCTTGGTTATTCCAGTTCTTAAATTTGTTATAACTCAACCTGAATTAAAAGATGCATATCATTCTGAAGGGATCTGGATTTTCGTGCATTTTCATCCTGCATTGCATTATAATCATATGGAGCCTTGTTTATTATCCCTTATGATCTGTTTTCACTGTTTTACATCTTGCCATGATTTATGCTAAACTGCTAGATCTATCATGACTTTTTATGTGTAGTTTAGTCTTTGCCATGCTAAGGTGATTAAAAATGCTAAACTTGAATTAAAATCTTGTCATAATAGCTCTTGAGACTAGTCTGGTTGAAGCTATCCTTTTATGATTCTCGCCATGTCAAGTAGGCTGAGTTGAGTCTGAATCTCTTTTGAACTTTTGAGTAAGCTATGTTAAGAAACATGACTTATCTTTAATCGTTGGTCTAAAAACTTCAAAAGCAAAAATGATCTCTTTTGTGCGAAAAAACTGATCTCACCAAATCTTTCTCATGAGACTGCTTGCCATTGCACTAGGCATGAACTCAGGGGGAGCCTTGGATGACCTAAGATCACCTCCTTAAGTCTGTTGCTTGGAGTGGTCGCATAAGGCTTGGGATCTAGCACAAGGTTAAGATTTAAAAAAAAATGGTTGAAGCTTAGGAGGCAGTTGTGGATGGCACCTAGTCCAGGACTTGCTTTACTAAGATAAAACCATAAAGAGCTTTCAGAAAAAGAAAAATATGCTAAAATTGCTTATCTTCGAACAGACCAAGTACTTGTTTCAATTGAGTCTTTCTTCAACTGGTAGCACTCTAAACTGTTCAATATTATGCTTCTTGGTTCCACTTAGAGTATTTGACATGGCTTGTATCATCCTTGGATATCTTTAGCTAGACTTCAATCTTGGTTTATTTGACTTGCTAAAGAATTGGATCATTAATCAGATTATGGATTTTCCGTCTTAGCTAGTCTATACATCAATTGTCATGATCTTGATAGCATTCTTATGTGTTATGGCTTGGTGTAATACTCAAATAGTCATTTTGGATAATCTTCATGGCTCCTAATGCTTAAAATGAATATCATATAGTCATTTCCTCTCTTTAATACATCTTGATGATTTTATTGCCAAAGGGGGAGAATTTTGGAGAGAAAAAGTCTTCTGGAGAAAAGCCTTGAGTTTTGCGAAAATTGCTCTTTCATCTCGTCTCAAGTCTTTCTCTTGTGTCAACATGGTCTTGAGCTTCGGTACTACTTGTTTAGACCTTGGTTGACTTTAAACTCAAACTCACCTTATGCTTTTTCGGTGATTGTCAATATACTCATCAAGGGGGAGATTGAGAGACCATGTGAGAGGTCCTCCCTTGTGAGTGATGAGTATTTGACAACGTGTTGAATAGGTTGAGAGTTGAGTCTCTCTGTTTGTACTGTTTCTCTGCTGAAACAGGATAATCGGAACTACCGCTGTGTATGTAGCGGAAGTTCTGATAATCGGAACTACCGGCTTTGGAAAGAGGAACTTCCGATTAATCTGGGAATTGTGTTCGGTTGAAGTAATCGGAACTTCCACACTTGGGGTCGCGGTTTGTCCGATAATACTGACGTGAGTATTACTCTGTGACAAAAATCGGAATTGAAAATCTGGGAGTGCGGACGTTCCGATAATCGGAACTTCCGCAATGGTAAGCGCGGAACTTCCGATCATTCTGACAAGTACGGACGTTCTGGAAATCGGAACTTCCGCAATGGTAAGTGCGGAACTTCCGATTGTGTCCAGAACTATGCAGAAAAGGATAGTTTGTGATTTTGAGTTTGTATGAGTTCGAGTCTTGTACAAATGTTGATGCTATGTGATGTGTTTTTGTCTGTGTTGACTGCAGGACATCGAGACGAAGTCGTGGCGAGACACGAGGTGATCGGACTAGGCGCAGGCGGCGTTGAGGTCAGAACGGTCGAGATGTGTCGAAGACGGCGTGAATCTTGAGGTGGTTGCGAGTCAAGGACAACAAGGCGTACGGGAGGCTTCCAGAAGGTGCGCAAGGGGCGAAACGGTCTTTTCGCAAAGCGGCACAAGTGGAGGCGGTTCCGTTCGGGTGTAGCGGGCTTAATGGGTTGGAGGCCCATTAGCCAAGGGCTATAAATAGAGGTGAACCCCTGGTGTTAGGGTTAGACTTTTGAGAGAGAAAATTAGGGTTAGCTTTAGCAAAAGAGTTTGTTTTGCTTTTTGAGAGTTTATTGAGTTGGAGAGGATGAACTGAAATTTTATGTAATCATTCCTCTGTGTTTCCCTCTGTAATCGTTTGATTTCTATCAATGAAACTCTGAGATTTTGATTACTTGTTTATGCCTCGTTTCTTCTCTTTGTTCTTCTCTTTAATAGCTAGGGTTTTGATGAAACTTTTGATTCGTCTTATGAGATGGCATGAAACTTGATATCTAGATTCATATTGCTATTGCTAATCTATCCTCAAAGTTTCATGAGCTAAGAATCTGAGAATCTTGTCTATTGTGGTTTTTGGTCTTTCTTGCCCCTTCTTCAAGAAATCCGATTTTGCTTTGATTAATGAATCTTTGTTTGTGATTCTTCTCCATGAGGTCAAGATGTTGTTTAGGATGATGTCCTGTGAAACTTGACCTGAGAAGAGCATTCAAGATTTAGTATTTCAGATTTTTGGGAAAAACTCGAGCGCACTGTTCTTCGGTCAGGACAATCGGAGCTTCCGATTGTCCACAGCGGAACTTCCGCACTGAACCCGGAACTACCACAGTGCGGAACTACCGCAGTGCGGAACTACCGCTAGGTAGAATCGGAGCTTCCGATTTCCAACAGAACAGCCCGAAGCTTGTTTTCGTTCTCTGATTTTGCTTCACTCAAACTTGAGATTTCCAGAGGGCTTTGTAGGTTTGTTTAAATATAGTAAAGGGGAGTTCTTAATTTTAAAGGCACCATTCACCCCCCCTCTGTTGCCATTTCGGTCCTTCAGCAAATCAAGAAATGAAAATAATTAATTTTAATTACAGTCTGTCAGACCTTCGATTTAATATTGATTATTATTACTTGATGTGCGACAATTTCAAAACATGCTTTAATTAATTCCTCAATATATATTTAGAATAATTATGCAGAGTTTACATTGATAATTATAAATTTTCAATTCCATTTGTTTTATTTATCTATTAAGTTTGCGTTTTAAATTCAATTTCCAGACTGAACAAACAAAATAAATAGGGAACCAAATAACTTCCAGAAATTCCAGAAAATTCAAACATGCACAATAGAGAAGATATAATCCAACTAAAATATTTCCACAATTGAAATATTTTTAGTTTTTCTCCGACTTCAAATTGAGCTTTTGAACGGGAGACGATGTATTGGAGTACTAGGTTTTAAATTCTAGTCTTCAAATATTACAGGATTCTCAATATATAGGTTACACAGAAAGTTTTAAAAAGTCCAAAATTTCACAAATGCACATTAGATGCTTAACTAATCCAACTTAGGGATTTTGGGCTGTTACAGCTGGCCTCCCGAGCTCTGGCCTCCCGCGTCCGCCTCCCGAGCTCCGGCCTCCCGTGTTTGCCTCTTGAGCTTCGGCCTCCTAAGCTCTGGCCTCTCTTGTGGACTTTTGAATCTTGAACTCTTGTGTTTATGGTGAAATAAAGATGCATGTTGCTACCAAAATTCAAGCATATTTTAGTATATGATTATTGTTTGGATGCAAATGAATTTGGATACAAATTATGTGTTCCTTTTCATATTGTACACTGTACATATGTAACACTCCAGCTAGCACAAGCCTGGAATGTTACTAAAACAGTACGAAAGTAGATAAAACCTAAGATAACAATTTTAACTCTTAAGACATTTCACTAAATTTTGACAGTACCTTCTTTCTTTAGTTAGCCAAACAAGGAACCGTGTCGAATAACAATATTATTAACAATGAACTTAAACATTCATCTCACGTCATAAGCAAAAATGACTTCAATGAAATTACCATGATTAACTCTATTACCAATTTTCAAAGGCAAGGAAGCAAAACCAATAAATCAATCTAGTGGTTTACTCAAATACAAAACAAACATAGTCCAATTTTATTCTTTAATGTCTGTTCGTGGAAGTGTGCGACTAATCAACTCACTAGCCCTTCCTCATGCATGTCGTCTGCGCAAGAGGTACCTAAAAGAATCAACAACAAACAAGCGTGAGTCCATGACTCAGCAAATACAAAGGAATAATACGGAAAGTACTGGATCAAATGCATTTCATTTGCCTCATTCCAATTCATGAGAAGAAAGATAGGAAACTTATGCAAGTATGAAAATGCATGCTCTTCACTTCTGCTTATACCGGTATAGCTGGTGAACACCCGTCGGTGTTCACCCATGCTCGCATTATCCAAAATAAGGGGATTCAAGTCCCGTTTGAAGAACGTTTCATAACGGGGATCCAAATTGCCCACATTGGAATGGTGGGTCTTACATACCCATGTTGGAATGATGGGACTTCACTACCCACTCCCGTGGGTGAATCATGAACCATGTTTGCATGAATGAATGAAAATGGTGAATATAAACATAATATCAAAGAACCATGGTCAATCAATTATGAAGGTGAACAAGTAAATATCAAAATTATCCATTACACATTCATCAAACCAGGAGGACACATATCAATCATGATAATTCAATTGTACTTGCCTTTCGCGCTACGACGTGTTGGGAGGCAAGGATGATGCCCCTAATCCCGAAGCCTCTTCTCCTACAATATTAAATTACTAACATAAGAACGATATGAAAAGCAGACACTGCTCGCATCACTTTAACCCGTCTTTCCAAAACCCAGGGTGTAAATATTGGTTCTACTCAATTTATCCGACAGTCTAGCAGGAGGTTATTCTGGACAGCGGTATTAAAACCTTCATAACTTTTGCTACAAAACTCAAAAAAAAATGTGATCTTAGACTCTCTGAAAACATAATAAAATTGTCTACAATAACCTAGTTGGCAAGACTTTCCAATTCGGCCAATTTTTATGCCTAATGATCAGATAAAATTATGCAATTACAATCTATTAGACAGAAACTACTCCAGTAGAAGCAAATTCATAACTTTTGATTTCTTCAACCAAAATTCAAGATATTTACCAATCTGGAAAGCTTAACAAATTACCTACAACAATCATGTTGGGTGAAATCCCTGAATCTGCCCCTAAATTAATCTTACTTGATAAACAATATGACTGCTATTTTTCATCAGACTCTCTGGACATCATTAAATAAACCAACGTAACTTTTAGACCACAACTCTGAATGAAGTGATCTAGGGCTCCACAGAATGCTAATGACGATACCTACAACTCTTTAGGAGATGGCTAGACCAAATTTCGCCATTACAGAACCTAAAACTACAGCGCGACGAGATCAACAGAAAACTGATCTGCTACCCGAAACTACAGTCATACCCTTCGGTAATTAACTCATATCTCACAAACCACTGATAATTATTGCATGAAAATGGGTAAGAATGTATTTAACTAGATATCTACAAGCTGTAAAATTTTGAGTCTAATCCGTTATCGTTTAACTACTCAAACAAATGATCTACCAAAACTGCTTTGAGTTAAAACTGCAGTAGTCTCAGCAGAAAATCTCCCTATCAAAATAGATGATCCTCTCAACTAATCTTCAATCCAACCATACAAATCAAATATAAACAAGCAAGTAACACACTGACCAAATTTGAGCCCGATTGGATGTCGTTTGATGCTCCGATCGACGAATTGATGAAGATTGCAAGGAGGGGAGCTGCAGGAGGCAGCGGCTGGAAAGGGGAGGGAGGGGGTGGTGGCTGAAAAAATGAGGGAGAGGAGAGAGTGGCATATGGGGGGTGATGGGTTAGGGTTTGGCTGCCCCTCTGTCACATCCCCAATTTAATAAAGAGGATTACTATGCATCTCATTAGCATGCATCATATTTTTAAGCAATTGAATTATGATTTGTACTAGGAAAATCTTATCCAAATGTTTCAACATACAGTTACAAAAATAAATCCTAAAGAAAACAATATAAAAAACTTCTGATCATCCTCTGGAAACAATTTATTCAATTACTATATTAATTATCATGTATTAATATAATTTTTCCCAAATTTTTGGAACCCAATATGACCCTCATAAATTTCAAACTCGATTGTCAACATATGCTTTTGGGAATTTGAAATATACCAAATAAATGATAAACATTGAATTTTACAAATTTTTATGGGTACTAGGTTGCCCCAGGAACCCTTCTGAATAATTTCATATCTTTATGAATTTAATTGCTATATTTTGAAGGCCAGTCAAAGTAGGAGGTTGAAAATTCAAATCTGGTCAATTGGGAGCACTATTCCTCGGGCTCAAACCCAATACACAGTAGTCCGACCGAGTCACTTGGCAAGCCGTCCCAACCGAACCCTCTCGAATGCTGACCCTCCGATCCAGATCCAACGGCTAATCTCCTCGCGCGCGCGCCCGCTCGTTCCTTCGCTCTCTCTCTCTCTCTGCCACCGGGTTCCACCCGTCGGACCTGTCTTCTCCCTCGCACTGCACTTTTCAGGCCGCGGCGCCACGCGCCCGGCCCATCCGCGGAGCTCCGTCACCGCCGTGACCGCACCGCCTAAGCCGACCACCCCAAGCTTCCCTAGCTAACGCCGCCTCCCTCCATCCGATTCTGGCTTTAACTTTGCCTCCTGCTCTCGCTTTTCCCGCACTTCTCTCCGGCCGTCGAGGAGAGGGAAGCTAGCATGAGCTCTGTTCTTCGGTAAACCTCTCGTCTCCGGGTCTCCAAGCTTTCTCTTCAGATGCTGGTTCCATTTTGACTAAGCCCCAGCTTTGGTTTCGCTTGTAGCTTCCGGAACGCGACTGTGTCTTCCTCGGCTTCGGTTCACGCCCAGAGTTGGCACACGGGGACAACTCTGTGCTATCTTCTCCTCCGGTGAGATACCTGCTAACTCTAGCGTCTCACATCATGTCTTTGAGCTAGAATATGAGTTCCCCTCACCCAATTTTGGCAATGCACGACAAGAGCTTGTGAATTCGAAGGTTGGTCCATTTTCGGTCGAAACCCAAACTCTTCATCTACCACTTTGATCCGGTAAGACACTCTTCAATCCTCTGCTGCTATAGCATACTCTAGGGATCTTTAAGCCATCCCGAAGCTTCATTTTCTTCCTTGTTACTCAGGGTGTCTTCTCCTCGTTGAACCGCACCGCCGCCGTGGACCTCACCGTCGCCAAGCTAGCCACGGCCATCCACTCTTCTCTCCAACACTCAGGTAGCTCCCCAGTAGTCCCTAGATGCTCAGGCACCCGCATTTGAACCGCTGCTGAGCGTTAACTAGCTGCTACACCGTTGCCGTACGCACACCGCCGCTCCTCTCCGATGAGCCGCCGGCACAGGCACCTCAAGGGTCGCCACCACCACCCATGGAAGCGCATTGCTATTAGGAACCCATCCCTACCCTTGGCCGGCTCCGCCGTGGCGTGTAGCGCCGGCCAGTCGCCGGGCAATCTCACGGGCGCGTTGTCGGACGCGTCCGATAACTGTAGCAACACCATTAAGGTGCTGATCCAGTCATTAAATGGCTAATGATTGCTTACTGTAGTAAATGTTGTCTTAAGCAAAGTGATGAGTCTATTACATGTGGGCCCGTGCACAGAAAACAGAAGGGTTAAGCTGCGGCTGACAGGTGGGCCTGGCCACTTAACGCACGTTCACTGTGCTGTGAGCCGGCCGTGGACGTATGGTCCACGCCTTTGTCGCGATGAACCCGTCAGCGGCGGGAGGCCCCGCTTGTCAGTCTGGAAATTAAAATCCCCGTGGGTAAAGAAGAAACGACAACGTGGTGGCCCCACATGTCGATGCGATGGCTAGGTGCAGCTCGGTAAGAAAAGTAATAATCAATTAAGAAAATCAGAATGTATTTATTTGTAAACTGAAAAATATGATTAACTTCAAAATTGCATATCAAATTCATTTTTTCCTCAAATGGGATGAAACCAGTGCTGGTGATTTTTATTTTTGATGAAATTTATTTTAAAGAAGGTTGCACATTTTTCTCTGCAGCAGAGAATATAGTTTTGTAAAATGAGCATTTAATGAATTATCTTTACAATAGAAAAATGGTTATAACTTTGAAAATTCATAACTTTTGCATGAAAACTCTTAATGAGATGAACCAATTTGCAGTGGACTCACAATAATATTCCCAATTTATCTATGAAATCAATTACCACCCCACTGTTCTACAAATTTTTGGTCAAAACTTTAAATTGAATAAAATGCATTTTCGGGACATACAAACTTCAAACGAATTGTGAACCCATCCATGCCCTTAGCTAGCGCCGCCGTGCCCGGGAACGCCGGCAAGAGCTCGGCGAAGCCAGAGCGGTGTTGTTGGTTTTTTGACAATACTGTAGCATCGTCATAAGACCAAATCTCGTTCATTAACTGCTAATGATTGCTTAGTAGTTAATGGCTGTCTTATTCGGATTCTTGATGTGACTGACATGTGGGGCCGAGCACAGTAAGCGATGTGTAAATCCTGATTTTCGCAGTGTATGACATGTGGGTCATAGGGCTTAGTGCACGGACTAGATTCTCGTGAACCGGCCGTGGACCAGTGAGTCTACGCACTATTCCGTGAGCCGTGAGTATGACATGTGGACCCCACCTGCCAGGCCAAAAATTTTATTCGGTTCAAAAATGGAAAATGCACTATTCATGGGACCCACTGGTCAGCGACCGTGGCTAGGATCGTTGGGTGTAAAAAGTCATTTATGGTTTTATAAAATCCGAAATGCTTTATTTTTGAACTGAAAAATAAATTAACTTCAAAGTTGCATAAGTAATTCATTTTAGCTCTAATTTTGATGATTCAAATTTTGCTAGATTCCTTTTTGCATGAACTTTATTATAAAAATGATTTGAACCATGTTACTATTCCAGAAAACACTTTTGGCAAAATTGCTTTAGGTTTAATATTTTTATTGCTCTAAAAATTGTTTTAACTTAAAAAATGTATAAGTAATTTTCTGTAACTCCAATTTTAGTAAAATCAATTTTGTAATGTTCCTCTATTAGTGTACTTTATTGTAAAATAGGTTTTGTGCATGTTTCTATCTCTGAAAATCTGATTCTACAAATATCTTGTGCACTACTTTCCTGTCTTTAAAAAATCATAGAAAATTCATTTTAGCTCCAAATGTGGTGAATCATTTTTCGTTGGTCATCCCATGTGGTGCTCTGTCTGCCATAAAATTTTCATACGCACCACCTCTCTGGAAATTTTCAGCAAAATTTCTATTTTTGGATGAATAGTAATAGCTAGGAATTTTTTTAGATTTTCTAAAAATTGACTTTCAAACTGCCATAACTTTTTCATGAAATATCAAAATCAATTGATTTTTGTTGATAAATTCATCTAAAATCATGATCTACCTTCTGCGATTTTTTCATGATTTTTGGACGAAATTGTATTTTTGGGTCTTTTCGGTATTATTCGTTCTTATTGTACTTTTGATTCTTTCGAATAGGTTCTGACGACTTTATTGATTACACGAGTGATCCACTGCAACAAAAAAGTTATCTCCAGCAAGGCAAGCAGTTGTTTGCATTTGATCATATTGATCCCATTACTTTTAAAGTCTATTATCTTGTTTGCAAAGTGTATGTATGCATGCTCTATTTTGTTGTTAAATTATCGATCGAGTAGTTGATCCTATAGTTGCATAAACTTTAGGTTAATGTTCATCCTCTACCACTGAGCCTAGGTTTTATTCACTGCAGTTTAGAGTTCGATGGATGGGCTCTAATCACTTTACTTAGTTTGCGAGTTGATGTTGCTTAGAAATGCTTAGAACGGTATAATGGGGATCATCGCTTCGGCGATAGTCATTTTATCATCACTATAATTATTTGAGTATGGATACTCATGTATGTAATTGTATTTGAAATACTAAAACTGAAAGTGAAATGTTTTAGACTTGGGCACATTGGTTTGATGGTGTGGTTATTGGGTGTGTGAATGGTGCCTGAGTCAACAAGGACCGAACATCTTAGACACTGACCCAAGCGTTTTTGCGTGCTAACCACATGAGAGGGATATGAGACCTCACTTGACTAAGTACTTTGGGAGGTATTAACTACTGAGTCGCTGGTGGTATGAAAAAGAGAATGTTTGTTTTTGGTTTAGAGGGATGGGTTCCTTTCTAGGTTCGCCATACCCAGGAGCACCCGCAGTTGCTTCGGCTGGGCCAATGCGTCCGACTCAACGTGTGGGTCCTTAGTGGGAGCCCGTAACGACGGTTCACTAAAGGTTAACCCCCATACGTGCGACTCGTAATTAGTACAATCCATTGGAAAGCGTCTCGTAGGACTTAGCCTTGCCGGCATACCTAAGGAAGTGTGCTCTATTGCATGGCAAAAAGGCGGTCTGGCGTGTGGGTACATTGGTACACCCCTGCAGGGTATAATCTATTTGAATAGCCAAGTCCGTGGTTATGGACATGCTTGGTTAGGTCTCTACAAGAGTTAGACTCAACAGTTTTTGATAAAACTTGATTTGAATGATGCAATTGGTAATTCGTGCTATGTTGTGGTGGCTGTTGGGAAGTCACCTCTAGGTTGTTATTTATGTTTATTATTGTTGTCTCGCTGTTATTTAATCAATTAAAAAAACCGATTTGTAAACTTACTTTCAATCTATTACTTATTGCAAATGAAATGTTGCTTTATGCGTCAAATGAACCATATAACCTTCTCCTTTGTTTCAGCTTGCATGTAGCTATATATAGGCTTGTTACTCGTAAGTCTTGCGAGTACTTTTTGTACTCAGTTGCTTTGCTTAATTGTTACAGAGGAGGTTGACCCCCAAGGGGTTAACTATTGTGAGACCGACTTCGACTTTGCTCTCGACGACTAGCTTGGGTGTTCCCGGTCGGTTGCCTTGTGGGTAATGGCAAGCCGTTTGTCTTTTGTTTATCGCCATCTTATGGCTTATGTTTCCGCTGCTACTTTGGTTATCTTCTATTATTTGGCCAGTCGGCCCTACTTTTGTAATATGGACTTGTCTGCCCTTATGTTGTACACTTGTAGACTAATTAATGACTTGTATGGTTTGGATACTTAATTTTTGTATGGGGTATGTGTACTGCAATTTTGGAAAGTACATGTGCACCGAGAATCGAGATATTTGATTTGTAATGCTAGGACCATCCGGATGGTTAAGTATTACAAGTTAAATACCCCGGGTTCTCACACTAGGTTTTTGGGAGGGTTGAATAGAGAAATTCAAGACATCATTGATTATAAAGAGTACAACTCCATTACTAGATTGTTTCATCTTGCTTGTAAAGCTGAACGTGAATTGCAGGGATGCCAGACGAGGACACGTTCTAACTTTTCTGCAGGTCGCACAAACTCATGGAGGCCACACACCTCTACTGCTCCGGCCACCAGTGCACCACCACTGCCACCATCCAACAACAAGCAGCGTCTCGCTACTTCAAATTCAGCACCACGAGTCTCACAGGCGTACCAAATCAGCACCACCAGCTTCGCCAAAAACCTCTTCTTCGGTTGCTTCGACAGGACGAACTAAGGATGTTCAAGCCATCGTTGCAAAGGCTATGGACACATGATGCGGAACCGCCCAAACAAGCGTGTACTGATTATACGCGATAATAGTGGATATTCTTCTGCTAGTGATTTTGATGATGAAACATATGCTATGCTTGCAACTGACCCTGCAAGACATGAGGATGAATCTGATCATGTGTAATACCTCATAAATCCAGCTAGGTTTTATCGTTTCGAATGTCTGGGAATGTTATTCGAAAACGAGATTTAAAACCTTCCGGAACCGAATCGGTAAAAAGAAAGAAGTCGGAGGGAGTAAAAGAAACAGTTTTTGTCGGATTTTTCCAATCAGCGGGGTAAATGTTATTTCCGTCAACACAGGCGCGATCCACGACCAGTGGCCCAAGAGGGGCGGCCGGCCCATGTAGGGCCGGCCAAAAGGGGGCGCCACTCCCCCAAACCCTAGCCGCCTCCACCTCCCTCCCCCTTTGGCCGCCACCTCCCCTCCCCAAAGCCGGCTCCCTTGCTGCTCCTTGGTGCCTCCTCGCAGATGGTGGTGCCATCTCCGTGATCCCGTCGCTCCTCCTCAAGATCCCCTCCGACATCTCCGTTCCCCGCCGACGTCGACGGCCGTTCGTCGTCTCCCGGTGGCCGGCCCTAAGAGAGGGAAGAGAGGGGAAGGGAGGATGGCCCGTGTGCAGCGGATCATCGTAGTCCTACTGGTCTTCAAGGGTAACGAACACTCCAACCCACTGTTTGATCGGTTTTAGTTGCGGTTTTGGTCATTAGAGTTGAGACAGACTGCTGTTCCAGATTTTCCAGAACAGATCTGTTTGTTGTGCGGCCTTTTGCGCTACTGTAGAGGCCGAATCTCAGGTTGACGTCTTCTAGAGTTTTATTCCTGGTAATGTTAGCTTTCTTTTGGCACCGAGATCAGGAAAATCCGATCTGTATTTTGGGAGTTATGAATTTTTGATTGCGATCTGTTCTGTCTGCCTGAAAACTGGGGTCAGTAGGTTTGTCCCTCGGTTTTGTTCAAATTAGGGGCCGAATCAGAACCTTCACCCAACTAAGTTATTGTATCTCTCGAAATTATCTTTCCAAGTTGATAAGGATCATTCTCATTGGATCAGTAGGCTAAAAGTTACGCCGTTTTCTTTATTACTGATCTGTATTCGGACAGACGTAGATGGGTGGTGTTTAGCTGATAATTAGCCCTCTGTTTTGGCCGAATCAGGGGATTCCGCCAACTAATGTTTTGTAGCCTGGTCCGTTAGGAATCAGTGAGCACTAGTTTCATATCTTTTAGAGTTACAGAAAATTAATGGTGAATTTTCTCGTACGACTGCCAGAAGATAGGTAATCTGGACTTTTAGTGTAGAGGTCAAATTGAACCTTTGGGCGTGTGGGTTGATTAGAGAGTATCGTAGAATACGTGTAGCTATGCCATATTCTATTATCCTTATTCCGTGGCAATTCTTGTGTAGGCGGTGAGACGGTAAGTGGGAGGACACCTTCGTTGCTTCCCAGTACGTCACAACACTAAAGGCAAGTGCAATGTTAATTTGTGTGATTTCAATGTTTGCATGTTAAAGTCATTACCTTATGAATGATCTTGTGACTTGAGTATGATGTGATAGATTTCAATATCATCTTCTATGATAAACTGAGATGAAGTCATGTTATGCATTCCATTCCATGCACGCATGCTTTCTTTGCCATCCACGGGAGTGGAAGCTTGACTAAGTCCCATTAATTCCAATATGGGCATGTAAGACCTACCATTCCAAAGTAGGCAGTTTTGGACATTCCGTATGAAACGTTCTTCATACGGACTTGGGTCCCCGCTCTTGGTTAAGGGCGGGCTTAAGTGAACACCGACGGGTGTGTCACTTGTTATACTGGTATAATCACGTGAGAGGTCCATTCTCCTTCAATGCATACATTCATACCATGCCTTCACAAACTCATGGATGCAATTGTTATTACTTGGCATATTCTTCTGATTCAAAACCCTTGTGATATAATCATTGTGCTTGCTGAGTTTCGACTCACCCTTGTTTTTATTTGTTTAGGTGGATTTCGGTGATCTTGATGCTAGCGGGAGGGAGTAGTCCAGCACGTTCCACACACATGAATAAATCATACATTTATTAAGATTCTATTTACGTTTATTTGGTTTAATTATAATGTGATGAATTGTAATAAATATCACTTGGATGTTCATCTTTCTCTCTATGGTTAATTCTTGTTTTAAAATATTGATGAACTGATAGTAAACTCTAGATTGTTATCTGGATTATTCGTTTCTTTATCTTTGAATGCGATATTAATCTTAGGAGTTGATTAGTATGTTGGTCTGTTAGGTGGCATCTTGTCTTCTGAATAGACAGGGTGTTACAGTTGGTATCAGAGCGGGCTTTAGGTCCCTGGTTAAATTAAAATATGTTAAATTTGACACACTGTGCACAATAGGAAGGGTTGAGTAAACCATTATTTTCCGCAATTGCTTGGTTATGTTCCAACTATTCTGTTTATCAGTTCGTGAGCTAAGTGTTTGGTTTTCTTTCTGCTGTGTTGTTCGTAGATGGCAAGAGGTAGAGGCCGTGGTCGTGGTCGTCCACCGACCCGTAGTCGTGGTCGTGGCCGCGGTCCGGCAGCTGCATCGTTTTCGTCTGAAGGGTTGGTGGTCTTTGCTCTCGAGGAGATTGCCTCAGCTGCGCCTCCGGTCGCTGAGCCACCGGCTGCAACAGCAGATCTTATTCAGAACCTTATAAGAGAGAATCAACAACTCCGCCAACAATTGCAGGCGGCAATTCACCTCTCTTCTTTGCGCTGTGGCGGAACTCATTCTTTGCTCTTCGTTCCACCCGAGGTTAGAATGAGCCTCCGTGAGTGGATGTCGCTTCGTCTGGACACTTTTGACGGAGCAGGCACACCGGTTCGGGCTGCGGATTGGTTGAGATACATGGAGCGTCAGTTTGGGGCATTAGAGCTGGCATCCGCGCAGAAGGCGCGATTTGTGGCCTTTCAACTGAAGGGCCAGGCCGACATCTGGTGGGAAGGAGTCCTGTCTTCCAGGACTCCAGCGCAGGGTCCTGTTACTTGGGAGGTATTTGTGGAGAGATTCAGGACACAGTTTTATTCGGACTCCTTCATTGAGAAGATGGAGCAATCCCTCCTGACTTTTGTGCAAGGAAAGATGACAGTATCTGAGTATGAGGCCGGATTTAACAATCTGGTGCGTTTTGTACCAGCCGTGGCAAGTGATGATAAAGAGAAGGCTAAGAGGTTCCGGCGGGGCCTCAATCAGGAGTATCGCCAAATTCTGGGAGCGACAGGTCTGCGTGATTTTAGCTCGGTGGTCGAGCAAGCTAGAGGAATGGAGTTGGAGAAAGGTACTGCTCCGCAAGGTCATTTCTTTTTAGTTCTGTCTGCACCGGTAATTCGGTGGTGGGCGAGCGAGTTTTGGTGGAGGGAATGGGTCTTTTCAGCGACCCGCTCCCAAGAGGTTTCAGAAGGGTCACAACACTCGTCCTGCCCGGCAGTGGCAGTCTTCCTCTTCGGCGCCCCGTCCTTCATCTTCCACCCCATCAATGCGTCCTGTTCCAGGTCAGGGCATGAAATGTTTCCGGTGTGGTGAAGAGCATCGAGCTTGAGTGCTTCTTCAAGGGTCATGTCGTCATTGTGGTCGGGATGGCCACAAAGCGTCGATTCTGGCGAGAACCGCGAGTATCATCGGTGGGAGACAGCCCAGCAGCTTTATCTTCCAGCGTTCACGGTGGTTGGTTGAACTGGCGCAGCTCTCCACCACTGCTCCCTCGAGGTGTATTCCTCCTTGATGTTTCCTCGAGACACCTCCAAAGAGGTTCTATTGGAACCCGTACCATCTGCACCTCGTCGTTTGTCCCTCCAGCATTGTTTCCGGCTTTCCGTCGCAGAGTGTCGGTCGTCTTCCGCCCGTGCATCGAGGTCTACGCCATGCCCACCCCGAGACTTTGGGGCGTCTGATGTGGTGACAGGTACTTTACTAGTGGATTCGCATGATGCCTTTGTACTGTTTGATTCGGGGGCTACTTACTCGTTCGTGTCTTTGGAGTTTGTTAGAAAAGTGGGTTTGAGTTTTCAGCTTATTTCTGAGTCAGTGGTAGTCAGCTCTCCAGGAGGTCTTATTTCTAGCTCTACCGTCTGTCCCGGTTGTTCTATAATTATTGATGATGAGGTTTTCACTGCGAATCTTATGGTTATTCAGTTGGCACCTTTCGATGTTATTCTGGGTATGGACTGGTTATTCCAATACCGTGCCAAGATTTGTTGTTTCTGAAAGACGGTGACCTTACTAGCTCCTTCCGGTGAAGAACTGGTATTCCAGGGCAGTGCACCGTCTGATTCAGTATTTGTGCTGGCTAACCTATTCCCTAGCCGCCATGCATCGACCATCGGATTACTTTGTTCCCTCAATGAAAAGACTGATTCTTCGCGGCGTATTGAGGAGATTCCAGTTGTGAAGGAGTTTTCCGATGACTTTCCTGTAGAACTTCCCGGAATGCCTCCGGTGAGGAAAGTGGAGTTCCGGATTGATCTTATTCCGGGAACTCAGCCTTTATCCAAGTCTCCTTACCGATTGGCTCGCCCCTTTCAGGAAGAATTGAAGAAACAATTGGACGACCTGCTGCCCAAAGGTATGATTCAGCGTAGCGTATCGCCATGGGGAGCGCTGTTCTTTACTAAGAAGAAAGATGGCGGTGGCGTATGTCGTGGATTATCGAGCTCTTAATCGGATCGTGAAGAACAAATATCCTTTGCCTCGCATTGAGGATCTTTTCGACCAGCTTGAAAGGAGCTAGGATATTTTCAAGATTGACCTCGATCGGGTTATAATCGATTCGGGTTCGTGGCGGGATATTGAGAAAGCGGCTTTCTCTACGGTATGGTCATTATGAGTATAAAGTTATGTCTTTTGGACTAACGAATGCTCCTGCAGTTTTCATGGAAGCCATGAACAGTATGCTGCATCAATACCTTGATGATTTCGTTGTGGTGTTCATAGATGATATCTTGATTTATTCTAAGACGGAAGAGGATCACACCCATCATTTGCGGTTGGTGCTTGAAACTTTGAGAATCAATTCTATGCCAAGCTGAAGAAGTGTGAGTTCTGGATTTTTGAAGTTGGGTTTCTGGGTCACGTTATTAATCAGAAGGGTATTTCAGTTGATCCTAGCAAGATTTCGACAGTAGTAGAGTGGAAAAGACCAACCAATGTCAAAAAAGTAAGGAGTTTTCTGGGTTTAGCTGGCTATTACCGGCGGTTTGTGGAGGGTTTTTCAACCATTGCTAAACCAATGTCCCGATTGACACGAGAAAGGTGTTAGGTTCCATGAGTCTCGATGCTTGTGGCGCAGCTTTTGCACTTTGAAAGATAGATTAGTGACTGCTCCAATTCTTACTCTTCCTGAGCCTGGGAAGAGGTTCACTATTTATTCAGATGCGTCCATAGTTGGACTTGGTTGTATACTCATGCAGGATGGTAAAGTGATTGCCTATGCATCGAGGCAAACCAAGAAGCATGAGCAATTATCCCACCCATGATCTAGAGCTTCTTTGCGGTGATTCACGCCTTGAAGATCTGGCGCCATTATTTGTACGGGCGAGTCTTGTGACATTTTCACTGATCACAAGAGTCTGAAATATATCTTTACCCAGAAAGATTTGAACCTAAGACAGAGAAAATGGTTGGAGTTGATTAAGGATTATGATATCACTATTCAGTATCATCCGGCAAGGCTAACGTAGTAGCGGATGCTTTGAGTCGGAAGGCGACACCCCCTACCCTTAGTTGTCTTATCGCAGATTTTGAACGCATGGATATATCCTTTTGTTTTGCGGGTACCGTCGATCGAGACTCGATTGCTTCTAGAGTCGACTCTTAGGATAGAGTGCGGGAAGCTCAACGGAAGATCGGATGCTCCAACGAGTGAGAAGCGTTGTCTTTGAGGGCAAGCAAGGTCATTTCAGTGTGGACAAGTTTGATTCTTTGCGATTTAAAGGACGCCTTTGTGCGCCACAGGAGTCTCAGGTTAAACTGAAGATTTTGAAGGAGGCCCATCGTACTCCTTATACCGTACATCCTGGTGAGACCAAGATGTACAATGATTTAAAGAAAAGTTTCTGGTGGAAGCGGATGAAAGTTGACATCGCGCGATGACGTAGCTTCTTGCGGAGTCATCAACGTGTCAAGTTCGAGCACAAGCGGCCAGCAGGGTTCTGCAACCTTTGGAGGTCCCGGTTTGGCGTGGGATGATATATCTATGGATTTTGTGGTTGGATTACCTCGCACGCAATGAGGAAGGATGCTATTTGGGTTATTGTGGACCAGCTCACTAAGTCTGCTCACTTCATTCCTATCCGCACAACTAATTCCGCAAGTGACTTGGCTCCTCTCTATGTGCGGGAGGTGGTGCGATTGCATGGAGTGCCCAAAACAATTATTTACGATCGAGATGCTAAATTTGTCTCCAAGTTACGGGAAAGTTTGCGAGTGCTTTGGGTACACACCGTCTTATCACGACTTTTCACCCACAAGCGGATGGTCGATCGGCGCACAATTCGGACATTGGAAGATATGCTCGGTGTTGTGTTTTATCTGGAAAGGAAGTTGGGAAGATCATTTATCGTTGGCGAGTTTGCTTATAATAACAGCTTATCATGCCGATATTCGGCGGCACCATTCGAGGTTCTTTATGGGCGTAAGTGCGAGTCCCGTTGTGTTGGGATGAGGTTGGAGAGCGAGCGATCTTGGGTCCCGATTGGGTCCAACAAGCGGTGGCGAGGTAGCCGAGTTAGCGAAGTTGTTAGGCGCTCAGAGCCGAAGCGAAAGAGTTACGCCGATGTGAGGCAGCGAGACACAGAGTTTGAAGTGGGGATGAAGTTACGTTGAGAGTGTCGCCATCCAAAGGTGTGGTGCGGTTTGGCACAAAAGGGAAGCTTAGTCCAAGGTATGTTGGACCTTTTCCAATCGTGGCACGAATTGGAAAACTAGCTTACCGTTTGGACCTTCCCGACTCCATGAAGGGGGTCCACAATGTATTTCATGTGTCAATGTTGCGGAAATTTCTGAGGGATCCAGACCATGTCATTCCTTTGGAGCCTTTGATTATTGAGCAAGATCTTACTATTGAGTCCCGACCAGTGAGAATATTAGAAGGAGCGGAACGGGTTCTGAGAAACAAGACCCTGAAGTATGTCAAAGTTCTTTGGTCTCATCAGACTGAGAGAGAGGCCACTTGGGAGTTGGAGTCCCGCATGCGAGAACAATACCCCGACCTGTTCGTTTCAGGTAACTATCTAAGTTGTTCATCTATCTTTCTCGAAGTTTATTGCGTAGATTCGAGGTCGAATCTTTTCTAAGGGGGATAGAGTGTAATACCTCATAAATCCAGCTAGGTTGTATCGTTTCGAATGTCTTGGAATGTTATTCGAAAACGAGATTTAAAACTTTCTGGAACCGAATCGGTAAAAAGAAAGAAGTCGGAGGGAGTAAAAGAAACAGTTTTCATCGGATTTTTCCAATCGGGGGGTAAATGTTATTTCCGTCAACTTTGGGCGCATCCATGACCAGTGTGGCCCAAGAGGGCCGGCCGGCCCATGTAGGGGCCGGCCAAAAAGGGGGGGGGCCACTTCCCCCCCCCCAAACCCTAGCCGCCTCCACCTCCCTCCCCCTTTGGCCGCCACCTCCCCTCCCCAAAGCCGTCTCCCTTGCTGCTCTTTGGTGCCTCCTCTCAGTGGTGGTGCCATCTCCGGTGATCCCCGTCGCTCCTCCTCAAGATCCCCTCCGACATCTCCGTTCCCCGCCGACGTCGACGGCCGTTCGTCGTCTCCCGGTGGCCGGCCCTAAGAGAGGGAATAGAGGGGAAGGGAGGAAGGCCCGTGTGCAGTGGATCATCGTCGTCCTACTGGTCTTCAAGGGTAACGAACACTCCAACCCGCTGTTTGATCGGTTTTAGTTGCGGTTTTGGTCATTAGAGTTGAGACAGACTGCTGTTCCAGATTTTCCAGAATAGATCTGTTTGTTGTGCGGCCTTTTGCGCTACTGTAGAGGCAGAATCTCAGGTTGACGTCTTCTAGAGTTTTATTCCTGGGAACGTTAGCTTTATTTTGGCACCGAGATCAGGAAAATCCGATCTGTAGTTTGGGAGTTATGAATTTTTGATTGCGATCTATTCTGCACTGCCTCAAAACTGGGTCGATGGGTTTGTCCTCGCTTTGTTCAAATTAGGGGCCAAATCAGAACCTTCACCAAACTAAGTTATTGTAGCTCTCGAAATTATATTTCCAAGTTGATAATGATCATTCTCATTGGATCAGTAGGCTAAAAGTTACGCCATTTTCTTTATTACTGATCTGTATTCTGGACAGACGTAGATGGGTGGTGTTTAGCTGATAATTAGCCCTCTGTTTTGGCCGAATCAGGGGATTCCGCCAACTAATGTTTTGTAGCCTGGTCCGTTAGAAATCAGTGAGCACTGGTTTCATGTCTTTTAGAGTTACAGAAAATTAATGGTGAATTTTCTCGTACAACTGCCAGAAGATAGGTAATCTGGACTTTTAGTGTAGAGGTCAAATTGAACCTTTAGGCGTGTGGGTTGATTAGAGAGTATCGTAGAACACGTGTAGCTATGCCATATTATATTATCCTTATTCCGTGACAATGCTTGTGTAGGCGGTGAGACGGTGAGTGGGAGGACACCTTCGTTGCTTCCCAGTACGTCACAGCACTAAAGGCAAGTGCAATGTTAATTTGTGTGATTTCAATGTTTGCATGTTAAAGTCATTACCTTATGAATGATCTTGTGACTTGAGTATGATGTGATAGATTTCAATATCATCTTCTATGATAAACTGAGATGAAGTCATGTTATGCATTCCATTCCATGCACGCATGCTTTCTTTGCCATCCACGGAGTGGAAGCTTGACTAAGTCCCATTAATTCCAATATGGGCATGTAAGACCTACCATTCCAAAGTAGGCAGTTTTGGACATTCCGTATGAAACGTTCTTCATACGGACTTGGGTCCAGCTCTTGGTTAAGGCGGGCTTAAGTGAACACCGACGGGTGTGTCACTTGTTATACTGGTATAATCACGTGAGAGGTCCATTCTCCTTCAATGCATACATTCATACCATGCCTTCACAAACTCATGGATGCAATTGTTATTACTTGGCATATTCTTCTGATTCAAAACCCTTGTGATATAATCATTGTGCTTGCTGAGTTTCGACTCACCCTTGTTTTTATTTGTTTAGGTGGATTTCGGTGATCTTGATGCTAGCGGGAGGGAGTAGTCCAGCACGTTCCACACACATGAATAAATCATACATTTATTAAGATTCTATTTACGTTTATTTGGTTTAATTATAATGTGATGAATTGTAATAAATATCACTTGGATGTTCATCTTTCTCTCTATGGTTAATTCTTGTTTTAAAATATTGATGAACTGATAGTAAACTCTAGATTGTTATCTGGATTATTCGTTTCTTTATCTTTGAATGCAATATTAATCTTAGGAGTTGATTAGTATGTTGGTCTGTTAGGTGACATCTTGTCTTCCGAATAGACAGGGTGTTACAGAGAACACGTTGGCGCCGAAGATGCCGACCAGTATTTGAGCATGATTGTGCAACGCGTACTAAGCACTCAAGTTTCTCGCACCGATCAAAATCAGTGCCATAATTTGTTCCAAATCAAGGGCGCTGTCAAGGAACGCTCGATTCGCATAGTTATCGATGGTGGGAGTTGCAACAATTTGGCAAGTCTGGATTTGGTGGAGAAGCTTGTTTTGCCAACCAACCCTCATCCCCACCCATACCATATTCAATGGTTCAACAACAGTGGTAAGTTGAAGGTAACACGAATGGTGAGAGTACACTTTTTTATGGGTTCATACCATGATTATGTTGATTGCGACGTTGTCCCTATGCAAGCTTGTTCATTGTTATTAGGAAGACCTTGGCAATACGATACTGATTGTGTGCATCATGGAAGGAATAATCAATACTCTCTCATATTCAAAGGGAAGAAAATTATGATGCATCCTATGACTCCTGAACAAATTATTAAAAATGACCTTGCTAGAGCCAGTAAAGAGAAGAATCAGGAGAATGCTAAGAGTGAAAATCAGATTGTAGCAAAAGAGCTTGAGCAACATAAGAAGAAAGAACCTAAATCTGATCATGTGAAGAACAAAGAAATTAAATTGAAAGGTGCTAGTTTTCTTGCTACCAAATCTGATATGACTGAATTGGATGCTAGTAATTCTGTTTGCTATGCATTAGTTTGCAAAGAAGCCTTATTTTCATTTGAGGATATACCTTCTTCTTTGCCTCCTGCTGTCACTAACATTTTGAAGGAGTACAAAGACGTCTTTCCAAAGGACATACGGCCGGTGTTGCCACTGCTTCGAGGGATTAAGCATCAAATTAATTTAATTCCAGGTGCATCATTGCCCAACCGCGCACCATACAGGACCAATCCGGAAGAAACTAAAGAAATTCAGCGCCAAGTTCAAGAATTGCTTGATAAATGGTATGTGCGCGAATCTCTTAGTCCTTGTGCAGTTTCGGTCATTTTAGTGCCTAAGAAAGATGGATGATGGCGCATGTGTGTAGATTGTAGAGCAATTAATAATATCATCATTAGGTATCGTCATCCTATTCCTAGGTTAGATGATATGCTTGATGAATTGAGTGGCTCTGTTGTTTTCTCGAAGGTTGATTTGCGTAGTGGATATCATCAAATTCGCATAAAATTAGGTGATGAATGGAAAACAGCATTTAAAACTAAGTTTGGCTTATCTGAGTGGTTAGTAATGCATTTTGGTTTAACTAATGCACCTAGCACCTTCATGCGACTAATGAACGAAGTTTTGCGTGCTTTCATTAGTAGATTTGTGGTGGTTTATTTTGATGATATATTGATATATAGCAAATCATAAGAGCAACATCTTGACCATATACGTGCTGTTTTTCATGCTTTACGTGGTGCACATTTATTTGGTAACCTTGAGAAGTGCACCTTTTGCATCGATCGAGTCGCATTTCTTGGCTATGTTGTTACTCCACAGGGAATTGAAGTTGATCAAGCCAAGGTTGAAGCAATACAGAGTTGGCCAACTCCTAACACGGTCACACAGGTACGAAGCTTTTTAGGACTTGCTGGATTTTATCGCCGCTTCGTGAAGGATTTCAGCACCATCGCTGCACCATTGAATGAGCTCACCAAGAAGGGTGTGCCTTTTGTTTGGAGCGTCGCACATGAGAACGCATTCACCACGCTGAAAGATAAGTTAACAGATACACCCCTACTCCAACTCCCTGATTTTAATAAGACTTTTGAACTAGGATGTGATGCCAGTGGAATTGGTTTAGGTGGCGTGTTATTACAAGAAGGCAAATCTATAGCATATTTCAGTGAGAAATTGAGTGGGCCTAGTTTAAACTATTCTACTTATGATAAGGAACTATATGCACTATTTCGAACTTTAGAAACTTGGCAACATTACTTATAGCTCAAAGAATTTGTTATACATTCTGATCATGAATCTTTAAAGCATATTCGAGGTCAAAGTAAACTTAATCGTAGATATGCAAAGTGGGTTGAATTTATTGAGTCTTTTCCTTATGTCATAAAACACAAGAAGGGAAAAGAGAATGTTATTACTGATGCTTTGTCTAGGAGGTATACCATGCTTTCACAACTTGACTTTAATTTTTTTTGGATTAGAGACTATTAAAGAGCAATATGTGCATGATGCTGATTTTACAGATGTATTGTTGAATTGTCAAGAAGGGAAAACATGGAACAAATTTATCATTAATGATGGGTTTGTGTTTAGAGCTAACAAGCTATGCATTCCAGCTAGCTCCATTCGTTTGTTGTTGTTACGGGAAGCGCATGGAGGCGGGCTAATGGGACACTTTGGCGTGAAGAAAACAGAGGATATACTTCCTGATTATTTCTTTTAGCCAAAGATGAGACGGGACGTCGAGCGCTACGTTGCTCGCTGCACTACATGTCAAAGAGCTAAGTCACGACTTAATCCTCATGGTTTGTACATGCATCTACCTGTTCCTACTGTTCCGTAGGAAGATATTTCGATAGACTTTGTTTTAGGATTGCCTAGAACACAGAAGGGAAGGGATAGTATATTCATGGTTGTTGATCGATTTTCTAAGATGGCTCACTTTATACCATGTCATAAGAGCAATGATTCTTTCGCCCCTATATTAGTTTCAGATCGGGATGCTAAATTTCTTAGATTTATTCTTTCGTGAAGTTGTTGTAAATAGAACTTTACATGGTGTGCCTAATACTATAGTTTTGCATTCTACTAGATCGGGTTGTTTATGCTAAATTTCTTAGCCACTTTTGGCGAACTTTATGGGCTAAATTGGGGACTAAGCTTTTATTTTCTACTACTTGTCATCCCCAAACTGATGGACAAACGGAAGTTGTAAATAGAACTTTATCTACAATGATTATTTTCAATCCATAGGAAATACAAGGACAAGATACTCCCAACCTAGGGATCTACTTTCGGCCAGCGCGTCGGCCGTCTCCTCCGGTCATCATTCCTCTTGCCATCTTCTCCCGCGAAGCTGATTAAACATACATATGGAGCATGAGGTAGCATCCAGCTCTCAGAGATATCAAAGCGAGACTCAAGTAAGAGCGACTTCACCTCAATGTTAAGTTGTTGCGCTCGCGCTCTTGTCATTGGTCCCTTGGGCGTGATGGAGGTGACTTGGCCCTCGTTGGAGTTGATGGAGTTGGTGTCGATGTCCTCATCATCCCCCCCTTCTTGGAAAGGAGTCGTCCTCGACTCGATGTGTTCTGGCTCCAAGAATGGTGATAAGTCCGCCACATTAAAGGTAGAGCTCACCGCGTACTTGTCGCTTGGAAGGTCAATCTCATATGCGTTGTCATTGATCTTCTTGAGCACTTTGAAAGGTCCGTCGCCACGTGGCTTCAACTTGGAGGAGCGCTCGGTGGGGAAACGGTCTTTGCGAAGGTGAATCCATACCAAGTCGCCGGGCTCAAATAGCATTTGCTTCTTGTGCATATTGGCCTTCTGTGCATAGAGGCGGGTTTTCTTTTCAATTTCCTCCCGGGTTTTGAGGTGAATTTTCTTCACGAAGTCGGCTCGCTTGGAGGCTTCCATGTTGACTCGTTCTTGTAGCGGTAGTGGAAGAAGATCAAGTGGTGTAAATGGTTTGAAGCCATACACCACTTCGAAAGGGCACATGTTGGTGGTGGAGTGAACAGCGCGGTTGTAGGCGAACTCCACGTGAGGTAGACATTCTTCCCACTCTTTGAGGCTCTTCTTGATCATGGTCCTTAAAAGACTTGACGATTTTGCGATTCACAACCTCGGTTTGGCCGTGGTCTGCGGGTGGCAGGTGGTGGAGAAAAGCAGCTTGGTGCCAAGTTTTGCCCACAAAGTCTTCCAAAAATAGCTCATGAATTTGACATCGCGGTCGGAGACGATCGTCCTAGGCATTCCATGGAGGCGTACAATCTCCCTGAAAAACAGGTTAGCTACATGGGAAGCATCGTCGCATTTATGACAAGCAATAAAATGAGCCATTTTGGAGAATCTATCAACAATCACAAAAACTGAATCCTTACCCGTCTTCGTTCTAGGTAAGCCCAATACAAAGTCCATGCTAATGTCCTCCCAAGGAGCACCAGGAATGGGAAGCGGGGTATACAAACCGTGGGGATTGAGCTTGGACTTCGCCTTGTGACACGTGATGCACCGTTGAACATACCTCTGAACGTCTCGTCGCATTTTAGGCCAATAGTAGTGATCGGAGAGCATGGTGTAGGTCTTTTCCCTTCCAAAGTGTCCCATTAAGCCGCCAGCATGAGACTCCTGCACAAGGAACAAACGAACAGACGACTCGGGAATACAAAGCTTGTTAGTATAAAAGAGGAAACCGTTGTGCATGTGGTACTTTTCCCAACCCTTCCCATCACAGCATTGCGAAAAAGGCATAGAGAAAGCAGGATCATTCGCATACAAAGATTTCAAACTTTCTAAGCCAAGTACCTTGGCCTCTAGTTGCACCAGCATGATATGTTTTCTAGAAAGAGCGTCGGCTACCACATTCTCCTTCCCTTTCTTATACTTCACAACATAAGGGAAAGTTTCTATGAATTCGACCCATCTACCATGACGACGATTTAATTTTGATTGGCCCTTAAGATATTTTAAAGATTCATGATCGGAGTGGATGACAAATTCTTTGGGCCAAAAGTAGTGTTGCCAAACTTCTAGCACCCTAACCAAAGCATATAATTCTTTATCATACACGGGGTAATTAAGTTGGGCGCCATGTAATTTTTCGCTAAAAATGCGCTTCTGGTCGCCCATTTTGCATCAAAACACCCCCAATACCCAACCCACTAGCATCACATTCCACTTCAAAAGTTTGGGTGAAGTCCGGTAAAACAAGCAAAGGAGCTTCGGTTAACCTTAACTTTAACTCTTGAAAAGACCTTTCTTGAGACTTACCCCAAACAAAGTTAACACCTTTTTTTGTGAGTTCATTCAGAGGGGCGGCAATGGTGCTAAAATCTTTCACAAACCGACGATAAAAACTAGCCAAGCCATGGAAGCTACGAATTTGACTAACATTCAAAGGGTTGGCCAATTTTAATTGCTTCAATTTTAGCTTCATCAACTTCAATTCCCTTAGAAGAGACAACAAATCAGGAAGATCAATTTATTGGTGCAAAAGTGCATTTCTCAAGATTAGCAAGCAGTTTCTCATTTCTAAGCACCTCTAGAACAAGCCTAACATGCTCAACATGCTCATCCAAGGATTTGCTATACACGAGAATATCATCAAAATAAACAACCACAAATTTCCCAATGTAAGCACGCAGGACATGATTCATGAGGCGATAAAGGTGCTAGGAGCATTGGACAAACCAAAAGGCATAACAAGCCACTCATACAAGCCAAACTTGGTTTTGAAAGCGGTCTTCCATTCATCTCCTACGTTCATTCTAATTTGGTGATACCCACTCTTCAAGTCAATTTTAGAGAAAATGATGGAGCCACTCAATTCATCAAGCATATCATCAAGTCTAGGTATGGGGTGCCTATATCTAACCGTGATATTGTTGATAGCCCTACAATCTACACACATGCGCCAAGTGCCATCTTTCTTAGGGACAAGGATTACCGTGCAGGCGCATGGGCTCAAGCTCTGCGGACATAGCCCTTGTCAAGTAGGGCTTGCACTTGACGTTGGATCTCCTTGGTCTCCTCGGGATTGGCGCGATGCAGGCGGTTGGGAGAGGAGCCCTGGAATGAGGTCAATTCGATGCTCAATCCCTCTCAAAGGAGGAAGCCCGCGGAATCTCCTCGGGAAGGCGTCCTCAAATTCTGCAAGAGAAAAGAAAGAGCACTTGGAAGAGGGGTGAGTCATTAGTTGAAAGAATAAGGTCTTTGCACACTAAAAGAGGGGGCATATGGTGGAGTCCTCCTCACTTCTCTCACATCCGATTTGGTAGCTAGCATGACTAAAGCTCTCTCCTCTCCTTTCTTTTGGCCGCTCTTGTGGGTTTTGTGGTTCTCACACACGAAGGGTGGCCCTCATTCTTACCCTTTCTCCTTGGCGGTAGCAACCCGTGGAGCATTGTCGGCGAGGATCCGGTGGGAGTCATGGGACGGCACCACCTCTTGGTTATGCCATTTGAACTTGTAGTGGTTGGTTCGGCCCTCATGTGTCACCGCTCGATCGTCGCCACGGCCTCCCCAACAGAGGTGGCACACCGTCATGGGCACCACATCACACTCCACCGAGTCGGCGTAGGCTCCAATTTGGAAAGTGACCTTTGTCATGTATTGCACCTTGACCGTGCCACAATCACTTAACCATTGTACATGGTAAGGGCTCATATCAAAGTCACAAAAGAGTGGGTCTTGGGCCTCTTCTTCTTGGGCATCTTCACGGTTAGCAATCTCATTTAATCTCTCGGCCTCTTCATTACTATCAGTTCATATTCTCCATCTTGGTCACAATCATGGTTCGGTGTTTGGGCACTCCTTGCAATGTGCCCACGGCCCAAACACTTGAAACATTAGATCTCACGGCTCTTGGCGGTGGATCCGATCAAGAAGACCCACTTGTTCTTTGGAACTCGCGGGTAAGGGTGTGGGTGCTTCTTTGGTGCCGGTGGTGGTGGTTGGAGGCCTTATGCTTGAGCGCCTCCACCACTCCCTTGGGTGTAGCTCTTCTCGAGTGGGCTCTTGGATGTTGATTTGTTGCTATATGTTGTAGCCACAGGCGTGAAGGTTGTATAATCGGGCATTCTTTGAATCTTGTTGCACTTGCCTCTCGCCTTGGTAGCTTGGTGCACTAGCTCGACCACGTTGTTGTATGGTTGGAACTCTGTGATCCTCTTGATGGAGTAGTTCAAGCCCGACATGAAGCAGGCCATGGTTTGTTCTTCCGCCTCTTGTATGTTGGCTCGTATCATGGCTTTCTCAATCTCCTTATAGTACTCCTCAACAGACCAGGTTGCCTTGCTTCATGTTTTGCAATTGGTCATACAAGTCCCTCTTGTAGTGCTTGGGCACAAATCTTGCCCTCATCTCATGCTTCATCTCAACCCAAGGCGCTCACCGCCTCTCATTGCGGGCTTCCTTTGGTTGATTACATTCCCACCATATGAGTGCATAGTCATCAAACTCAACCGATGCCATTGCTAGTTTCTTCTCTTGAGTAATTATGCGGTAAAATATTTTATCCACTTTCAACTCCCAAGTGAGATATGCTTCGGATTCGGACCTCCATCAAATTTGGGTATGGTGAACTTTAGCTTCCCAAACCTTTCCTCTTCATGCTCATCTGGGGTACCTTCGCGGGGTCCATCACGCGACCTCGGCTCCCATCCATCATCGTAAAGATCGGCAATGCCTTCTGCTCTTCTTGGTGGAGGTGGGTGAGCTTGGTGATGGTGGGTGCGGTCCCTTCTTGCTTGCCGCTCTCGAGCCAGGCGCTCGGCGGTTTCTGCATCGGTCTCATCAATTCAACCTCATGTGCTCCCAACGGATTCGCTCGAAGTTCCCTAATGATGTCGGCCACGAGGTTGGCTCGGAGAACCCAATTGTTGGTTGATCTCGATCTCCAAGTCCCTTTAGTCTTGGCCATTGTTTCCTGGATCTCTTGTCGAAGGGCACCCCTCAACGCATTGAGCTGCGTTTGAGTGACACAATCAACGCCCAACTCATCTCCTGCTGCAGGGTGGCCTCCTCTTGACATGGTTAGTAGCCAACAAAGAGAAACAAAGTTTAGCTTGTAAAGAAAATATGTGAAATCTCACTCTCCCTCACCTTCCATGCCAACCAAGTCCTTGTACTCCCTCACGGATTGTGGAAGAGGATTGAGAGAGTTCTTTCTTTGAGACCTTGAACACACACACAATTTATGTGGAGCTTGGAAGGGTGAGTATACAAAACAAACACAAAGCAATTTCAAGTGAAATAATGCTAAAAGGAATCCAAACTAGATTGCAATAGCCTAGGTGCCGATCCCAAGTCAAATGAACCCACACACACTCCCAAAGATGATGGTACTAGAATGCAACCAAAGGTAATGAGCTAAAGCAAAGGATGGAAGTGAAGGTAGAATTAGCTCGTGTTGCACTAGTAAGGGAAGACGCTAGTTCGATTGCAAAGTTGTATGGCTATAGATTGCATATGTCAATAAGAATGCACCAACATGTAGGGAGCGTTCACGGAAAGGTATTTGAGTTGGCTTTCCCCTTCCCCCTTTTCTTTCTTTCTCTTTTTTTGATGCCTCGTTGGGACAACTCTCTTGACTTTTCTTTTACATTCTGTTTTGGAGGAAGGTATTTCTTTGTTGCCCAACTCAAATCATATGAATTTCCAGCGATTCACGCTCTATGAATGGATCTAGGTGCACCGATTATTTTACACATGCAAAGCCAAGCAATCATGGATGAACTAGTCTGACTAGGAGCAAAGGTATTCGCAAAGGTTCGATAAAGGCTTACAAGGCTCAAAGTCGAGGTTGAAGCGTTGCGGTTTACGGAAAGTTCTTGTTCTGTTTCTCCACAGGCGGTCCGGCCGGTGTGTCAACGGTCGGACCGGTCGTCAGCGGTCGGACGGTCAAGCCACGGTTGAACCGTTGGTTCGGCCGGTCGAGCCGATTTCACGAGCGAGCCTAGATCGGTCGGCGAAATGATGAATTTCTTCGATTCCGAACGATTCCTCGGTCCAAATGGCACAACAATCACAGGGGAAGTAGATCAGCACATAAGCAAAGTATCTATTGGATCCAAATTAGCAAAACTCAACAATCAAACTCGAATCGGAGCTAGGGTTGTCAGATTTGGGAAAGAACACATGAACCCTAGAATAAAAAAAAATGATAGATCGATCCTACCGTGGCAACCAAGAGCTCTGATACCAAGATGATACGGATTACCGGGTCTTCACGTCGTAGGATCGAGGGGGATAAATAGAGAAAGCCTATTGAGAAGCAAATCTTGGCAACACACTCCAATGAGATAGCCTCCAACAAAGAACTCAATCAACAATCTCTCTAATTGAACGACCGTGTCCATACATCCGTCGCACGATGCTCCTTACAATCCATAGGAAATACAAGGACAAGATGGGGGAACTCCCAACCTAGGGGATCTAACCCTAGGCAAGAGCAAAGCTCAAGTCTTCTTTCTGTTTTTCTCCCCCTTGCTGTTGGGTGGAGGGGCCCCTTTTATAGTGGGGGTCGGGTGGGAGAAGTTCGGTTCAGCCCAGGCGTCGGCCGGTCTGACCGGCGTGGCGGTCGGCCCGGCCGTGATCGGACTGCGGGTCGACCGCCGTTGAACTTGGTTCGGCCCGGCGTCGGACCGGTCTGGAACAGCAGGCAGACAGTCGAGTTGGGGGAGTTTGGTTCGGCCCAGGCGTCGGCCGGTCTGACCGGCGTGGGAGGCCGGTCTGACCGGTCTGGAACAGCAGGCAGCCCTTTGTCTCCCGGTCATCATTCCTCTTGCCATCTTCTCCCGCGAAGCTGATTAAACATACATATGGAGCATGAGGTAGCATCCAGCTCTCAGAGATATCAAAGCGAGACTCAAGTAAGAGCGACTTCACCTCAATGTTAAGTTGTTGCGCTCGCGCTCTTGTCATTGGTCCCTTGGGCGTGATGGAGGTGACTTGGCCCTCGTTGGAGTTGATGGAGTTGGTGTCGATGTCCTCATCAATGAGCTTGAGTCGAGGACAACTCAAATGCAAGAAGTGGAGGATGATGAGGACATCCCTACCATGGATACAACCGCACCTGCACAACCAATACAAGGACCTCTTACTCGAGCTCGTGCTCGCCAACTTAACTATCAGGTGAATTCATTCCTATGTTTATATATTACTGAGAATAGACCACTACCTAATGCAAGTGATTTAATTGTGCTTAGGAACATGGAAAAAAAACCAAGAAGAGGTATATGGTGTCATGGACATGCATAAAAGGTATAACAGAGATCACCACGTCACTTTGGGTCCAAGTCAAGCAAGAGTTCGAGTTGGGCTCATTCTGGAGTCGGTTTCGGACTGCTGCGTCAGTACTAACTTCAAACGATCATAACTTTTGCAAACGGAGTTCGATTCGGGTGTTCTTGGGCTTGTTGGAAGGCTTACGTCGAGGCCTTTCCAACGGATCTAGCCTCACCTCTAAATTCATTCTATAGACTTCGAAATCATTAAAAGAATGTGCTATATAACTAATTTAGGCCGATTTGGGGCTTTGTAATCATATTCAACTTGGCCCATATGCCGGTGGTCCACCTGGGGCACAGTTACTGTTTACATGAATGGTAACCCACGAGTTTTAGTCCCACCTTGCTGTTCTTTTAGATTTGTGGTTCCTCGCCCCCTATTTAAGGAGGACGCACCCCCTCTAATTTCCTTGGATTTCGTTGAGTTAAGGTTTAGCCTTTGTGCAAATTATTGTTCTTCAGTTGTGTCGAACGACCACCTGTTAAGACATCCTTTGGAATCCCACCTTATCAAATTTCATAAATATTTGCAATACATCAGATTGCGTTTTATCTTGTTCTTGCGTGTTCTTCGATTGCATGCAGGAATAGACCTTCGTGGTCAGGTTGATCGTGCTTCCAGTATGTCAATAACATCTCGAAGTTGGTTCAACGATTGCTAAGATACAAGCGTCGATGTACGGTTGTAGTCGGATCGCGAGAGTCGCCTCCACCAAAATCGATATTTATCAATCTCATCGAAAGATCGGGCACCCCGTCTTCATCAATAGACATGTGGAGTAGTTCTACTACAAGAAAAAGAAGAATTTACATCGTGGTGGCCATCCTCCGAAGGGCACTAGTGGTTCCTCTTCTCAGCGGAGCTCTGGTGTTTCTGATTCTCAGGAGTTTCTCACACTGCTGCGTCGCATGGCTGCTTCTGCACCGTCTAGTTCTGCTGCACAGTCTTCTAGTGAGAGACCACCTTCTACTTCTTCCTTAGGTATATCACCTTGGATTCTTGACTCTGGTGCTTCCTTTCATATTATATCTGATTCCACCAGTCTAACTTCCATTCGTCCTTTAACTACTCCTATCACCGTATAGATAGCAGATGTTACCTCTCTTTCTGTCGCCGGATGAGGCACTCTTTTGAATTCCTCTTTTAATGTTCCTGCTATTTCTCATATTCCCAAACTTATCATGCAGCTCACATCTGCCGGTCAGCTCACTGATCATGGTTGTCGTGTCATTCTCGATTCTGATTCTTGTTGTGTTCAGGATCGCCGCACAGAGACTCTGGTTGGTACTGGCCCTATCCACCGTAACTTACAACGTCTTTGGGAACTTGACTGGCTTCATCTTTCTTCTGCTGCTCCTACTAGTCTTGTCGCCTCCACCGTCATCACTGCTTCTGTTGCATCCTCCACTGCGTCTTTTGCTCAATGGCATCATCGTTTGGGACATATTTGTGAGTCGCGTCTATCTTCTTTACTTCGTCGTGATCTTTTAGGGTCTGTGTCTGGTGATGCTTCTCTAAATTGTCAAAGTTGTAAGCTTGGTAATAAGTTTCAACTTTCCTATCCTTGCAGTGAGTCAGTGTCACAGCATCCTTTTGATCTTGTTCATTCTGATGTGTGGGGTCTGGCTCCTTTCGTTTTGAAAGTAGGTCATCGATATTATATAATTTTTATTAATAACTTTTCTCACCACACATGGATATATTTTACGTCATCTTGTAGTGAGGTTTTATCCATCTACAAGACTTTTACCACCATGATCCATACTTAGTTTGATTCTCCTATTCGTGTCTTTTGTACTAACTCTACTGGGGAATAATTGTCAGGAGTCATTCGTAGTTTTCTTGCTGAGCAGGGAACTCTCTCTCAGTTTTCTTGCCCTGGTGCTCATGCCAGAACAGTGGCCGAAGGGAAGCATCTGTTGGGGAACGCGGTAAGGCTACGATAGCACAAACAAAAATTTTACCGCGCAACCAAGGAATCACCGCTAGTAATAGATCACGAGATTACCGCTAGACGCGCCGACTCATAGCGGAAGTAGAGTCGTTGTAGCGAGTTGATGCAGTCGTAGTCGTACTCACGACGCGTCTCCTCCTTCGAGTGGTCGTACTCGCCGCGCGTCTGCTTCTTCGAGTGGTCGTACTCACCACGCGACTTCTCCTCCGACTCCGGTGATCAACACAAGTCGCGGATCGTCCTAGTGCTGATGCTTCGCAACAACACCTCTAAGGTATCTACACGTACGGGGCAGGATCACCACGTACTGGAGTGCTAGCACCGGCAGCGTGGTTGAGAAGGCGTGGCTATTAGGGTTTCGGGAGTTCTTCCAAAGATCATCCTCTCTCTCTCTTTTACCCCATGCCACCGCCCTCTTTATATAGGCATCCATGATGGGTCTCGAACTTGAGGCCCATTAGGAACTCGTGGCCTATACGAATTCAGATCACCATCCGAAACAAATCCTAACCCTTTAAGTGTGCGACCCCACAGGTTCATGTGTAATCGGTTATGACTCGGAAACTCTTTTCCGACCACTAGTCGTTAGCGATACCTAGCAGCACATAACGATTCCCAAAAACACATAGAATAAATCAGACGAACCTTGATGTAATATGATCTATGACTAGGTCCTCATCACTTGTGATCAGTTTGTATCTCCATAAGACCATATCGTATTTGGTCCAGTTCGTAACTCCTTACGACCACGTCCTTACCATTCTGTGATTACGTTCGACCAGTCTACAACCATCACGTATCTCCATACGATTAGTCCGTAACTGATCGAACTAAGCGACCTACTCATGCATTCTCCTTTTGCCTCACGATGTCTGGTTGAACTCCAGGTGAGATGATGTGTCATCCATGGACTATTCAATACTTTCTCGATCGAGTGTGGGATAACTTAATGTGGTCGACACTTCGACCACTAGTGGTATGGCCATGCACTTTCTTTATCCGATCACCACGAGGGGCCCAGAGACATCTCTCCTGTTATGCAAGAAGGGGCAAATCCCATCTCGACCAGTCACATCCCTCCGCATGTTTCATAGCATACCCGAAAGCTACCTTTATAACTACCCAGTTACGAGTAGCGTTTGGCAACCCCTAAGACTGCTATTACACATGTAGGGAACCGAGCTAATCTCAGGTCTAAGGATTATACATCATCATTACTTGAGACCAACTAATGACATAAAGATTCATAACAATCTCAATAGTATCTCAATGATGGGTTTATCCAGCCCTTTGTTCTCTAACATGAACTCACATTATTGATTCGATATCCCTATATCCATGACCGGTGAAACAAGGTCATCAATCAATACATGTGCTAGTCATAGAGTCACTGGTGTTCTGACCAGTGACCTTCGACCAAGGATACATTTAGAATGACATCATATAAGTTAAAGAGTTCCACCAACAAGTCACAAACTTATTGATCTATAATAAATGATTCATTCAAGGAACACGATAACATATTATCAAAATCATAAACATAATGAAATATCATCATCTTTATGATTGCCTCTAGGGCATATTTCCAACAGCATCGTCATCTTCTTCAAACAGCTCATGCTCTTATGCTTGCTTCTGCTGTCCCACCACACTTCTGGGTTGAGCCTGTTTCTACTGCCACTTTCCCGATTAACTTTCAACCTTCTTCTGTTCTTCACGGTAGGTTCCCAGTTGATCATCTCTGTGGCAAGCCTCATGACTATTCTAGTCTTTGCATCTTTGAGTGTGTGCACTATATTTTCTTTGCCCCTTGTGAGCGCACCAAGCTGACCGCTCAATCTATGGAGTGCATTTTTTTGAACTATAGCGCTGAGCATAAGGGATATCATTGTTGGGATTCTATTGGCCGACAGATGCGGGTTTCTCGGGACATCACTTTTGATGAGTCTCATCCTTTCTACCCTCGTCCTTCTCCTTCCACCATTCCAGCATCTCTTATCGAGCCCCTTTCTTTCCTAACTTTTTCTGCCACTCTCATAGTCATCACACATCTATCACAGTCTTTGGCCTCTTCGGTGCCTCCTCCACTGTCTCTTTCGCCACTACCACCCTCTTCAAAGACTCCTTCTGGTCTTGTTCCTTCTTATCCTATCTACTACACTTGTCATCCACGAGTTGAGGATTCTCCTGATGCGCCCTCCTCTTTTGATGGGTCATCTTCTTCGGCCTCTCCTCCTCGATATGCTCTTCATGATCGTTAGTCTATTTGGCCTCTTGTGCGCTTTTGTTTAGCGACTCTTGCCGAACCGACTTCTTATCGTGATGCTGCTGTTCATCAGGAGTAGTAGCATGTGATGGCAGAGGAGATTGCTGCCTTTGAGCGTACTGGCACGTGGGATCTTGTCCCTCTTCCCGCGCGTGTCACTCCTATCATGTGCAAATGGGTCTACAAGGTTAAGACCCGCTCTGATGGTTCTCTTGAGCGCTAGTAGGAGCATAGTCGTGATTATGTTGAGACATTCACTCCGATGGCTTACATGACCACCGTACACACTCTTCTTGTTGTAGCATCTATTCGGGTATGGTCTATCTCTCAGCTTGATATCAAGAATGTCTTTCTCAATGGTGAGCTACGTGAGGAGGTTTATATGCAGCCACCACCAGGGTATTTTGCTCATGAGGATATGGTTTGTCGCCTTCGCATATCTCTTTACGGCCTCAAGTAAGCTCCTCGTGCTTGGTTTGATTGTTTCTCTTCTGTTGTCACTGCAGCTGGTTTCTTTGCCAGTGCTCATGATCTTGCTCATTTTATTCACACTTCACCTCGTAGTTGGACGCTTCTCCTTTTATATGTTGATGATATGATCATTACTAGAGATGATTCTTAGTACGTCACTTTTGTCAAGGAGCGTCTTAGTGAGAAGTTTTTCATGTGTGATCTGGGTTCTCTTTGCTACTTTCTTAGGATTGAGGTTATTTATATGCCTGAGTGTTTCTATCTGTCCCAAGAAAAGTATATTCAGGATCTTCTTGATCGTGATTCTCTTATGGACCAGCACACCGCTGAGACTGTTATGGAGCTTAATGTTCATCTTTGGCCCACTGATGGTGAGCCTCTTACTAATCCTACTCGCTATCGCCACCTTGTTGGGAGTCTTGTTTATCTGGATGTCACTTGTCCTGACATTTCGTACCTTGTGCATATCTAGAGTCAATTTATTTCTGCTCCCACTTAGCTCCACTATAGTCATATTCTTTATGTTCTACGATATCTTCGTGGAACCATTATTCGTCGTCTGTTTTTCTCTTGTTTCAGCTCTTTACAGCTCCAGACATATTCTGATGGTACCTGGGCTAGTGATCATTCTTGATGCGGACATCCTTAGCTATGTTGTTTCATATAATGTTTTCAATTCATTAAATACCTCAGAACAGCATGAGCTTACTAAGAGAGTTGAAAAACAAGAGAAGCTTATCAACAGTGAATCATTCACTGAATTTCCTTTTAAATTAGTTGAGAATTTCATACTACCTAAAACTAGTGTTTTGCTTGTGCTCAGATTGAAAGATTCAATAATGAACGGAGATGAAGGATATGAGGTTGTTCCTGAAGAAAGGCCGTCACAATGGAGGAGAAGCTCGTGGGAGACAAGCAAGGGGAGAGAAGCCCAAGAATCCAAGTCAAATTCGAAACTTCCACAAGTCCAACCAAATTCAAACTCGGAATCAACTCAGAATTCAATTCGGATTCGGAATCAGCCTCAAATTCGGATTCGGAATCAGCAGGACAGTCCGGAGTAAAAATGTTATAATTCGGAATCAGCAGGACAGTCCGGAGTAAAAATGTTATAACTTTCTCATACGAAGTCGGATTTGAGTGTTTTTGGGCTTGTTGGAAAGCTAACTTCAAGCCCGATCCAATGGATCCTCCGTCACTCTGAAATTCATCCTGTATCAAAAGATATGACCAAAATAATATAACAGTTGTAAAATTAGAGTTTCCTTTTTGTTTTAGATTGAGTCGGAATTGGAGTAGGAGTTCTAATTCCGAATTAGAATAGGAGTAGGGCCTCTTGGCCAGCCATGAGGAGGAGTGGGGGCTCTATATATTGAGGGGTAGACCCCCATTGTAACCTCAGACCACGTTTAATATATTTTCAAAGCTTTTGCTTGATTCTCCTGTTGTGCTTATAGCCAAAACAGAGGGAATTGGGCGTTGAGAATAAGGGGTCGTTCTTGCTTTTCCACTGGGAATTGAGGGTTCGACGATCTTCGCCTGTGGTCAGCGAGGATCCAATCAAGTGTGTGTTTGGGTGAATTTTTCATAGAGTTGCAAGTCCGTGCATTGGCGCGGGGGATCAGTTGGTGGTTCGTCAGGATACACAAGTTATCGAGAGGTTCTACGTTGAGAAGATCGGGCACCCCGCATCAACTCTGATCGCCGGTCTCTTTCTGCATATTGTGTTTTTCTTTGTGGTTCTCTCATTGCTTGGAAGACTAAGAAGCAGACAACAATTTCTCGTTCGAGTACTAAGGTAGAGTTGAGAGCTATGGCTTTGTTGACTGCGGATATTACTTGGCTACGGTGGTTACTTGAGGATTTTGGTATTTCTGTTTCAACACCTACTCCTTTTTCGTCTGACAGTACAGGGGCTATTTGCATTGCTACCAATCCGGTTAAGCATGAGCTTACAAAACATAAATATATGTTTGACGATTTTGGTTACATATTTTTCTTTTAGTAAAATCCTGAAATTTTGGATTTGGCACCTCTGAAGACTTCGTCTTTGTGGACGTCAAGTGGGTCTGCCTCTCAATGTCCCGAAAGGCCGTATTTGAACACAGGCGGTGCCACGTGATGACGATAGCTGTTGAGCTAAGGGCATGGCATAGGCCTAGTGTTGCGGTAGAGCCATGGATTTGATGCAACCCGAGCACAGTGGCGATGACGCAACGTAGGACAAGGTTTTGCTTGGTCGGGCACATGGCAACACTAGAGTTGGGGGTGCAACATAGGCCAAGCATAGCGACACCACACAACCCAAACACTATGGTGGTTGCTACCATAAAAAAATCACCAAAATTTCGACGGTTACCGGCTGTTTTTGGTCTTACCAGTGTGCACGGTAAGAAACAGTGTCGGGAATATTTTTTTTGGCCCAAATTAAAATCCCAGCCCGGCCCACCCGAGCACAGCATTCGTCCTCCAATCCCCTTCACTCGCTCGCCCTAACTTCGAATCGAACACGCTGCCAAGTGATTTCGATGGCACATTCTGAGCTGTTCCGAGCTGAGGGCTTGAGGCGAGGACATGAGGCAAGGGCCATCCTTCGGTGCCACCGGGTCTCTGTGCTCCTTGCCCTCACCTACACGTTTTCCCCGACTGTGAGATCCCGCTGTAGCGCCTGCTCTCCCTCGGCGATGACTTCGGCAGTGGCTTTAGCGGCGGCTCAGTCGGTGGTGCTTCCACTCCGTGAGGTGACTCCGGCCCCCCGAGTACTACAACTCCTCTCGTCTATCGAGGCTTGGTAAGAAGAAGGACCTCTCCAGCCTGTACAAGCCATTAGGTATGCTACCACGAACTTCTCGGATACTAACTGCTTCAAACACCATTAATTATTTAATTTGACCTGCTAGGTTAGTTCATTTTTCATTCTTCCAAGCTAAACTTAATTTAAATGTTCTTGTGTTAAAAAAAAGTTTGAAATAAGTCAATCTAGTTTAGGTTGACATCATGTGTGTTATATAAAAATCCATTTGCTGATATTGGAATGGCAATGGGCATTACAGTGACTGAGGTCTGTCTTCTTGCTTTGTTATCAAACTATTCTATTCTTTTCACAAGATTCATTTGTAATTGGTCGTTGGCACATTTTCGTGGAAGAGTGGCACCTGCTAGAGATTTTGAGAGTACCAAATTAGGCTTCACTTTTCATATGCAATGCAACCATTTCTTAAGCTTCTGAATTGCCTTTATGGTATCTAAAGAAAATTCTGCTTGCAATTACTATAGTTTAGCACTTGTCCATTTCTTAAGCTTCTTACTTCACCTTGTCTTTTTTTGCTTGATAATTTACCCTCAGAAGACAGAATTTTGCACAATCTGGAATTCTGCACAATCTGGAATACCCTTAGAAGATGAAAGATGAAAGCATGTGGTTGTTAGTTGTTTTGACATGTAACATATTTGGAATTCTGACCTTGTTTTTTTGGATTTTATTCCAGCTAATTTTGTTTCATCATTACTGACTAAAGGAGCTGGACCATATGGGAGTTGGAGGAGTGTGTTGATGGAAGCTTATTTCGAAATAATAGTTTTATGTGCTTTTGCTTGCCGTGTAATAACACAGCCTACGGGAGTTGGAGGTTGTTAGTTACTTTGTTTATTGACTGTGTAATAACTTGCCTGTTTGACATCACGAGGCTTGACCGCTTGAGCAGTTGAGCATTTGAGATTAGGTTTCTCTTTTTTCGGATAATATGCCTTTGCTTGCTGTTGACGTAAACGTATTTCGGCGAAATTTTGGCCGGTAAAACACAGAATTTCAAATTAGGATTCAAAAGATTCGGCCCAAGTACCCGGTAACCGCCGGTAGCGAGCCTATCGTTAGCCTCGGAAATTTTTTGGCGTCCGGTAGCGTTTTCCTAAGTTGCTATACATGTCGTAGTAATATGATTTTTTTTTTCTCGGTAGTGCACGGGTATTAAATTAGTCAAAACAGGGCCATTAATGTTAGAGCTAACTGATAGGAGCGACGAACCGATCCCATCTATCCGCTCCGTTTTCATTCTCCAGACTGGATGCTAGTGGCACCTGCTTCCGGGTCCGGACGCCATTGGTGTGAAGTATTGTGTTTCTTTAAACCATGAGATTGGACGGTTATTACTTTTGACTCTGACGTTGGAATCGAGTGATTTTAAATTCTATATAACGAGGATTAAAATATCTATGTATTACTTTAATACAAATTAAAAGATCATATGTTTTCATGGTCATAACTTTTAAGGTTAACAACCCCGTGATCGTAAGGGTCATAACCCCTAAAGTCAATGATCCCGTGGTTGTAAGAATTCCAGAGGTTACTTATAGGTACCTTGGTTAGACGAGGTTCTATACCCGGTCCCCGACCAGATGACTGCTCGTAGAAACCTTGAACTAGTATCTGGATCTGACTCCAAATATATTCTTATCATGTGACGAACGGAACACATGTCATATTTGTTCCATACCACGCAACTGTTCATGGTCTTAAGACAATGACAACAACTACCATATTGTTGAGTGTCTCACAGACGCTAAACCGACGACTAGTTATTGTTTCACTAACAGCAACTGTCCCTCCGACCAGATGTGTCCCTTCTAACAAGCATCTTCTCCAGGAGTAGTTGTCATCTCTTCATTGGTTATTTAAACACAGAGAACGGGAACAAAGACATTGGATTGAGGCATCGTAATCAACACCAGATTCATATTTCAACTCTGATTCACTAGCATAGCAAGTATTACACTCAGTGTAATTAGGATTAGTCCACTGCATTGTTGAAGGCACCCCTTGTAAAGGATCCAGTTCATAGTAATAAATAGCAAGGATGACTCCGTTTGTAACAGTGTCTTTCATAGTCTGGGCATGGCTTTCCTAGGTAGATACAAGCAAACCTCTGAGATCTTCAAGGAGTCGGCCAAGATAATTGATCTTCTCCGCTGGATCTCTCAAGGTATGCAAACTTGATCCCGACCCCATGTCGAAAATCATCTTGTTAAAAGCATTGACTTGTTCATCAAAACTTTGCCCAAGAGCTGCCTCCTTGTCATGCTCAAATTCAAGAGCTCTTTCTACTCTTTTTAGCTTTTGATTTTGCTCTGTTTAAGCATATCAAAGTTAAAAAGTATATAAAACTTAAAATACAAAGCAATATGGTTAGGCTTTGTGAAAACTACCTTGAATTTTCTTCTCGCAAATTTCAAGGGCTTCTTTCTGCTTGGTCGTCAAGTATTCAATCGACCGGTCCTTAGCTTGGATTTCTTCTTCAAGCTTTGTTATTTTGGAATCTTTTGTTATGATCTCTTTCTTATTTACATCCAATTCTGTCGATCATGATAAGAGGAGAGTTCAGAACTACTAAAGTGGTAGCAAGAAGAAAAGAAGAGAGTCAGGAAGGAGTGCTTACTTCTTAACTCAGAATTCTCTTTCTCCAAATTAGAAATTCGCTTAGCCAGTCCTTCGACCACATCAATATTCTCAACCATATGCTGCCAAAGATAGCAAGCTTCTTTAAATTTTTAATAAATTTTTAAATTTTAATAAATTTAAAGAAAAGACAAAGAGGGTGGTCGAAGAAACTTACCTCGACCGCCGTATCAGCATATTGGGAGTAGATAAGGGTAGGATCAGTCTCCAACTAATGACCCGACACCCTCTTCCAGGCCTCCTCGAACAACTTGCTATCAGGAATTCGATGGTGGCCGGATAAAAAACTAGGATGAGGAGATCTTACAACTGGTGAAGATCTCCTCTCCCCCTTGAGCGATCTCAAAAGGAGGCAGAACCTGCTCAGGCTCTTCTTCGACTCCTATCTCCTCAGACACGATTGGAGTCATTTTGGAGGCCAAAGCATCCAGAGCTGCCACCTGCTTGGGGGCTGGCTCAGCCTCTTCCTCCTTAGGGATGTTTTCCTGAGGGTTGTTCTGGTTGGAAACAACCGGAACACCAGAAGACCTATCAAAATGAAAGAAAGGAAAGTCAAAATTTTAGAAAACCAAAAGATACGAACAGGTATGCACTTTCATAATTCTTTTTCATGTATACATACTTGGTCGTCTTCTTGGTCTTAATCTTGAAACGCTCGGGAGCATATTCCGTGGTGCTTGCCTTCCGGTAAACCATTCTCAATACCACCCGATCAAGTTTTAAGTTAAAAATTCTAAAATATTGAGTCTAACTCTTGCACGACCGAACCAAGCATGTCCATAACCAAGGATGTGACTATTCGAATAGATTAAACCCTGCTGGGGTGTACAACTTTACCCACACACCATATCGCTCCTTTGCCATGCGATAAAGCACACTTCCAAAGGTATGCCGACAGAGCTATGTCCTACAAGACGCTTTCCAATGGCATGTATTAACTAAGAGCCGCACATATGGGGGCTAACCCTCCGTGAACCACCCAAACTGGGCTCCCACGGAGGACCCATACATTATGTTGGAGTCACTGGTAAAGCCTTAGCAACTATCGATGCTCCTCAGGCGTGGGTACCTTCCCGGATTCCCAACAACAACAGAATATTTTTCTCCCAAAAAACTACCACATGCGATTCATTAATTAACACACCCCAAAGTACTATATCAAGAGAGGCCCCATAATCCTATCATGTGGATGCATGCAATAATGCTTGGGTCAGTGGCGTAAGATGTTCGGTCCTTGTTGACTCGGGCACAAACCACACACCCAACAAACACACCATCCAACCATATGCCCAAATCTAAATATTTTTATTTACACTTTTAGTTTTCAAATTATAATAGCACAGGGTGCTGGATATAGTATAGTAAAAATGATTTACGACCAAGGTTATCGACAAAGTCGACAACCACCCAATCTACAAGAAACTAAGCATGGCTAAGCATCACAACGAATAAGCCTCAATAGATCATATATCATCCACCGAGCACTAATCATCAGTAAAAATATTAAATTAGGCTAATGGCAGGAGATGAACAAATTTTAGGGAATTGATGCAATAGGATTAACTACCTCTAATCGCAAAATAACTTGACAATTAAAGCATGCATACATACAGTTACAAACAAGATAATAGTTTGGAATATAATAGGTTCAACATGCATCAATGGAATTGGTTCTTGCCTTTGCTTGTTGGTACTCTCGACATTCTCACGATCATCTCCGTTGCACTCCCGAATCATCGTCATCTAACCATAAGAATCGACAAATCGAAAACACCGAATAAACACCAAAGTTTTAAAAGTCTCCAAAAATTATGAAATTAATAAAAAAATATATTATTATTTTATATGAATTTATAAAAAGATATTTGATTTAGATTTTTTATGAGTGAGTTATACCCTAAACGATTTCTACCAAAGATGAAAATAAAAAATAATTGTTTGTTGTTGCTACAGTCCGAATTATATTCATTTCACAAAATTTTGGAGTAGTGGTGGAGATACAGGTTACTAAAATGTATAGAGAATACAATTTTATGAACAACCCAATTGGATTAATGTCATTTGGAGTGCATAGCATCTTGTAGAGCGGTGGGCCAGTAATATCCTTGCCTAAAAGCTTTGCCAACCAGGGTTCTATGGGATGCATGAGTTCCACACAAGCCCCCATGGATCTTTTTAGTAATTTTATCCCATAGTCTTAGGATATGCAACACATGAGAACGCCAAGTGCTCCCTTTCTATACATTGATCCTTCGACCAGCTTGTACATACGTGCTCTTCGAATTAACCTATCCATCTATTGAGGATCATCGAGCAATGTCCCAGATGCAAGATAAGTGGTCAATGGTGTTATCTACTCCGCATCTTGCTCGATGACTCCGACCTCTAAGGTGGTCGAACCAGTTTCTATTGAAGGTTTTGTAAGGTATTCGAGAAAAACACCTGTACACTACGGAGTTTTCCTTGCGCGGTATATGTTGGACTTTGAAGTCTCTGAAGTGTTTTTCAAGCTTCCTTACTTCACCCAAGTATTGAGCCATTATCTCATCATAACATTGATATTCCTTTGCTACCTGGTTTACGACTAATTGTGAATCTCCCTTCGCTAAAAGCCGACAGACTCCGAGGAATTTGGTTGCTCGAAGCCCGGCTAGAAGTCCTTCGTACTCTGCTATATTGTTGGTAGCAAGGAATAGAAACTGTATGACATACCGAAGTTGATTGGTGTTATCAACAAAATCCTAGACCTCAACCTTTAAGCTCGCACGAACCATCAAAATACAGATTGCCCAATGGTCATTTGGCACTGGACTTACTTGAGGTTGATCCTTAGTGTTCGTCCATTCAGCCACAAAGTCATCCAGGACTTGGCTTTTTATGGCTGTTCGGGCAGTGAAATGAAGATCGAATTCTCCAAGTTCTACTGCCCACTTGGCTATGCGACCTATCACTTCTTGGTTATGAAGTATATTTCCAAGAGGAAAAAATGAAGGCACTATGATCTTATGAGATCAAAAATAATATCTTATTTTTCTGGAAGTCATCAGAAGAGCATAACTTAGTTTTTGAACCTCAGGATATCTTTCCTTTGGTCCGTGTAAGACCTTACTTACCTAGAAGACGGGTCCTTGAGACCCTTCCTTTCTGCAATAACTATTGCACCAACCATATTTGGCGTTGTTGTCAAGTAAACTAGTAAAGGTTCACCTTCTAAAGGAGAGACCAATACTGGAGATTTGAAAGATAAGCTTTTAAGCATTCAAAGACTTTGTCAACTTCTTTGGACCATTGAAACTTTTTGTTACTCTTGCGGATCACCTTAAAGAAAGGTAAACCACGCTATCCTGATTGAGAAATGAAACAACTAAGAGCCACCATTCGACCAATTAAGGCTTGGACCTCCTTTACAGTGGAAGGTGGTCGTAGTTGTGCAATGGCACAAATTTTCTTTGGATTAACTTCAATCCCACAAGAACAAATAAGGAAACCAAGTAACTTGCCAGAATTAACCCCAAAAGTACACTTTTTAAGATTAAGCTTTATTCCATATTTGTTTACATTTTTGAAAGTCTCTGTGAGATCCTTCCAATGGTCATATTTAGTACTACTTTTTACAACGAGATCATCTACATAAGCCTCTAAATTATGCCCCAACTAACCGTTGAAGGTTTTTTGCATCAAACGCTGGTACATGGCTCATCAATCTTTAACCCGAACGACATCTTAACGTAGTAGTAGACGCCGAAGGGTGTGATGAAGGCAGTCTTCCTTCATCTTCTTTCGCCATACTGATCTGATGATATTCGGAATAAGCATCAAGAAAACTCATCAGTTTGCAACTGATCAATGCAAGGTAAAGGGAAGTCATCCTTTGGGCAAGCAATATTTAAACTAGTAAAATCGACGCACATGCGTCACCTATCGTTAGATTTTTTGACCAGGACTGGACTTGCGAGCCATTCAGGGTGATCCAACTCTCAAATAAAGCCAGTTTCAAGGAGCTTATCGAGCTCTGCTCTGATGTACTCTTGATGATCTAGGGCGAAGCATCTCAGTCTTTGTTTGACTATTTTTTTTCTCGGGCTGAATGGATAGCCTGTGCTCAATCTCCTCTCTTGGGACTCGAGCATATCAGATGGCTTCTACGCGAACACATATGAGTTAGCCCAGAGGAAGATGAGGAATTCGTCTTTCCATTTCTCACTTAATCCCGTGCTAATTCGGACGGTCTTGGATTGTTCTTCGAGGCTGAGTTATACTATCTTTACCTGCTCATTGGACTGAGGAGTAGCCTTGACTTTCACAGCCTTCCCTATTTTATCCTCTAAAGTAAGATCTTTCAGAGGTAATTGATCGACAAGTTCTAGCGACTTACAATCATATAAAAGTGCGACAGCCTGGTCACCTTGCACCACAATTACGCCCTTTGGTCCAGGGATCTTGATCTTCTGGTAGGTGTGGTGTGTAGCTACCATGAACTTTGTTAGAGACGGTCTTCCCAAAATTACATTATAGGCAGACTCAAAATCAACCACTTCGAAAGTGGACAATTTAGTTCAAAAATTAGTAGTCGTACCGAAGGTTACTGATAACACTACTTGCTCTTTTGGTGTAACAGACATACCTGGTACTATCCCATAGAAGGGACTTCTCATTGGTTTAATCTTAGAACAAGACATTTGCATATCATCTAATGTATTAATAAATAGCAGGCCTAAACAACTACAGCTATCTATTAATATTCTCCCTACTCTACAATTACTTATGGTAGGGGAAACTACTAAAGGTAATTTATGAGAAGTAGACATACCTTTAGGGATGTCCTCCTTAGTGAAGGTCAAGGAGGTCTCTGACCATTTGGGGTATTCTGGATGACTAGGTAGGATCTCAACGTTGTTGACGTCCCTCCATGCCGCCTTGTATTGCCACTTGGAGGTGTAAGCAGCCGAACCCCTGTAAATGACATTAACGTGGTGATCCGTCCTTTGAAACAAAATCTATGTGTCTTTGTCATTATTTTGGACCACTAGTGGTCCGCTATCTTCTGGTGGGACATGCATTGGGCATTTTCCATTGTAATATTCCTCCATTTGCATTTGCCAAGTACGGTAATTGTGGAGGTCATGACCAGGAACTTTATGTATTGGGCACTAGCGCTCATTACTGCTAGACGCATTCACGGATTGTGGGGTAGTACGGTCGTTTGAATGGCCTCCTTGCCTCCTTTTGGTCCAAGGACCCTTGTTTTTGTCGTAGGGTGGTTGCTGGTCAACGGTTGCGACCTCCCTAGTGGACTGCTTGGACTTCCCCTTCTCTTTCTTCTTGGGTTTTTCATTACTGCTCGTGGAGCCTTCGAACCTCTTGGATTTATTTTCTTTGACATCCTCGAGGTATGGCTGAGGAGGGGTGGTCCCTTTGTGCACCATTCGATTCCACTCCACTGCCTCATTGGCATCGGAGTACCAATCGGCCATGTCGAAGAGTTCTGACATAGACCTAGGCAGGTTGATGTTGAGGTCCTCTGTAAACCTTCAATATCTCACCGCCTGTTTAAAAGCTCGAATCATAGAACTATCATAAACATTTGCAATAGTATTATGTACTTCTATGAAACACTTTGCGTAAATTTTCGTCGGTGGTTTGGCGAAGCCAATGCAAATCATCCTCCTTCCCTGGTTTTGCATAATAACTATTGAAGTTACTTTGAAATGTATTACAAAGCATCTCCCAGTTATGTAGGGATCCCTCAGGTTGGTTGAACAACTAGGTCCTAGTGGAACCCCTTAGAACTGTAGGCAAATAATTAGCCAGTACCTTATCATCGCCCCTAGCGGTCTGAATGGCGGTAGTATAGACTTGGAGGAGCTCTGATGGGTTTTGTGTTCCGTCAAAATTTTATATACTTACTGGCTTGAACTTCTTCGGCCAGGTAACTGTAGTACCCCGGCCTGCTCGTAGTGTGGCCCATGTGGCCCATGAGGAGTTGTGTGGTGGGATTAGTCCCACATTGCTTGTCTCAAGTGAGTTGTAGTAGTATATAATGTCTGCTGGATCCAAACGTAGCACCTTCGGGTTAACCCTTTTACATGAAGCGAGGACAAAAAGTGTAAGTGAGGTGCTATGTGTGGTGGTCCATACGGTGGTGGGCATTGAGCCGATTTTGGGTCGGTGTTACAAATGGTATCGAGCATCAACCTTGTTGCAGGCGCGTGCGGGGCGAGCGCGGCATATGGCGCATGGCACATGTGGGCCCGGTGGACACATGGCATGGCATATGTGCTGCCTTTGGGCGCATGGGCGTGTCTTAGGGGTGGTTCTGGCATTTGCACAGATGCGATATCTTCTTGAGGCGCGCGACCCTTGAGGGGTGAATGTAGTACCCCGGCCTGCTCGTAGTGTGGCCCATGTGGCCCATGAGGAGTTGTGTGGTGGGATTAGTCCCACATTGCTTGTCTCAAGTGAGTTGTAGTAGTATATAATGTCTGCTGGATCCAAACGTAGCACCTTCGGGTTAACCCTTTTACATGAAGCGAGGACAAAAAGTGTAAGTGAGGTGCTATGTGTGGGCGGGTCCGCCCCATGGTGGGCTGGGCATTGAGCCGATTTTGGGTCAGGGTGTTACAGTAACATCTTAGTCCGAGAAAGAAAGCCTTGCAACCTGCATAAAGTCCAACACATTGTCATACATTGCGATGATTATTTTGACCAACAGGAGATATGGGACGTCTATCACATCCCGAAAAACAGGTGTCATGCTCACCTTGGCCTTGAACGTAACGGCCAGAAGCACCATAATTTTGGTTTTGCCTTCGGCGTCCAATCGAGGACCCTTCTAAGTGTGAGTCTATTTGGGAAAGTACAGTAGACAATCGAGTGGAAATATTCTCCACAGCGTCCTGTAGCTCTTGTGCAATAGCATGCATCACTTGCACTCCTTGATCCTTAGTTAATCCTTCCGAAGGGCGTGCAATGGCACTCGCTAAGTAGCGAATACGCTCTACAAGAGAATCCTCCTGCATGGGGGCTGGCAACGCGTTTGGATCTCTTACCACCATTGCCCGCAGCGGTAGCGTATGCATCGCCTGTCACGGTGCCGTCACTGAGGATCTAGGGGCGTCTCGGTAGTAGTGGTCGCGAACCTGTGAAATATGTGCTTGTGTAGCGGCACGTATCTCGGCTTGTTGGGCCTCCTCCTCTGGATGGAGGCGTTTTCGCTCTTCCTATTCTTGGCATTGCCCTGATGCTTCGGGATTATCACCAGGATTGGGTTGATTGTCATCGACGGTGGCGACCTGACGACCGTCAGAACAGGCGAAAGGGGTGAACATTCTGTCGTCCTTTAAGGAAGATGACTAGTTGTACTGTAGGGTGAATAGAAGATTCTCCCCAAATGTTCTCTCCAGGCCTTCAGTGTGGAGGCCACCAGCGAGATCATCATGGTACGTTGGGCTCCGGAACCTTCCAAATCTCCTACTCTAAGGGAGATAGGCTCGGGGTAGTACTCGTCCAAGGTGATGCTTGTGGACGAAGGCACGGCCGGCATAGAGCCAATAGGTGTGGACTCGGCAGGCGACAGTGCCTTAGTAATGGCCCAGGAGGAACCATGGGCATTGTCGGATACGAGGATGAAGTTTTCCTCCATGTCATCATCGTAGTCGAAAATGTCGAGGATGCTTTCTTCCCTCTACGCAGGCAAGTTTTGATTCATAAACAAAGCACAGGACACATTACCAGAACTGAGTCAACGAAGGTGCCCCACGGTCGGCACTAGCTGTCGACATCTAGAACTCTCGTCACAGAACGGACAAACAAAATTATAAAAAGAAAATGGAGATTGCTATCTATTCACCAAAGGACTCAAAACGATGATGTATATTGCAAAGGGTATGCTCTTATTACAGGGAAAATGATTGTGAATACACGTAGATTAGGATTTGGATCGGGATCGGGATTTGTCTTTACAATGGCACATAGGCCAAGCTTTTATCATTTTATAAGCGTCGGTACTTGATTGCAGTAGCGCCTCTTCATGTCAATGGTCGCGTCCCTTCAAGACCGTTTTGCCTCCGGATGTAACGGCCAATACCTTCTCCACACGTGGGCAACCGCCTTTGAGGAACTCTTCTGTTGGGGAGAGGTCCTAGAGAGACCTCTCCAGGAGAGGGGTCCTGGAATGGTCTAAATGGAAGGTTCTTGAGCCCACCTTTTGATTGCTTGATTAATCATGGGTCCAGCAAGCTAATTTGGGCCCAGTAGAAGATTTGGATTATTTCCGAATAACGGTATATTAGGATAATTTGACTAGTCAACCATCTTCGTCACAAGTTAATTCAATTTTCAGTGTAAAAATAATTGTTTTCTGAATTTAATTCTATTATCGAACTTTTCTGTGATAGTATCATATTTCAAACCTATGCCATGTGAAAGTACATTAAAAATGAAAACCAACAAAATTAGTTTCACTCAATTTAGAGATGATTTGAATTAGTTATGAATTTTTGAAGTTATTTGAATTTCCAATGTAAAGTTAAAATTTCCAAAAGTATTAAAACTTTTCTACTCAGGTGCACCTAGCCACAGAGAATGATAGGTAGGGTCCAAATAGCAGTGTTTTCCTTTTTCTTTTTATTTTTGAAAAATCGCCTACTCACATGTGGAGTCCACATGTCATTGGCTCGGTCCATAGCATAGTGTATGGACCGAAGGTTCACACGCACAGTGTTCGGTTCATCGCCACTATGCACTAAGTGCGGGGACCGGTTGTCAGTGATTCATTAGCAACTCATAGCTTCATTAACTTAAATGATTACACATCAGGCCCACGTGTCATTGATTTCAGTGACAATTAAGCGGTCAATTAAAACAACTAATCAACACTTAACCCTAAAGACAACGATTAGATTTTAACGATGTGCTACAGTACTTGTCTGGTTAGGACAAGCAAAGACGCTCCTGAGCACTCACGGCCGCATTCATCGCCAATGACTGGGGCACGGCGGTGCGAATGAGTGCCCAAAATAGGACCCCCGGAGCTAGCCGGTCCTAGAGACACCGGCGGCGAAACCTAGGGTGGACGGTGGCGGCGCGGCGAGGGCACAAGGTAGCCGGCCTGTGGAGGTGACAAGGTGATGACGGTGTTTGGGGGTTCCAGGGGCGAATTTAGGGGAGCACAAGCACCCAAGGATTACCTAGAGCACACCGGAGAGGTTGATGGTGACGGAGCGTGTCTGAGCTAGTCCGACGACACAAGCCATGGGCAGTGTCACCGTGGTGGGGTCGCTGTGGAGCAAAAGAGGGAATTTAAATGGCAGGGATAGCTAGAGGATAGCAGGGAGATGCTCTAGGTGCAATGAATCGAGGAGGGACTCACCGGAGAGGCATTGGCGCCGGTGGTGGCGCTTTCAGCCGTGCACGAGGAAGATGTCCGAGGTGCAGCCTCTGAGGCGAAGGATTAAATTGGGAGAGGGGAATTGATCCTTGGGGGTTAAGACACATGGTGACGTAGACCAACAATGGAGGAGCTTACCAAGTCGACCGGAACGACGAGGGAATCCAACGGCTGCGAACCGAATGCCACCAGACGCGTTGAAGATGCTTCTCATTCCCAGTGCTCCGGCTGCAAAAGGGAGATAAGGAGGTGAGGGAGAGAACGAGGACGTCAAGGTGATCGTTAAGGACATGATGATGAAGGTTGAAGCCCTTTGGTGTGGCCGGTGAGTTTGGAGGCGGCGCGACCATGGCTGGAGCTTGACATTCGGCGTTTTGCTCAATTGGAGCCGAGGAGAGGGTGGAAAGGAGATGTGAGATAGGGGAAGGTAGGAAAAGGGAGTGAGGCACCCAAGGCTCGGCTTAAGTAGAGGGAGGCGATGCTCACGGTGTGGTGCCCGACATGGGCGGTGGCGACCGCGTGCGAGTGCGTGGCGAACATGCACGATGATGAGAAGATGGGTGAGCGACGGGGCAGATGCGTGGAGGGGGGCACACAGGGTGACATAGCCGCACAGGCGAGGACGAAACCACAGACGTGTTCCAAATCCGGGGGCGAGGCGAGCTCTGGCTGCATGGGCGCGAGCAACGCTGGCATAGGTGTTGGGCACGTGTGGAGAAGATGACCAACGGGTGGGGCCCACAGGTAAGTGAGGGAGGGAAAGTGGCTCGGGCGAGTAGGTCCAGTTGCATCAAGGCTCGGCCAGAGTAATAGTAGGGGAAAAGGAAAAAGGTTTTCTAGATTTTGTAAAATCGACTAAGAGCTTTAAGGATTTATTAGACAGTTTCCGAGCCCCAAAAATTGTGAACATTTTTGGGAAAGCTAAGGACAAAGACAAGATTATTGATTAATTTTTCTAGGATTTTTCTTATAATATATGTTTCTCTATAATTATTTCAAGCTCTAGTTATTGTTGGTTGACTTTTGATTCACTACATTGACCAGCTACTTAAAAGTAGCAGTTTAATTCCAAAAATTATGAAATTTTGTAGGTGAGTTTCTAAGTTTCTCAAGAAACTATGAAAAATATTTTTAGGCACTGTTCACATTATTTGTTTATATTTTAAATTTAAATTCAAATTTGAGCATGCAAATAAAATAGAAACCAAATAACCTCCAAAATTTCCAAAAAAATACAAACAAGCATATCAAAGAAGATAGAATCCAAATAAAATATTCCCAGATAAGGGTCTTACTATATTTTCAAAATAAAAATTAGTTTGTACTTCTGAGATAAAGTAAGTATTTTTTCAAGTTTGAAATTGAGATTCCTTTGAAACTACCTCAAGTATTGTAGAAGCTTTTGAGATGGAGAATAGATCATTTGACTTACAAATTTAATTTTAATGCTTCAAAATTTTGGTGATTTTCACAAGATGGTTTCCACTTCTATTATGGAAACAACTTTCAAGATCTTGACAAAATTTTATTTTGTTCTAGAAAATTTCATTTCTAGGTTTTGGGAAAATCAAGTTCCCAACCTATTTGCTTTGCAATAAAATTTTTAAAAATTCTAAAATTTCACAAGTGTACATTAGATGCTTACTTAATCCAACTTAGGGATCTTAGGCTGTTACACAAACCCAATTACCAATAGAGAAAACGACTTCACGATGTTTGTCATCGTAGTAGTGCTTGACGTGCTATTGGGCTAGGGAAACTCATCATAGTCGGCAAACTGATGGTCAACGGCCGCTACACTTGTCGTGCCCTGATCATAAGTTCGAATGGCTGGGGAAGAATGGCCGTAGATGACCTTGAATGGCGTGTCATGCAGAGCGGAGTGGTAGGAAGTATTGTAGCAGAACTCCGCCCAAGGAAGCCATTGCACCCATCGTCGTGGTCAATCTCCAGTCATGCAGCGGAGATACGTCGCGATGACCTTGTTGACCACCTCGGAATGGTCGTCAGACTATGGATGGAGGGCGGTACTCATGTGAAGGCTCACCCAGAGAGACGAAAGAGCTCCTTCCAAAATTGGCTAGTGAAGATAGGGTCACGGTCGGAGACGATGGTGGCCGGTAGTCCATGAAGATGGACGATGTCAATGAAGAAAGCTTGTGCCACAGAAGTCACAGTATAGGGGGTGTGCCAAGGGAATAGAGTGGGCACACTTTGAGAAACAGTCGACGACCGTAAGTATGATCGTATTTTGGTTGACGCGAGGAAGCCCTTCAATGAAATCCATTGTGATGTCCTCCCAAACTTGCGATGGAACTGGCAAGGGTTGGAGTAGGCCGACCGGATGTTAATTTTCTACCTTGTTGCGTTGACATATGGTTCAGGCGCAACAAAATCCTCAACAGCCCAGCGAATGCTTAGCATATAGAAGTCAGCGTGGACGCGATGCAAGGTCTTATGGATCCCTTCGTGGTCGACGTTATGTGTTGATGCAATGATGACCAGCAATCAGTGACGAGCTTGAGCAAAATCTCAAGGGGGGCTAAAGATCAAAGCAAATTCAGAAGCACGCTGCTCACTACTGGTTGCACGCCCTGTGCAGTGCACAAACTTGGCTCTCTGGCCGTCGGTTGCATATTTGTCATCACCGCTGGGCTCGACAGCGGCAAGCTCGTGACACACCAGCAGCCAGTACCTCGTCTGCTGCTTCCTTGCTTCGCCACCACACGATTGAAGTCGTGGTCTCACTGAGCAGTATTGTAACTAGTAGCAAGCAGCAACAATGGGCCTTCTAGATGTACATGGCCTAACCAAATTGGGCCGGTTGTGGACTGCATACACGCTGTTAATTTTTTTCTTCTGAAATGATGTCGGGGGGGGGCATGGGCCATGTTGGCCGATGGAAAGCTCTGTCCCTGCTAGCAATTATGGGGGATGGCTAGACGAACACCTTGCGGTTGTACGTGATGAGCCCATCGGTCATGGCCCATGGTGCAGGCAGCTCGCCGCACCCAATCCGAATCATGAGGCCAACCAAATCTGCATCCTTCGTGGTTTCGAAGGAGTTGGAGGACGGCGCGTACATGGCAAAGGTGCTTTACCCATGATCCACTGTAAATCAAAATGTCATAAAAAAACCAAAACAAAACATCGAAGGACAAGCCGCAGCACTGCATGCATGAGGGCTTGAAACATGGCTAGGGAGTTGGTTAGGCCGAACGGCATTACCATGAACTCAAACAGCCCCTCATGCGTACGGAACGTTGTTTTGTTAATGTCGGGTTAATGCATCCGAACTTGGTGATAGCCATCCAGCTTAGTAAAAAAGCTAGCCCCTTGAGTTTATCCAACAGTTTGTTAACCATTGGGATGGGGAATTTGTCCTTCACCGTCTTGTCGTTGAGGGCGCGATACTCGACGCATAATTGCCATGTGCAGTCATGCTTCTTGACGAGAATGGGCGACGAGTATGCTGACGTACTACGCCCGATCAGGCCTTGGCGCACCATGTCCGCACACTACCATTCCAATTTGTCTTTCTGCGTGGCGGGGTAACGGCAGAGCCAAACCACCACCGCTAGTGTCCCTGGGAGTAGATGAATATGATGATCGCAGTCGCGTGGCAGTGGCAGGCTGATTGGCTCAGCAAATAAGCCGTCGAACTCGCTGAGGAGGCAGGCCAAGAGACCCTGAGCCATGCATGCGTGTGTGTCGGCTGTGGTGACCTGCCCAGCCGCGGTTTTCCATGTGACGTGGTGGTCGCTTCGCCACAAGGACACGGTGAGCCGATCAAAAACCCAAAGGATGGGTCCAAGTGTACGAAGCCATTGCACACCACGAACCACATCGAACTCGCCAAGGGCGATCACGTAGTAGTCCAAGCAAAAAATTTCATGAGCGATATGTACTGTCATGTTGAGGCATACGCCTACGCTCGTTAGACTGTCGTTGTTGGCCACGTTCATGCCCGTGCAGTGCTGCAGTCGCAACCTTGTTCACTGTACGGCTTCATCGGCGATGAAGTTGTGAGTCGAACTAGAATCAACCAATGCTACCAGCTTATGGTCTCTGATGTGCACCTCCAATTGCATGGTTTTGTGTCGGTATTAATGCTGGTTAAGGCGTGCATAGAGATTTCCGGTTCGTCTTCCTCCGCTTCTGACTCATGGCCGCCACCATCCTTCGGAAAGTCGAGAACCAACGGAAGAGTCACTTGCACTGGTGATTGCGGGAGAATTTTTCGTCACGGTTGAAACAAATTCTCTTGGCATTTTGGTCTTCCATCTCTTCCGGTGTCAGATACTAGAAGCGATGGGTCTTGGGGGGGTCCGCCACAGTGTTAGGGGTCAACGCTAGTGTTGGCTCCCTTCCCGTGCACGCCGTGAGTTTGAGAGGGGTTGGCCTCTGGGGTTACAACGTCTTGGCCTTGCTCGTACACGCGTGCCATGCTCATGGCCATCTTCAAGGTGGAGGGGTTAAAGCTCGACATCGGTACGCAGTGGGTTGAGGTCGGTGGTGAACAACTGAGTTTGTTGCCGTTTGTTCATGACCTCGCAGCGGCCGAGAAAATTGCTCACAGCAATTCAGAAGGCCTGTCTTCTTTCCCATCGAAGATCAGGAATTCCAGGCAGTGTAATTCGTGGTGGCTGGTGGTGGCCGACGATTGTCTCCTCGCTCCGTGGTGGGTTCAGCCACTCTGTCGCCGAGGCCTCCTTCGGTGGTGAGCTTCCTGGTGCCTGATACTCTAACTCCCTCTAACCGAGAGATGGCCAGGCTGTATGCAGCCGTCGCCATTGCCGCCCCTCATGACCAGCAAATGCTCTAGGTGAGCATTGATCTGCTTCAGGTGCTTGGCAATCTCGTCAAGTGTGATTGTGTCGGCCATCGAACAGTTTGTTCTGATACCCGAATTCGTCGACAAGAACGAACAGAAGAAATATGACTGCAAGGGAAGTGGACGCGGAACCGGACACCTGCGCCTCGGCAGTGCCATGATGTCGGCGCGCCAAAGCACATGGTGCGACAGGTTTGTGGGTAGAAACCCTTTTGATATTTCTTGCTTAATCCTAATGAGGTTTCGGCTTGCTATTGAGGAGCCGCCCCTTACAATCGATCTCTAACTAATCTAATCTCTAATTTAAATAGCAAACCTTATCTCTTAACAAATTATCTTATCCCTAATTCGATAGGGAGATAAGGAAATTAAGAGAGCTTATTCGGCTGCTACCGAATTGGAGAATTGGATGGGGTTGTGGCGTGCGTCACTTCATGTCATGACGTTATTACCAGAGACGCCGACAGGATCAGCCTCAACCTGCGCACGCCACAACCCTATCCAATTCGGCAGCAGCCGAATAAGCTATCCCTTAATTTCCTTATCTCCCCATTGAATTAAAGATAGTTTGTTAGAGACAAGGTTTACTATTTAAATTAGAGATTGGATATTTGAATTAGAGATTAGATTAGTTCTTTGAATAAGAGATAAAGTTAGAGATCAATTGTTAGGGGCTGCTACTTAATATCCTGCCGAAACCTCATTAGGATTAAGCAAGAAATATCAAAAGGGTTTCTACCCACAAACCTGCCGCACCCTATGCTTTGGCACGCCGACATCACGGCAGTTGCTTTGGCACAAGTCATACTGAGAACAAAAACTAATCACAATAGACATGAATCTGAATAATAGAAAAGGAGAAAGAGATCTGACTGTGCACACCCCTTCAATTAAAGTACTCGAGGTGTCTGGTAATACAATTAAATAGAAAATGAGTAACAATGGAGCTCCTATCTGTTTTAACGATCTATGTGACTTGAATGTTCTTTGGTTTCCCATGTGCTTCCATCTGTTGTTATTCACTTGCTCAACAAACACCCTCTGAACGCAGCTGCAGATGAGCTAGAAGCAGCTTGATTATAGCTTCTGCTTCTTGCAAGCAGGTCCTGGCTGAACTATAATCCCAGACTCAAGCTCTCTCTCAATCCAATCATCTTCACTCAAACCGTCTAAAGCAACTATCTGGTCATTTGTTTGTTCAATAACAATCCCAGACTCGAGTTCTCTCTCGATCCAGGCTTCGTCACTTAAATCATCTGAGGCAACAGCATGATCAGCTTCTTGTTCAGTAACAATCCCAGATTCAAGCTCTCTCTCAATCCAGGCTTCTTCACTTAGGTCATCTGAATAAATGTCCTGCTCTTGGATTTGTCTCTGCCTCTTCCTCTTCATCAACAAATCCTTTATGTGGGCCACGTCTACCTTTTTAAGTTCCACACTCAAATGATCAACCTCCATCTGAATTGGCAGTACACATGGTGCATTCTCCATGGTACCTGTAGCAGCACCAGCCAATCTCTGATCAGAGCATAAGCAGTCCACACTGAGACAGTCACGTGAATGATTGCAGCTTGTAGTGGGTGGTTCCACACACTGAGCGCTCTTGCTGTCCACGTCAGTATCCAATGATCCTCCATCTGAGCATGAGTTCACTCCATAACCACTGTGCTGACTTCTCAAGGCTTGGTTCAAGTTTTTACCATTCAGTGTGTTACTGGAGTTATTACAATTGCTTCCACCCTGCTTCACACATTTAGCACTGCCGTCAATGGTTACGATTGTATCTGATGATGTCTGATGACTGCATGGGACCACCCCATCACCATGCTTGGTTATTAAGGTCTGATCCAGGCTCTCTTCATTGTGCATTTTACTGGGACTGTTACTATTACCACTAACATTCAATAAACTCACGCCATGTTGAGAGTTACCAGCATCGCCAGTATGCCTGCTTATCATGTCTTGATTTGAATCCACCTGCAGGTGGTCACTGGGCTCACCAACATCAGGACTTGAGCTGCTTCTAGATTGATTCAACACAGAGTCTGGGCTGTTAGATATGAGCAGCTTTGCTTCAGATGGAGCTTCCTTTTGCTTAACCGTACTGGGATGAGCTAACAGCATTTTTTTCAAGCCAACCAGCTCCATCATGTGCTGAATGACCGCTGTAGCAATGCAACTTTTATTGTAAATTACAATAATGCACAAAGTACTACTATGACTATGTGTTCCACTTCGTAGTCTACATACCTTCCAAAGGTTTTGGGGCAACATCAAATTGGTGCCACCATATATGCGCCCCATCCAAAGGAAGCTTGACATTGCGAAGCTTAGCAGCTATGTAGAGCGAACCAGCAGCTATGTACTGTGGCTTATATTGTAGGCACAGTGTTGTTTTAAGCCTGAAAGTGAGCAACATAATTAATACATCCAAATTGCTGAACAGAATGAAGCATCAAAATATTGATGTTACAGACTGATACATCACATACCAATCATTCACAAAGTTCCATGCTACTTGTTTCACTTCCTTCTGAGTGATCCCAAGATTTTTCATAGCATCTAGAAGTGGTCTATAAGGATGCTGAATGTTGAAATCAAAACGAATAGTTTTAAGAACCAATCTCTCTCCAATCAAGATGAGTGCTTTCTGCTTCTCAAAAACATCCTGTTTAATAGATGACGGTCAACAACTAACTGGACAAAATAACAGTATACAGAAAGTTCAAATAATGATTTGGTGGCACCTTCTGGTGGATTTTTCGAGCTGTAGCTGGGTCCTTCCTGTACATTGTTTCATAAGCTACTCTAGTTACCAGGTCCACGGGACAAGGTGTATCTTCAACTTTTGATGCAAGAAATATACATACTGTTGCAACTGTCTGCAATTGAGAAAAAAACAACAACAAAGGGGACTATTAAAACCGGTAAAATCAAATAAAAGTTCAATGATAACTAACATAACAGCAGGGGAAAGATACTTCTCCAGAAATGGCAACAAGCAAATAAAAAACATACCAAGTAATCTAAATAGAGTAAATGTTATAGATAAATAATATCAAGTACAGATTGTTTTTCGAACAAATCAAACTTGTCAGCACATAACAACTGGAGGTGCAGACAATGAGGAAACTCCAGATTAATTGGGCAGGCAAGAATGAGAATACCAAATTCCGCATAATTAGAGGAATGTAGTAAGGCAGGTCATATCTATAGAACTTATTGGAGCATTAATATTTCACAAGATGATCCACCAAAGTATGTTAAACTTGCTTAAGTTGGAATGATAAGTTGCAGTCCAGTTGGCTGATGCCAGTTAAGTAGCTTCAACAGGATAATGCTGAATAGACTTGTCCTCAAATAATATAAAGTATTATACAATATAATCTCAATGTTAATGTATCTTCCGAACTTCCCGGACAAATGGAAAATAAACCTAACTACCTCAAAATTTTGTAATATAGTAAGAGAAATGGATACGTGAGTAAATCTTTTACCAAAAAAGAATATTTCTGTAATATTATTGCTACAGTTGCAGGTTATACCTGAAAACCTATACTAATCAGAAATAGAGGATTGCTATTTAGCATAAGTGGATAGGTTAGGAATTTCCAAATTACCTCATGGTACAGTAGCATCACAATGAATTAACAAGTAACTGAAAACTAAAGGTTAGTAGTATTATGTGGTCGCACATTTTTCAGCAATATTTATGATATTTTAGAGAGAAAATTCCATGTATGCTACTGAAAATTACCCCAATCCCAGATATGCCAATAAAAAAAAATTGATTCCCTATATGCCACCGAGTTTCTTCTTTAAGTCCCTCCATGCAACTTCCATCAGCCAACTGTGAGGGAGCTGTTAAGTGGGGGTGTGAAAAGACTCTTTTACCCTTCTTCCTCTTCTTCCTCTCTTGTTCAACTCCTCTTCCTCTATCTCTCTTCCCACACAGTTGATATCTAAGCAAACCATGCATTCATGATGCATGCGTGCTATAGGTATAGCTAACTTCAAATCTATCTCACGTATCTAGTCGTAGCAGTCGACGAACTCGTAGTTCACTTTGAGCGCCCACTGGCCATGTTGCGCCTATCGTTGTCGATCTGCTAGAACACAACGGCGTCCAGTCTGAGTGCCGCGCCGTCACTGTGGTCGCCACCAGCAGGTATTGTGCACGCAGAATGCCGCCCAACAGTAGTAGAACGCAGTCCAACAGTAACATGACCACCACACCGATGGCATGTCTTCGTCCCACGGTGCCCAGCTCACAGTTCACCGACAACCTCCCCACCTCCCACTGGTCTCCTCCCCTCCTCCAGCCGGCACTGCCGCATCCCCTTAGTCCTCGCATTCGCCATCTCCATCTTCGCCATGGCCACTGACGCACACATCCTCCATGGACCCTCGCACCAACGCGTCGTCCAACAAGGCCACCCTCCACACCATCAGCCTCCTCCTTGCTTCACTGGGCTAGTGAATGGCCGGACCCGACCCCTTGCCAATGGTCAACACCCCCACCCCTCCAATCACCAGATCCACCGTCATTGCCATGTTTGTCAGCGTCACAACATGCATGAAGGAGGAGCACCGTTGTAGGCCTCACCGTTGACAAGGAAGAAGAGCAGTTCGTGGCGGTGACCGGCATATCGCGCCGCCTCCATCTGCCTCGCCGCCGGCGCCACCTCCGACCTCCTGCGTCGACCGCGCCTTCGGCCCTACCTCCCGCGAGTCGTCGGCTCCTCCGTCTGGCATAACAACATCGCTACTACATGCACCGCTTCCATCCCAAGCCGACCCGCCTCTGCCTCTAGCGCTGGCCCTACCTCCCATTGCATCTTCCTCAGGTCGCTCGCTGGTGGATGCAACGAGAGAAAGGGGTAGGAATGAAGAGAGGGGCTCCCCAACAAGTGGGACCAGGGGCAGTTTTGGCATACCGAGAAAAATCTAACAACCTATTGGGGGTTAATAGCGACTCAGGCTAACGGAGTTGACAGAAGTGCACGGAGGAACTCAAAGAAGAAATTTGATGGAATACAAGGAATCGAACTTTTTTTAGTGACATATTCGGGATCGAGGTAACTTTTAGTGACATGTAGGGAATTTTCCCTATTTTAGAAAGTGAAGCTGGCCAATGAAGAATAAATTGCCCAGGGCATTCGAACTAATAAAGTCAAGAATGTGCAAGTGTTTCATGTTTCCTTGAGCACCTGTTGCAATAAATGCTTGTCAAAAAAGTGCACTCGAATTGATTTTCATAGACAACACCAACCCACCACTGCTACAACAGAATGAGTTCCTCACCTGCCATCCATTTTTGGCAAGGGACTGGTGTAGGTAGAAGCGATGACAAAACATTATCGCTGTCGCTATTGTCATCTGAGGTCTGAAAGAAACAAGAATGTTAAAATAGACAGGCAAGCATAGCAAACTCCCAAAATAAATGAGATTTATTATGTGCTGATATTAAAAGATTCACTTGAGAGGGAGAAGGAAATCACGTACAGTTTCAGTCTAATCCCAACATCCCGAATAAATGAACAATATAAGAGCCGAATTTCTGACTCCTTGCTTTCAGTAATACCATCTTTCCTTGATGGGGAAAACTTCTCTAATTCTTCTCTGGTGAAGTACCAAGAGTACATGTGCTCACATGATAATTTCTCAATGATCTTGGATACCACATCCATTAGTATACTTGAGAGATCCTGCCGGAGAGCCTCTCCACAACTTACCCCTGAAACCTTCAGAGGAAGTTGGAGAAATAACTCTTGGCTATTTGAATACTGGATTTTTATCACTTGTGATGAACAACCTGCAGCGCCACGAAATTTATGTGAGGAAATATCTACTGCTGTACATTGACATACTGCTAGAGTGGAGCAACAGACATTATATATGTAAGGAAATGACAAACAAATATATGTTAATGTTAACTAAACCAGACAGTTGTGCAAGAACCTAGATAGCTTGCTAGATTGCTATAACTGTATTCACTAAGCCCTTAGCTTGCTATAACTGCATTCACTAAGCCCTACGCCGTGAACATTTTTTTTTCATCTTTCTTCTGGCTATCTTGAACCGGGTATTAACAAAAATAATAAAAAGTTTCTCATCGACAAAAAAATAAATTATATTATATTGACAAATAAGATATGACGATATACTCTTTAATTTCTTTCCTCGACTAAAAAGGTGAAGTAGGTCACAGCTATCAAAGCAATTTTAACTTCTCCAATTCTGCTAATGGCAGCAGCATTAAACAAGTTAGTCTGCACCCTTCTAGTTGAACACCAGTAGTTGAGCTACACAAGGTCATTATAATGAACTCTCCTCACATATGCAAAGTACCATGAGGACAGGGCCGGACCTAACGTGTGACATGGGGGTTCAGCTGAACCCTCAAAATTTTTGGAAAATACTCCGCTATTAGTACTCCACCACGCAACAAACTGCATGGATTGGAGTATCCAGCACAGAAAGAAATATTTGGATGAGATTTATCTCAGCAAAGAAAACATACCACACGAGGATGTTGACGGGGATCTCCGGCTGGAGCTCACCGCGCCGGCCGCCGGAGAAGGGGGAGGGGGCCAGATCTGGCAAACGGTGGAAACGAAGGAAGGGGAGGAGAAGAGGACGAGAAGAACTCACAGCGCTGGCCGCCGGAGAAGGGGTCCCGGATCTGGCGAACGGTGGAAACGGCGGCGAACGGTGGAAGAAGAGAGGCGGAGAACCGTATCGGTCGCCGAAGTTTGGGGGAGGAGCGCCGCTGCGAGCGAGGCACGATGTGGAGTCTTGAGACTCCGCGTGACATCAATCAGGACGATATGGTAGAAAAATACTCCCGTTCTTGAGACCTTGTTTGGATACTAGTGGTAGAAAACCCAGCGGAATAAATCCCTAGCGGGATTTTATGGAGTACAAGGGATCCCCTCCACCCCAGGGAAAATATTCCCTCCCAATAAATTATCCCGGCCACTGTTTGGCAAGACAGGGCTAAAAAATCCCGTGCAGTTAAGAAACACATGAAAATTTTGAAAATATTCCAACAAATCTTCAAGGAAAATCAGGCAACTTTAAAGATATTCATGAAAATGCTGGGAAAACAGAAAAATCGTCAATATTCCATAAAAATTAGATAAATTTGAAAATTTCAATAATATTCAAGGGAAATAAGAGATATTTGGAATAATTTGGAGCAATTCATCATAACAATTCAAGGGGGAAAATCATATGTACTAGGCAGCACATACAAGTTTTGAAGGCTGTGAACATGTATAGTACTCCAGAAGCATCTTAGAGAATTAGAATAGTGCGTAAAGTTCAAATAGTTCTCAAGCCAAATCTCCTTCATTCCCAGCACTACCAATCAAGTACTACGACAAACATGGTGACCTTTCGAACTCTGGAGATTAAATTTTCTCTTGATCAAAATTCAAAACTGTATAGCTAATCTAATAGGCATGCTTGAACTCAAACAGGATCATCAAGTTCAGATATAGGCTTCTTGAATTGAACTAGTCTGACAGTCATCTTGTAATCAATTCTTAACTGCACTCAGATCTCGTGGCAAGCAATGTTCAAGAAGCGCCTCATAGATGACCTGCAGATCATACCACATATATGTCAAAGGCAATGGAAATAATAATTCCAATAAACAAATTAGTATACAATGTAAAATATGCTACTCTCTTCATATGTGACTGATGCAATTCATCATATGCTAGTTGTTCTTGACTGCAGGTGATGACACACCTTGACTGTGTTTTTGCATCAACAACGATTGTGCTCATTGCTCTTTCTCATGCTGCTGCTTAAGGATCAAGATATCGTCCATGTATATCTTGAGGAACAAAAAAAACTTAATGGATGTATATCTTGAGGAATAGAAAAACCCTTTGCTCTCCATAACTCTGCTAGAATAGCAAATTGCAGGCAACCACCTGCTTTTATTGCATATATCATTTTCCATTTATCATGAACTTATTTTACTGACAGTTTGAAAGAGTCAAGAATTATCTACTTTGATCCTCAAATAGAATCATCAAGAAATAATAATTGATAATACACCATAATTGAGAAAAGTGACTATTAGTCCTCGTTCTAGGTAATGCTGCTAAACCAAAATATAATAAACTTGACATGCTAGTGAAGTATGGGGTGGAAATTGACAGCAATATGATGGTCTTTTAAAGATTTGAAATAGTTGGATACTTGGATTAACCAACTGTCGCAATAAAAAGACAAAGAAATGCTTGAAATTAAAACATAAATAAATACAGATCAAACTACAGCCATACCCAAAGTTTATGCAATATGTGCAACCCAACAGCACAACTTATCAGTAGACATCATGAGATCATAGCTTACTATACACTAAATACGAATTCTTGCATCACCCTCTAGTTGTTCACATTTTGAAGAAGCTAAATAAGGGAAAGTGAGTTCATCACTATCTACAACCAAACCTAACCTAAACAACCAGTCTACCAGTGGGATTATCGGACGCAACCTAAAACTTGTTGTCCGTTCCTCCACCTCGACGCCCCAATCAAACAATCGATTACTGCAGGTGATGAGAAGAAAATAAACCGACGTGTCCTATTTGAAGCTACTAGCAATGGAACGCCATATTTGAGCACAGAAATTCGCAAAAGCAAGGGGAAAAGGCAACCTACAGGCAGCTGCTCGACGGTGAGTGCGACCAGTCGGCGAAGTGGAAGAAGACGAGGAAGGAGTCGACGGCGGGGGCAAAACTACTGCGAAGGAAGCAGTCAAAGGCGGCTCCTTCCTCACCCATATTTGTGCCTCTTCCGATTCCGCCACAGCCGTCGTCCTTCTAACTCACCACAGCTGCTGAGCACATCTGTTAGGAGCAGCAAGAGGAGGAGTATCAAGAGGAGGAGGAGGGTACTAACCGTACGTCGTCACCGGAGTTTGAGTGGCAGCGGCAGTGGGCAGCGACATCAACGCGACATGAAGGAGGTCACGAGCGATGCTTCGTGAGGCGACGGGGAAAAATTGTCATGTGGCCAGGAGATGATCTTTCCCCGAGGATTGGGCCGGGGTGGATGGGGAACTTTCGACCCCAAGGGCCTTCCAAACGCGCATCCTAGCTGGGTGGGGCTAGATTTCCCCGAGGATTTTGATCCACAAGATTTGGCCGGGATCGGGCTTCCCAAACAAGCTCTAAATGAGATAATTACTGGTCATTGATAGTTAAAAAATAGTTAAATTTTCTATGCATTTGATCTTATTATAATCATCTCCATCTTAGCATAAGTCACAACAATCTCTTTCTCCGCCTCTCCACCACCTCCCCACCACTACATCTGTGTCACCCGTCACCTGTCGCCTCCTTAAGACCTAACTCACTACTCACAATCACCCTTCTCCCCCTGACATCATTCACCGTCCTCTTATGTACGTTAAGCCAGTTGTGTCACCACCGCCTTGTCGCCTAACGTTGATCCCTCGCTACTCTCCTTCCTATATAGTTGGGGATTTCGGCGAACCCAAAACCTAAATGGGTGAATCTAAACTCTAGCATTATCATGGTCATCGGAGAAATCAAAAACCTCTCATCAAGAGCACGGATTGTGGGTGCAAATCGAATGATGAGACAATCGACTGATTTCCTTAAATTTTTAGTTGAGTATTATGTAGCAATTCCGCTTAAATTATAGAGTAACAATTTCTTTATCAAATAGAGTAACATCTCACCCTACAATTCTATTTATATGCTTCTTTGCGCAATAACTCATAAAACTATATAGATAAAATATTTATCCTCACTACTCTACAAAGATAAACAAACTTCCTATAGTTAATTTTGTTAGATAATTATATCTCCATCTTGTTTAACTATATATTAGGATCTAGCACATAAGTTTATGGAAACACACATCAGAACACATTTCAATATAACAATATCAAAATCCTTGCACCACCGCACTAAGAGATTGAGTAAGGAATACACATATTATACATCTTTTCTATGCCTTCATTCCAAAATTGCATTTATGAGGTTTTGGCAATTGATTAAGATAAACGATATTCCTCAAATTGTTTTCTACATAGTGTGCGCTAATTTCTCTTCTTATCTCTATTTGTGTTTAATTAGTTCTATTACACCATTTCTAGGAACTAATGTATTCTTATTTTATCACTTTTTGTTATGGAAAATGATAGCATGTACCATACCATGGTTACGACATTCCCTGCAATGTGTATGCACCCATCAAGTTTCTCAAGGATCGAAAGGGAGATAATTTCAAGAGAGGATTCTAGATTATCCTATTTAAAAATTCTGAAATTTTTCAATGAATTAGATTATATCTATTGTCACAAATTAATGGTTATAATAGTCTATATATACAAACAAAATAACTCATTTCTCATATGCGATTATGCTAAGATAGAACATAAGAAAAGAGAATAATGTGAGAGCTAGATATATGTTTTAAAAGAGAGTGACTTGTAATAGAGTTGTGCTCAATTAAAATGTATAGTTTTTTAAGTAGGTATGCTAGTTGGGTCGTCTAAATACTTAGCATGTTACTCCCTCCAAGTTCTATTTCAAATGACCCTATGAAATTATCAAAGTAAAACATTATAATTCTATACTATTATAAATAAAAATAACAATCTAGATCATTGAAAATATACTAATAGTAAAATTTTAGAAATTTTGATTGCACAAATTCTAAAATGTCACTTAAAAAAGAATGAAAAGAGTATTAACCTATATCCAAAAGATATTATAATATTTTGTTTCAAACCCCCATTGATAAAGTTCTAGATCTGCCACTCCATGTGGAGTTTCAGATAGATAAAATAAAAGTTGACTCGATCATTCTGGACCTCAGCTCTCCAAGCCTGTGAGGACCCCGGTTCATTAAGTTTGCAATGCTTAGTCACCAATTGACCCTAGCATCGTAAACAAAATAACCTGTATCTTCGAGATATGTATACTTCCCAGCAATGTAGTATACACACCCTTTTACGAAATTCATGCATCAATTTCATTCAAGACATAGAACCAAAGCAACACATAACAATTCAAAAGACATACATAGTAGAGTTATTACAAAAGGGAGGCCGACCGACCAAATAATATACAATTAACTAATTAGACAGCGGAAGCGAAATGCCATAAGATGGCGATAAACAAAAGTGCCAATTAGTGTGTTTTTACCCACAAGGTAACCAACCGGACCACCAAGCTAGTCGTCAAACCCGCAGCATATCTCACAAAAGTGAGGCCCTTGGGGCTCACCTTCCTCCTCTACAACAAATAATTAAGCAAAGCAAATGAGTGCAAAAATTATACTCCGTAAGACTTACGTGTAGAGTAACAAACCTATACATAGCTACATGCAAGCTCATTTAAGTGGAGGCTGTATGTTTCATTTTCAGCACAATGCAATCTTTATTTGCAATAATATAGTACATTTAAAAGCAAGTTTACAATCTGTTTTTATTGTTCAAATAAGAGTAAATAACAACAATATTAATAAATAGATGACAACAACATCCTGGAAGTGACTATCCCAATAGTCACCACAACAATAGTATGAATTACCCATTCATACCACCTATGTCAAGTTTTAAATCAAAGGTTGTAGTCTAATTCTTGCGAGAAATAACCAAGCTTGTCCATAACCTAGGACGAGGCTATTCGAATAGATTTAACCCTGCAGGGGTGTACCAATGTACTCACACGCCAGACCGCCTTTTTGCCAAGCTATGAAGCACACTTAGGTATGCTGGCACAGCTAAGTGCTACGAGACATTTCCAATATTATGTATTAACTATGAGTCGCCCATATGGGAGAAAACCCCATATGTTGATGCGGAGTCATCAAAGATGCTCACCTCCTTATAAAGGACGATACTCCTTGCAGTGGGTAACCCCCACTACTACTCACCCAAACACACAAGTTTTATTTTTTAACACAACGCACACAACCACCATGCGACCCGGAACTAACACATGCCAAAGTACTAAGTCAAGAGGGGTTCCCAATACCCTCGTTTGGTTAGCACACAAAAGTGATTGGATCAATGGTGCAAGTAATTCGGTCCTTGTTGATTCGGACACCTTTCCTTGTCATACCAAACAATCACACCATCATACCATTATGCCCAAGTCTAAAATAATTTTATTTTCAGTTTTAGATTTATAAATTAACAAAGCACAAGGTGCTGGACATAATAGAGTAATAATAATATTTGTGTGATCAAGATCATCGACTAAGTCGATGATCGCCCAATACTACCGATAGCTAAGCATGTCTAAGCATATTAACTCGTAATCTACTAAGTGACAAGAGCCCATCCAACGAACTCTAATCACAACAAATAACCTAGGCTCAGGTAGTAGAGAGTAATCATTTACCTACAGAGTATGCAGCTATAGGATCAACTAATCAAACCATAATTTAACAACAAAATAGCAATGCATACATACAAGTTGAAATCAATATATTAGACTTGAAAATACTGGGATTAACATGATCAAACTGCTTGCCTTGCTGAGGATTACTATCTTGCTGCAGAGGATCACTCTTGATTTGGATGCTCTATGCAAAAGTTATGTCAGTTTGAAAGTCAGTTTTTCCAGAAAATCTAAATAAATTAGAATCTAACACTGTTCACCGCATCAAAAGTTTTCGCGAAATTTTCTGGAGTAGTGGTGGACATGAGGATTACAAAAATGGATAGATAATATTATTACATGACCAAAATAATTTGGTTCATCTCATTTGGGGTTTTTATGAATTAGCTATGAATTTTCAAAGTTAAAAGTAATTTATAATGCATTAATAATTCTCTTTTTAAGCACTCTCCACAAAATACATTTTCTGTGATAGTGACAAGGTTAAAACCTATTTTATAATAAAGTTAATTAAAAATAAAAATAACAAAAGTGGATCCACTGTTTTTGGAGTTAAAATGAATTAGTTATGCATTTTTGAAGTTAATTGTATTTTTCAGTTAACAAATAAATCAATTCGGGATTTTAATTGTATTGAAAACTTTTCTTACCGATCCTAAGCTAGCCGCAACCACTAACAAGCGGGACCCCCGATCAATAGTTGTCTGGGTCAACTTTGACCCAGCCTCGCCGAGAATGACGTCGGAGGCGCACTTCGGAAATACGCCAATTGATAACGAAAATGTACTCTCGGTTTCAGTGTATAAAGAATATGTTTTCCCTTATGTATAAAGAATACGTTTTACTTAAGGGAAAACGTACTACCCAATTTTACACTACCACTTAACCAGCCAAGGGGCCCACATGTCATAGGCCCAAGTGAAGTCATTAATGAGCTAATCAGTGGATTTTCCGACAACGATCTGCACTAAATGCTAATCACCGAGACTAATTACGAGCTACAGTGAATGTCGGTTTTTCCGACAACAGAGCGGCGGTAGATCCGGTGGTCGCCGAGCTCGCTGGCGGCGAGACAGCGGAGCACGAGACCCGGAGTAAGTTAAAATGGGTTGCCAGGGATTGTTGCTACCTTAAGGAGGTGTCGCTGCCGGCGGAGGGGCACGATGGCTCACCGGCGGCGGAGTTGAGCGGAGGACACGCGTACGGGTGCTGAAGAGAATCGACGCAGAAATTTCACCAGGGAAAACTAGTGGGAGCATGAGCATAGGGGAGGTGATTGGGTCTTACCAGAGTGCCCAGAGGGAGCCGAGGTGGCTGGAGTTGGGCTGACGGCGACAACCGGTGGCGGTGCAAGGAGGTTCAACGGTGGCGGCAACCTGGAGTGAACGAGAGAGCCAGTGAGTGGTTGGGGAAGGTAATGTGATGTACGAGGGTGCTTATCGTGGAGAGAATCGAGTCTAGGTTCGCTGGAGAAGCTGCAGCGGCGCTAGAGATGATGTTGGCCGGTCGCGGGGAAGAAAGAGCCGGCATGGTGCTCAGGTGGACCAAAGTCGAAATTGGTTGAGGGCTTCGGCTCCTGGAGGGGTGTGAAACACTACAACTCGGACAGCCGACAATGGGGATCACCGGAGTGGCCGGGACGGTGAGCGTGGCAGAGGTGAAGAGGGAGAAAACGGGGTGAAGTAAAGGCGAGGATAGTGGCAGAGGGTGGTCACGGGAGGAAATGGGGGCTCGGGCGATCCTCATGGCACCAAGGTAGTGGTCGTGGTGGGCGGTGGTGGTCGGGCGTCACGAGGGACGACAAAGACTAAGCGGCGCGCGGCGCACGGATCCCGAGCGCACGCCCGGGAAGAGTCTTTGGAACTAAGAGGGCGCCCGCTCGAGCCAAAGCAATAGAGGAACACAAGGATGCTTGGATCGGATAGAGATTTGTTGGCTATTGATGAAGAACAAGAAGAAAATAGTGCGGTTTAGAATTCAGAGACTAAATTAATATCCAGCTTTGATGAGGCTTTAAATATATAACAAAATTCTAAAAGCCTAAAAATAATTCAGGAGATCAAAATGACCTAGTACCCATATAAAATTTTAAAACCCACTGTTCATCAGTTATTTGCTTAATTCAAATTCAAACTTAAGATAGGTTATTTATCGTGTTTGAAACTTCTGTGGTTCTAATTAAAGTCCAAAAATTTGGTAAAAATTATATTAATTCATGATAATCAATATAGTATTTGAATAAATTATTTCTAGAAGGTGTTCATTAGTTTTATTACTGATTTCTTTTTGGGAGTTCAGACGCGAGTTGTAGGTTTAATTTGTTCTTGTGATTTTCCAAGAGCAAAACGTTATGCAAAGATTCAAAAACCACGTTCGTGTTAATGAGATGCATACTAATCATCATTAATAAATTTGGGGATGTTACAAAGGCTAGTCCCGATTATACTCGCCGTTGACCGTCGTTGACTACCAAGCAACCTGCATAACAATAGACAAGTAAACCGGGAACAAGTTCTTCACAACTTGACCCATGTTAGTCAAAACATGCATTATGCAACACATATACACTGAAACTTATGACTTTGACCTAACAACCGAACATCGCCGCCACGAAGAACGTCGATATATGGAACCGGCCGAACGCCATGTCATAACTTTGGCCCGACCGCCACCGACTTACGGAGTTCAATTTGGGTGTTCTTGGGCTTGTTGGAAAGATAACTTCAAGCCCGATTCAACGGATCCTCCTCTACTCCTAAATTACTCATGTGGCAAAATATATGATCGAAACAATATGACAATTGTAAAATTAATGTTTCCTTTTTGTTTTAAATTAAGTCGGAATTGGAGTAGGAGTTCTAATTCCGAATTAGAGTAGGAGTAGGGCCTCTTGGATAGCCATGAGGAGGAGAAGGCGCACTATATATTGAGGGTTAGAGTCTCATTGTAACCTCAGACCACGTTTAATATATTTTTAAAGCTTTTACTTGATTCTCCTATTGTGCTTATAGCCAAAACAGAGGGAATTGTGCGTTGAGAACAATGGGTCGTTCTTGCATTTCCGCTAGGAATTGAGGGTTCAACGATCTTCGCTTGTGGTCAGCGAGGATCCAATCAAGTGTGTGTTTGGGCGAATTTTCCATAGAGTTGCAAGTCCGTGCATTGGCGCGGGGGATCAGCTGGTGGTTCGTCACGATACACAAGTTATCGAGAGGTTCTACGTTGAGAGGATCGAGCACCCCGTATCAGGTGGTATCAGAGCTTCGTTGACTCGGTAGGATCTTTATCCAGTTATTTTTTCCCATACACGAAAAAGCCATACAAAAAAATTAGCCGTAGTATTTAATTTGTTATTCTAGTGAGTTTTGTTAAGTTTTTGTCCATTAGAATCAAGTTTAGTTTGCTGATCTTGAATTTTATTACGTTGCTTTTTATTTGAGCCTAGTTTGATTTTTTTAGTCGTGTCTATAAAAAAAAAAAGAAGTGAGACATCAATTCATCCTTTATGAACCTTTCAATCCTTTGCGAATACTTTCAACCTATTTAAGACTAGCTAAATCATTGCTTAGGGCTGCATATTAATATTTGTGTTCTTACAATTGTTCAAAGATCAAAAGGTGGAAAAGAATTTTTGCTCATTTTTGATAGAACAAGAATTTTGGCAATAGTTCAAAAAAAAGGAAGGAAAAAGAGAAGAGAAAAAAAAAGAAAGAAGAGAAAAAGAAAAGAGAAAAGAGAAAAGGAAAAAGAATGCGCATAGCCGAACCATAAACTTGAGCGAAAATCCGCACTCATTCTTGATTCAATTGTTAGAATATCAATATTTTGTGCAATCTTGTGCCCTGGTTTCGTTATTTGCAACTAGCTAGAGTTTTTCTATAACTTGTGCAATACAAGCTATTTTGTTCTTCACTTATATCTTACATAGCTCATTCCTTGATTGCACTAAGTTCCAATATCTTTGTGTGTGAGTTGCTTTGATTTTCACCTATATCTTTGTGATCGGCAACTAGGCATTGAATTCTAATTTGGATATTTACTTAGCTTTACAATATCTAGAATTTTCAGATTAAGTAGGTATCCATACCAAGCTCCACATAACATCCGTTGTCGTGCTTTGACTTGCTCTTGAAATTCACTCATTTCTCACATTGTTTTAACCTGTAATATCAAGTGTGAGTTTGTCACCTCAATTCACTTCGGAAAGGTAAGAATGTAATTTGGTAAGACAAGTGTGTTTGAGAGATACACATACACCTACATACATATTCTTTGCTTTGCTGCTAACAATGGCAGATCGCGAGTATACGTATCTTCCCTTCTATGGTAGTAATGATCCAGAGGAGTATCTTGAGTGGGTACAAAACATGGAGTTTGAGCTTGAATCCCATAAGTTCGAATCAGAAGCCAAGGAAGTGAGAGTGGCCACTTTGTTTTTTTACGGAATATGCCTCTAGTTGGTGGCAACAACTAAGTGGAAAACGATTCGTTACATCTTGGGTCTATTTAAAAAGGGTCATGAGAAGAGAATTTGTTCCATCCTATTATGAGCGGGAACTACTACGCCACGTGGAGAGCATTACGCAAGGATGCAAAGTTGTCCAAGATTACTATATTGAGTTGAATCATGCAATGCACCGTGCTAATATCACTAGTGCATATCAAGAAAAGACATACTTCAAAGCAGGCTTGAATTATCAGATCGTTGCTGCACTTCAAGATGAATATTTTCGTGGTCTGCAAGAACTTGTGAAATATGCTATGAAGGCAGAAAAGAGACTTAAACACATGCAATCACATCAATTAAATCTGCGCTGGCTCTTTAGTTCTTATTCATCCACTGGTGTGTCACTTGAGAAGAAGATCGAGCATTGGAATTTTTCTTCGACCGAGGTGATGAGTAGTGCTACCCCGTCACAACCCGCAACACGTGAGGAGGTCGTGGTTGGTGGTAGTTGTGCCCTTGCTGGCCCACAGTCTTACAAGGATGAGATGTATCAAAACCCATGTGAGAATGAGAGCTACATAGCCAAATTGAGTGAGAGAGATAAAAAGAGTGAGCTATGTGATTCTACCATATGCGAGGTTGCGAGCATCCCAATTGAGAGTGTGAGAGGTACACCAAAAGAAAAGAGAGAGAGATAGATGATAGGACAAGTAAGATTATTTTTTAACCAAACAACTTACCCTCTATTTCTAGTGTTGTATCACACATTGTGCAGGTGGACCAAGCAAATAAGGAGTTGGACATTCAAGAGCCCTCACCATTGGAAGAGAAAGATGAAGATATAACCATGGTTGGAGAGGGAATACATGATACCCCGTGGTTACATGATGACATTACGATACCTGCGGCACCTACATCAACTGAAGAGGACGATCAAGGTAACACTATTGGTACTAAATCGATAGATCATCAAGACAAGGTGCGTAAAACTGAGAACTCCATTATTCCTTTGATGATTCCAAGTTCTAAATTTGATATGCTTAATTTGCATAATATAGAATTGATTACTCATACAGAAGTTCTTACTAGAATATCCCTTAATGATTCTTTGTGTCATATCATATTCGATAAACCAAAACAGGTAGTTTGTGTTATTAAGAAGGTTCTTGAAATTTCACATTTAAGATCACTAGTAAATAGCTACATACACACATATAAATTCAATTTGATCGGATATTTTGGTGTAGACAACAACATGTTTCAAGTTTATCGAATATGCATTACCTGTGATAATCTGATTGATTTAAAATTAGATGTTTTGCGCAAACCATCTATTGACCAATGTCACGGTCTCTTTAAGATGGGTTTAAATACAAGTGTCTATTGTTTAGAACGCAACATGATGCCTACTTGTTTATCTCTTAAATGCATAACTAATAAGAGTAGCGCAGTTGAAGCATGGAATGGTATCAATTGGTTTTCACCCACTTTACTTGACTTTGATATTGGGAAGGTGAAATTTTATCATATGAGTCAGTTGTGCAATTTGAAATGTGATTTCGAGCTATCGATTGTGCAAAACAACGCGAATAACACAACAATTGATTCATACATATATCACGTATATACGTTGTTCTCTTTGTTTAATACATGTTCGACAAATCATCATGCGCTACACGAAACTTGTTTGGATGATAAATACATATACCATGCATATATGTTATTTTCTTTGTGTAGCACATTTTCAGGCTATCAAAAGCCGAGGACGGCTTTTTTTGAAGAAAGGGAGGATGATGAGGATATCTCGACTACTTATGAGGCTATTTATGAAGCAAGAGCTACACTTCTCAAACAACAGGTGCAATTATTTCTTAACAAGTTTCTTTATGTTTTCCGTGAGAATTGGATACTACGGAAAAGCAATACTTTGTGCATTATCAGGTTTGACAAGTTTAAAGTCTTTGGAACCGAGAGGGAGGCTGGAGCCAAAGCAATAGAGGAACACAAGGAGGAGGGTACCCGTATTTGTTGCCTAGTGATGAAGAACAAGAAGGTCAAAGCGGTTGGGAAGGAGAAAGTCAAGCAGCCCATGCGGCTGATCAAGGAGAAAGGAAACCGTGTGATGGGAGAGCAAAAGGGGAGGAAGCCCAAGAACTTAAAGCTCAACTTTTGGATAATATTTTCAAGCCCAAATCAGATCTCCCATAACCCCAGCCAAAATCAAATTCGAAATCAACTTCGAATCAAATTCGGATTCAGAATCAGCATCAAATTCGGATTCGGAATCAGCAGGACAGTCCGGAATAAAACGGTCATAACTTTCACAAACGGAGTCCAATTTGGGTGTTCTTGGGCTTGTTGGAAAGATAACTTCAAGCCCGATCCAACGGATCCTACTTCATGCCGAAATTACTCATGTGGCAAAAGATATGATCAAAACAATATGACGATTGTAAAATTAGAGTTTCCTTTTTGTTTTATATTGAGTCGGAATTGGAGTAGGAGTTCTAATTCTGAATTAGAGTAGGAGTAGGGCCTCTTGGCCAGCCATGAGGAGGACAAGGGGCACTATATATTGAGGGTTAGACCCTCATTGTAACCTCAGACCACGTTTAATATATTTTCAAAGCTTTTGCTTGATTCTCCTGTTGTGGTTATAGCCAAAATAGAGGGAATTGGGCGTTGAGAACAAGGAGTCGTTCTTGCTTTTCTGTTGAGAATTGAGGGTTCGACGATCTTCGCTTGTGGTCAGCGAGGATCCAATCAAGTGTCTGTTTGGGCGAATTTTCCATAGAGTTGCAAGTCCGTGCATTAGCGCGGGTGATCAGCTGGTGGTTCGTCAGGATACACAAGTTATCGAGAGGTTCTACGTCGATAAGATTGGGCACCCCGTATCAGGGCTTCTTATAGCTGAAAAGGAGGGAAGGAAGGGTCGTCGGAGACTCGGAGGCCCGCAGGTTCCCAAGGCGGTCATGACATGGGCGCTCTGGTCGGAGATGACGGAGCAGGCGCACGTAGTGGGGAGGTGATGGGAGTGACGACTTGGGCGGGTGAAGCAGTTGGTGGGGCGACACGAGTAGGCGCTAGCGACGAAACGGGGTGACAGAGTGCGCTAGAGTCGAGGGCAGGTGGGGGCAGGTGGGGTATAAGGCAAGAGGGCAGCGTGCACGGTGCAGGGAGTTGATGGGAGCAGCATGGGGAGGTGAGCGCGGTGACGACTTTGGTGGCTAGAGCAGGTGGGTACGGCAGAACGACAAGACGGGACAGTGAGCTGGTGATTGCAGGGCACTGGTGTCACAACGAAGCGAGGACATGTGCTAGCGATAGGGCTCGGGGTTGGGAGTTGAGGAAAGAAGGGGCAGGCGACTCGGCTTGGCCTGTGGGCCAAAGTAAATGTTGGTGATATACCCTAGCGGCAATCATAGAGATAATGATATCACGTCTATGTTTATGTGTTATTGAATAAGTGTTATTCTGTCCCTTGAATGAATCATTAGTTATAATATAAACAAGTATGTGACTTGTTGGTGAAACTCTTTTAACTTATATGATGTCGTTCTAAATGAATCCCTAGTCGGATGTCACTTGCCAAACACGAGGGACTCTATCGACCAACGCATATATTGATTGATGGCCATGTTTCACCAGTCATGGATATAGGGATATCGAATCAATAATATGAACACATATTAGAGAATATGGGGTTGGATTGACCCACCTTGAGACATCGTTGAGATTGTTATAATTTTATGTGTCATTAGTTGGTCTCAAGCAATGATGATGTATAATCCTTAGACCTGAGATGAGCATGGTTTCCTACATGTATAGTAGTACACTTAGGGGTTGCCAAACGCTACTCTATAACTAGGTAGTTATAAAGGTACCTTTCGAGTATGCTATGAAACATAAGAGTAATGTGACTAGTCGGATATGAGATTTGCCCCTCGATGTGGTCGGATAAAGAAAGTGCATGACCATGCCACTAGTGGTCGAAGTGTTCGACCACGTGAAGTTATCCGACACTCGATCGAGAAAATATTGAACAGTCCATGGATGATATAACATCTCACCTAGAGTTCAACCAGATATCGTGAGGCATAGGGAGAATACACGAGAAGGTCTTTCGGTTCGATCAGATACAGACTAGTCACACGGAGATACAAGCTGGCCGTAGGTTGGTCGAACATGATCACTAGTGGTCTAGACCTGGTCGTCAGGAGTTACGAACTGGTCGAGACCAAATATAAACTAGTCGTATAGAGATACGAGCTGGTTGTTAATGATATGGACTTGGTTGTAGATCATATTACATTAAAGTTTGTCCGATATAATTCGTGTGTATTCGGGAATCGTTATGTTTTGCTAGGAGCCACTGACAACTCATGATCGAAAAATAGTTTCCGATTCACAACCGATTACGCATGAACCTAACAGGTCACACACTGGACGAGTTGGAACATAACGTGTTCGAATAGGATCCGTCAACTATATAAGGAGATGTTTGAGGCTATTGGAAATAGGATGAGTTGATGTGAGTTGCTCCACCAAATCCTAGCCGCCATCTTTCTGAGAGCATTGCCGTGTAACTTGGTGCTTGCACACCAGCATACGGTTGTTCCTTCCCTGGACGTGTGGATACCGTAGAGACGCTACTGCGGTTGCTGTTGCGCTTGAGGATGATCCGCAATCTTCACAAGGAACTGCAGATATTGTTGGAGGAGATGATCGACTACGACCACTACATCAACATACTCGACGTAGGACGATCAACTACGACCACTACATCGACGCACTCTTCGTTGGACCAGGCTGCTCCAATTCCTCTTTCGCTACTCTTCGCATCTAGTGGTAACGATCTGTGATCTTCTTCTTGGCTTCCTGGTTTACGTGGTAGAATTTTTGAATTATTGCTATCGTAGCCTACTCGTATCCCTTCAGTGGTATTAGAGCCATCCTGCAGAGTTTTTGATCTAGATCGGTCACATATACTTGATATGTGGTAGTAGTAGATTGGATCTATTACTGGTTTAGTCTGGTAACTTAGATCGGTTCATATGGATGGAACGATTTAGGCACTGGTCGATAAGTTCGATCGGGTGTTCGGCCGTAGTAGATGGATCTACGAAGAGGTATGAGCTAAAAGAACCAGATGGTTAATTGAGCTTGTTAAAGATCACATTGCATGAAACTCCTACCGGTCGGAATTCCGCTATCGGAGTATACCACAGTGCGTGGTCATAACAAGGCAGTGATCAGATTGGTTCAAATAGAGTTAATATGATTAATCTAATAATTTCTAAGGTTCGATTACGTGAATAAGATTCATGTCTCTGGAAAAGTTTCCGAGAGCACTGCTCCTTCGAACCAGCCTGCTAACCGGCTAGCGGGACCGCCATGGTCGTAGCCACGTTATATAGTAGTGTGTGTTCATGTCGTCCGATCGAATTGGATTCTATGCGTAACTTATTTTTACATATATTGATGTGAATAGTATGGCCTATTGCGTATGTAATGCATGAATGGATTTCACATGGCATGCGTGTTATGCTGTGAGATAGCCATTGAGCTACATATTATTGTATAACGGTTTGCGTACTGACATGTGATGCTTGATATTATCGTCTGTAATTCATTACTAGCTTTTAGGAATAATTGCTTAGTAGATGAATGCGGTCGGAGACTTCAAGCATGTCGGTCGGAGGACAGGAAGCATGATGATGGAGATCGTCATGTTAAGGGCCATACTATTTCACAGTTTAATTTGATTATCTGTGAATGTTTATTCCTGTTGGACTGAAACGACGACTAGAGGGGGGGGTGAATAGGAGTATGATCTCTTCTTCACAAAGATCGGATTCAACACGATTTTCACTCCAATAGCTATGAGAGCTATGAAGATCAATGTACAAGTATAGCGGAAGACTTGTATTGAATACAATCAAAACTCCGAAGAAAAACAACTAAAAATCATGAAAAATCAATCTAAAATAAATTGGGCAGTCTGACCTCTCAGATTAACAGCCGACTTTTATATGGGGCAGTCTGACCTCTCAGATTGACGGTCTGACCTACAACCCAATCAACAGCAAAATCAGCTTGAACTCAAAATCACAAATTGGTCTAACTTTTGATCTATAACTTCAAACTCCACGAAATTGGAAACACACCTTCTCTAGGATGTCAGGAACCTATTGCAATCAAAGATTGTGAAGATGTTTGCCAAAGTTCCAACCTTTTTCTGTTTGAGTGAAGGTTGCTTCAAAATCGATTCAAAATGAAAACATGATCCAAAAACTTGCTCGTGGATTATAGATGATCAAGATGATCCTAGATGGGTTTCCACATATCACATCCAAGCAAGATCCAGGCCAGAAACCAAAAGAAAAGATGTGGATCAAAGAAAACCCAAAAATCACAAAATAAAGAGCAATAACATAAAGAGACTCAACTTTGAGGAATCCTGATTGGATTGATTTGAGATAGATATTGGTTCACAGCCATTCCATCATGGAGGACGAATACTCAACGTATGAGCACACAATCAATTCAAACTCTAGAAACCTAACCTGTCCACCACTCTCCCTTAAAACCAAAACTAGGGTTTCAACAAAAAAAACAAAGATGTTGAGAGGAGCACAACCAGCATCCTCCCCTATTTATAGTGGAGACTAGCTTTTAGAAGGTATTCCCTAATGGGTACCCGTTAAGTCCACACACAAACGGGTTTCACTCACGCACGTATTTCAAAGCGTCGTCTTCATCTTCTCTTGACCTAAACCACTTTTCCTTGCGCCGCGCTTTAGCCAAAAGCAATAAAGGCAGTATCCTGGTGAAATTACCAAAATACCCCTTCTCGATCCTTCTCCAAAGACCGAGTCCAATCTTCATGAAGCACTCCCATGCTTCGCCACGTGTAGGTTGATCAACGACTATCTTCATGTTTGCAAGTCTCTCCCATCCGGCTCCCACCGAAACCACCGTGGCACTTGCACCGATCCGCGCACTGCTTGATGCAACCTGTCGCACCGAACTTCCCGTTCGGTTATCCTTGTCCATTTTGCGCCATGCTTGAATCCATCGACTTCACCCGACATCCTCGATAGTTCTGAACCTCAGCTCTCCAAGCTTAGTCCCAATCATCCTCCCCGTTGACCGTCGTTGACCTCCAAGCCACCTGCACAACAATAGACCAATAAATTGATTCCGGGAATAAGTTCTTCGCAACTTGACCCACGTTAGTCAAAACATGCATCATGCAACATATATGCACTGAAACCCATGAACTTGACCTAACAGACAAAGATCGTTGCCAAAATAGCCGACGAGTAAGTGAAAACTGGTCAGACCACCACTCAAGAGCCGGTCTGACCGACCTCTGGCCGGTCTGACCGCCTAGCAAGGGACATAGCCAAATTTCCACCCTTGAAATCTGAAACATCTTTGGAAATTTCAAACGTATAGATCTTTTGACTGGAAGCGCCAAAAATTATAAAACCAAGTGTAGGAGAATCCTCTCTCTTGCCTACACCCTCTATTGTTGGCCCAGCTCCAAAATCAAAGTTACTTTTGGTCGGTTAGACTACCTCCCATGGCCAATCTGACCGCCAGCTTCTAAGCCCGAGGCATGGCCAGTCTGACCGCCAGAGGTGCCCGGTCAGACCACCACATAGGCTGGTCAGACCGCCACCTTGGCCGGTTTGACCGCTAGCAACCTGACAGCACCTGAACTTTGCTGAAAACATATGATTCGATAAAACTTTAATGCTATTATCAATTGTAACATCATCATAAGAGCATGAGCATATCCTCATAATATCCACAATTCCTGTCATGCTATTTGATCATGTTTTATCATTAGATGTTTTTACATGGTAGAATAGTATCCCTCAAGGAAAATTAAGTTAATTTGGTGCCTTTCCAATTGCTGCGACCATCACAATTTTGATCGTTAATTAGTAGGTCTACCAAAGTAGAGTGCCATTAACTATCTTAATAAGATGGGGTGGGTGTCAGACACCTACATGCATAGTATTGATTTAACTTGACAAGGCTATCAAAACAGTTTTGGGCCTTGGGCATAATGTTGGTTGCCGGGGCACAGAGATGCCGCCCAACGAACAAGAGTCATATGTAATATGATTAGCAAATGGTTGCTTACCAAAACTCACTAAGTTTCTAGCAGTGATGCCAAAGCTCACTTGGACTTAATGATTATAGATCTTGAACTCACTATATGTTGTTTGAGGGAAACATGGTTTATAGTGGGAGTATTTTTTATTGACTGTTGATGATTAAGTTCGACCGGGTATGGACTAGTCGTATAAGTGATACAACCAGATCCAAACTGATCGTATGGTGATATGACTATGTAAAGACTAGTCGTATGGTAATACGAGCTGGTCGTAGACTGGTAAAACATAAGCACCAACATGAGTGTCTAATAGAAGATCTTACATAAATATAGTGCTAATTTTTTGCATATTGTGTTGTAGATCATGGTAACTAGTACTTCTTCTGCACCTACCTTTAATTTGCGACCTATTCTTGAGAAAGAAAAGCTGAATGGAATCATCTTCATTGACTGATTTCATAATCTAAGAATTGTTATCAAACAAGAAAAGAAGGAATATGTTCTAGAGAGTCCCTATCCCGAGGAACCAGTGCCGATGCTCCTTGTGCTGTAAAGAATGCATATGAGAAGCATTGGAATGACGCAATCGATGTGCACTGCCTTTTGCTTGCAACCATGAACTCTAAGCTTCAGAAGCAATATGAGACCGCAGACGCTTACAATATTATTGTGGGTCTGAAGGGTATGTTTCAGGATCAAGCAAGGGCAGAGAGGTTCAATACTTCTAAGGCGTTGTTTTCTTGTAGGCTGTCAGAGGTTAACCTGGTCAGTCCTCATGTGATCAAGATGATTGGTTGCATTGAGAGCTTGAAAAAGCTTAGTTTTCCCCTTAGCCAAGAGTTGGCTACTGATGTGATTCTCCAATCACTCCCTGCGAGCTTTGAGCCTGTCATATTGAATTTTCATATGAATGGCTTGGAGAAATCAATGACTGAGTTGCATGGCATGCTTAAAGGTGCTGAGGCGAGCATCAAGAAAAGTTCCAATCATGTGATGATGGTTCAAAAGACTACAGCCTTCAAGAAGAAGGGTATGTCGAAAAAGGAAAGGGCAAAGGAAAGACTCAAGATGTGATCGAGAGTCTCAAGTCTAAGCTTAAGAAGCTTAAGCTGGTTCCAAAGCCTGACACATAATGCTACCATTGTCATGAGACTAGGCATTGGAAGAGAAATTGCAAGAAGTACATAGCAGAAATGAAAAAGAACAAAGGAAGTAAGACTTCTAGTTCAGGTATAAATGTTATACAAATTAATCTTACCACTTCTCCAACCAGTTCTTGGGTATTTGATACCGGATCGGTTGCTCATATTTGCAATTCGATGCAGGGATTGATAAGGAGTAGAAGCTTGGCAAGAGGAGAGTTTGATCTTCGTGTGGACAATGGAGCAAGAGTTGCTGTATTAGCTATTGGGACTTTACCATTAGCTTTACTCTCAGGATTAGTTATGGAACTAAATAATTGTTATTATGTTCTAGTCTTAAGCAAAAATATTATTTCTGCTTCTTGTTTAGGAGCAGAAGGTTATGAGTTCAGAATAAAGAACAATTGTTGTCCAATTTATTTTGAATATATGCTTTATGGCCATGCTCCATTAGTGAATGGATTGTATGTTTTAAATCTTGAGGATAAACCCATCTATAACATTAATGCTAAGAGACTTCAACCTAATGATGTGAATCCCACTTTCATTTGGTATTGTCGTCTTAGTCATATAAATGAGAAGCGCATGATGAGGCTCCGTAAATATAGTCTTCTAAACTCATTTGATTTCGAATCATTTGAAACATGTAAATCTTGTTTACTTGGCAAGATGACAAAGACGCCCTTCACGACCAGAGGTGAGAGGGCGAGTGATCTACTGGTTGTAATACATTCGGATGTATGTGGACCAATGAGCACTTTTATTAGAGGTGGTTTTCAGTACTTCATCACTTTTACTGATGATTTCAGCGGATATGGCTATGTCTATTTGATGAGGCATAAGTCGGAATCCTTTGAAAAGTTCAAAGAATTTCAAAATGAACTGCAAAATCAACGTGGCAAGACAATTAAATGTCTACGATCTGATCGTGGAGGTGAATATTTGAGCCATGAGTTTGGTGATCATCTAAAGAAGTATGGAATTGTTCCACATCTTACTCTGCCGGGGACACCTCAATGGAATGGAGTGTCGAACGACGGAACCGAACATTGTTGAACATGGTTCGGTCTATAATGAGCCAATCTGATCTTCCATTGCAATTATAGGGATATGCTCAAGAAATAGATGATTTCACTTTAAATAGGGTTCCATCAAAAACTGTAGAGAAGACACCATATGAGATATAGACTGGGAAGAGTCCTGGATTGTCTTTTATCAGGATATGGGGTTGTGAAGCATATGTGAAACATTTGACGTCTGACAGGCTCACACCCAAGTCTGATAAGTGTTTTTTGTGGGGTATCCTAAGGAAACTAAAGGATATTATTTTATGATCGGGTTGATAACAAAGTGTTTGTTGCCCATAATGGTGTTTTCGTAGGGATGGCCCCACCGCCACAACGCCCAGGCGAAGCAACCATTAGAACCCGAAGGGCCCCGAAGCCCCGCGAGGCTTGGAGCAGCAAGACCTCCGGGCCACCTCCAGGGTGGGCCCGAGGCCTCCCCGAAGGGCCCCGAAGCCTCGCGAGGCCCGGAGCAACAAGACCTCTGGGCCACCCCGAGGCGGGCCGGCTTCCCGAGGGCCCCAAGCCCGCGAGGCCAGGGAGCAAGAAGACCTCCGGCGGGCCCGAGGCCTCCTAAAGGGCCCCAAGCCCCGCGAGGCCCGGAGCAAAGAAGACCTCTGGCTACCTCCGGGCGGCCCGAGGCCTCCCCGAAGGGCCCCGAAGCCCCGCGAGGCCTGGCGCAAGAAGACCTCCGGCCACCTCCGGCGCGGGCCCAAGGCCTCCCCGAAGGGCCCCAAAGCCCCGCGAGGCCCGGAGTAGCAAGACCTCTGGGCCACCCCCGGGGCGGACCCGAAGCTTCCCCGAAGGGCCCCGAAGCCCCGCGAGGCCCGAAGCAGTAAGACCTCCGGGCCACCCCCGGGGCAGACCCAAAGCTTCCCCGAAGGGCCCCGGAGCAGCGAGACCTCCGGGCCGCCTCCTAGGCGAACCCGGCCCTCGCCACCGATCTCGGACCGAGGCACCGCTGTGGTGGACCGTGTCCAGGAGCGCCTACCATGGACCAAGGCCAAGGCGTAGGGGCAGGAAATGTCCTGGCAACCCCTACGAGTACAGTACCATTGTAGGGTCAGAAGGGTAATGTACAAAACCCTCACAGTGGACTATAAATAGGGGTCCCCCGCTCCTGTAAAGGGGAGGAAAAACAATTATGAATTCTTTAGCAATAACAGTCTCTCGTTCTTGTCGCTGGCTAGTCCCCTCTAGTGAAGATCCCCAGAGCCCTCCTGGGCTTCTCCGAGGTTCCGCCCCCTCTCTTACTATATAGCTCATTTTTGCTACTACAGTTGGCGCCGTCCGTGGGGACCAACAAGTCGAGCGCATACCCAGGCACAAGAATGGCACCTCAAGAGCCGCCGCACACACGCGCGTCTCGAGGCGCAGCAGCTCGGACCATCCGGCGCCCGAGGGCTGCGGCAGGACCTCCCAGTGCGTGAGCTCGCCGCCGCCTCAAGAGGAAATCGAGCACTCCACGCAGGACACCGTGGCTGGTGAGGCGCCCCCTAAGACCCGGGCGGTCGGCCAACCGTTGGCCCCAGACCCGCCCGGGGCAGCGCAGAGAGCTCACGACCTACTCCAACAAGAGCTGGCAGATCTCCGTTGGGAACTGCTCGACCTCCGACAGCGTGGGGGCGGTGTAGGGATACGCGGCAATGCTACGATAGCACAAACAAAATTTTTCGCGCAACCAAGGAACCACCGCAAGTAATAGATCACGAGATTACCGCTAGACGCGTCGACTTGTAGCGGAAGTAGAGTCGTTGTAGCGAGTTGATGCAGTCGTAGTCGTACTCACGACGGGTCTCCTCCTTCGAGTAATTGTACTCGATGCGTGTCTGCTTCTTCGAGTGGTCGTACCCACCACGCGACTTCTTCTCCGACTCCGGTGATCAACACAAGTCGCGGATCGTCCTAGTGTTGATGCTTCGCAACAACACCTCCGAGGTATCCACACGTACGGGGTAGGATCACCACGCACCAGAGTGCTAGCTCCGGTAGCGAGGTTAAGAAGGCGTGGCTATTAGGGTTTCAGGAGTTCTTCCAAAGATCATCATCTTCACCTCACATCTCTTTACCCCGTGCAACCGCCCCTCTTTATATAGGCATCCATGATGGGTCTCGTACATAAGGCCCATTAGAAACTCATGGCATATACGAATTTTGGATCACCATCCAAAACAGATCCTTGCCCTTTAAGTGTGCGACCCCACAGGTTCATGTGTAATCGGTTATGACTCGGAAACTCTTTTTCGGTCACTAGTCGTTAGCGGTACCTAGCAGCACATAACGATTCCCAAAGACACATAGAATAAATCGGACGAACCATGATGTAATATGATCTATGATTAGGTCCTCATCACTTACGATCAGTTTGTATCTCTATACGACCAGGTTGTAATTGGTCACGACCAGTTCGTAACTCCTTACGACCAGGTTCTTACCATTCTGTGATTACGTTTGACTAGTCTACGACCAGCACGTATCTCCATACGACTAGTCCGTAACTGATCAAACTAAGCGACATACTCATGCATTCTCCCTTTGCCTCACGATGTCTGGTTGAACTCCAGGTGAGACGATGTGTCATCCATGGACTGTTCAATACTTTCTCGATCGAGTGTCGGATAACATCATGTGGTCGACACTTCGACCAGTAGTGGTATGGCCATGCACTTTCTTTATCCGATCACCACGAGGGGCCCAGAGACATCTCTCCTGTTATGTTAGGAGGGGCAAATCCCATCTCGACCAGTCACATCCCTCCGCATGTTTCATAGCATACCCGAAAGCTACCTTTATAACTACCTAGTTACGGAGTAGCGTTTGGCAACCCCTAAGAGTGCTATTACACATGTAGGAAACTATGCTGATCTCAGGTATAAGGATTATACATCATCATTACTTGATACCAACTAATAACACAAAGATTCATAACAATCTCAATAGTGTCTCAATGATGGGTCTATCCAACACCATGTTCTCTAAAATGTGTTCACATTATTGATTCGATATCTCCATATCTATGACCTGTGAAACCAGGTCATCAATGAATACATGTGCTAGTCATAGAGTCACTGGTGTTCCGACCAGTGACCTCCGACCAGGGATACATTTAGAATGACATCATATAAGTTAAAGAGTTCCACCGACAAGTCACGTACTTATTGATCTATAACAAATGATTCATTCAAGGAACATGATAACATATTATCAAAATTATGAACATAATGAAATATCATCATCTCTATGATTGCCTCTAGGGCATATTTCCAACAGTCTCTCACTTGCACTAGAGTCAATCATTTAAGTATCTAATATCGATAGCTCTTGTGTGCGCCTCATGCTTAGGCTGTGGTAGAGGCTTAGTCAACGGATCAACAATATTTGAATCCGTATGAACTTTGCATATCTTAACATATCCTCTATCGACCAGTTCGCGAAGGAGATGATAACGCCTGAGTATGTGTTTGGACTTCTGATGGGATCTCGGCTCCTTAGCCTACGCAATGGCTCCATTATTGTCACAATAGAGATCCAATGGGCATAAGGCACTCGGAACTACACCCAACCCAGTAAGGAAATTACTTATCAAAATACCTTCTTTTGTAGCTTCGGAAGCTGTAATGTACTCAACCTCCGTCGTAGAATCAGCAACCGTTTCTTGCTTGGAACTTTTCCAGCTCACTGCTCCTCCATTCAAAATGAATACAAAACCAGATTGTGAACGATAATCATCTTTGTCGGTTTGGAAGCTTGCATCGGTGTAACCCTTTACAACGAGCTCTTCAACATCCCCATAAACTAGGAACACATCCTTAGTCCTTCTTAAGTACTTAAGAATGTTTATCACAACTGTCCAGTGACATTCACCGGATCACCGGTATCTCGCCAGAACACTTAGAGTATATGATACATCTGGTCCGGTACAAACCATGGCATACATAATAGATCCAATAGCCGAAGCATATGAAATACTATTCATACGGTCTCGCTCATCAATGGTCGAAGGACACTGATTCTTGCTAAGATTTATGCCATGTGACATAGGCAAGAACCCTTTCTTGGCATCATGCGTGTTGAACCTATTCAACACCTTGTCAATGTAAGTACTTTGGCTTAATCCAATTAGCCTTCTTGATCTATCTCTATAGATCTTTATTCCCAAGATATATGCTGCTTCTCCTAGGTCTTTCATAGAAAAACTATTTTTCAATGATACCTTAACGGATTCCAGCATAGGAATGTCATTCCCAATCAATAATATGTCATCCACATATAAGATTAGGATTACAAGTGCACTCCCACTAACCTTCATGTAAACACAAGGTTCTTTGTTTTTGACAAAACCAAACTTTTTGATTTCCTCATCAAAATGCAGATTCCAACTCCGAGATGCTTGCTTCAACCCATAAATGGATTTCTGAAGTTTGCACACTTTACTAGCATTCTTTGGATCGACAAAACCTTCAGGCTGTGTCATGTACACATCCTCACTTAGGTTTCCAATAAGGAAAGCCGTTTTGACATCCATTTTCCATATCTCATAATCGAAATATGCAGCAATAGCTAGAATGATCCGAATAGATTTAAGCATCGCTACTGGTGAGAAGGTCTCATCGTAGTCAACTCCTTGAACTTGTCGAAACCCCTTTGCGACAAGTCGAGCCTTATGAATGTTAACATTTCCATCCATATCAATCTTTTTCTTATAGATCCATTTGCACTCAATGGTTTTAACACCATCAAGAGGCTCGACCAGGTTCCAAACCTGATTGATGCTCATGGAGTCTATCTCGGACTTCATGGCTCCAAGCCATTTCTCAGAGTCTGGGTCCATCATCGCTTCCTTATAAGTGTTAGGATCACCATTATTCACCAATAATACGTCATGCCCATACCTTATAGGCAATTGACGCGGCCTTTTAGATCTACGTGGGGCTGATGTCTCTTCTACAGGTTCAACAACACTTTGTTCGTCCTGTAGAGGTTCAGTAGGAGTTGAAACCTTTTCAGATGTTTCCCGAATTTCTTCGAGTTGCATCTTTCTCCTACTGACTCCTTTTGAAAGAAACCCTTTCTCCAAAAAGACACCATTTCGGGCAACAAACACTTTGCCCTCCTCTTGATTGTAGAAATAATATCCTTTGCTTTCCCTAGGATATCCTATGAAGAAGCATTTATCCGACTTAGGTGTGAGTTTGTCAGACGTCAAACGTTTAACATAGACATCACAACCCCAAATCTTTAGAAAAGATAAACTAGGACTCTTCCCAGTCCATATCTCATATGGTGTCTTATCTACTAATTTAGATGGTACCCTGTTCAAAGTGAAAGCGGCAGTTTCTAGAGCGTAACCCCAAAAATACAATGGCAGATCCGATATGCTCATCATTGACCGAACCATGTCCAACAAGGTCCGATTACGCCGCTCGGACACTCCATTCCACTGTGGAGTACCCGGTGGTGTAAGCTGTGCAACAATTCCACATTGTTTCAAATGATCGCCAAACTCATGGCTCAAAAATTCTCCTCCACGATCAGATTGTAAGGACTTGATTGTCTTGCCTAGTTGATTATGTACCTCATTCTGGAACTCTTTGAACTTTTCAAAGGATTCCGACTTGTGCCTCATTAAATAGATATATCCATATCTACTAAAGTTATCGGTGAAAGTAATGAAGTACTGAAAACCACCTCTAGCTGTCGTGCTCATTGGTCCACACACATCAATATGTATGAGTGCCAACAAGTCGGACGCCCTTTCATTCCGACCAGTGAAAGGTGTCTTGGTCATCTTTCCGATCAGACAAGATTCGCATGTTTCAAATGATTCCAAATCAAACGAGTTTAGAATTCCATCACTATGAAGCTTTTTCATGTGTTTCTCACTGATGTGACCCAAACGACAATGCCAAATAAATATGGAATTCGTATCATTAGGCTGAAGCCTCTTTGCATTAATATTATAGATGGGTGCAATATCATGATTTAAAATAAACAACCCGTTCAAAACGGGAGCATAGCCATAACACATTTCATTCAAATATATAGAACAACAATTGTTCTCTATAATGAACTTATAACCCTCTGCCATCAAACATGATGCAGAGATGATATTTCTACTTATGGCTGGAACGTAATAACAATTACTTAGTTCTATAATGAATCCTGAAGGTAACAATAATGGCAAAGTCCCGACGGCTAATGCAGCAACTCTTGCTTTATTCCCGACGCGAAGATCCATCTCACCCCTTGTTAATCTCCTACTCCTTGTTAGACTCTGAATCGAATTGCAAATATGAGCAACCGATCCGTATCAAATACCCACGAGTTAACATAAGAATCAAGAAGAAAACATCTATAACATTAATACCAAGTGGAAGTTTTAGTCCCACCATTCCTTTTCAGATCGGCCTGTATTTCTTGCGTTCCTCTTCCAGTTGGTCCTGTCTGCTAAAGAAAAGCATTCATTCTCTTGAGTCGGGCCAGACTTGGTCTTGGGTTTAGGCCTGACAGTTTGGATCCCATCCGAAACCTTGCCTTTACCTTTGACCCAAGTTTTAGTTTTCTTCTTGAAGCTAGTACTCTTTTGCACAATCATCACATGACTGTTACTTTTCTTAATGCTGTCCTCTGCAGTCTTAAGCATCATATGCAGTTCGGTGATATTCTTGTCTAACCCATTCATATGAAAAGTCATAATGAATTGCCCATAGCTTGCAGGAAGCGAAGCAAGAATCAAATCTGTAGCCAACTCTTGACTAAGTGGAAAACAATTTAATGAAGATACTCCCACTGAATACCATATCCCTCTTATGACATTTAGTGATTCAAGACCCACAATCAGTTAATCTACTAGTGAGCTTTGGCATCACTGCTAGAAGATTAGTGAATATGGTAAGTGTTGGACCGAAAAGGCGACTAGAGGGGGGGGGGTGAATAGGAGCACACTCACTTTTTCAACCACGATTAGATTCAACACAAATTTCACTCCAATAGCTATAGAAGCTATGAAGATCGATATACCAAGACAAATGGAAGACTAGGATTGAATCCAATCAAAACCCCAAGCAAAACAACCAAAACAACCAAACTTAATTTCCTAAGTGTAGGGCGGTCGACTCTCTATTCAAGGGCGGTCCGACCGTCCTATGGGCGGTCCGACCTCAGAGAGGGCGGTCCGACCTCCAAATTGATGAACAAAGTGAAATCACCAAAAACGGTTGCAAATAGGTCTAACTTTTGATCTACAACTCCAAACTTCATGAAACTTGGAACACACCTTCTCTAGGATGTCGAACCTATTCCAATCGAAGATCGTGAAGATCCATGGAAAAGTTATGACCTTTTCAGTTTGAGAGAGGATGGTTCAAAACCGAGTCAAAACGAAAACTAGATCCAAAAACTTGCTCGTGGGTGATTGATGATCAAGATGATCTTAGATGTGTTCCCACATGTCACAACAAGCTAGATCATGAGAAGAAATCAATCAAAAACATGCGAATCAAAGAAAGACTCAAAATCACCAAATAGAGAGAAGAAGGGCAAATGAACTCATCTTGAAGAGAACTCTTCTTTGGATTGATTTGATAATGTATCGACATGACCACTCATACGGATACGCATGGACACAAGATCAAAACATCTCTCTCTCTAGAACCCTAACCTCCACTAAACCTTCCCTAAGCACCTAAGCCAAAACTAGGGTTTCAAGCATGAAAGGGTTGAAGGGTGCGACCACCTCCTCCTCTATTTATAGTGGAGACTTAAACCTTCTAGAAGAGTAACCCTAATGGGCTCCGTTAAGGCCCAAAAACCGGTCACACACGCACGCATCTCGAGCGCCGCCTTCATCTCCTCTTGACCTACTCCGCTTCTCCACGCCATCTTGCGCCGCGAGTCGTCAAAGTCACCAAGGCGGTATTTGATATAATTACCAAAATACCCTTCTCGATCTTTTGCAAAGACCGAGTCCCATCTCCGTGAAGCACCTCCCATGCTTCGCCACGTAGGTTGATCAACGGCTCTCTCCATGCTCGGCAAGTCTCTCCCATCCGGCCCCACCGTAACCACCATGGCACTTGCACCACCCCGCGCCGCTTGATCCAACTGGGCCGCACCGAATCGCCTGCTCGGTCATCCTTGTCTATTCTCGCACCACACTTGAGTTCATTGACTCACCCGCATCGCCGATCGCTCGACCTCGGCTCTCCAAGCCTAGTCCCGATCATCCTCGCCGCTGACCGTCGCTGATCACCAAGCAACTGCACAACAATAAACAAGCAAATCGAATCCGGAACAAGTTCTTCACAACTTGACCCACGTTAGTCAAAACATGCATCATGCAACACATATGCATCAAACCCATGACTTTGACCTAACAAAACATCATCGCCACGGTTGGCCGATGAACAAGTCGAATCGGTCGACCGCCTCGGGGCGGCGACGATCAGCCAACCGCGGCCCGATCGCCACCACAAGGTCGGTCCGACACCAGGGACTTAGCCAATTTTCAACCCCAAAATCCAAACCTATCTGAAACTTTAAACCAATAGAACTTTTGCTTGGGAACTCCAAAATTATGAGACCAAGTGTATTAGGATCCTCACTTGTCTACAACACCTATTTTTGGCCCAACCATTCGACCATTTGTCACGGCGGTCGACCGCGCGACATGGCCGGCCGACCGATTTGGGACCGGCGGACCGCCATGCTATGGCGGTCGGACCGCCTCGCCCGTAATGCCCGACAGATCCAAACTTTGTCGAAAACCCGTGAAACGACAAACCGTTAACGCCATTGCCAATTGTCACATCATCCTAAGATCTCGAGCATATCCCCATGATATCCACAATCTCCCCCTTGATGAACACATTGGCAATAATCCGGAAAAAGTAATTTGAAGGTTTGAAAAGTAAAATACTTCGTTTTCGCACAAAGGCACAACTTGGTCCATAAGCAAGAGAAAGCAATGAAAATGACCAAGCTGGCATCAGAATAGCATAGACAAGTGAGATAAGGCAAAAGAAAGCATAAAAACTTTGATTTTAAAAAGTCAAAATCTCACTTAAGGTCCATATGAAAGAACAATTGTTCAATTGACCTTTGATCATTGTGAGGTGTAATAAATGCAATTCAAGTTCAGAAGAGTCAATAAGGCAATAAGAATGCAATTCAAAAACTCCCCCTCACTATGATCCTCGGATTTCAAAAAATTTCAAATTCTCCAACTTTCTCCCCTTTGTATAAACTTCCCAAACATTGAAAATATCTTCTCCCCCTTTGACAATGGAGTCATCAAGGAATCACGCCTTCCTCTCATCCAGAGATAGCAATTTGCAGAATGAAGAAAGAAGCAAAAAGAAGAAGTATGCATGAAGTGCAATGGAGTGGCTTCATTTTTGTATTTTTCAAATTTTGATTACAAGAAGCTTTGAAGATTACCCAAAAGAGCTAGCTAGCATTTCTAATATTGCACACACAACATATCAAGCCTGACAGTGCTAGCAAGATCATGATAAGACATATATATCAAAGCTAAGCACAAAGGCTCAAAAGTAAAGCAATGGATTTGATCAATTTAAGCAAAGCTTCAAATTCAAAGAAGTTCATCAACAGGATCCTAAAATGAAATTGGCCATGTCAAAATGTCAAAGTAAGATAAAAATCTAACAAAGACCACATTAAGAGTCAATCAGTCCTGTATTGAATCATTTTGCTCAAGATTTCTTAAAAGCCCATTTGTCAACAGCTTTCTCATATGCAATGAATATTGAAGTTGACTAATGATCTAACTTAGTGACAAGATCCTGGACTAGGAGCCATCCACAAACTCATCCTAAGCTTCACCGAAGTTGATTAAAGGTATATCTTAGTAAAGAAGATCCCGGACTAGGAGCCATCCACAAACTCTTTCTAAGCTTCTACCGAGCGACAAATCTTGAGGTTCATGTCATTTCGACAAGCAATCCCCATGAGATCGTTCGATCATCAAACTATCTCCAAGTTCATGTCATTTGACAAGCGGCCTCGTAAGAATAGTTTGGCACATTTTAAGCATAAGACAATCTTGATTTTTCATTTTTTTCACAAGAGCGCTTTAGAATCTCAAGAACACAAAAGCTCAAGTAATGGTCAATTTTAGATTCAAGAGCTCACAAAGCAATTCGACAGGCCAATGTCACAAAAGGAGCACTAATTGCGCAACTCGCTAAAACATCCACAAATTGCAATTTTTAGTTCGAGTTGTTTTAAAGTTCTAGCTCATATAGCAAAGACTTAGCTACACATGTAAAAGCATGATAATTTTAGCAAGTCAAAGAACTAGACATGGCATTGAGCAAGAATTGAAATACTAAAGCTCCAAAGGGTAATAGACAAAGCTTCATCAATTTTAAAAGATAAGCGTAAGATCTTATATTACAATGCATCTTTTGGATTTTTCATACCACTTGATGTATTTTTCATATGAATGCAATATGATACAATGAGATGCAATAAAAGCCTAAAAACCTAAAAAGTTCAAAAGATCAATAAGTTCGGAAAAGAACAATAAAAGATCAAAAGAACAAGGTAAGATCGTAAAAGATCGAACTCCCCTCAAACCAACCCATAGGGATAAATTACCCTAACTCACTTCTCAAGGTGGCAAACCTAGTTGGGTCTAAAGGTTTGGTGAGGATATCACCAATTGACCCTGACTCCACAAAATGCAAAGACAATATCACCCTTCTCGACATGGTCTCTAAGGAAGTGATAGCGAATGTCTATGTGCTTGGTCCTAGAGTGTTGCATGGGTTCTTAGCAATGTTAATAGCGTAGTGTTATCACGAAAAGAGGAACACTAGCAAAATTTAACCCAAAGTCCTTAAGAGTGGACACCATCCACAAAATCGACTACAAAGAATAGCAAATAGCTACATATTCAGCTTCAGCAGTGGATTGTGCAACAGAAGACTGCTTCCTAGAAGACCAAGAGACAAGAGACGTGCCTAAGAAATGACATGTACCAGAAGTGCTCTTCCTATCTAGCCTACACCCAAAAATCGAATCGAAAACCCCGAATGGACAAATAAGAAGAGCAAGAATACCAAATGCCATCTTGAGAGTAGAATGTAAATACCAAGATGCGCTTAACGGCTTGGCGATGTGAAGTCCTCGGTGACGCTCAAACCTCGCGAGGCGGGCGCATCAGTGGATGTCCGGTCTTGAGGCCGTCAGTGCAGGAGGGAGCCGATCATGTTTGCGGTACTCGCGTTGATCCACGGCTTCCCTTCCTCATCTCGATCCAAAGCGATCGAAGTCGCCATGGGAGTGGCGATCGCCTTCGATCACCCATATCAAAACGCTTGAGAAGATCCTTGGTGTACTTCGCTTGATGGATGAAGATCCTTCCTTGCATTGCTTGATTTGCGGCCCGTAAAGTAGTTGAGCTCGCCCATCATACTCATCTCAAATTCCTCGGACATGGTCTCGGAAAAGCTGGAAACAAGAGCATGAGAGGAACCACCAAAGATAATATCATCAACGTAAATCAACAAGCGAAGTCATTGCCATGCCTAAGAATGAATAGAGTCTTATCAACTTTTCCCATTTTAAAATCATTCTTAAGCGTAAAGGTCTTAAGTCTATCATACTGTGCTCTAGGGGCTTGCTTAAGACCATACAAGGCTTTGGATAGCTTAAAGACACGATCGAGGTGCTTGGGATCCTCAAAGCCGGGGTTGCCTAACATACACTTCCTCCTCTATAAAACCATTGAAAAGCACTCTTAACATCCATTTGATGCAACCTAAAACCTTTAGATGCAAATAATGCAAGCATGATGCGAATGGCTTCTAATCTAGCAACAGAGCGAAGGTCTCATCAAAATCTAACCCTCAACTCGCTAAAACCCCGAGCTACCAACCTAGCCTTGTTTCTAACCACGTAACCATCCTCATTTTGTTTATTTTTAAACACCCAACGGGTACCAATTACATTATGACCACTAGGAGGTTCTACAAGGTTCCAGACTTTATTTCTTTCAAAGTTTTCTAACTCCTCATGCATGGCATTGACCCAACTAGCATCAGATAAAGCATGTGATATATCTTTGGGTTCAAAAGACGCTACAAATGCAGAGTGAGAGAAAGACTCGGATCATGATACCTGGAGCGAGTGACTCGCTCATGGAGACTACCAATCATCTGATCCGAAGGGTGCTGCTCCTGGATGTGCAAAGGAGCGCTTGGGGGAGATAGTATCTCCTCAACCTCCGCAGTATCGATGAAGAAGATGCAGCAGAGCCTCAATTGGAGGTGAAGCGATCAGAAAGGTGTTCTCGAGCCGAATCGAGCATTAGCGACAAGTGGAGGAGCATCATCAATTTCATCCTCATCTTCCTCAACAAATATGCTCTCTCACTGTAAGTCACCAAACATCGGATCTAGCCTGCAGGCTAGTCTCATCAAAAGTGACATTGCATGTCTCCTGGACAATGTTAGTTTCAACATTAAAACCCGAAAACCCCTCGAATGAGCAGGGTAACCTAGAAATAAACCATCACAAGTTCTTGATTCAAATTTATCTAGGTTCCTGTCTTGAGAATAAAACACTTCGATCCAAAGACTCGAAAGTGCGAAACCGAGGGTTTTCGCCAAAACGAAGCTCATAAGAAGTCTTGCCCAAAGACGGTCTCGTAAAGACACGATTTGAAATATGGCAAGTCAGTAGCAATAGCTTCGCCCAAAACCTCCTCGGTGTGCTATACTCATCTAGCATCGCCCTAGCCATCGAGACTAAGGTCCTGTTCTTCCTTTCCACAACGCCATTTTGTTGAGGGACGTGTGGAGAAGAGAACCGATGCTCAATCTGCCGCCAAAGACAAAAAGAGGCAACGAGGCATTCTTGAACTCCGTGCCATTGTCACCGCGAATTGCTCTCAAGGCACCGTGAAGTTCGAAGCCAAGCGAAGAACAAGATCATGATAATGATCAAAGACCTCATCCTTCAAGCAAGAAAGAACACCCAAGAATATCTCAAAAATCATCGACTATGACAAGCATGTACCAATTGCCACCGATCGATCGAACCCTAGCGGGACCAACGGATCCATATGAAGCAACCGTCCCCGGTCCGTCGGTCATGACCATAGTCAATGAAGGGTGTGAGGCGGCAACTTGCTTGCCATGCCTACGAGGAGCACATATCGCATCTTTGATGACTTTGAGTTTAGGCAAGCCTCTCATGAGATCAAGGCCGCTAACTCGTGTCGATGATCAAAACCAATGTGCCCCAAGCGCCGGTGCAAAGCCGATATCGAAGAAGATGCAACTAAACATTTGAGAGATCCGCAAGAGATTCAAAAAATCACTCCAAATATTCTACCAACTCTAGAAATTCCAAAATGAGCTCACCAAAAGAATCAAGCACCCGACAAGCGTTCTTCTTAAATCTAGTCTCATAGCCATCATCGAGAAGTCAGGAGACGTAAAGGAGATTGTACCTTAGCTTGGACACAAGAGCCACATCCTTGAGAATGAACTTGTCGTTCACCCCGATCGATCCAGCCTTGATCCGCCCTTGTGAATCATCTCGAAGGTGATGAAGTCATCACCAGTCGCCCGCGTGAAGGAAGTGAACCATCTTGAGTCTCCGGTCATGTGGCGTGAACAGCCGGAGTCAACGAGCCATGTGTTCTTCCTCCTTCCGCGACGATCCTCATCATCATCATCGACGTCGACGGAGTCAGCCATGAAACACATGCCGGTGAAGTCCTTGGCCTTCCCTTTCTTGTCTTGAGGTGGCTCCTCCTCCTCCTTGTCCCGCTCGCTCCCAGAGTCCACATCGCTCAAGGATTGATCTCCAAAAGCGGCAAGGACCCGGTGAGCGACCTTCATCGGGCGACATCAAACCTTGATTTGTTCCCTTGAGGCTTCTTCCAAGCTGGCTTTCCCTCCTTATGGTTACCCTTACCCTTCAGCTTGGGGCAGTTAGCCCGAATATGGTAAAGCTCACCACACTCGTAGCAAGTCACAGGGCCACCTCTCTTTTTGTTTCTCACATTGTTGTAAGCCCGTGTGACTTTCTTGACTATGAGGGCTAGCTCGGGCTCAGGAAGACTCTCAAAATCCTCTTCACGAATTGTGGATAAACAAGCAAGAGAAAACCCAAGAGGACTCGGAAAAACCATCGAAGCTCTTGAAAGAGGATCACTACCAAAGCCATGTCGTTCTTCTTAGGAAGACTACCTCTCTTGATCTCATGAGTCTTGAGCTTACTATAAAGCAGCTCCAAGGTGAGAGTAGAGATCGACGTTCTCCTCTATGGCAGTAGCCTTCATCTCCCACTCCTTGGTGTTGATTGCAGCCAAGAGGTGAGTGGCATTCTCAGATTGAGAGTACTCAATGTCAACAGCTTTCATCTGATTGACAACCTTGTTGAAGCGAGTAAAAACGTCATCGATGCTCTCTCCAGGACGCATCTCGAATTTGTTGTACTCTCGCTTATAGACCGTCTGGCGCACTTGTTTAATCTGGGACGATCCCTCATGGTAAGTTTCGAGGGTGTGCCAAATTTCATGTGCGGTCGTAAGATTGCAAATCCTGTCATACTCTTGTCTACCAAGCCCAGCATATAGGAGATTCTTTGCCTTGTTGTTGTTAGCCAAAAGTATTGCCGAAGCTTGCGTGGCAATCTCAGGCAAAACGAGCGGAGCTCGAACAACCTCCCATATAGCTTGTCCTTCGCTCTCAAGGAAGACTCGCATGCGATTCTTCCAATAGGCATAGTCGAGCCCATTGAAGACATGCGGCTTTGTCGAGTACTTATCCATCGCCAAGTTCGGTGGACCTTAAGATCAAGATTGAACTAACCGGCTCGATACCACTTGTTGGACCGAAAAGGCGACTAGAGGGGGTGAATAGAGCACGCTCACTTTTTCAACCACGATTAGATTCAACACAAATTTCACTCCAATAGCTATAGAAGCTATGAAGATCGATATACCAATACAAATGGAAGACTAGGATTGAATCCAATCAAAACCCGAAGCAAAACAACCAAAACAACCAAACTTAATTTCCTAAGTGTAGGGCGGTCCGACTCTATTCAAGGGCGGTCCGACCGGTCCTATGGGCGGTCCGACCTCAGAGAGGGCGGTCCGACCTCCACTGATGAACAAGTGAAATCACCAAAAACGGTTGCAAATAGGTCTAACTTTTGATCTACAACTCCAAACTTCATGAAACTTGGAACACACCTTCTCTAGGATGTCGGAACCTATTCCAATCGAAGATCGTGAAGATCCAAGGAAAAGTTATGACCTTTTTCAGTTTGAGAGAGGATGGTTCAAAACCGAGTCAAAACGAAAACTAGATCCAAAAACTTGCTCGTGGGTGATTGATGATCAAGATGATCTTAGATGTGTTCCCACATGTCACATCAAGCTAGATCATGAGAAGAAATCAATCAAAAACATGCGAATCAAAGAAAGACTCAAAATCACCAAATAGAGAGAAGAAGGGCAAATGAACTCATCTTGAAGAGAACTCTTCTTTGGATTGATTTGATAATGTATCGATTCTGACCACTCATACGGATACGCATGGACACAAGATCAAAACATCTCTCTCTCTAGAACCCTAACCTCCACTAAACCTTCCCTAAGCACCTAAGCCAAAACTAGGGTTTCAAGCATGAAAGAGTTGAAGGGTGCACCACCTCCTCCTCTATTTATAGTGGAGACTTAAACCTTCTAGAAGAGTAACCCTAATGGGCTCCGTTAAGGCCCAAAACAAACGGGTCACACACGCACGCATCTCGAAGCGCCGTCTTCATCTCCTCTTGACCTACTCCGCTTCTCCACGCCATCTTGCGCCGCGAGTCGTCAAAAAGTCACCAAGGCGGTATTTGATATAATTACCAAAATACCCCTTCTCGATCTTTTCGCAAAGACCGAGTCCCATCTCCGTGAAGCACCTCCCATGCTTCGCCACGTGTAGGATGATCAACGGCTCTCTCCATGTCGGCAAGTCTCTCCCATCCGGCTCCCACTAGAACCACCATGGCACTTGCACCGACCCCCGCGCCGCTTGATCCAACCAGTCGCACCGAACTGCCCGTTCGGTCATCCTTGTCTATTCTGCACCACACTTGAGTTCATTGACCTCACCCGCATCGCCGATCGCTCGACCTCGGCTCTCCAAGCCTAGTCCCGATCATCCTCGCCGTTGACCGTCGTTGATCACCAAGCAACCTGCACAACAATAAACAAGCAAATCGAATCCGGAAACAAGTTCTTCACAACTTGACCCACGTTAGTCAAAACATGCATCATGCAACACATATGCACTGAAACCCATGACTTTGACCTAACAAAACATCATCGCCACGGTTGGCCGATGAACAAGTCGAACCGTCGATCCCCTCGTGGCGGTCGATCGCCACCGGCGGCCGGATCCGCCACCACAAGGCGGTCCGACCGCCAGTAGGACTTAGCCAATTTTCAACCCTGAAAATCCAAACCTCTGGAAACTTTAAACCAATAGAACTTTTGCTTGGGAACTCCAAAATTATGAGACCAAGTGTATTAGGATCCCTCACTTGTCTACAACACCTATTTTTGGCCCACCCATTCGACCATTTTGTCACACGGTCCGATCACGCACATGGCCGGCCCGACCAATTTGGGACCGGCGGACCGCCATGCTATGGCGGTCGGACCGCCTCGCCCGTAATGCCCGACAGATCTGAAACTTTGTCGAAAACCCGTGAAACGACAAACCGTTAACGCCATTGCCAATTGTCACATCATCCTAAGATCTGGAGCATATCCCCATGATATCCACAGTAAGCAACCCTTTGCTAATCATATCTCTATATGACTCTTGTTGTTGGGTAGCATCTCTATGCTTCGGCACCCAACCCTATGCCCCAAGGTCCATAACCGTTATAATGACCTTGTGAAGTTAAACCAACGCTTGCGTGTAAGTGCCCGACACAAACCCATCTAGTCAAGGAGTTACGATCACTATCTGCCTCGATGGCGGAAACCGACCGGTAGAGGCAAGTCGTGATACGACCATGCAAGATCGATCACGGAATAACGAATAAAAACCCATCTTACCACCAATGCACATGGACGATCATATCGACTACCGCCAAAACAAAGATTGATCACATCTATAACAACCACATATCACAATATGTGTCCAATCCGAATCTAGAACTGGACGGTATGGCTCTGATACCACAATAGGGATATGCGGCAATGCTACAATAGCACAAACAAAATTTTCCGCGCAACCAAGGAACCACCGCAAGAAATAGATCACGAGATTACTGCTAGACGCGCCGACTCGTAGCGGAAGTAGAGTCGTTGTAGCGAGTTGATGCAGTCGTAGTCGTACTCACGACGCATCTCCTCCTTCGAGTAATTGTACTCGATGCGTGTCTGCTTCTTCGAGTGGTCGTACCCACCACGCGACTTCTTCTCCGACTCCGGTGATCAACACAAGTCGCGGATCGTCCTAGTGTTGATGCTTCGCAACAACACCTCCGAGGTATCCACACGTACGGGGTAGGATCACCACGCACCAGAGTGCTAGCTCCGGTAGCGAGGTTAAGAAGGCGTGGCTATTAGGGTTTCAGGAGTTCTTCCAAAGATCATACTCTTCACCTCACATCTCTTTACCCCATGCCACCGCCCCTCTTTATATAGGCATCCATGATGGGTCTCGTACCTGAGGCCCATTAGGAACTCGTGGCCTATACGAATTTTGGATCACCATCCAAAACAGATCCTTGCCCTTTAAGTGTGCGACCCCACAGGTTCATGTGTAATCGGTTATGACTCGGAAACTCTTTTCCGATTACTAGTCGTTAGCGGTACCTAGCAGCTGATGAGGACATCCTTTCTATAGATACAACTATGCCAACTCCACAACAAACTCAACAAACTGAAACTATGATACAAGGACCAATGACTCGAGCGCGAGCACGTCAACTTAACCATCAGGTGAATGCGTCCCTAAGTTTGCATACAAATATTTCAAAAAATGGTATACTACTTAATGTTTGTGATGATTTAATTGTCCTTAGGAACCATGGAGAAGAATCACGCGAGCTCAAGTGTAGAAGTGGAACCGCTGCTTAATCCAAGTCCTATTCGTGAGTTCAATTCAGATTCGGCCTTCGTAATAACGCCTACTTCAAACGGTCATAACTTTTAATCCGAAGGCTTTTTGGGGCTGTGAGTACTGTTGGAAAGCTCTTGAAGTCTACTTTCAGATGGATCTGGTCTCACCTCTAAACTCCATCCGAGCAGATCAGAAACTGCAAAACAAGTCACGTTACTTTTCCAGTCCGAGTCAAAGTGGGCCGAGGGCCTTGTAACTTGGGCTATTTGGGCCGGTACTGTTCACATGAACAGTACCATGGCCACATGAACAGTAAAACCAAATAGTACCACCTCCCTTTTCATTAGATAAGTGTGGCTTCCCCCTTCCCTATTTAAGGAGGTCACACCCCTCTTGTTTTCCTCGGGTTTTTCTTAAAGATTATTCTGCTTAGCAGTTTCACCGCATGTTCGGTTGAGAAACCCCACTTGTGAACTCAAACTTTATTCGCAATACAATTTCATATTGCGTCTTAAACTCTCTTGCTTGTGTTCTCGATTCGCTTGCAGGAGATAGCCTTCTTGGTGAGGTCAACCGTGTTCGGCACGGTTGATTACCAACGAGCGATGGTGTAGTGATTGCAAGGGTTCGATCTGTTTTGGCCTGAGCCTTTGGATCATCAACGCCGAGATCTCCACAATCGATTTATCAGTACCTTTCGGAAGATCGGGCCATTGTCACATCAGTTGGTATCAGAGCAACGGTTGCCCGTGAGGTAATTCTTGTATCCCTAGTTAGTAGATTGGTTTTTATTTCCTATAGTCCAAAAAAAAATTGCCCTACAAAAAGAGTTATTTCCCGCTGTCCAAACCCCGTTGTGCTTTTCAATCTATTTGTTTTGGTTTGCTAAATTGAATTTGTGTCCGTCATCGCATTGTCTAGTTGCTGGTCATATCTTTATTCCACTAAAAAAAATCCAAACAAAAAAAAAATTCCCCACCCCAAACCCTAATTCCAATTCGGCTGATTTTTTTCCTTTCTCTGCAACCGCCACCAAAAACGTCATATCTTTTGATTCCAAGATTATTTTTGAGTGAGACCACCGCCATTAGATTCCGAAATTCCTTATCCATCTATCTGTAAAATTTCACGTCATTCCAGCAAGGAATTTAAGAGATATATGCGGTGAAAGTTGACCCAATTATCTGTTTTCAATCTGCAACAGTCAGCAGTTGTGATTTTTGTGCGAATTTCTGTGTCGGGATTCAGAAGTTGGCCCCAGAAGAAAATTTGTAGAAAAAGCCGTTAGAAAACAGATAAAAAAAGAATCAGTGAAAAAGAGGCATCTGACAAAAAGTTACGGCCAAAATACCGACATGCTGTCCAGTGGACAGAAATCTTCAGTTTTTTAATTTTGAGTCAATCCTTGTGCTCTTCAATTCCAAATTGCATTGGATTGAATTATCTTGTATTTACCACTCCTACACACTGTCATACACTTGATTTTAGCCTTCTTCCATTCTTGGTTGGTCAGCAACATAGGCTAAATGTTAGATACGGACTATAATTCAATTCTATGCAATTCAAAATTAACGATTGTTCTCCATTGCTACCATATTGTGCCTTCCAAGCTACACCTACTCTTGATCGTAATGGTTCCCTCTTGCAATCGTACCCACACTCGACACGGTGTCACGAACCAGCCACCGGTTGTACCACCTGCTGCATTGGTAAGAACACTTGTAAGAGTGTGATAAGACGCTTGAGCGTGTGTGATTCTATTTCTCGCCACCTAGTAGTTGATAGGGATAATACCTTTGTGTTGTCTTTTGTTTGCTACTAACCATGGCAGGTGAGACGTCTGATGCGCAAGAGTGTGTTTTTAAGGAGAGCTCATGACGCTTTTGATGAACAACGCTACGCCATTACCGATGACATCGATAGGAAGATGGATACAATGCAACGCTCCATTAATGAGAGCATTGCAACACTCACTACACGCCTTGAAAGAATGGTGAATCGCCACCAAACAATGGAGGCCAAGATCATGAGGAGGAGATGATAATGAGAGACAAAACCGTGGCGCCGGTGCTTTGCGGCCACGACACCGCCTTCATCAAAACCGTCATGGTATGGGAGGTAACAATAATTTTCAAGATCACAATGCTCATGTTCATGATGACCCGCTTGCTAAAGTTAAATTTTCCATACCATCTTTGCGGTACCTATGATGTCAAACTTATCTAGATTGGGAGATGACAGTTGAACAAAAATTTAATGCCCATCTAGTTCTCGAAGTGCATAAAGTCGGACATGCGACTAGTGAATTTAAAGATTTTGCTATCATTTGGTGGACTCAAGTAGTTAATTCTGGCTTAGCCCCTGATACATGGGATAGATTGAAGGTAGCTATGCGTGCTAGATTTGTTCCTCCTGCTTTTAAACGTGAAATGCGTAAGAAATTGCAGCGCTTAGACCAAGGCAATAGATCTCATTGAGGAATATTATCAAGAATCGCAAATAGGCATGTCAAGTTGTAATGTTGAAGAGGATGAGGAGGATAAGATGGCTCGCTTTTATGGGGATTAAGGCGTGAAATTCAGGACATAATTGATTACAAAGAGTATAATGATATCAATAGATTGTTCCAGCTTGCTTGTTTGGCAGAGAAAGAATTGCATGGTAGGCAACAAAGGACAAGGAGCAATTTTGGAGGTATGTCTACATCGAGACCGACGCAGGGGCAACCCAAGACAGCCCCACCTCCTGTTTTTCGAGCTGCTGCCCACTGCGTGAGTAGGGCGCTCAGCAGAAGACCGCCACCACCATCACGCGCACCGAGGCGAGCAAATCTACTAGCTTTTCATCGGTTGCTTCCACGGGCCGTCTGACGGGCATTGTGTGCCACCGTTGTAAAGGGATGGGTCACGCCATGAGAGATTGCCCAAGTCGTGGCGTACATTGCGCATGTAAGATGGTGGTTATGTAAGTGCTAGTGATGTTGAGGATGAATATGCTCTTGCAAATAACCTTGCAGTGATGATGATGATCATGAGACGATAAAGATGGTGAGGAGATTTTAGGTGCAAATTGCTACGGCGAGTTATAGAACCATAATTGTGCAATGAGTCATCGAGCACTCAAAAAGAGCAAGAGGAGAAGCTACAACGCCATAATTTGTTTCAGATGTTCCTCATCGCAAGGATTGCCGTGTTCGTGTTATAATTGATGGCGGAGCCGCAATAACTTGGTGGATTCAGATTGGTCCAGAAGCTTGGCTTGACTACACGTGCGCATCCTCACCCATACCACATTCAGTGGTTCAACAATAGCGATAAGGTGAAGGTAACACAATCTGCGAGAGTGCATTTTTTCATTGGTTCCTATCATGATGTTGCTGATTTCGATGTAGTACCTATGCAAGCATGCTCACTTTTATTAGGTCGCCCATGGGAATTTGATACCGATGCAATTCATCATGGTAGAAGTAATAAATACTCTCTTGTGCACAAAGGAAAGAAAATAACTTTGCTACCTTTGACACCTACTGAAATTGCTAATTGTGATAAAGAGCTAGCTGAAAATAAGAAGAAAGAACTTGAACAAGAATCTGAAAATCAGCAAGTAGTGAAGGATGTTTTCCCACCTAAGAAAGAGAGGTTGCCATCTAGTTCTAGGACCGAGGGAATGAAATTAAAGGGTTGTGTCATGCTTGCAACCAAATCTGATCTTGCTGAAATTTGTCATGATGAAATGCCATGCTATGCTTTGATATGCAAAGATGCTTTATTTTCACTTAATGATGTATCTAGCTCTTTGCCGTCTGCTTGTCATTAACCTTTGCGTGAATTTGAGGATGTGTTTCCTGTTTGAGATACCTCGTGGTCGCCACCAATTAGGGGTATTGAACATCAAATTGATTTGATTCCGTGAGCTTCCCTACCCAACCGTCGCCCATACCGAACCAACCCGAGGAGACTAAGGAGATTGAGCATCAAGTGCGAGACTTGCTTGACAAAGGGCGTACGTGAGAGCCTTAGTCCATGTGCTGTTCCTGTACTTTTGGTTCCAAAGAAAGATGGGTCGTGGCGTATGTGTGTTGATTGTAGAGCTATCAATAATATTACCATTAGATACCTGTAACACCCCAGCCCAACACTGAGCCTGGAATGCCACTAAACTACTCTCTAAACTAATAATTATCGATACACTATAAAAATTACAGCAAGAAAACATCAATAAACATATCAATGGACCACAAAAAGGTCATGCATAATTATGGATCAAGCGACAATAAATAAGCAATGGGAATTATAACCAGGTAAATAATCCAAAATAGCATCAACCAATGAATCCAAATTATTGAAATAAATAATCTAGTCCAAAATGTGACCTAAACTTTATTCAGTCTCTAACATGTCCAAGAGTAATCCGGCATTGAATGAAAAGGTTCTTATGGCAAATGATCATGTGATTGAAGTATGGATCTAATCCATGTGCTCTACTCGCTCTCGATCCACGGCGTCCTCAAGATCACCTAAAGACAACAAAAGAGCAAGGGTGAGTCCACGACTCAGCAAATACATCAATATACAACGAACAATAAGAAAACAACAGTAATCAATAGCTTCATTATCATCACATGCACTTCGATTAATATTCTCATGCTGTTATCTTCCCTTTGTTTCACACCCATTAATCTCATATATCAATGCAACTCTAATCTATATGTCCACATGCACTTCTTTCACAGATATCTGGTATAGCATGAGTGAATGCTCGCGACAACATTCACTCTCAAGCCCGTTCCTCCATAAGGATCGGGGACCTCCTCCACTCCCGTGGAGTTGTGATCATTCATGATCACCTGCTCATATGCAAAGATGCTTATGTATGAAAATGCAAACTCCAGCATATACATCATATCCAACTTTTCATCATGATTATCAACAAAGATATAGCCATACCATTCCATTGTTTGCAATTAAATACAATAAAAGCACAATAATAATGGTAATAGAAGATAAAGAAAAGTGATCAATCATTGATCATTTCTACCATGCACTTGCCTTTACTAGATGCGACGCACGATTTGGCTAGAAGATGGCAACAAGCACGACGCCTCTCCTATATTAAATACACAAACTTCAATACAAGCTACAGCATCAAGAATAGCAATCAATAGACATCGCTCCTACCCGTCCCCAAATATACCACGCTTCTCCGGTACCGAAAAGTTACCCATTGCTGTCTTGGTACTAAAACGAACGTAACTATTGACTCAAAAGTCCGATCACAACAAACCACCCAGTTCTGGATTCTACACAAAATTCCCCTCATTTTCTTAGATTACAAAGTCTTCTAATTAATTCATCTAACCCACCGTTTTTAGCCCAGAAAGTCGATCTGTCCGCTTCAGAACAGCAGTCTTACTAAATTCATAACTTTTGTTTTACTCAACCAAAATTCGAGTTTTTAGATTCTACAGAACCCTTGAACAATTATCTACATCTTTCATGTAGATCAAAAACTCTAATTAGTGGATTTACTATTTTTAATATCCGATCTACCAAAACAGCGCCGAACGACGACAACCACAAAGACAGCAGTCTTCCAAAATTCATATCTCGAAATCTACTTGTCCGCTCGACATGATAAAATATGCTATAGAAAGATATCGAAATTATCTACAATTAACTAGTAGATGACATTTCCAAAAGTTGCCATTAAGGTACCCGAATAAATCGTTCAACAGAACAGCAGACCCAAAACTAATCTATTGATCGATATCTCCGACTACAAACATCATACTAATCTCCCTTACTATTCCAACAAATCATTCTAGTCTGCATGCATGTAATGCTACGGCCAACTAGTTAACTACTACTTAGCAATAACTAATTCATCTATTTCTATCCACTGTACAGTCTACACTTCCCTAATCACATTACCGATTCGGCCTAGTGCAATGAACTACCACTAATCACGTAGCTAATCTTAGCAATTAACCAAAAGAGGTAACCCGTGAATACTCATAGCAGCAAACCAAGGCACTAATTGAGAAGAATTAGTGCACCTCACGTATTGGGGCTTCAAACCCAGAGTACAGCTCCCGTCTGGGGTCCTTCAAAGACTTGTGCCGACCACGGAGGAATGCGTCCGCTGGTTCTGCTGCCGAGGCCTGGGCAGGCGCTCGCGAGGGGAGCAGGGTGTCGTGCGGCCAGGAGGACGCAGCGACGAAAGAAAAAAAAATAGACGGTGTGGCGGCTGGGGTGGAAAAAATAAAACTACTAGGGTTTCTAGAATTCCCACAATCTATTTATATAGCTCTTAAAAAAACTCTGAAATATTCTATTTTCACGTATTCTTTTTATTTAATTACGCACAAGCCCTTAAAGACGTTATTATTTATTTATTTATTTATTTATTTTTCAGAGTATTACATTCTACCCCCCTTAACAGAATTCGACCCCGAATTCTACTCGCCGTTCTACTCAAATAAAAACTACACTGCTGAAATTAAACAATAAAATAACACGTGCCGACGTGAACAACTCGGTATTGCTCGCGCATGCGAGACTCCAACTCCCAAGTCGCTTCTCTCTCGGTCGATCGTCCACAAAGACCTTGACGTATACCAACGCCTTGTGCTTCAAAGACTCGCTCCGACCTCTCGAATCACGCACCGACGCGACTCAACCTGTGAGGTCTTGCTCAATAGTCGGCGGCTCCAATGAAATCTTATGCTCGGATCTCTCAAAAACTTTCGGCATCGAGGCGTGAAACACATTAGAACCCCACGCATGGACTCAGGAAGATCCAAGCGGTAGGCTAACTTCCCAATTCTTGCAATAATCGGGAACGGTCCAACGTACCTCGGGCTAAGCTTCCCTTTGGTACCGAACCGAACAATACCTTTAGTGGGAGACACTCTCAAGAGCACCTGGTCACCCACCGCAAACTCCAAGTCACGCCTCCTCAAATCAGCATAACTTTTCATGCGCTCTGAGTGCGCGCTATGATTCGCCTCACCATGGCCACACGCTCAACGGTCTTCTCAATCGGTCCGACCCAAAATCGCCTTCTCTCCATCGCATCCCAACAAAGTGGCGATCTGCACTTCCGCCCATAGAGAACCTCGAATGGCGCGGTTCTAATACTGGAATGGTAACTATTATTATAAGCAAACTCTGCAAGTGGCAACTGGTCCTCCCAACTACCCTTCCAAGACAAAACACAAGACCGCAACATGTCCTCCAAAGTCTGAATAGTACGCTCGATCGCCCATCATGCATGGGTGAAACGCAGATTAAGGCGGAGTTGTGTGCCTAATGCACTCTGCAGACTCTCCCAGAACTTGGAGACAAACTTCGCGTCCCTGTCAGAAATGATGGTCTTGGGCACACCATGAAGTCTTACTATTTCACGCACATAAATAGGAGCTAGATCACTCGCTGAATTTGTTGTGCGAATAGGAATAAAGTGCTTGTGACTTCTGAATCGATCCACCACTACCCAAATCGCATCCTTCCTCGCGCGACGAGGCAACGCCACCACAAAGTCCATAGAGATATCATCCCAAGGCCACTGGGGAACCTCCAAAGGCTGCAACAACCCTGCAGGACGCTTGTGCTCAGCTTTCACTTGCTGACAAACACCGCAAGAAGCCACATAATTAGCAATGTCCACCTTCATTCTTTTCCACCAAAAATTCTGTTTCAGATCTCGATACATCTTAGTCTAACCAGGGTGAACAGTGTACGGAGCGCGATGTGCTTCCCTCAAGATATCATCTTTGACCTCCGCCTTTTGCGGTACGCAAAGACGGCCTTTAAACCTCAAAGCACCAAAATCATCCATGCTAAAATCACCCTCTTTGCCCTCATCCAAACGCTTCCTAACCTCCTGTAATAACCGGTCACTCTGTTGTGCTTCCCGCACACGGTCTGGAATAGCTGACTCAAGGATCAACTGTGTCTCAACATGTGATGTGCCCGCATAACAATAGGATATACCCATGCGATCAAAATCAGCAATAAGGCAATCTAGAGTAGCAGGAGTCGCCTTGCGACTAAGAGCATCTGCAACAACATTGGCCTTGCCTGGATGATACTGAATAGTAAGATCATAGTCCTTGATCAACTCCAACCACCTCCTTTGCCTCAAATTCAGGTCCTTCTGAGTGAAGATATACTTGAGACTCTTGTGATCTGTGAAAATATCACAAGGCTCACCGTATAGATAATGCCTCCAAATCTTGAGAGCAAAGACAACCGCAGCCAACTCCAAATCATGAGTGGGATAATTCTGCTCGTGTTTCTTTAACTGTCTCGACGCATAAGCAATCACCTTACCGTCTTGCATGAGAACACAGCCAAGACCCACTCGAGACGATCTCGAGAAGATCGTGAACCGCTTCCTGGCTCGGGAAGAGTGAGAATAGGAGAGGTCACCAACCTCTCTTTCAAAATGCAAAAAGCGCCACACTCATCACCCACTGGAATCTCACACCTTTGAGGTAAGTGAGACATCGGTTTGGCGATGATAGAGAAATCCTGCACAAAACGCCGATAATAACCAGCCAAGCCCAAGAAACTCCTCACCTCCTTCACATTAGTCGGCCTCTTCCAATCCACCACTGTAGAGACCTTGCTAGGATCAACAGCAATGCCTTGAGGATTTATCACATGACCCAGAAAACTCACTTCTGAAATCCAGAACTCACACTTCTTCAACTTAGCATAGAACTTGTGCTCTCTCAAAGTCTCTAAGACCAACCTCAAATGACGCTCATGATCCTCATTGGTCTTAGAATAGATAAGAATATCATCAATGAACACCACCACAAAGTCATCTAGATACTCGTGTAACATGTTGTTCATGGTCTCCATAAAAATAGCAGGTGCATTAGTCAATCCAAAAGACATAACTTTATACTCATAATGCCCATACCTGGTAGAGAAAGCTGTCTTCTCTACATCCTGCTCTCGCACACGGATTTGATTATACCCTGACTGGAGATCGATCTTGGAGAACACTTGAGCTCCATTCAACCGATCAAACAAGTCCTCAATGCGGGGCAATGGATATTTGTTCTTGATTGTGACTGCATTAAGTGCACGGTAATCAATACACATGCGCCAACTCCCATCCTTCTTCTCAGTGAATAGAACAGGAGCTCCCCATGGCGATACACTACGCCTGATCAAACCTTTAGCCAACAAATCATCCAACTGCTTCTTCAACTCGTCCTGAAATGGACGTGCCAGTCGATATGGAGACATCGAGATGGGACGAGTACCCGGAACAAGATCAATGCGAAACTCCACGTCTCGCGCAGGTGGCAAACCCGGAAGCTCAGCCGGGAACACATCTGGGTAATTACTAACCACTGGAATCTCCTCAATCTGCGAAGCCACGCTCGGTTTCTCAGCAAGAGCTAAAAGAAGCCCGATTTCGCACGCCGCGGCCCGGAGCAGTCCGGCCAATATCGAAAGAGCGCGGGCGCACTCCTGAAAAGTCAAAGTCTCCCAGCACGAGGTCTCGCACGCAGATTCTCTACGTAAACAGGATATCACGGCTCGATAAGAGTGCAACCAATCCATACCCAAGATAACGTCGAACGGCTCCATTTGAATAACTATCAAATTCGCCGTGAACTTCTCTCCATCAATGACAATAGAACACCCAGACAAGCAAGAGAGCTCGCAATAATTCCCCGGAGAGCTAACTAACACCGATCGAGAAACCCATCAGATACTCAAGTTCGCTCTCCTAGCAAACGCCGAGACAAACGAAAAGGTAGCCCCGAATCAAAAGGACTAAAGCATCAAACGAATCCACAAGCAAAGTACTGTCACCACGTCAGACGACCATGGACTCACTGTGGGCATGGCGTACACTCGGTGGTGCCATGGCGAAGAAGACGACGCCGGCGGCGAGAGCCCCAACAATCTGCGTGGCGGTGCGGTAAAGCCGGTCGTGCAACCGAAGCGGTGCCGAAGGTGGCGGCCGCCATGGTACCCTCCGAGGCGCCCAAGTCAAGGAAATGGCACCGAGGAGGCGATCATCATCCGAAAGATCCTCGAGCGGGACCCATCAAGAAGAAGATGGCACGAGCTCCCACTTGATCACGCTTAGCGGGTTCTCGCGACACACCCTCCTTGTGACCCGGCCGCCACACCGACGACAATCCCCGCCCAAGAGCACTTTCGCCAGCCATGTGTCCATCACCGCACTTAAACAAAGCATGCCCCGCCTCGGGACAGACGAAGAGCCGAGTACTGCAAAGGACGAGGCGCCAAGAAGAGAACGGCCTCGATCTTAGACTTGAAGGATCGCGGTCCTCCTTGAATTTCTTGAAAGTGGGTCACGAGCACCCACTTCCCTCACTAGAGCTCCTCTTCCGGTCACCACCGAAGCAACCATCCACTGGAGGCTTGCTCGCCTTTGTGAGTCATCTCCAACTCCATGCCCTAGCTTGCTCCACAACAGTGTAGTCACAGAGTGGAGTAGCTCCCAACACATGTCCAGACTCAATTGAGACCCAGATGTAACCTCTTGGCTTTCAGAGGTCATCGTTAGCACACCAAGGGACAAAGCGAACCAAGTTGTTGAACTCGACCTCATACTCAAGAATAGACCTCTTCCCCGAGCAAAGGTCGTCAAGGCAACCTCCATCTTCTCAACAAAAGAGTAGGGTAGAACTTTCCCTTGAACTGATCAACAAAGTCATCCCAAGTGATCGACCCTTGAGTGGCGGTCCTCGAAGACAACACGCCCTCCCACCAAATATCTGCTGCCCTTCAAATTTGAAAGGCTACAAACGGACCTCCGAGGTGAAGACATCTCTAAAGCTCCAAACCGCCTCTCCATGTAGCGCAACCACCATTTGCTCGACCGGTGTGCCCGACCACAAACGGATCCAACCTCAACCCCATCCACTCTCAGTGACATCCGCGCCTCGAACCGGTGGATGTGCGACAGAGCAACAACAGATGCCGCAAAGAATAGACGCCGGCGCTGCTGACAAAGAGCACGGATCTCTCCCACCAACTCTCAAAGAAAGCGGGGTCTCATCCTCGACCCCAACCGAGGCGGTCAACAAGAACCCCTCGACCATCGACTCATCTCGCTCAGGAGGTGGCTCCACGGAACCTCGCCTCGCTGCCCGACCTCCACGCATCATGCCACCACGACCACGCCCTCTACCCCTCGGCATAGCTATCAACCACAATCAACAATACACAATGAGTTCAAAGGTCAAAATAAAATCATGCATCAATGAACAACATAACTAAGCGTAAAACTATATTCGTACCTCTCTCTAACCTCATCGCACTAGTGTGTCAAATTTTAGGTTAGTTAACCATTAGCAATTTTAGTTGATTTACTAAAACTAAAACAAATTTTAACAATTTTAGTTTGCCTATGTTGTTAATCTATTCACCACGGACCTAAAGCCTGCTCTGATACCAACTGTAACACCCCAGCCCAACACTGAGCCTGGAATGCCACTAAACTACTCTCTAAACTAATAATTATCGATACACTATAAAAATTACAGCAAGAAAACATCAATAAACATATCAATGGACCACAAAAAGGACATGCATAATTATGGATCAAGCGACAATAAATAAGCAATGGGAATTATAACCAGGTAAATAATCCAAAATAGCATCAACCAATGAATCCAAATTATTGAAATAAATAATCTAGTCCAAAATGTGACCTAAACTTTATTCACCTCTAACATGTCCAAGAGTAATCCGCATTGAATGAAAAGGTTCTTATGGCAAATGATCATGTGATTGAAGTATGGATCTAATCCATGTGCTCTACTCGCTCTCGATCCACGGCGTCCTCGAAGATCACCTAAAGACAACAAAGAGCAAGGGTGAGTCCACGACTCAAAGAAATACATCAATATACAACGAACAATAAGAAAACAACAAGAATCAATAGCTTCATTATCATCACATGCACTTCGATTAATATTCTCATGTTTATTATCTTCCTTTGTTTCACACCCATTAATCTCATATATCAATGCAACTCTAATCTATATGTCCACATGCACTTCTTTCACAGATATCGGTATAGCATGAGTGAATGCTCGCGACAACATTCACTCTCAAGCCCGTTCCTCCATAAGGATCGGGACCTCCTCCACTCCGTGGAGTTGTGATCATTCATGATCACTGCTCATATCACAAAGATGCTTATGTATGAAAATGCAAACTCCAGCATATACATCATATCCAACTTTTCATCATGATTATCAACAAAGATATAGCCATACCATTCCATTGTTTGCAATTAAATACAATAAAAGCACAATAATAATGGTAATAGAAGATAAAGAAAACAGTGATCAATCATTGATCGCTGTCTACCATGCACTTGCCTTTACTAGATGCGACGCACGATTTGGCTAGAAGATGGCAACAAGCACGACGCCTCTCCTATATTAAATACACAAACTTCAATACAAGCTACAGCATCAAGAATAGCAATCAATAGACATCGCTCCTACCCGTCCCCAAATATACCACGCTTCTCCGGTACCGAAAAGTTACCCATTGCTGTCTTGGTACTAAAACGAACGTAACTATTGACTCAAAAGTCCGATCACAACAAACCACCCAGTTCTGGATTCTACACAAAATTCCCCTCATTTTCGTAGATTACAAAGTCTTCTAATTAATTCATCTAACCCACCGTTTTTAGCCCAGAAAGCCGATCTGTCCGCTTCGGAACAGCAGTCTTACTAAATTCATAACTTTTGTTTTACTCAACCAAAATTCGAGTTTTTAGATTCTACAGAACCCTTGAACAATTATCTACATCTTTCATGTAGATCAAAAACTCTAATTAGTGGATTTACTATTTTTAATATCCGATCTACCAAAACAGCGCCGAACGACGACAACCACAAAGACAGCAGTCTTCCAAAATTCATATCTCGAAATCTACTTGTCCGCTCGACATGATAAAATATGCTATAGAAAGATATCGAAATTATCTACAATTAACTAGTAGATGACATTTCCAAAAGTTGCCATTAAGGTACCCGTATAAATCGTTCAACAGCAATGGACTCCAAAACTAATCTATTGATCGATATCTCCGACTACAAACATCATACTAATCTCCTTACTATTCCAACAAATCATTCTAGTCTGCATGCATGTAATGCTACGCCAACTAGTTAACTACTACTTAGCAATAACTAATTCATCTATTTCTATCCACTGCATACCTACACTTCCCTAATCACATTACCGATTCGGCCTAGTGCAATGAACTACCACTAATCACGTAGCTAATCTTAGCAATTAACCAAAAGAGGTAACCCGTGAATACTCATAGCAGCAAACCAAGGCACTAATTGAGAAGAATTAGTGCACCTCACGTATTGGGGCTTCAAACCCAGAGTACAGCTCCCGTCTGGGGTCCTTCAAAGACTTGTGCCGGCCACGGAGGAATGCGTCCGTGGTTCTCACGCCGAGGCTCAAGCAGCGCCATGCGGGGAGCAGGTGTCGTGCGCCGAGGAGGGCGCAGCGAACGAAAGAAAAAAAAGACGGTGTATACGGTGGGTGGAAAAATAAAACTACTAGGGTTTCTAGAATTCCCACAATCTATTTATATAGCTCTTAAAAAAACTCTGAAATATTCTATTTTCACATATTCTTTTTATTTAATTACGCACAAGCCCTTAAAGACGTTATTATTATTTATTTATTTATTTATTTTTTCAGAGTATTACAATACCGTCATCCTATTCCTAGGTTAGACGACATGCTTGATGAATTAAGTGGCTCTACAATGTTTTCTAAAGTTGACTTGCGTAGTGGATACCACCAAATTAGAATGAAACTTGGAGATGAATGGAAGACGGCATTTAAAACTAAGTTCGGGTTATATGAGTGGCTAGTGATGCCTTTTGGTTTAACTAATGCCCCTAGCACTTTCATGAGATTAATGAACGAGGTTTTACGTGCTTTCATTGGTAAGTTTGTGGTAGTTTACTTTGATGATATATTGATTTACAGCAAGTCACTAGATGAACATCTTGAACACTTACGTGCTGTTTTTACTGCTTTGAGAGATGCACGTTTGTTTGGTAACCTCGAAAAGTGTACCTTTTGCACCGATCGAGTTTGTTTTCTTGGGTATGTTATTACTCCGCAGGGAATTGAGGTTGATCAAGCCAAGATCATCGCTATCCAGAGTTGGCCGCCTCCTAAAACGGCCACACAAGTGCGGAGTTTTCTCGCTCATTGGTTTCTATCGGCGCTTTTGTTCGGATTTCAGCACCCTCATTGCACCATTGAATGAGCTTACAAAGAAGGGTGTTCCTTTTACTTGGGCCACCAATCATCAACAAGCTTTCGACACTCTCAAAGATAAGTTAACACATGACCCTTTGCTTCAACTTCCTGATTTCAGCAAGACTTTTGAATTAGAATGTGATGCTAGTGGCATAGGTCTTGGGGGTGTGTTAATTCAAGAAGGAAAACCTGTTGCATACTTTAGTGAAAAGTTAAGTGGTCCTAGTTTGAACTATTCTACCTATGATAAAGAATTATATGCTCTAGTTCGAACTTTGGAAACATGGCAACATTATTTATGGCCCAAAGAGTTTGTAATACATTCTGATCATGAATCCTTGAAACATATTCGAAGTCAAACCAACTTGAACCGTAGACATGCTAAGTGGATTGAGTTTATTGAATCCTTTCCCTATGTCATTAAATATAAAAAGGGCAAAGAAAATGTGATAGCTGATGCATTGTCTAGGAGATATACCATACTTTCACAACTTGACTTCAAAATCTTTGGGTTAGAGACAATAAAGGAGCAATATGTGCATGATGCTGATTTTAAAGATGTGTTGCTAAATTGTCAAGAGGGAAGGGTTGGAATAAATTTGTTGTGCATGATGGGTTCAGATACCGTGCTAGCAAGCTTTGCATTCCAAATTGCTCTGTTCGTCTTTTGTTATTACAGAGGCGCATGGAGGAGGATTGATGGGTCACTTCGCGTGAAGAAGACGAGGACATTCTGCTCCACCACTTTTATTGGCCAAAGATGAGGCGTGACGTGAACGCTTCATTGCCATTGCACCACTTGCCAAAAGCTAAGTCACGACTTAATCCTCATGGTTTATACATACCTCTTCCTGTTCCAAGCATACCTTGGGAAGATATCTCTATGGATTTTGTTTTAGGGCTTCCTAGAACAAAGAAGGGAAGGGATAGTATTTTTGTTGTCGTGGATAGATTCTCTAAGATGGCTCATTTTATACCATGTCATAAAAGTGATGATGCTACAAATATTGCTGATTTGTTCTTTAAGGAAATTGTTCGCTTGCATGGTATTCCAATCGATAGTTTCTGATCGTGATGCTAAATTTCTTAGTCATTTTTGGAGAACCTTGTGGGGTAAGTTGGGAACTAAGCTGTTATTTTGCACTACTTGTCATCCTCAAACCGATGGACAAACTGAGGTAGTCAATAGAACATTGTCTACTATGCTTAGAGTCAGTGCTTAAAAGAACTTAAAAATGTGGGAGGAATATTTGCCTCATGTGGAATTTGCTTATAATCGTTCTCTGCATTCTACCACAAAGAAATACCCTTTTGAGATTGTTTATGGTTTCATACCTCGTGCACCTATCGACTTGTTGCCTCTTCCACTTCCGAGAAGGTAAATTTCGATCTTGTAACAACGTCTTGATTTGATAACGTAAGATGCATGAGACAACTAAAGAGAATATTGAAATTATGAATGCTAAATATAAAGTTCTTTGGTAGTCAAGGACGCAAGCATGTTATTTTGAACACGGTGATCTTGTGTGGTTACACTTGCGTAAAGAACGATTCCCTAATTAAGAAAGTCTAAACTCATGCCTCGTGCAGATGGTCCTTTTAGAGTGCTTGAACGTATTAATGATAATGCATATAAGTTAGACTTGCCTGCAGAGTTTGGGGTTAGCCCCACCTTTAACATTGCAGATTTGCGACCTTGCTTGGGTGTGGAAGATGAGTTTGAGTCGAGGACGACTCCAATTCAAGAAGGGGAGGATGATGAGGACATCCTTTCTATAGATACAACTATGCCAACTCCACAACAAACTCAACAAACTGAAACTATGATACAAGGACCAATGACTCGAGCGCGAGCACGTCAACTTAACCATCAGGTGAATGCGTCCCTAAGTTTGCAGACAAATATTTCAAAGAATGGTATACTACTTAATGTTTGTGATGATTTAATTGTCCTTAGGAACCATGGGGAAGAATCACGCGAGCTCAAGTGTAGAAGTGGAACCGTCAAGCGCAATCCAAGTCCTATTCGTGAGTTCAATTCAGATTCGGCCTTCGTAACAGCGTCTACTTCAAACAGCCGTAACTTTTAATCCAGAAGGCTTTTTGGGGGCCGTGAGTACTCGTTGGAAAGCTCTTGAAGTCTACTTTCAGATGGATCTGGTCTCACCTCCAAACTCCATCCGAGCAGATCAAAAACTGCAAAATAAGTCACGTCACTTTTCCAGTCCGAGTCAAAGTGGCCGAGGGCCTTGTAACTTGGGCTATTTGGGCTGGTACTGTTCACATGAACAGTACCATGGCCGCATGAACAGTAAAACCGAATAGTACCACCTCCCTTTTCATTAGATAAGTGTGGCTTCCCCCTTCCCTATTTAAGGAGGTCACACCCCTCTAGTTTTCCTCGGGTTTTTCTTAAAGATTATTCTGCTTAGCAGTTTCACCGCATGTTCGGTTGAGAAACCCCACTTGTGAACTCAAACTTTATTCGCAATACAATTTCATATTGCGTCTTAAACTCTCTTGCTTGTGTTCTCGATTCGCTTGCAGGAGATAGCCTTCTTGGCGAGGTCAACCGTGTTCGGCACGGTTGATAACCAACGGAGCAGTGGTGTAGTGATTGCAAGGGGTTCGATCTGTTTTGGTCGGAGCCTTTGGATCATCAACGTCGAGATCTCCACAATCAATTTATCAGTACCTTTCGGAAGATCGGGCCATTGTCACATCAGCAGCACATAACGATTCCCAAAGACACATAGAATAAATCGGACGAACCATGATGTAATATGATCTATGATCAGGTCCTCATCACTTACGACCGCCAGATTCTATCTCTACGACGAGTTGTAATTGGTCACGACTCGATTCGTAACTCCTTACGACCGTGTTCTTACCATTTCAGGATTACGCTTTGACGATCCACGACCAAAGACGTATCTCCATACGACTAGTCCGTAACTGATCAAACTAAGCGACCTACTCATGCATTCTCCCTTTGCCTCACGATGTCTGGTTGAACTCCAAGTGAGACGATGTGTCATCCATGGACTGTTCAATACTTTCTCGATCGAGTGTCGGATAACATCATGTGGTCGACACTTCCACCACTAGTGGCATGGCCATGCACTTTCTTTATCCGATCACCACGAGGGGCCCAGAGACATCTCTCATGTTATGTTAGGAGGGGCAAATCCCATCTCGACCAGTCACATCCCTCCGCATGTTTCATAGCATACCCGAAAGCTACCTTTATAACTACCCAGTTACGGAGTAGCGTTTGGCAACCCCTAAGAGTGCTATTACACATGTAGAAAACCATGCTGATCTCAGGTATAAGGATTATACATCATCATTACTTGATACCAACTAATAACACAAAGATTCATAACAATCTCAATAGTGTCTCAATGATGGGTCTATCCAACACCATGTTCTCTAAAATGTGTTCACATTATTGATTTGATATCTCCATATCTATGACCTGTGAAACCAGGTCATCAATGAATACATGTGTTACTTTATAGAGTCACCGTGTTCACCGATGACCTCAGACTGTGGATACATTTAGAATGACATCATATAAGTTAAAGAGTTCCACCAACAAGTCACGTACTTATTGATCTATAACAAATGATTCATTCAAGGAACATGATAACATATTATCAAAATTATGAACATAATGAAATATCATCCTCTCTATGATTGCCTCTAGAGCATATTTCCAACAGCGGCCCTGCTGCCCTAAGGGAGTGCCGTGTCGCCGGACCGGGCCGCGCCCTTGACCGGTCCTCTCACGCCCATTCACAAGATTTTTGAGGAGATCCTAGCTCCTCCTTGAGTGCGGGGCTGGAGATGGCCCGCTGGCCCCTAGGCTTCAAGATGCCGGAGGTCCGGCCCTTCGAAGGATCGACGGACCCAGCGGAGTTCCTCTGTGTCTACAAGACCGCCATCAAGGCCGCCGGGGGACGACACCACGAAAGCAAAAGGCTTGACCCTAGCTCTGAGGGGGATAGCATTAACGTGGTTTTTCACCATCCCATCCCCCTGTGCTCCGTGTATGCGTGGGAGCAATTGCGGGACATGGTGCGCAACAGCTTCCAGGGAAACTACGCCGAACCAAAGGGCGCAGGAGACCTATTCGCTATGAAACAGGCCCCGGGTGAGTCCCTCCGCAGCTTCTTCAGAATGTTTGCGGAGGTCAAATGCCAAGTGAAGGGGGTCAACGAGACAACCATGATCAACGCTGCAACTTGCAGACTGCAGAAAGGACCCTTGGCAGAGCGGCTCGTCCACAAACCTGTCCGCTCGGTGGTGGAACTCTTCGACAAAATGGAAGAGTACGCCAGTATGCTAGAAGACAAGACCTTCGGAGAGGACCTCGGCCCCGAACGAGCCAGAGCGGCAGCAAGCAGCGTGATCGTTCGATCCGTGAGTAATGGGCAACCGCCCGAGAGGGCGGAATGTGTACAACATTAAAGGACAGCAGCAGCCAGGACCCCGTGCGGGGCGCGGTTGAGGCGGTCGTGGTAGACAAGACAGAAGGCACACCGAAGCACGGCTGTTCTGCGACCTTCACGGCGAAGGGTCCCACACAACTCTACAATGCCGAACCCCCCGGGATGGCCAGGAGAGGCCACTCTTGTTTTGCGACCTGCACGGCGAAGGCCCCCACACCACCCAGCGCTGTCGCACGATCGCTGCCATGCAGGAATACATGGGCCGCGATCGCCCAACGGGGCCAAATGACGGGGGGAGGCCGCGGAACCAATTGCCCGCCCTCGAGGCCTCACATCGAAGGAACACAGGCAGAGTAGCGGCAGAGGATCATCAACATGATCACAGGCGGTTCATCATCAGGTCTCTCGTCAAAAAGGCAGCGGCGGGCATACGCACGCCAAATACACCATGTGGCGATGTGCGCAACTTCTAGCCCACCACGCTATGCCGAAGTACCCATCACCTTCGGCCCCGAAGATGCCAAGGGCGTGTACTTCCCTCACCAAGACCCCCGGTCATCTCGGCCAACATCGCGGACTTCGAGGTGTGCCGCGTCCTAGTGGATGGAGGAAGCTCCGCAGACCTATTGTTCGCGGAAGCCTTTGACAAAATGATGATCCCGAGGGACCGGCTATCGCCACCAGGCATCCCCCTCGTAGGATTCGGCGGATGGCCGGTGGCAGCACTGGGGCAGATCGATTTAGCCGTCACCTTTGGTGATGGCTACACCGCCCACACCGAAGTCATCACATTCGATGTGGTCCAGATGTCGTATCAATACAACGCTATCCTTGGACGGGCCACATTAAATGCATTCGGTGCTATAGCGCACCACAACTACCTTTGCATGAAGATCCCCGCTCACGAAGGGGTAGTCACGGTGAGGGGAGATCAAGATCTAGCAAGGCAGACCAAGCTCGAAGCATTATCCCCCGCCTGCCACGTCCACATGTTGGGAACAAAGGCCACAAGAACCAAGTGGCACCCAAGCAAGATGGGCGCCAAGGCCAAGCCCAAGGCCGGCTCCCTACGTCCCCATCACCAAGATGAACTGCATAAGACGGCCCTCGGCACGAACTATCAACCGCGGCCATGGAGACATACTTGCAGGTTCACCGCAACAAGGATATCTTCGCTTTGGGGCCCCGAGGACATTCCGGGGTCCCAAGGAAGTTAGCCGAGTATCAATCGACATTACGGGTTGACGCCTGCGCTCAAGAAGAAGAAGCTGCGCGCAAGATGTCGAGAGAGCGCTGAAGCCGCAAAAGGAGGTCGCCAGGCTCTTGAAGGCCAGAGTAATCAGGGAGATTAAGCATTCGGAATGGCTAGCCAACCCGGTCCTTGTACGGAAGGGGGAAGGGGACTGGCGCATGTGTGTCGACTTCACCGACCTCAACAAGGCCACACCCAAAGATGATTTCCCCCTACCCCGCATTGGTCAACTAGTGGACGCTACTTCAGGCTTCGAGTTAATGAGCTTCCTCGACGCCTACTCCGGTTACCACCAAGTATTCACGGCAAAAGAGGACGAACTCAACATAGCATTCATCACGCCCATCGGCACATACTGCTATACTCGCATGCCCTTCGGCCTGAAGAACGCGGGAGCCACGTTCAGCCGACTCATCAACAAGGTCCTGGCCGACCAGCTCGGCCAGAATGTTGAGGCCTATGTTGATGACGTGGTAGTCAAGAGCAAGCTTCATGCTTCGCACATGTCCGACCTCCAAGAAACATTCACCAACCTCAGGGCGAAGGGGATAATGCTCAACCCAAAAAAGTGCTCCTTCGGCGTCCGAGCTGGAAAGCTACTTGGATTCCTAGTGTCGCAAAGAGGTATCGAGGCAAACCCGGAGAAGATCAAAGCTATCCAGGAAATGGCACCCCGCGACGGCCCGCTGTAAGTCTACGAATCGACGGGCGCCTGCTGACTCGCCAGATTCTTGTCCCGCTCGGCGGAGTGGGCATTGCCGTTCTTCAAAACGCTCTGCAGAGCAGAGCCCTTCAGCTAGACCGAAGACTGCCACAAAGCGTTCCAACATCTCAAAGAATACCTCGCCAAGCTCCCCATCCTGGTGTGCCCGGCGGAAGGTGCAACCCTCTTGCTTTACCTCGAAGCCTCTTCGGCTACCGTCAGTGCGGTGCTCGTTCAAGATGAAGGAACTCAGCTCCCAGTTTACTATGTGTCCGAGGCTTTGCAGGGCTCCAGAACCCGGTACACCGAGCTAGAAAAGCTAGCCTACGCCCTCCTCATGGCCTCCCGTAAGCTCCGGTATTATTTTCGGGCACACGCCATTGTCATTCCCACATCCTACCCACTGGCCTTGATGTTGAGGAACAAGGACGCATCCGGGCGCATAGGCAAGTGGGCTGCCGAGTTGGCTCCGTTTGACGTTACCTTCACCGCACGCATAGCAATAAAGTCGCAGTCGCTCGCAGACTTCTTCTCCGAATGGACCCCGCAACAAGCAGACCAAGCATCAGGCCAGGTTGAGGCACCTTGGGTGATTACCACTGATGGGTCGTGGTGCGCTGCGGGGGTCGGCGCCGCCGCCATCTTGACCGCATCTGACGGCCGCATAATCTCGTACGTCGCGCGCCTCGACTTCCCAACAACAAACAACGCCCGAGTACGAGGCCATACCGCTTTGCCACTAAGGCCAAAACATTGCGTCGCGATAATAAACAAAAGCGATCCCCGCCTCATCACTGGACACACCGACAAATCATTCATAGCGAGGGACCCAGAGATGTCCAGGTACCTGGCGGCGGTCCGGGCCGAAGGAAAAAATTTCCACGACATCACCGTCCAAAGCATCCCACAAGAACTCCAATGACGCGCCGACAGTCGCTAAGATAGCAAGCCAACGAACCCCCGCCGGACGTACTATACTCTAGGTTGCAGAAACCATCAACCGCCTTAAGCACCGGGGTTGAACCCTGGCAACCGACGCGACCGAGATATCGGCCTAAGAGTCGCAAATGTTTCGCAGATTAGTGCAACGGATCATGGGACCCTATCCGAAGCTACCTTGAAGTAAAAGAGCCCGACGAAGCAGCCGAGGCAAGCCGCCTAAAGCACCAAACGCGCAACTACCGCATCATTGATGGTCAGCTATACAAGGGAGGTGTCTGCACCCCATTACTGCGGTGCATCTCCCAAGCCGAAAGGCAATCTTTCCTAACAGAAGTACACAAGGGACTCTGCGGAGCACACCAAGCACCACGGAGCCTCGTGGGGAAAACTTTTCGCCAAGGTTTTTACTGGCCTACGGCGCTCAGGGATGCACAGCACTTGGTGCAGTACTGCCAAAGGTGCCAATGGGCTAGCCATCAATCCAAGGCCCCACCTACACGGCTACAGCCGCTTGCTCCAATATGGCCCTTCGCGCGATGGGGACTTGATATCATCGGCCCCAACCCCACCGCCAAGGGAAGCCTGCACTTCGCATTCGTCGCCATTGAGTACTTCTCCAGATGAGTGGAGGCCAAACCAGTGGCCAAAATCACGGCCTCGGCGGTGCAACGGTTTATTTGGAGGAACATTGTGTGTCGATACGGGGTGCCCCGGGACATAGTTACCGACAACGGCACCCAGTTTGATTCCGCGGCCTTCAGAGCCTTCTACTAGAGCATTGGCACCAATATATGCTTCGCATCTATCGGCCACCCCGAGTCGAACGGGGCGGTAGAGCGTGCCAATGGCAATTTGCTAGCCGGGCTGTCCAAGCACCTCGGAGGGCTCCAGAAGAGCTTATGGCCAGAAGAGATCCAGAAGGCCTTATGGGCGATCCGCACGTCCCCGACAAGGGCCACATGTTTCTCCCCCTTTAAGCTTCTCTTTGGGGACGAGGCGGTGACCCCGGCCGAAATCACAGGAAGGTCTCTCCGGGCAACCGAAGGAGGAAGCACAGAGGATCGCGTGGTCTCATTAGATCTCCTAGAAGAGCATCGCGTCGAAGCAATCTCGACAATGGCCAAGTACGCCGAAGGGGTCGCTAGGGCATACAACCGGAAGGTCAGAATTCGCACCCTAGCGCCAGGCGACATGGTACTCAAAAGGGTGCCAAACACCACAGCACTGGGGAAGTTCGAACCAAAATGGGAAGGACCCTACATTATCACCCGGAGCACAAGGGTGGGGTCCTACTACATAGCGACGCCAGAAGGACAACAGCTGGGTCACATATGGAACGCCAAGAGCCTCCGGAAGTATTACCCCTAGAAAATACCGGCTACGCACGGATAGCGCTCCCCTTGGGCGTGCGCAGCAGAGCCTTATCCTCATGTAAAGCACATTTTGGCAAAGCAATATACAGTCACGAGCAGTATGAAAGCGAGGCCCCGAGCCCCGGCGCACACTAACTCACCCCTGAGGTGTGAAGTGTATAAACTGACACCGCGCATGGCCCACGGCCCCAGTAGTAAACGCGATAACTCGTAAAAGATGCCATACGGGGCGCCGAGCCCCGGCGCACACTAACTCATCCCTGAGGTGTGAAGTGTATAAATTGACACCGCGCATGGCCCACGGCCCCGGTAGTAAATGTGATAACTTGCAAAAGACGCCATACGGGGCCCGAGCCCCGGTGCAGACTAACTCACCCCTGAGGTGTGAAGTGTATAAACTGACACCGTGCATGGCCCACGGCCCTGGTAGTAATCGCGATAACTCGCAAAGACGCCTACGGGGCCCCGAGCCCCGGCAAGACACTAACTCACCCCGAGGTGCAGAAGTGTATAAACCGACACTCACGCATGGCCCACGGCCCCGATAGTAAACGCGATAACTCGCAAAGACGCCATACGAGGCCCCGAGCCCCTTCGGAGCCCAACCTAAAAAGAATGGGGGACGGCACAGGCTTCGCCTCCCCCTCGCTCAAATCGCAAGGGGCTCCCTCGAAGCCCAACCTAAAAAGAATGAGGGACGGCGCAGGCTTCGCCTCCCCCTCGCTCAAATCGCAAGGGGCCCCTCGGAGCCCAACCAAAAAGAATGGGGACAGCCAAGAAGCCTCCCCCGCTCAATCGCAAGGGGCCCCCTCGGAGCCCAACCTAAAAAGAATGGGGGACGGCGCAGGCTTCGCCTCCCCCTCGCTCAAATCGTAAGGGGATCCCTCGGAGCCCAACCAAAAAAGAATGGGGGACAGCGCAGGCTTCGCCTACCCCTCGCTCAAATCACAACACCACAAAGGTACAACTCTGAAAAACATACATTGTTACATCGCAAAGGTACAACTCTGAAAAATATACATTGTTACACCGCAAAGGTACAAACCCGAAAGAAATACATTGTTACATCACATAGGTACCACACTCCGGAAAGGCATAAATTGGTACAGCACAATTACAACTCTCTGCGTCACGGCCCGAGGTCCCATTTTTCCACTTGGGCAGCCCACGCAGCCAGTTCCTCTTCGAAAGAATCGGAGGCAACGAGTCGATTGTACCCCTCCATCGCCCATCCAAACAGCTCCCCGTCGGGGACACCAAGACGCACAAGACGTTCATACGCTTGATCTGCCTCCTGCCGACGCATCAGCCACGCCCAGGCAGTCGGGAGCAAAACCAACGCCGTACGCCCGAAACGCGAATCTCAACCCAACCTTGCGCGGCCTTGCGCTCGTGGAAGCGCCAAAAGCGCTCCATGGACCCTCCGATTCGACGCTTCAGTAGCGCCACTAAGTGCCACGTTAGACATGACCGCACAACAAAGTTGCATGGGCCACCAGGGCGGCGCTTGTGAGGCTCAAACGACGCCGGGCGTTAAGGCGTCGCTTGGCTGACGGGCGCAAGGCGCTCGTCCTTCACCATGTAGGCGCTACTACCACTTTCATGTTCCACCCTACGGCGGGGATGTTCTCGCCCTCGGCCGTGATCCAATGAGCGACCATCGGTCCATCCTAGAGAATCCAAAGCAATCGTACAAACCAAATTTAAAAACGACCATTTTTCATTCAAGAATAAAGAGATGGATCATTACAAACACGCCCTACCCGGCAGCACAAGCCAGAGCGGGGCGGGACAAAATAGAAAACAAAACCCTAGCCTAAGCTACGACTCGGAGGGGCGGTAGGCTGGAGGGTCACACCTTATCGCTAGGAGTGGCCCCCCGACCATCGGCGGCTTCGGGAGCCTCGGCCGCCTTGCCTTCGTCTTCCGCTCCAACACCCGTCGCAGCGAAGCCATCGCTGCCTCGCGTCCTTGCGGCGCCCAGAAAGCCTGAGCAAAGGCCTGCGTCACCCTTCGCACCAACCGCTCATCGGTGGCAACGTCGGACCCCCGAAGCCACGGGCAAGGAGAGCGCCTTGAGGGCATCAACATGCCCACAACCGCCCCTCTGCAGTGATAGGAAGGCCGCAGTCCAGGCGACCTTCGCGCAATGATCACCGTAGGCTTGGACGGCAGGCAGGAAGATCTCGCCACCTCGACGGAGGTGGTCCAGCGTCCGATCAACCTCCGAGACGCGGTGTGTTCTTGGCGGCGGCACGGCCCCAAGCGCAATAACGGTGGTCTCCACCGCTTCCATGGCTTGCCAGACAGCACGCGACACCGACTCGAACAGTTCCCGCTCTGAGGCAATCTCGACGTCCATGTCCGCCTTATCCCGGCGAAGCGTCTGCACCTCGTCACGAAGACCATGCCGCTCCGCCTCCAGCGCAAAAACCCGCATCTCCAGAGCCTTCGACTTCTCGACGAGCTCGTCACGCTCCGCAGAGAGTGCCTGGCTACGCACGAAGTGCGAGTCCACCTGACCTTGGATCTCCGTGTACTCCCGCGTAATGTCCGCACCAAGGGCGCGGGAAAGCATCGTTGTCTGAAAAAGCATACGGTCAACACGTAGAACCTCACCAAGCAAAAAGTAAAGTTACTCACCCTAGCGGAGTTCGCCTCAATTAGCCGAAGCATCTCGCTCATCGGCATCTTCTCGAATAACCGAGACACGACGGGTGGGGCGGCAAAGCGCGACACCCCCTCTCATACGGTAGCCGCACCAGGGCTGATATTAAAGTCGTTGGTGCACAACGGCCCAATATCGGCCACGGGAGCGGCCCCGAAAGCACCAACCACATCGTGCCCCCCGGCGCTAGACTGCATGCCCACATCAGAGCCCCCGCCCCCCGAAGAATCGTTGAGGGCCCCTTCGATCCCCCCACCTACGGGGTTTCCAGCGGTTGTAAGTGTCAATAATAATAATAATAATAATAATAATAATAAACATACCAGGGGTCGACGGAGCATCTCCAACAACGTCCGACCATAGTCGGTCCTGCGGTACCAACAGACAGTACACCGGAGGTCCCACCAGGGACCCCGAGGGCGGGCTAAAGAATCGAAATAGGAACCCGTCAGACAAGCGCATGGGCGCACCCACTAGAAGCGCCACGGCTTCGACGGCCCGAGGGAACATGGGCCACCTCGGAAGGATGAACAGTCGACGTGATGCCCAATAGCGGAACTACGGGCTCCGCTGACCCGCCGCACTGCAAGGGCATAGTGTCGATAGGCCCGGGAGCGTTCAACTCTTCGGGCAAGCGACCCTTCGCGCTTGACATCATCGGTCCCGACCCTCCTCGAAAGCGATGGCCGAGTCAAATGCACGGCGATTCAATCAATACTCGCGCATCGACCCTACCATTTTAGCTGAAAGTGCTCTTGGTGTATCGGCCAAGAAGTTGCTCAGACCACAGGGTACTCGCCAACAGAAGAACTACAAAATCAAATCAAAGGTCAAAACGGAACACACCCATACCACAGTATCACCACGACAAGATTTTACCGCTCGGCCCTTCAAGAAACTGAGCGCGCGAATGCTGTGTAGCTTGCATCCGAGGCGATACATCCCAACCTTGCGCCAGCGGCCACACCCGAAGCGCACAGAATTCTTCCACCAGATCGCGGGTGGAGAACTGTCGCATCACCGTCAGAAGAAGCTGAAGGAGCGACTCCTCCCTCGAGCTCAGCTCAATCTCCGGGGATGGGTTGAGCCGAATGGGCTGCCCGAACGACCGCAACCCATCTTCAGCTGGGGACGTGTGGTAGAACCATCTCCAGGTCCAGTCCGTCTCCCATCGGTTGCGGGCGGTAGGAGCGGGCAGGTACCGAAGGAAGCGCACCTTCGGTTGGAAGTTGATGCTCCCGAAGTTGAGTGTCTCGCCGGTCTCCATCTTCTTCTTTTGGCACCGTGGCGTTGTAAAGATAGGCTAAGAGCCTAACCTCCTCGGGCTCCCATGAGCGTTAGATCCACTCGAAGACCCCATGAGTTTTATAAGGGAATCGGGTCAATCAGACAAGCTCCACCCGGTCTCAGAGCTGACCATGACGCAATCACCAACCCCACGCAGGGAAGCCAGAGGCCCGCGTCGAGGAAAGAGTAGAAGAGTACAGCCTCGTTGTCCCGAGGCACTGGAACCATCTCCACCCCAGGGGCCCGAGCGAGGGAAAGATCTGCAACCCTTCCATCCTTTGCATGCACTCGGAGGACCACCGGCGTCACCAAGGACCGGCCCAACTCATCCATAAGTACCGCCGGAGCACACTCGTCTCGCAAGCGCTTCGCCATCTAGCGGTAGGGTGGTGCACAAAAAAGCGCATAAGAAAGAAATGGTGACAAAAAACTGGAGCGATGCAATTGAGGCAGGGGGCCGCAACCACCCCCATATTTATACCCACGCCGGGTGCACGAAACGATTGTGGTACTAAAATCAAGAGACACGATCAGACATAAGTGACACGCAGCCCTAAAAGCCAACAAATACAAGACCAAGAACGGCAGCGGTGTGACCCAATAATGAGTCATCACGAGCGTCAAGGAAGCGACGCGTCCCATTAATGACTAGCCGCATCGCATTAAAGGCGCAACCAACTACCGCCAGAGAGAGGCGGGCGCATGACCACTCAAATCGATAGATGGTGCGATGATAGTTTCGCCAAGTCAAGGGGATGGTAGCCTGAGCCCTCTAGAAAAGCAGCCATGATTTCAGCCATGGCGAAGTAGGACCTCGACCACGAGGGGATTGTCGTAGGGGTGGCCCCACCGGCCACAACGCCCAGTGGCAACCGTCCGAACCTCGAAGGGCCACAAACCCCGCCAAGCCCTAGAGCGACAAGAAGACTCCGGCCACATCCGGCGAGCCTGTAGCCTCCTCAAGGGCCCCCAAGCTCATGAGGCCCGAGCGAGAAGACTCTCCTGACCACCCCTGGGCGGGCCGAAACTTCCCAAAGGGCAGAAGCCCCATGAGGCCGGGGAGCAACAAGACCTGCAGGCCACCTCGGCGGCCCGAGGCCTCCCTAAAGGGCCCCGAAGCCCCACGAGGCCCGGAGCAGCAAGACCTCCAGGGCGAGCCCGAGGCCTCCCCGAGGGGCCCCGAAGCCCCGCGAGGTCCGGAATAGCAAGACCTCCAGGCCACTCCCGGGGCGAACCCGAAGCTTCAACGAAGGGCCCCGAAGCCCCGCGAGGCTCAGAGCAGCAAGACCTTCGAGCCACCCCCGGGGCTGACCCGAAGCTTCCTCGAAGGGTTCCGGAGCAGCGAGACCTCCGGGCCGCCTCCGGGGCGAACCCGAAGCCCCTACTACAGATCCTGGACCGGTGGCACTGTCAGGGTGGACCGGGTCCAGGAGCGCCTACCATGGACCAATGCCTAGGCGTAGGGGCAGGAAATATCCCTGTAACCCCTACGAGTATAGTACCATTGTAGGGTCAGAAGGGTAATGTACAAAACCCTCACAAAGGACTATAAATAGGGGGTCCCCCCTCTTGTAAAGGGAGGAAAAACAAGTACGAATTCTTTAGCAATAACAGTCTCTCGTTCTTGTCGCTGGCTAGTCCCCTCTAGTGAGGATCTCTGGATCCCTCCTGGGCTTCTCCGAGGTTCCCCCTCTCTTACTGTATAGCTCATTTTTGCTACTACATGTGTCTTCTTGGAGAAAGAGTTTCTTTCCAAAGGAGTTAGTGTGAGCAAGGTGCAGCTCAAAGGAATTCAGGAACCATCTGAAAATATTTCAACTCCTACTGAATCTCTACAGGATGAATAAAATATTGTTAAACATGTAGATGAGACATCAGCCCCACGTAGATCAAAACAGCCACATCAAATGCCTATAAGGTGTGGGCATGACGTATTATTGTTGAATAATGATGAGCCTAAAACTTATACGGGAGCGATGGAGGACCCAGACTTTGAGTCATGGCTTGAAGCCATGAGATCTGAAATAAAGTCCATGTATGATAATCAAGTGTAGCATCCCGCTTTTTTGGAGTTTTTGAAATGTCAAAATTTTAAAAGAGAACCATTTGCTTTTAATTGCCAAAAGCTTAATTGGGAATTTCAGAGTTAAAGCAGTTTAATATGAATTAATTAAACTTGAATTAAATTGAAGTTGGTTTAATTGAGTTTTCTGGTATTTAAAATCAAAATTATTATTTTAAGTGTTTTCTTGGATTTATTGGATTTTAGAAATTAATTTTCCTTTTTGCCCGAAATTTAAAATCAATTTGTTTGTAAAAGAAAAAGAAAAATTAAAGTTAAAAGTATTTTTATTAAGTCCAGAGTAATTCAAGGAATTTCTGTGAACATTTCTAGAATTTGTGGACTCTATTTGCTATTTTCTAAAATGCCTTTTCATTTGTTTGTATTTCTGAAATTCAAAACTCAATTAAAATTCATTTCACTGTTGGTGGGCCGCTTCCTCCCCTTCGGCCCAATCCCTATTCCCCGCGCCGGCCTACTTCCACACGGCCCGCTCCCGCGCGCGCCCTCGCCATCGGCCGTCCGATCGGCATCCTCCGGCCCTCCTTCGCCCACGCCTCCCTTCTTTTCTGCCGTCCGATCGAAATCGGACGACGCCCGATCGCCCGCCACTATTCTTCTTCTTCCCCGCGCCGTCTCTCTTCCCAGCTCACGGCACGCCGATCGCGCAGCGGCACACGAATCCCGCCGCCTCGGGTCCCGGCCACTGCTTTCGCCCGTCGCATCCACGCCAGTGCCGCTCCTCTTTCCTGCTCGCTGGGCTCGGCCCTCGCCAGGCTCGCCACAGGTGCCCTCCCTCTCCCTCAACCGTGACCTCCTCCGGCGCCGCTCCGCCCGTGACTCGCCCCGCCCTATTTAAGCCGCGCACCAAGATCGCCACCTGCGTCCTCTACCCATTCCCGGTCTCCTCTCCTCCCTGCGCCCAGTTCGGCGCATTGAGTTTCCCATCGACACTGGTCTCATTCGCCGCCGCCATTTGCGCCGCCTCCAGTTCTTCTCTGACACCGACGACCCACCGCCGCTTTCCCCGAGTTGCCGACCACTCGCGCCTCGCTTCGTCCGCCCCCTCGGTCGCTACCCCTCTTTCGCCTTCGCCGCCTCTTCTCGCCGCTGCCGCCGGGTCACATCCCTCCCAAGGTGCGCCGTTCTCGGCGCCCTATCCTCGTGGCACCGCTGCCGGCCGCTCTTCTCCACCGGTGGCCGCTTGCTCTCCGTCTTGCCGCCGCTCATCGCCGTGGTTGCCCATTCGGCGCCACGTGGCCGCTGACGTCAAAACCCGATTTTTTCAGTAGAAAAACAAATCCAAAAATTCCAGAAAAACACTAATTCTATCATTTCATGAGATTTCAAACTTCATTCGGCCATAACTTTCTCATCCGAACTCCGATTTGGGTGATCCAAATTTCTATATTCATCTAAAATCAGCCCCTTTCATTTGGTTCTAGTTTTGTAATTTTTGGAGTCCATTTGGTACTGTTTTATTTATTGTTGCTCTTCTCGACGTAGATTCCGCTCCTAAGGTTTCTTCGACCGACAATAGAAGACCCGCCTCCTCACAACTAAGGCAAGTCGTAGGCCTTTGACCATGTTGAACCCATTTTAAAAAAGTATATTTTTTAAAATTATCATGCATGGATAGTTTTATTAAAAATAGTTTTGGGAATAGATAATTACCAAATTACCATAATGCCTCCTTGATAAATTGAAAATGAAATGTCCCCTTGAATGACATAAATCCATGTACACCTTAGGATGGTTAATTACTAGTTGGACATTTGTATTACCAACATGGGCGCGTACTATTGCTTAGACATGCTTTAGTTACCCGTGGGTTTTACGATCACATGCTCGAAGAATGAATTGTGAGACCCCGGTTTAAAAGGCTTGTAATGCTTAACCATCCATTTGGTCCTAACATTACAAATCACATAAACCAAGACTCGAGATATGTATACTTCCCAAAAATGCAGTATACACACCCCTTTACAAAATTCGTGCATCAATTCCATTCATTCACATAGAACCGAAGCACAACAATAAACCAAAAGTTAACATAAATAAACGATAGTTATTACAAAAGAGAGGCCGACCAGTCAAAATCATACAAATACTAATTAAACAGCGAAAGCGAAATGCCATAAGATGGCGATAAACAAAAGAGCCAATCAGTGTGCCATTACCCACAAGGCAACCGACCGGACCGCCAAGCTAGTCGTCAAACCCGCAGCACATCTCACAAAAGTGAGGCCCTTGGGGCTCACCTTCCTCCTCTGCAACAAATAGTTAAGCAAAGCAAATGAGTACAAAAATTGTACTCCGCAAGACTTACGTGTAGAATAACAGACCTATACATATGCTACATGCAAGCTTATTTGAGTGGAGACTGTATGTTTCATTTTTGGCATAAAGCAATCTTTATTTGCAATAAGATAGTACATTTGAAAGCAAGTTGGCAAATCTGTTTTTAATGTTCAAATAACAATTTGACAACAATAATAACAATAGACAGATGACAACAACAATCCTGGAAGTGACTAAACCCATAGTCACCACAACAATAGCATGAATTACCCATTCATGCCAACCATGTCAAATTTTAATTAAAAGGTTGTAGTCTAACTCTTGGAAGACCTCCCCAATCGTGTCCATAACCTAGGACGAGGCTATTCGAATAGTTTGAATCCCTGCAGGGGTGTACCAATGTACCCACACGTCAGACCGCCTTTTTGCCAAGCTATAAAGCACACTACCTTAGGTTTGCCGGCACGGCTAAGTCCTACGAGATATTTCCAATATTATGTATTAACTGCGAATCGCCCGTATGGATAGAAACCCATACGTTGTGTCGGAGTCATCGCAAAGCCTCGGTCAACTGCCCCTCACGGGCAAAGCCTTGGAAACCTGCGATGCCTCTCGAGGTGGAGAACCTACCCGGAACTCCACCACCGCACACCCAACACGATAACACTGATCCTTTTTCACACAACACACACAACCCACCTCCTGCAACTCGGAGTTAACACACGCCAAAGTACTCAGTCAAGAGAGGTCCCATATCCCTCTCGCGTGGTTAGCACGCAAAAATACTTGGTTTAGTGTAACAAGATGTTCGGTCCTTGTTGACCTGGGCAAGACATCCACAAACCAATTAACCCACCATCCAACAACTTGCCCAAGTCTAAATCATTTCATTTGCACTTTTTGTTTTCAAAACAATTTAGCACAAGGTGCTGAACAAAGAATAATAAAATGATTTGTGTGATCAAGGTTATCGACTAAGTCGATAAACGCCCAATTCTACCGGTAGCTAAGCATTGCTAAGCATGACATCGAAAAGACAATACAAGAGCATAATTAAATCACCAGGCTCCAATTCACCAGCGACATTAGTAACTTATGTTTGTGGCAGGGGATAACAATTTGAGGGCAGAATTGCAATAGGAGTAACTACCTCTAATTGGGAAAATTAATTTGACACAAAAGCATGCATACATATCATTTGTAAACAAGATATTAGACTTGAAAGTAATGGGAAATTTATGACCAAACTGCTTGCCTTGCTGAAGTTGCTCGAACTAATGCTGAGGGTCACTCTCGTTATCAATGTGCGTGTCGGAACCTAACGAAAGAGCCAAAAAGAACCGATAAGATAAAAAATACCGAAAAGATTCAAAAACCAACTTCAGCGAAAAGCTCCGAAATATCTACAGTAGGAAGAGCATAATTTCTAAGGAATTTAGCAACAAGAACCAATTGCTTTGGATTCTTAATGCAAAATATATGAGCAAAACAATTCTGCTCAGTCTTATAAATCATAATTGCTACTATTCATTGCAATTAAACTGTTTGGCAACATTTTCTCAAAAGGTGGTGCACTTGAGATTTTTACAAAAGGTTAAGCACCTCACAAGATGAACAACCCAATTTGATTCATCTCATTTGGAGCTATGATGCACTTTCTACAATTTTCCAAAGCTATGAAATGAGCAAAAGCAAAATGCATAAGTAAACTTTTTGGGAAAATTAACATGTTCAAAACTAATTTTCACAGTAAGCTCATTAATAGAGGAATCCAACAAAATTGGATTCAATCAAAAATAGTTTACAGAGAAATAGTTATACATTTTACAAGTTAATTGCATTTTTTAGTTAACAAATAATCCTTTCGGAAAATCCGAAATTACAACGACGTGGACGAACTTGGACTGTTGATCTTGGATCCAACGGACCAAGTCCGCGGGACAACGCGCGCGCGCACGCGGCTTACGCGGCTCACAAACCCCACCGTTGGACTTAGATCCAACGGACCACGTGGATGGAGACGTTCGGATGGTCCGAACGTTCACACGCACTTGAGCCGTTGATCTTGGATCCAACGATCCACGCTGATCGAAACGTTCGGACGGTCCGAACGTTCACTCGAATCTGAGCCCTTGATCTATAGATCGACGGCTCACAACGAAGGAGCTTTTGACCGGTCCGAACTGTAACACCCCAGCCCAACATTGAGCCTGGAATGCCACTAAACTACTATAACCATCTAATTTACATCAACTTACTATAAAATTTCAGCAAGCATAACAACATTAAAACCCATCCACGGGTCGCATTAACACAAGCATAACACTATGACAATCATAGATAAATTAGACCTAGGAGCATAGCAAAATAATAAACCAAGATTAATATAAACCAAGCATCTATGGTTATTCAATACCATCATGTCCTAGATATAAATATTCAGGTTATTCTAAAAGTTTCTCATGTCCAATGAATCAAATAATTGGGTGAAGTGCATGATTCCAAGTCGCTAGCCCTTCCGAATAAAACGTCATCACCGGTCACCTAAAAACAACAATAGAGCAAGAATGAGTTCAAGACTCAAGAAATACATAATAAAGCCATAAACAATAGTTTATTAACCATAATCAAAGTTATCATCATCATCCATTTAGTTAATGCCATTGTCATTCTCAAACAAACAAGCCATATTCCATATAGGTAAAGTTGCACAGTTTAACAATTTACTTAGATATGCGATGCACCAACATGCTCATGCTCATATGCATCTCATCACCGATCTTGCAGTATAGCGGAGTGTTCACCCGTCGATGACACACTCCATCCTTCACTCCCGTGAAGTCCCCACCAAAGTAGGATTTTATCTAGAGCTCTCCGGACTAGTCATGTATCTTTCTCACCGACCTCACCTAATAGTTACATGACTTTTCACCGACTGCTCATGCAACCCATGTCATGATGATTGTAAATGATGCGACATCTTTATTTATTCATCAACTTAGTCCATCTCATTAACTCAATATCTCCTCATTATCACATTATCATAATCTCATTCACTCAAGGTCATCAATATCATGTATAAGAACAAGCTAAACGAAAGCATAATAAATAGCATGATAAGTAACATCAATGATCATGGTGAACAACCCATTGTTCACCACTCTACTATGTACTTGCCTTCCATACCGTGATGAGTTAGGAGGCAACGACGAATTTCTCCACCACCGCCCCACCGCCTACACAAATATTTATTCAAAATAAGAATAACAAGACATGACGTGGCTACAAGCGTTTTACCATAACCCTCTATCTAATCAACGTAACCAAAACTCAAAATGACGAATTAACTAATCACCCAATATCGCCCTTACGATCATCAAGACGAGAAAATCGTAATTAAATATCCAGAACTCGAATGACTTGAAACTAGTGCTCAAATACTCTTAACGTAAATAGACTCTGAAACCGATGGTCTAAACAACCGTTGAAAACAAGCAGCGGATATCATGTCGAATACAAAGACACAGCAGTAAAGAACATGGCATAACTTTTACTCTACAGATCCAATTGAGATGATCTTTATCAACTCAGAAATATACTTTCAAGGGCTACAAAAACCTAGTTGGGTGGAAGTTCTGAATCTGACTCTAACTAGATCAAAACCGAGGGGCAAACCGACAGTTTCAAATTCTCAGGCAGACAGGACAGCGCGCGATTAAAAATTCATATCTCCTAAACCGTAAGGTGGAATCAAGTGATCTCGGTGCCAAAAGAAAGATAACGACATCAGGAACAAAACTCTAGAAGAAGAAAATACCAGATTCGGCTTCTAAGTAAATCATAATGGCCCAACAAGAAAATCTTCCAAATCACGTCAGCTCTCCTGAACAGTCGCGGTAAAACTACCATATCTCTTAAACCGTAACTCCAAATCGGATGATCTCGGTGCCAAAAGAAAGCTAAGACCAAGGGCTACAACTTTCTAAGAGGTGAAAAGATTAGAAAACGTACGGAACTTACCCAAATCTGACGAACAAAAACGCTGGCGCAGGGGAAGGTGGAAGTGGCGGCTCCAAGTGGGGGAAAGGGGAAAAGAGGAGTGGGGCTAGGGTTTTGGGGGTGGGGTTCCCCCCTTATGGCCGCCAAACACATGGACTTCCCCACAGGCGCGCGCGCCCAGTTGTCGAATAAAAGTAGAAAACCCCCTATTTTTCTCAGAATTTCTATTCCTTTCTTTGTATTTTTCTCCTCTGACTGAATCTCTAATTACCGATCCATTTCCGGGGTATTACACGAACGTTCACGCGAGCCTGGACCATTGATCTAGAGATCGACGGTCCACAGAGAACTACGTTCTAAACGCTTGCGCACAGTTCGTCTGACAAACTCGACGGCGAAGGGACGCTCACCGCCAGTGACTCTGGTCACGGCAGCGTGAGCTAAGGCCCAAAATGGGTCCGCGATAACCTTGCGCACACAATGGGACCATTCACTGCGGCTGCGGCGGTCTAGAACACCGGTAAGCCGGAGTTGACAGTGGTGACCAAAAATGGTCGAAAACGAAAAAACCAAAGAAGCTCCGCTGCGGTCCAAGTAAGTGAGTGCCAAGCAACTAGGGACTAATGTGGAGCTACCTGAGCACAGGAGAGGCACAGAGGAGGTCGGAGCTGCTCCGACGATGAAAAATGGTGCTTTCGGCAGAAAATGGGGAATCTCCAATTCAGCCAAGCCCTGGGGAAGATAAGCAAAATTGAGCGAGCGTTAAGCTCAAGTGATTAAAGAGGGAGCAGAGGGAGGAAGAATTGGAGAGGGAGAGTCACTGTGGTACCGCCTTCACCGTAAGCTTGAAGCTCGGCAATGGCGGCTGAAATGATTTCAGGTGAATCAAGCTCAAACAAGCACTGAGGTGCTAGATAGAGTTGTGGAAATGCTAAAGGAAGCCAAGAGAGGAAACAAGGGATCTTAAATAGCCGAGATGGCAGAGAGCAACGACAAGATTTCTCCTCGGGTCAGCCCTGCCATGGGAGCTCTGAGAGTGATGGGAGCAGTTGAGCTATGGACGTTTGAGGGCGGTGCACGACGGGCATTTAATGCTAGCAGAAGGAGCCATTTAAAGGTGGTCACCGAGGTGACCCTACGCTGCGCCCCTCTCCTCTGCTTACGCCATGGCTTGACTCAGCTACAACGTGCGCTCAGACGCGATGAAGGAGACGACGTGTCCACCGTTGGATCTAAATCGAACGGTTCAAATGAAAGGGACGATCGGCCGGTCCGAACGTTCACTCGATCCAGGCCGTTATCTCCAAATCGAACGGTTCAAATGAATTGGGTGATCGGTCGGTCCGAACGTTCACTCAAATCCAGGCCATGCTTTTCCAATCGAACGGCTCTCGTGTGATCGCATCGATCGTAACGCGATGATTTAACCGACGGCCGACAAATGCTCGCTCGATCGACCGCAGCAGTGCAGTTAGTTGATTGAACCAAGTCACTTGGCTCGAGCCCGAGTCTGACTCGCGCCCAAGGAACAGTGAAAACTAGCTAGGGTTTGAATTAAACATCTGATTTTTGGAGGATTTGCTTAAGGTAGCAAACCAGCTCTAAAAATTATGAAATTTTAACTGGAGGTGGTTGACTTAACGATTAACGTTACATAAAATTTCTAGAGATTTTCATGCACTGCATTCTTCTCCAGAAATTCCAGAATGTTGGAGTTAAGGTTTGACCTAGCTTTGACTGGGTTTGAATTGCCTCCCAAAATTATCAAATAATTTCTAAAAATCATGAAATAATTCAAAGGTGTCACACACCAGTCCTAGATCCAGGGAAAATTATTTCCAGGGGGTTGGACACAAGATTTTACCAAGGAGGTTTAGGACCTGAGGGAATTGGGGATTTTGAGTTTGATTTTTCCACAATCCCTGTACAAGAATTATGGAACTGATCAAAAACATCCAGGTGTGAGGAAAGTTTTAATTTCTCCTCATTTTTATACATTTGAAACACAAATCCACATTTGGGATGTTACAAAACCTGCCCCCGCCTTACAAAAATCTCGTCCCGAGATTTGGCTCACTCGGAAAAGAAAGATGGATAGTCTGTACGGAGACGATCTTCCCTTTCCCAAGTAGCCTCATCCTCAGAATGGTTCGACCACTGAACTTTAAGGAATCTGATGGTTCTATTCCTTGTTCTTCGTTCAGCCTCATCGAGTACGCGAACAGGGTGCTCGCGATAGGTCAAATCCTCTTGGACATCGAGAGTTTCTAACGGAGCTTCCTCAGTTGGAATACGGAGGCACTTCTTTAGCTAGGACACATGGAAAACATCATGTACCCCCTCAAGTGTAGCTCGTAACTCCAACTTATAGGCAACCACTCCCTTTTTCTCGATAATACGGTAGGGACTGACATATCGACGAGCTAACTTGCCCTTAACGTCGAAACGTTGATGGCCCTTCAAAGGAGAGACTTTGAGATAAACGAAGTCATTAGGCTCAAAGCTCAACTCACGACGACGGCGATCCACATAGCTCTTTTGCCTGGATTGAGCTGTGCGCAAGCGATCACGAATAAGCTGGACTTGACTCTCGGCCTCATTGATCGAGTCCGGGCCAAAGAAAGGTCTTTCGCCGGTCTCAGATCAATTCAACAGGGTTCTACACTTTCTCCCGTATAAGGCCTCGAAAGGTGCCATACCGAGACTCGCTTGAAAATTGTTGTTGTACGAAAACTCGGCGAATGGCAAGCATTTCTCCCAATGCTTCCCATAGGAAAGAACGCAAGCACCGAGCATGTTCTCCAACACTTGGTTGACCCTTTCGGTCTGACCATCAGTTTGGGGGGTGATATGATGTGCTAAAGGTAAGATGGGTTCCCATAGCCTCTTGCAAACTATGCCAAAATCGAGAAGTGAATAGAGACCCACGATCAGAAATGATCATCTTCGGTATCCCATGCAAACTTACAATTCTGGAGACATAGAGCTCGGCTAGGGGACCCACACGAAGCTGAGTCTTGACAGGAATGAAATGAGCCACTTTAGTCAACCGATCGATGACAACCCAAATGACATCATTTCCCTTAGGAGACCTGGGTAGGTCGGTGATAAAATCCATCCCGATCGAACCCAATTCCACTCAGGCACTGGCAAAGCCTGCAGCATGCCTGCTGGACGCTGATTCTTGGCCTTGACACGACGACACACGTCACACTCGGCAACGAACTTCGCAATCTCCCTCTTCATTCGGGTCTACCAAAATCTTTGATGGAAATCTTGATACATCTTCGTGGCCCTGGGATGAATAGACAAAGGCGAATCATGAGCTTCGCGGAGGATCAAATTCCGCAATTCCATGTCCTTTGGAACCACCAGGCGTTGTCCGAACCTCACAACACCATGCTCATCCTCTGAAAAGTACTTGGCTGTTCCGTTCTTGACATTTTCCTTGATGCGGTTTACTCCAACATCCGATTGCTGAGCGATCTTAATCCGATCCACCAAGGTTGGTTGCACAACCAAGGCAGCGAGGAAACCCTGCACAACTAAACCCAAGTTGAGACGCTGAAATTCCTCCAAAAGGGTGGGCTGCTGCTCCTTGAGCAACAAAGCATTGCAATGCGCTTTGCGACTAATCGCATCGTCAACGACATTAGCCTTGCCCCGATGGTAATGAATACCCATATCATAGTCTTTGATCAACTCCAACCATCTCCTTTGCCTGAGGTTCAGGTCAGGTAGGGTGAACAAATACTTTAAGCTTTTGTGATCCGAATACACTTCACAACGATTACCGATTAGGTAATATCGCCAAATCTTAAGTGCATGAATCACAGCAGCTAACTCCAAGTCATGGGTAGGATAGTTGAGTTCATGAGGTCTCAATTGCCATGATGCATAGGCCACTACCTTGCCTTCTTGCATAAGGACACAACCCAGTCCTCGACGAGAAGCATGACAAAAGTATCGAAGCTTCGATGGATATCGGGAAGAACGAGGACAGGAGCGGTGGTCAAATGCTTCTTGAGTACTTGGAAGCTTTCCTCACACGCATCGGACCACAAGAACTTCTTGTCCTTCTTGAGCAACTCCGTCATCAACTTCGCGATCTTGGAGAAGTTCTCGATAAAGCGATGATAATATCCCGCTAAACCAAGAAAACTCCGCACTTCGGTTACCGAGGTAGGCTGACTCCATGAAAGAACATCGCTGATCTTGCTAGGATCAACGGCTACGTCTCCCGTTGAAAGAACATGACCCAAGAAGGCCACTTCCTTCAACCAAAATGCACACTTGCTGAACTTCGCATACAGCTGGTGCTCACGAAGCTTGCCTAACACAAGCCTCAGATGCTCATCGTGTTCCTCATCATTCTTGGAGTAGGTAAGAATATCATCGATGAAGACCACGACAAACTTATCCAAATACTCCATGAATACCGAATTCATGAGGTTCATGAACAAGGCAATAGCATTGGTTAAGCCGAACGACATGACGGTGTACTCATACAAGCCGTAGCGAGTAGAGAAAGCCGTCTTTGGAATATCCTCAGGTCGTATCCGAACTTGATGATATCCCACTCTCAAATCAATTTTGGAGAAAACTTGAGCTCCATTTAATTGATAAAAGAGATCGTCGATGCGGGGCAATGAATACTTGTTCTTTACCGTTACCTCATTAAGCGGACGGTAATCAACGCACATGCGCAAAGTATGGTCCTTCTTCTTTACGAAGATTGCAGGACAACCCCATGGAGATGAGCTAGGGCGGATGAAACTCTTCTCTTATAGCTCACTAAGTTGCTTCTTCAACTCCACCAACTCGTTTGTGGGCATCCGATAAGGCCTCTTTGAAATCAGGGCGGTACCGGGAACCAACTCAATGACAAACTCGAGGTCTCGAACTGGTGGCATCCCTGGAAGATCATCGGAAAAGACATCAATGAAGTCACACACTGTCGGGACTTCACTAATATCTAGAGCGGGCTTTGCTTCCAGCGCGAAGAGATGCCGACCTTGCAGCTTTGCCGAAAAGCGAACCTACTCGCCGGAAGGACTAGATAGAGAGACACACTTCTTGGAGCAATCGATTTGTCCCTTGTGCTGAGACAACCAATCCATGCCAAGAATTACATCCAGACTTACTGAATGGAGGAGGATAAGATTTGCTAAGAACCTCACTCCCTCGATCTCAATTGGGATATCCCTACACTCAGATTCGGCTCTCCACTCCGATCCGGGAGAGCGAACGAGTAGCGGGACAAACAATAGAGTAAAAAAGAGCTCACTAATAGCAGCAAACGACTCAGAGACAAAAAAGTGAGATGCTACTGAATCAAACAAAACAGTAGCAGGATGGGAGTTGACAGAAAGTGTACCCAGCACGACGTCGGGTGCCTCCTGTGCCTCCTCCGCGGAGATGAGGTTGACACGATCACTACCCATGCCTTGGGTAGCCGGAACAATCTTCTGGTCCTGAGAAGAACCACCTCCTTGCCCGCGTCCTCCATTAGGACGAGGGGCCACTCCTGTCTTCTTAGGGCAATTATTTGCATAATGGCCCTTCTGCTTGCAGAAGAAACAAGTGATGTCCGCAAGGCTGCGGGGACCACTCTGCTGACTCGCAGGTGCACGTGATTGGGACACGGCCAGCGATGAACGAGGGGCAGGTGCCGACGTCCTCGAAGTACCAAGCCCGAGGATGTGACCCCGAGGCCCGCGAAGCGAGGATAGCTGGCCCTAGATGACTTGTGGGCCTCCCACTTACGCTTGCGGTAATCCACAAGCGCTCTCCCCGAGTGCTCGGCGATGATGGCCTTGTCCACCAAGGTCTGGAAATCAGGAAAGTCAATGACGGATAGCTTGTCCTACAGCTCCTCAGACAAGCCATCCTTGAACTTCTCTTGCTTGGCCTCATCAGTGGCCACCTCCTCCGAAACATAACGAGTCAAATGGTTGAACTCGTATAGGTACTCCGTGACTGAGAAACACCCTTACTTGAGCGACAAGAACTCTTTCTTCGGCCTCATCAAGCCGGCAGGAATATGAGATCGACGGAAGGCAGTACCAAACTCCTCCCAAGTGACGGTGTGGCCGTCAGGCAGCATGGCGAGAAAGCTCTCCCACCAAGACAAAGCTGCACCCTCCAGCTGGTGCGATGCAAACAGCACCTTCTCGTGCTCCTAGCACTGCGTTGTGCGAAGCTTTCGCTCAACCACATGAAGCCAGTCGTCTGCATCAAGCGGGTCCTCAGACCTAGAGAAGGTGGGGGGCTGGGTGCGAAGAAACTCCGTAAGTCCCCACGAGTCGATGTCCACTCCTTGCGGATCCTCAAGCACCGTAAGAGGCGGAGGTGTTATGACGATGACATCCAGAAGAACCATCTTGTCTTCTGCACGGTTGCCTCGATCTGAAGAAGGACCTCGGCCATGGTCAAAGGAAGAGAAAGCTCCTCGTCCGGACCAGCTGACTGGCCTTGGCCACTACGAGTGCGTCCGACCATCCTGGTACAAGGAACTTTGGTTAGCAACTAGTCCTGAAAAACAAAGCCGAAAGAAAGCAAAAAGCTAACAACTAGGGGAATAGAATATCACCCTAATCAAAAGCCAAAAACAGCAAGTAGATAAACTTAAAAGGCTTATAAAAAGACTCCAAAAACAGCAAGGAATCACCAAACCAAAGCTCAACTTCCCAATGCAACTAACCCGTATTGAATGAACGAGTAATTGATTGAGAAGATAAAAATCAGAACATCACGTAAGATCTAATACCACTAGAGAGTAAGGTTAAATCAGCGAAAATAGTGTTATATACATAGCTAACTAGTATCACATCTTACCCTTCTATTCCCACAAGTTTTAGTTGATTAACCTCTCATTTTCTAGCCGATTTAGAACCTTTGACCTTGCTGTACGGAAATTGAAAGATCGCTGTCCAGGTTTTGTATCCAAGCTTCTAGTCGAAATTATCCATTCCAGAAACTTTAAAACCTTGTAGAGGGCAGCCAACACTTCAATTTGCCAAACTCATTAGTTCCCAAAACCCAATTAAACGATAACCACTATCTTTGAAGAAAGGAGAGGTAAACAATTTTTAAAACTCAAATTAGAGTGAGATGAGAAGAGAAAGCTAAGATAGGTAAGGAGTAAAATCTGAGAATTACTTAAGCTTTCATAAATCATTGGATACTTTGAAATTAAGGTTTTCCAAAATATCCTAAAGACGACCAAGCTTGGGTTACTACGGTCAGTATGGCTCTGATACCAAACTCTGTGAGACCCCGGTTTAACTGGCTTGTAATACTTAACCATCCATTTGGTCCTAGTATCACAAATCAAATAAACCAAGACTCGAAATATGTATACTTCCCAGAAATGCAGTATACACACCCCTTTACAAAATTCGTGCATCAATTCCATTCATTCACATAGAACCGAAGCATATCAATAAACCAGAAGTGAACATAAATAAAGGATAGTTATTACAAAAGAGAGGCCGACCGGCCAAAATCATACAAATACTAATTAAACAGTGGAAGCGAAATGCCATAAGATGGCGATAAACAAAAGAGCCAATCAGTGTGCCTTTACCCATAAGGCAACCGACCGGACCGCCAAGCTAGTCGTCAAACCCGCAGCACATCTCACAAAAGTGAGGCCCTTGGGGCTCACCTTCCTCCTCTGCAACAAATAGTTATGAAAAGCAAATGAGTACAAAAATTGTACTCCGCAAGACTTACGTGTAGAATAACAGACCTATACATATGCTACATGCAAGCTTATTTGAGTGGAGGCTGTATGTTTTATTTTTGGCATAAAGCAATCTTTATTTGCAATAAGATAGTACATTTGAAAGCAAGTTGGCAAATCTATTTTTAATGTTCAAATAACAATTTGACAACAATAATAACAATAGATAGATGACAACAACAATCCTGGAAGTGGCTAAACCTATAGTCACCACAACAATAGCATGAATTATCCATTCGTGCCAACCATGTCCAATTTTAATTAAAAGGTTGTAGTCTAACTCTTGGAAGACCTCCCCAAGCGTGTCCATAACCTAGGACGAGGCTATTCGAATAGTTTGAATCCCTGCAGGGGTGTACCAATGTACCCACACGTCAGACCGCCTTTTTGCCAAGCTATAAAGCACACTACCTTTGGTATGCCGGCACTGCTAAGTCCTACGAGACATTTCCAATATTATGCATTAACTGCGAGTCGCCCGTATGGATAGAAACCCATACGTTGTGTCGGAGTCATTGTAAAGCCTCGGTCAACTGCCCCTCACGGGTAAAGCCTTGGACAACTATGATGCCCCTCGAGGTGGAGAACCTACCCGGAACTCCACCACCGCACACCCAACACGATAACACTGATCCTTTTTCATACAACACACACAACCCACCTCCTGCAACTCGGAGTTAACACACGCCAAAGTACTCAGTCAAGAGAGGTCCCATATCCCTCTCGCGTGGTTAGCACGCAAAAATGCTTGGTTTAGTGTAACAAGATGTTCGGTCCTTGTTGACCTGGGCAAGACATCCACAAACCCAATAACACATCATCCAACCACTTGCCCAAGTCTAAATCATTTCATTTGCACTTTTTGTTTTCAAAACAATTTAGCACAAGGTGCTGAACAAAGAATAATAAAATGATTTGTATGATCAAGGTTATCGACTAAGTCGATAAACGCCCAATTCTACCGATGGCTAAGAATTGCTAAGCATGACATCAAAAAGACAATACAAGAGCATAATTAAATCACTGGGCTCCAATTCACCAGCGATATTAGTAACTTATGTTTGTAGCAGGGGATAACAATTTGAGGGCAACAATGCAATAGGAGTAACTACCTCTAATCGGGAAAATTAATTTAACGCAAAAGCATGCATACATATGATTTGTAAACAAGATATTAGACTGTTTGGCAACATTCTGCTCAGCCTTATAAATCACAATTGCTACTATTCATTGCAATTAAACTGTTTGGCAACATTTTCTCAAAAGGTGGTGTACTTGAGATTTTTACAAAAGGTTAAGCACCTCATAAGATGAACAACCCAATTGGATTCATCTCATTTGGAGCTATGATGCACTTTCTACAATTTTCCAAAGCTATGAAATGAGAAAAAGCAAAATGCATAAGTAAACTTTTTGGGAAAATTAACATATTAAAATCTAATTTTCACAGTAAGCTCATTAATAGAGGAATCCAACAAAATTGGATTCACTCAAAAATAGTTTACATAGAAATAGTTATGCATTTTACAAGTTAATTGCATTTTTTAGTTAACAAATAATCCTTCGGGAAAATCCGAAATTAAAACGACCTGGACGAACTTGGACTGTTGATCTTGGATCCAACAGACCAAGTCCACGAGAGAACGCGCGCGCGCACGTGGCTTAAGCGGCTCACAAATCCCACCGTTGGATTTAGATCCAACGAACCACGTGGATGGAGACGTTCGGATGGTCCGAACGTTCACACGCACATCAGCCGTTGATCTTGGATCCAACGATCCACGTTGATCGAAACGTTCGGACGATCCGAACGTTCACTCGAATCTGAGCCCTTGATCTAAATATCGACGGCTCACAACGAAGGAGCTTTTGACCGGTCCGAACGTTCACGAGAGGCTAGGCCATTGATCTAGAGATCGACGGTCCACAGAGAACTACGTTCTAAACGCTCGCGCACAGTTCGCCCGACAAACTCGACGGCGAAGGGACGCTTACCGCCAATGACTCTGGTCACAGCGGCGTGAGCTAAGGCCCAAAATGGGTCCGCAATAACCTTGCGCACACAATGGGACCATTCACCACGGCTGCGGCGGTCTAGAACACCGGCAAGCCGGAGTTGACAGTGGTGACCAAAAACGGTCGAAAACGAAAAACGCAAAGAAGCTCCGCTGCGGTCCAAGTAAGCAAGTGCCAAGTAACTAGAGACTAATGTGGAGCTACCTGAGCACAGGAGAGGCACAGAGGAGGTCGGAGCTGCCCCGGCGATGAAAAATGGTGCTTTTGGTAGAAAATGGGAAATCTCCAATTCAGCCAAGCCCTAGGGAAGATAAGTAAAATTGAGCGAGCGTTAAGCTCAAGTGATTAAAGAGGGAGCAAGAATTGGAGAGGGAGAGCCACTGTGGTACCGCCTTCACCGTAAGCTTGAAGCTCGGCAATGGCGGCCGAAATGATTTCGGGTGAATCAAGCTCAAACAAGCACTGAGGTGCTAGATAGAGTTGCGGAAATGCTAAAGGAAGCCGAGAGAGGAAACAAGGGAGCTTAAATAGCCAAGATGGCAGAGAGCAACGGCAAGATTTCTCCTCGGGTCAGCCCTGCCATGGGAGCTCTGAGAGTGATGGGAGCAGCTGAGCTATGGACGTTTGAGGGCGGTGCACGACGGGCATTTAATGCTAGCAGAAGGAGCCGTTTAAAGGTGGTCACCGAGGTGACCCTACGCTGCGCCCCTCTCCTCTGGTTACGCCATGGCTTGACTCAGCTGCAACATGCGCTCAAACGCGAGGAAGGAGACGACGCGTCCACCGTTGGATCTAAATCGAACGGTTCAAATGAAAGGGACGATCGGCGGTCGAGCGTTCACTCGATCCAGCCGTTATCTCCAAATCGAAAATGAATTGGGTGATCGGCGGTCCGAACGTTCACTCAAATCCAGCCATGCTTTTCCAATCGAGCGGCTCGTGTGATCGCGCCGGTAACGCCGATGGCGACCGACGGTGGATAAATGCCACGCTCGATCGACCGTGGTGGTGCAGTTAGTTGATTGAACCAAGTCACTTGGCTCGAGCCCGAGTCTGACTCGTGCCCAAGGAACAGTGAAAATCAGTTAGGGTTTGAATTAAACTTCTGATTTTTGGAGGATTTTCTTAAGGTAGCAAACCAGCTCGAAAAATTATGAAATATTAACTGGAGGTGGCTGACTTAAGGATTAATGTTACATAAAATTTCTAGAGATTTTCATGCACTGAATTCTTCTCCAGAAATTCCAGAAGGTTGGAGTTAGGGTTTGACCAGCTTTGACTGAGTTTGACTTGCCTCCCAAAATTATCAAATAATTTCTAAAAATCATGAAATAATTCAGAGGTGTCACACACCAGTCCTAGATCCAGGGAAAATTATTTCCAGGGGGGTTGGACACAAGATTTTACCAAGGAGGTTTAGGACCTGAGGGAATTGGGGATTTTGAGTTTGATTTTTCCACAATCTCTGTACAAGAATTATGGAACTGATCAAAAACATCCAGATGTGAGAAAAATTTTAATTTCTCCTCATTTTTATACATTTGAAAAACAAATCCACATTTGAGATGTTACATGAATGAACTTGACTAATGATATGATGGAACTGTGGTGTGAGGCCACTATTATTAAAAGATGTGGAACCATGTCAGGGATTGCCATTTGGTCGAGATGAACACAAAATTGATTTATGCTCCGGCTTGTGGGTGGTGGTGAAGGTGGGTGCATGAGGCACATTGGGATACGAAAAGTCTCGTCTGAGCAGCCAACTAAGGACTTAACCTTGTACGCCATTGATCTGGGTCACATCTTGCAACCACAAGTCCGGTATGGGACAGACCTGGCCAACTAATTAGGGAAGTTTTGAGTCGGTTCTGTTTTGGATGGAAAAGGTGCAAGAGGGGACCGTGAGGGCGAAACCTTAGCGAGCAGAACCGAGGCACAATAGATCTTTGTAAAGGCCTTATGATAATCACTTAGTTGCACACCTTGGAAGTGTGTGAGCGGATAGTACGAGTGATTTATCTCTTGTGGGTAAAGCTGTACAATCTCTGCAGAGTGTCAAAATCTATTCGAATAGCCGTGTCCCCGGTTATGGACATGCCCGGGTCTTTCACGCAAGGGGTAGCATTTTCAAAAATGTGGTAATTGGTTCGATGGAAAGATTTGGTTGGATTGGTTGGGAAGTGGACGGGAGGTTCACTGTTGTTTCAAAGAATTTGATTATTTATGTATTAATCTTTTAAAATCCTGCTTTGCAATCTAATTATTGTATTTACTGTTAAACTTGCTTTCTGCAAAATTAACCATAAAACCACCTTTGTTCAAGCCTGGCATGAATACTATGTGCATACATTTCTCTACGACTTGCTGAGTACTTTATGTACTCACGGCTTTATGCCCTTTGTTGATCAGTACCAGCAGAAGAATCACAAAATGTTGAGTTCTACGAGGAAGGCTACTTTGAAGACTTCGCAAACTAGGTCACGTCCTCCACTCAATTGCCTGTGGGCATGTCGATTGGGCTCCGCATATTTTGGATTTTCCGCTGCAAGAAACTCTGTTGTTGCTAAGCCCTGCGTGGCGACTTTTGTAAGAACTTAACCATAAGGTCCTTTGTTGTTAACTAATATTACTTTGTCTACTTCATTAGCTCGTTGTTGAATGGTTATGATAACATCATTGTTGCAACTGTGCGAGCTAGCTACTGATCATGGGACTAGCTTGGTATGCACAGAGGGTCTCGAGGTTGTATAACACCCGAGTCCGACATCAAGTTTGGAACTTGATTGATGCACCTGATGGTGTTAAGACCATTGAGTGCAAGTGTATTTTTAAGAAAAAAAATAGATATGGATGAAAATATTCACATTCATAAGGCACGATTGGTCGCAAAGGGTTTCAAACAAATTCAAGGTGTTGATTATGATGAAACCTTCTCTCCTGTCGTTATACTTAAGTCTATCCGGATCATTCTAGCTATTGTTGCATATTTCGATTATGAGATATGACAAATGGATGTCAAAATGGCTTTCCTAAATGGAAACCTAAGTGAGGATGTGTACATAACACAGCCTGAGGGTTTTCTCGATCCAAAGGAAGCTAGAAAGGTATGCAAACTTAATAGATCCATTTATGGATTGAAGCAAGCATCTCGGAGTTGGAACAATTGTTTTGATGAAGTGGTCAAAGGGTTTGATTTTATCGAGAACGAAGAAGAACCTTGTATTTACAAGAAGGTTAGTGGGAGCAAACTTGTGTTTCTGATCTTGTATGCGGATGACATGCTACTGGTTGGAAATGATATTCCAATACTAGAATATGTTAAAACTTCATTAAGAAATAGTTTCTCAATGAAACATTTACGAGATGCAGTATATACTCTTGGTATAAGGATCTATAGAGATATATCTAAAAGGTTGATTGGATTAAGCCAGGATATGTACATAGATAAGGTGCTGAAATGGTTCAACTTGCAAGATTCCAAAAAGGTTTTTTGGCCCATGGTACATAGCATTAATCTTAGCAAGAGACAGTGTCCTACGACTACTGATGAGCGAGACAAAATGAGTAGAATTCCATATGCTTCGGCCATTGGATCTATCATATATGCCATGCTATGTACACAACCAGATGCATCGTATGCTATAAGTGTTACGAGCAGATATCAGTCGGATCCACGTGAAGGTCACTGGATAGTAGTCAAGAATATCCTTAAGTACTTGAGAAGGACTAAGGACGCATTCCTTGTTTATGGGGGTGAGGAAGAGCTGGTCATAAATGGTTACACCGATGCTAGCTTCCAAACCGACGAGGATGATTTCAGATCACTGTCAGGGTTTGTGTTTTTTTATGGAGAAACAGTGAGCTGAAAAAGTTCCAATCAAGGAACGGTTGCTGATTCTACAATAGAGGCTGAGTACATTGCAGCTTCGGGAGCTGCAAAACAGGCCCTGTGGATTAGAAAGTTCATTAATGAACTGGGTGTGGTTTTGAGTGCTTCCCGTACAATAGATCTCTATTGTGATAATAGTAGAGCCATTGCACAAGCTAAGGAGCCTATATCACATCAAAAGTCCAAACATATACGTCGACGATATCACATTATTCGTGAGATTGTTGAGAGAGGTGATGTGAAGATATGCAAAGTGCACACAGATTTGAATATTGCTGATCCATTGACAAAGTCTCTCCCGCAGCCTAAGCATGAGGTGCACACAAGAGCAATGGATATAAGAACCTATATGATTGACTCTAGTGCAAGTGGGAGACTGTTGGTGATATGCCCTAGAGGCAATCATAGAGATGATGATATCACATCTATATTTATGTGTTATTGAATAAGTGTTATTCTGTTCCTTGAATGAATCATTGGTTATAAGATTAACAAGTATGTGACTTGTTGGTGAAGCTCTTTTAACTTATATGATGTCGTTCTAAATGAATCCATGGTCGGATGTCACTGGTCAAAACACTAGTGACACTATTGATCAGTGCATGTATTGATTGATGATCATGTTTCACCGGTCATGGATATAGGGATATCGAATCAATACTGTGAACGAATGTTAGAGAATATGGGGTTGGATTGACCCACCTTGAGACACTATTGAGATTGTTATGATTTTATGTGTCGTCAGTTGGTCTCAATTAATGATGATGTATAATCCTTAGGCCTGAGATCAGGATGGTTTCCTACATGTGTAGTGGTACACTTAGGGGTTGTTAAACGCTAGGTAGTTATAAAGGTAGCTTTCGAGTATGCTATGAAACATGCAGAGGAATGTGACTGGTCGGATATGGGATTTTCCCCTTCTAATATAACAGAAGAGATATCTTTGGGCCCCTCGGTGTGGTTGGATAAAGAAAGTGCATGGCCATGCCACTAGTGGTCAAAGTGTTCGACCACGTGAAGTTATCCGATACTTGATCGAGAAAATATTGAACAGTCCATGGATGACATAACATCTCACCTAGAGTTCAACTAGATATCGTGAGGCATAGGGAGAATACACGAGAAGGTCTTTCGGTCCGATCAGATACGGACTAGTCGTATGGAGACACGAGCCGGTAGTAGATTGGTCGAACATGATCACTAAGTGGTCGAGACCGGTCCTAAGGAGTTTCGAACTGGTAGAGATCAAATATAAACTAGTCGTATAGAGATACGAGCTAGTCATTAGTGATATGGACTTGGTCTAGATCATATTGCATTAAGGTTCGTCCGATATAATTCTTGTGTATTCGGGAATCGTTATGTTTTACTAGGAGCTGCTGACAACTCATGATCGGAAAAGAGTTTCCGAGTCACAACCGATTACACATGAACCTAACGGGTCACACACTTAACGGGTTGGAACATAACATGTTCATACATGATCTATCATGGGAACTATATAAGGAGATGCTTGAGGCTATTGGAAATATGATGAGTCAACGTGAGTTGCTCCACCGAAATCCTAGCCACCATCTTTCTGAGAGTCTTGCCATGCGACTTGGTGGTAGCACACCGGCGTACGGTTATTCCTTCCCTGGACGTGTGGATACCGTAGAGGCGCTACTGCGATTGCTATTACGCGTGAGGACGGTCCGCGATCTTCACAAGGAATTGCAGAGGTTGTAGGAGGAGACGATCGATTACGACCACTTCATCAACGTACTCGACGTAGGACGACCGACTACGACCACTACATCGACGCGCTCTTCGTTGGACCAGGCTACTCCAACTCTTTTTCCGCTGCTCTGCGCGTCTGGTGGTAACGATATGTCATAATCTTCTTGCTTGGCTTCCTGATTTATGTGGTAGAATTTTTGAATTGTTGCTATTGTAGCCTACCCGTATCCCTTCAGTAGAAGGGGGAGATGGCCGGGGATAGAAGGAGAGGAGGAGGTGGACTGAGCCCAGGAGGAAGGATGGGCCGGCCGGGGGGGGGGGAGAAAGTGGTCTGGGCCTGAAGAGAGGGGTTTTGAATCAGAGGTAGAAGCTTGAGATTTTAAAAATACACAATTAATTTGAATTAGACTATTCACCAACTGAAAATGAGATGTTACACAAGTGCTATACACCTTTACCAGGACGAACACGAACACCTAAAAATGCAGCAATGGCCACCCAATTTTGACCCATGGAGTGTGAGTGGCAATATAACTTTGGATGAAAAAGGAAAGCCAGTATGCAACTCTGGTTGCAAAGGAAATCAAGGCACCTGTATGACGATGTTGGTACCTGTTAGTTAGAGGCAGACGATGGTGGAGTTTGACGAGGATCGAATAATCCTTAATTAATAAAGCTACTTATCTATAATATTTATTTTAGATAATTGTATTCTAATAGCCCCGTAGTATACTCCTAGCTAGTCGGAGATACTTGCCATGACTAGTTCAGCTTACGACCACCCCCTGGTCGGAAAGTCTGTTACGACCAGGTCAAATCATGACCACCCTCTAGTCGGTAAGTCTCATAGACAGATATGTGGGCCCTATCTTATCAACTAGGGACCCTGTACACCGTGCTCAACTATACGTAGTAGCAAAAAACACGTGTACTTTTGTGTCTCTGACAGAACTGCGTGCACCTCTCTCTGTCTCAAACAATAGCCATCTGGTAAACGTGCAAGATGACGTCTCACTAACAACAATCGTCGTCCACATACATTCCAGCAACTGTCAAGACGTCTCTGATAGGCAACAACTTTCACCCCTTCGATTGTTTATAAGGGACGTTGCCAGCAAAGGGAGGGAGAGGACAAAGGCCCTTGATAGCATTCATAGCTTCAATGGCACATTGTGCATTATAATCTCGCTCAATACAAGAACACAAGAGTAGAATTATTAGTCTCCCCGGAGAAGGCCTGAACCTATCTAAAACACCATATCTCTTCCTACGTGATCTTGAGAGTCGTGTTCCTCACATTTACTCACAAATATCAATAGTTGGCACCGTTTGTGGGGACACATCGGTGATCTTCGTCTGCTCTTGTGGATTTCATGGGGATATGCTCCAGATCTTAGGATGATGTGACAATTGGCAATGGCGTTTACGGTTTGTCGTTTCACGCGTTTTCGACAAAGCTACAGTGTATTCGATGGGGCGGTCCGACCGGTCTTTGCACGCGGTCCGACCGGTCCCAAATCGGCTCGGACCGCCATCCGAGGCGGTCGGACCGGCGATGACCAAAAGTGTTCAAATCGAGTGGGCCAAAAATAGGTGTTGTAGACAAGTAAGGGGATCCCAATGCACTTGGTCTCATGATTTTTGGAGATCTCGAAAGAAAAGTTCTATTGGTTTAAAGTTTCGAAAGGTTTGGATTTTGGGAGCTTGAATTTCGGCTAAGTCCTAAGGGGTCGGTCCGACCGCTCACGAGGAGCGGTCCGACCGCCATAGAAGCGATCCGACCGGTTCACCGAGCGGTCGACCAGTAACTACTTGAACGTCGGCCAACCGTGGCGATGTTGTTTTGTTAGGTCAAAGTCATTGGTTTCATGGCATATGATTTGCATGATGCATGTTTTGACTAACATGGGTCAAGTTGTGAAGAACTTGTTCCCGAATTCGTGTTTTCTTATGCGTGGTTGTGCAGTAGCTTGGTGGTCAACGACGGTCAGCGGCGAGAGAATCGGACTAGACTTGAAGAGTTGAGGTCCGAACGATCGACGATGCGGGTGAGGTCAACGACTCAAGCGTGACACAAGATGGACAAGGGTGACCTATTGGCGAATCCATGACGCATGGTGAAGCGGTTTAGGTCAAAGGTTAAAGACGGCGCCTCGCGAAGCGTGCGTGTGTGACCCGTTTGTTAGTGGGCCTTAACGGGAGCCCAATTAAGTCAAACCCTAAGAGTTTTAGGCCTCCACTATAAATAGGAGGAGATGGTGGCTGCACCTCTCTCTCTCTCTCGCCTTTTGATGTTTCAAAACCCTAATTGTCTTTAGGGGAGTTGAGGTGGAGGCTAGGGCTCTTGATGGTTTGTGGTGAATTTCGTGATCCTTGATTGTTTACTGATCCATGATGGTGTGGATGTAATCCAGCTTCAATCACGAAATCAATCTATGCAAGGTTTGCTTGAGATAAGTCTCTTTTCGTTCTTGCTTTCAATTTGGTGATTTTAGGGCTTTCTTTGATCCACGAGTTTGTGATTGATTCTTTCACGTGAATTAGCTTGCTGTGATATGTGTGAATCTATCTAGCATCATCTTGATCATCAATCTCTCACGAACAAGCTTTAGGATCAAGTTTTCGTTCTTGCCTGTTTTAGACCTTCATTAATCAATTGACAATTGCTCAAGATCGTTCCAAGAATTATCATAATATTCGATTGGAATAGGTCCTCAATAGCATATAGAAGGTGTGTGCAAAGTTTCATAAAGATTGGAGTTGAGAATCAAAAGTTTCACCTAATTGCAACTTCGTCATCGGCCGATTTTACTGTTGTAGATCGGTTCTGGAGTCGGCCGTCGATCATCATCACCGGTCAGACCGATTTTGAGCGGTCCGACCGCCAAAGACAACGCCGGACGATCGCTTGCAATCGGTCCGACCGGTTGAGTATAACGGTCGACCGCCCGGCGCTTGTGAGTCTTGGTAATCTTAGTTGATTTTGTTATATTGCTTAGGGGTTTAATTGGATTCAATACTAGTCTTCCGCTGTACTGGTATATTGATCTTCATAGCTTCCTAATAGCTACTGGAGTTAATTTGTATTGAGTTCATAATTTGTGAAAAAGTGAGCGTGCTCCTATTCACCCCCTCTAGTCGCCTTTACGGTCCAACAAGTGGTATCAGAGCCCGGTTAGTTCAATCTTGATCTTAACCGGTCACTGAACTTTGGCGATGGATAAGTTTTCTACTAAACCGCATATCTTCGATGGGCACGACTATGCCTATTGGAAGAATCGTATGCGCGTCTTTCTTGAGAGCGAGGGACAAGCTATTTGGGATGTTGTTAGAGCCCCGCTGGTTATTCCTGAAATTGCTACACCTGCTTCTGCAATTCTTTTGGCTAACAACAATAAAGCTAAGAATCTTTTATATGGTGCACTTGGTAGACAAGAATATGATAGAATTTGCAATCTTTCAACTGCGCATGAAATTTGGAACACTCTCGAAACATATCATGAGGGTTCGTCCCAAATCAAAAAGGTGCGCCAAACTGTTTACAAGCGTGAGTACAATAAATTCGAGATGCGTCCTGGAGAGAGCATCGATGACATTTTCAGTCGCTTTAATAAAGTAATTAATCAAATGAAAGCTGTTGATATTGAATATTCTCAATCTGAAAATGCCACCCATCTCTTGGCTGCAATCAACACCAAGGAGTGGGAGATGAAAGCTACTGCTATAGAAGAAAATGTTGATCTTTCAAGTCTTACTTTAGAATTGCTTTATAGTAAACTCAAGACTCATGAAATTAAAAGAGTTGATCATCCTAAGAAAGATAATTTAGCTTTGGTAGCGAGATCCTCTCAAAAGGCTTTTGATGACTCTTGTGAATCTTCTTACGGATTTTCATTTGCTTGTTTATCTGCTATTCATGAAGAGGAGCTTGAAAGTATTCACAAACGAGTTAGCTCTTCTAGCAAAGAAATTCACACGGGCCTACAATAATGTGAGAAACAAAAAGAGAGGTGGTCCGGTAACATGCTATGAATGTGGTGAGCTCAATCATATCCGAGCAAATTGCCCCAAGCTGAAAGGTAAGAGCAATCATAAGGAAGGAAAGCCAGCTTGGAAGAAGCCTCCTTTCAACAAATCAAGGTATGAGGCAAATAAGCTTGTGAAGGCCGCTCACCGGTCCTTGCCGCTTTTGAGGATCAATCCTTGAGCGATGTGGATACCGGGAGTGAGGAGGACAAGGAGGAGGAGATCCTCAAGGTAAAAAGAAAGGAAGGCCAAAGATTTCAACGGCATGTGCTTCATGGTCGACACTGACGACATTGATGATAATGAGGATTACCGCGGAAAGGGGAAGAACACGTGGTTCGTTGACTCCGGATGTTCACGCCACATGACCGGGAACTCAAAATGGTTCACCTCTTTCACGCGAGCAACCGGTGATGACTTCATCACCTTTGGAGATGATACACAAGGGCGAATTGAAGGAACATGATCAATTAGGGTAAACAACAAATTCATTCTAAAGGATGTCGCTCTTGTGGACAAGCTTAGGTATAATCTCCTTCTCGCTTCTCGACTTCTTGATGATGGGTATGAGACTGCTTTTTAAGAAAAATGCTTGTCGTGGTGCTTGATTCTCTTGGTGAGCTTGTGTTTGGAATCTCTAGAGTTGGTAGAATTTTTGGGTGACTTTTCGAATCTCTTGTCGGATCTCTTAAATGTTTGCTTACATCTTCTTCGATTTTGGCTTTGGCATCGACGTTTGGGGCACATTGGTTTTGATCATTTGACGCGAGTTAGCAACCTTGATCTCATGAGAGGTTTGCCTAAGCTCAAAGTCGCAAAGATGTCAGATATGCGCTTTGTAGGCATGGCAAACAAGTTGTTTGCCTCACACCCTACTGTGACTATGGTTATGACCGACGGACCGGGATGTTGCTTCATATGGATACCGCTGGTCCCGCTAGAGTCCGATCGGTTGGTGGAAAATGGTATATTCTAGTCATAGTCGATGATCTTTCAAGATATACTTGGGTGTTCTTTCTTACTTCAAAGGATGAAGCTTTTGGTTATTTTCATGATCTTGTTCTTCGTTTGGCTTCGAGCTTCTCGGTGCTTTGAGAGCGATTCGCAGTGATAATGGCACGGAGTTCAAAATGCTTCTTTTGCTTCTTTTTGTCTTTGAGCGTGGTATTGAGCATCGTTCTCCTCTCCACACGTCCCTCAACAAAATGGCGTGGTGGAAAGGAAGAATAGGACCTTGGTCGAAATGGCTAGGACGATGCTAGATGAGTATAGCACACCTAGGAGATTTTGGGCGAAGCTATTGCTATCGCTTGCCATATTGCCAATCGTGTCTTTTGAGACCTTCTTTAGGCAAGACTCCTTATGAGCTTCGTTTTGGTAGAAAACCCTCTGCTTCGCATTTTCGAGTTTTGGATCAAAATGTTTTATTCTTAAGACAGCAATTTAGATAAATTTGAATCAAGAACTTTTGATGGGGTATTTTTGGGTTATCCTGCTCATTCGAGGGTTTTCGAGTTTTAATCTTGAGACTAACATTATTCAGAGACTTGTAATGTCACTTTTGATGAGACTAGCCCCGAGCTAGATCAATTGCTCTGATGATTTTTCAGTGTGTGAGAGTATTTTTGTGGAGGAAGATGAGGACGAAGCTAATGTCATTCCCTCATCTGCTGTGTAAAGGCGCCCATATTGATACAAGAACACTGCTACGTCTACTTCACCTTCGCTTGAGGCTCTGCCGCATCATCATCATCGTGATGCGGATGAGTCGAAGAAACGACATCTCACCCGGCGCTCCACTTCGATTCAGAGACAAAGATCCTCCTAGCAGATAATAGGTAATCTACATGAGCGAGTCACTCGCTCCGGTATAATGATCCAAATCTCTACTCTCATTCGGCTTTTGTTGCTTCTTTTGAACCCCGCGATATATCACATGCTTTATCCGATTCTAGCCGGGTAAATGCCATGCATGAGGAGTTAGAGAATTTTGAAAGAAACAAAGTTTGGAACCTAGTAGAACCTCCTAGTGGTCATAATGTTATAGGAACCCGTTGGGTGTTTAAGAATAAACAAGGTGAGGATGGTTCGTGGTTAGAAATAAGGCCGATTGGTAGCTCGTGGTTTCACCAAGTTGAGGGGTTAGATTTTGATGAGACATTTGCTCTGTTGCTAGACTAGAAGCCATTCGCATTCCTTGCATTGCATTTGCATCAAAAGGTTTTAAATTATATCGATGGATGTTAAAAGTGCCTTTTAAATGGTTTCATAGATGAGGAAGTGTATGTTAAGCAACCCCTGGTTTTGAGGATCCTAAATATCCAAATCGTGTTTTCAAGCTATCTAAAGCATTGTATGGTCTTAAACAAGCCCCTAGAGCCTGGTATGATAGACTTAAGACCTTCTTGCTTAAAAATAATTTTGAGATGGGTAAAGTGGATAAAACCCTATTCATTCTTAGACGTGACAATGACTTCACCTTGCTCAAATTTATGTGGATGATATTATCTTTGGTGGTTCCTCTAATGCTCTTGTTTCCGACTTTTCTCGACACTATGTCCAGGGAATTTGAGATGAGTATGATGGGAGAGCTTAATTACTTTTTGGGACTTCAAATCAAGCAATGCAAGGAAGGAACTTTCATCCATCAGACGAAGTACACTAAAGATCTACTTAAACGCTTCAACATGGGTGACTGCAAGCCAATTTCCACTCCCATGGCAACTTCGACTGTTTTGGATCCAGATGAGGAAGGAGAAGTCGTGGATCAACGCGAGTACCGCAAAGATGATCGGCTCTCTTCAGATTTGACGGCCTCGAGACCGGACATTCACTTCACAAGATGTCCTTGTGCAAGATTTCAGCGTCTCGAGAACTTCCCATCGCCAAGCCGTTAAGCGCATATTCGGTATTTACACTCTACCCTCTTATATGGCATTTGGTATTCTGCTCTTGACTTTGCCCATTAGAGGTTTTTCGATTCGATTTTGCGGTCATCGGTTAGATAGGAAGAGTACCTCAGGCACCTGTCACTTTCTAGGCACGTCTCTTGTATCTTGGTCTTCTAGAAAGCAGTCTTCTGTTGCACAATCCACTGCTGAGGCGGAGTATGTTCTCTTTGCTAGTTCTTTGAGCGATTTTGTGGATGACGTCCACTTTGAAAGATTATGGGTTAAACTTTGCTAGTGTTCTTCTTTTCTGTGATAACACTTCGCTATTAATATTGCTAAAAACCAAGGCAACATTCTAGGACTAAGCACATAGACATTCGCTTTCACTTCCTTAAAGATCATGTTGAAAAGGTGATATTGTGATGCACTTTGTAGAGTCCAAGCTCAATTGGCGATATTCTTACCAAGCCTTTAGATCAAACCAGATTTTCCTCCTTAAGAAGTGAGTTAGGGTAATTTATCCTTATGGGTTGGTTTGAGGGGAGTTTGATCTTTTCTTATCTTTCCTTGTTCTTTTGATCTTTTATTGTTCTTTTTCGAACTTAGTGATTTTTTCAACTTTTTAGATTTTATGCCTTTTAATTGCATCTCATTGTGTCATATTGCATTCATATGAAAAATACAACAAGTGGTATGAAAAATTTAAAAAAAAATGCATTGTAATATAAGATTTTCTGCTTATCTTTTAAAATTGATGAAGCTTTGCCTATTACCCTTTAGAGCTTTTGTATTTCAATTCTTGCTCAATGTCATGTCTAGTTCTTTGACTTGCTAGAATTATCATGCTTTTACATGTGTAGCTAAGTCTTTGCTATATGAGCTAGAACCTTTTAAACAACTCAAACTAAGAAATTGCAATTTGTGGATGTTTTAGCGAGTTGCGTAATTAGTGCTCCTCTTGTGACATTGGCCCTGTCAGAATTGCTTTGTTAGCTCTTTGATCTAAAATTGACCATTACTTGAGCTTTTGTGTTCTTGAGATTCTAAAACTGCTCTTGTGAAAAATGAAAATCAAGATTGTCTTATGCTTAAATTGTGCCAAACTATTCTTACGAGCCGCTTGTCAAATGACATGAACTTGGAGATAGTTTGATGAACGACGATCTCATGGGGACCGCTTGTCGAAATGACATGAACCTCAAGATTTGTCGCCTGGTAGAAGCTTAGAAAGAGTTTGTGGATGGCTCCTAGTCCGGGATCTTCTTTACTAAGATATACCTTTAATCAACTTTTGGTCGAAGCTTAGGATGAGTTTGTGGATGGCTCCTAGTCCAGGATCTTGTCACTAAGTTAGATCATTAGTCAACTTCAATATTCAAGGCAAATGAGAAAAATGTTGACAAATGGGCGTTTACAAAATATTGAGCAAAATGATTCAATACGGGACTTGATTGACTCTTCTTGTGGTCTTTGTTAGATTTTGATCTCACTTTGACAGTTTGACATGGCCAATTTCACTTTAGGATCCTGTTGATGAACTTGCTGAATTTGAAGCGTTGCTTAAATTGATCAAATCTAATGCTTTACTTTTTGAGCCTTTGTGCTTAGCTTTGATATATATGTCTTACCATGATCTTGCTAGCGCTGTCAGGCTTGATATCTTTGTTTGTGCAATATTAGAGAAACTATATTGTTCTTTTGGGTAATCTCCAAAGCTTCTTATCAAAAAATTGAAAAATACAAAAATTGAAGCCACTCCATTGCACTTCATGCATATTCCTCTTTATGCTTCTTTTGTTTCTGCTTCTTTCTTTCTTCTCTATTTGTTATTCTGGATGAGAGGAAGGCGTGATTCCTTGATGAATCCATTGTCAAAGGGGAGAAGATGTGTTAAATGAAAGATATTTCTTTGGGAGAAGATGTGTAATATTTCTTTGCTACTCTTATTTGGAGAAGATGTGTTAATGAGAAGATTGGGGAGAAGTTTATACAAAGGGAGAAACCAAAATTTGAAATTTGATGATCATAGTGAGGGGAGTTCTTGAGTTGCATTCTTATTGTCTTATTGAATATTCGAACTTGAATTGCATTCTTTTATACTCACAATGATCATAGGTCAATTGAACAATTGTTCTTTCATATGGACCTCATGTGAGAATTTTGACCCTTTTCGAAATCAAAGTTTTTATGCTTACTTTTGCCTTGTCTCACATGCCTATACTATTCGATGCCACTTGGTCATGTTCATTGCTTTTTCTTGCTTATGGACCAAGTTGTGCCTTTGTCTGGCTGCGAGTAAACTCGTTTTCAAACCTCTTACTTACATTTTCTGGATAATTGCCAATGTGTTCATCAAGGGGGAGATTGTGGATTTCATGGGGATATGCTCCAGATCTTAGGATGATGTGACAATTGGCAATGGCGTTTACGGTTTGTCGTTTCACGCGCTTCGACAAAGCTACGGTATTCGGGCGGGCGGTCCGACCGGTCTTTGCACGGCGGTCCGACCGGTCCCAAATCGGTCGGACCGGCCATCTGAGGCGGTCGGACCGGCGATGACCAAAAGTGTTCAAATCGAGCTGGGCCAAAAATAGGTGTTGTAGACAAGTAAGGGGATCCCAATGCACTTGGTCTCATGATTTTTGAGATCTCGGTGAAAAGTTCTATTGGTTTAAAGTTTCGAAGGTTTGATTTTGGGAGCTTGAATTTCGGCTAAGTCCTAAGGGGCGGTCCGACCGGCTCACAGGGAGCGGTCCGACCGGCCATAGGGCGGTCTGACCGGTTCACCTGGAGCGGTCAGACCGGTAACTACTTGAACGTCGGCCAACTTCGTGGCGATGTTGTTTTGTTAGGTCAAAGTCATTGGTTTCATGGCATATGATTTGCATGATGCATGTTTTGACTAACATGGGTCAAGTTGTGAAGAACTTGTTCCCGAATACGTGTTTTCTTGTCTGTGGTTGTGCAGGTAGCTTGGTGGTCAACGACGGTCAACGGCGAGGAGAATCGGGACTAGACTTGAAGAGTTGAGGTCCAGAACGATCGACGATGCCGGGTGAGGTCAACGACTCAAGCGTGACACAAGATGGACAAGGGTGACCTATTGGCGAATCCATGACGCATGGTGAAGCGGTTTAGGTCAAAGGTTAAAGACGGCGCTTCGCGAAGCGTGCGTGTGTGACCCGTTTGTTAGTGGGCCTTAACGGGAGCCCAATTAAGTCAAACCCTAAGAGTTTTAGGCCTCCACTATAAATAGGAGGAGATGGTGGCTGCACCTCTCTCTCTCTCTCGCCTTTTGATGTTTCAAAACCCTAATTGTCTTTAGGGGAGTTGAGGTGGAGGCTAGGGCTCTTGATGGTTTGTGGTGAATTTCGTGATCCTTGATTGTTTACTGATCCATGATGGTGTGGATGTAATCCACTTCAATCACGAAATCAATCTATGCAAGGTTTGCTTGAGATAAGTCTCTTTTCGTTCTTGCTTTCAATTTGGTGATTTTAGGGCTTTCTTTGATCCACGAGTTTGTGATTGATTCTTTCACGTGAATTAGCTTGCTGTGATATGTGTGAATCTATCTAGCATCATCTTGATCATCAATCTCTCACGAACAAGCTTTAGGATCAAGTTTTCGTTCTTGCCCTGTTTAGACCTTCGTTAATCAATTGACAATTGCTCAAGATCGTTCCAAGAATTGTCATAATATTCGATTGGAATAGGTCCTCAATAGCATATAGAAGGTGTGTGCAAAGTTTCATAAAGATTGGAGTTGAGAATCAAAAGTTTCACCTAATTGCAACTTCGTCATCGGTGATTTTATCACAGATCGGTTACGAGTCGGCCGGTCGACCGCCCGTCATCACCGGTCGGACCGATTTTGAGCGGTCCGACCGCCAAAGACTAACGCCGGGTCGATCGCTGGCAATCGGTCCGACCGGTTGAGTATAACGGTCGATCACTGTCTTTGTGAGTCTTGGTAATCTTAGTTGATTTTGTTATATTGCTTAGGGTTTAATTGGATTCAATACTAGTCTTCCATTTGTCTTGGTATATTGATCTTCATAGCTTCCTAATAGCTACTGGAGTTAATTTGTATTGAGTTCATAATTTGTGAAAAAGTGAGCGTGCTCCTATTCACCCCCCCCCTCTAGTCGCCTTTACGGTCCAACAGCTCTACTCAATGCCTCCGTAGCAAACGAGTGGAATGAGGAGAATTGATTTGATCTCATACATTATGCAAAATAGGACATAGATGCCTGCTATGACTACAAGCTAAGCATCTACTCACCGTGGGCAACGCCTACTCTTGGAAACCATCGCCAGGCCTAGCAGATTGTTCCACGGACATGGTGCAGGAAGGCGCGCTATCACCGTCGCCCTCACCTATGCCACCGAGACTAGATGGAGAGTCAGAATCCTTGCAGGGCAAAGATCCAAGCGACCACAACCAATGTCGACCTATGACGGGCTCCGACTGCGGTGAGGCCCCCTCCTCTAAGCACGAAAGCTCGTCCAATGATGGTTAACTACCTTTGGGATAAGTGACCAAAAGGGAAAAAAGTGTTGCACCATGTTGCGATTAAGCAAGATTCAAGGTACTGGTTTGGAGAATAAATTGAAGCAAAACTCAATTATGATGAAATCATTAACTTGTATTATCGGCTTGGTAGTCATAGAGATAAATATATAATAAATAAATTATACCTGTATTCTTTTTAGTTTCTCATCCTAGAATAAGCATATAGTTAAAATTTTAAAATTTTAAACACTAATTTATACACAAGTGTTTAGATTCGTACATAAAAGTGATGTTAATAGACTTGTCATCAAAAGTACTTTGACATCATTATGTTTTTAGTAGTTTTGCCAGGTTATAATTAAAAATAATAATGATCAAACATGCGTACTAGAGATTATATCGATGTCCAAAACAAAAAATAAAAAAGAACGCAGGGAGTATAAGGCATGTGACTTCCTTTCTTTTTGTATATGTCTATGTTTGGTAGTTTGCTTCGATCCCCTATACCTAATTCCTGGCTCCGCTCTTGGCCCCGGTGAAAGTTTGCAAACGGAAATTTAAGCGTCAAAATGAGTTTCCTAGCTAGTCCGAAATTCCGTCATGCTTTTGGTATCATCTTCCTCAGTAGTTTACACCCTTTCCTTGATCTTCGCTAAACAAGTTTCTCCAGCCAACATGCTTTCTTCTGAAGTGGAGATTTTTGGCGGATTCCCAATGTGAGATTTCAAGTGGTGAATTGCAAAAGGTGCCAATTGTGTGACTTCAAGTGATGAACCACAAAAGGCCAATTTTGAAAGATTAAAGTTCAAGATCCATAAGGTTCAATCTGATAGAACTATGGAGAAAACAATCGAACTTCCAAAGCACGTGCAAGGGATATGGTTGAAAGTAGTAAACCATCTTTGCCATACGACTATATCCATATTTGGGTAATTCTAATTTTATTTTCACTTTTGCAAAATTTGTACCGTGCAAACTCCATAGTTAATCATGTTTTGTCCCCCAAACTTACTATAGTGAAAGTTGACTATATCCAAATTTTCTTCCATACTCTTTTCTACCAATTAAAGAGTTTTTAGGTCTAAAAGATAAAGAGTTTAGATAGAATTCAAAATCTTGAGACCCATGCAAATGTGTATTTGTATTGAAAAATTGTTGACGGGCTTCCTACTAGATTATTTTAAGGAAGTACTTCAATGCTCCATTTAATCCAATTTTAGGCTCCAATATACAGAGACTTAAAAGAAGTAACGGGTGGCGGTCTGTCCTCCTTCATGCGATGTGAGCTACTAAATCTATCTTTTTTCGTGAGATGTGAGCCGTTGGATCTTCGTCTTTCTCGGTTCCTTCCGTGCGTACGGTTAGCCACCCATATCCTTCTCTTTCCACTCCCCCCACACCCCAACTGCCCAAGTTGGTGCGCAAGAGCCCCAAAATTACATCGATCTTTTCAAGAATGGATTATCGGTGGATCACTTGCATTGTAGGCTGAGCACGACGACAGTTGACGAGATATGATTTTTTTTAATCCGTAGCAAAGCATGAGCATTGGACTAGTTATAATTATAAGATTTAAAGTGAGCTTGTCAGTTTTACACAAATTTTTTGGTGATTGGCTCACCTTGTATGTAACAAAAAATATATGTCATAAAATAATCTAAAGATGTCCAAGACTATAATTGGGTGGACCAATGGATAGAATCATTTTTGTTTTCATGTGTATAGTGTTATAGTCTTTTTTGTTCTTACAAAGCTGCTAATAAGAGGTTTTCTTGACCAGCAGATTAATCCCAATTTCAACTTCCTCTCAAAATTAATAATGCATTTCATTTACAACTCTCATAAATGCATGCACTATCTACGTTTGGCTTATTTGCAGTTCTCACTGAAAGTTCTAGGAGACAACTGCTTCATCCCTTAGAGCAGTACATCAACAAGGCAAAACAAAAGCTCCTTTGACCCCAATCATTCAACTCAGCAGCTTCCAATTATCCCAAATCTTGAAAACCCACATGCAGATCCTCGACACACTGCCATCTTCAGATACACAAAATGCATGGATGAAAGCAAAGCAAAGCAAAGCATTGTGCTAGCTTTTGCCATCGCCAACCACTTGCGCAGAAAGCCGGCATCTAATTTGTCTAATTAGAGACCACTAGCCCATAAAGCCAGCATCTAATCGCATACTTTGTACGCAGAGCACTCGTAGTGGAGATCTCCCTTTATGCTCCACTACTGCCTCCTGATGACAATGTGCTTGCCTGGTTGTTCCTGACTTACTGGTCACTTTCTATCAGGGTATCATCAGGAGCACTATCTCTTCAGTCTTCATCATCCACCACTTCCTCTGGTCCTGATTTTACTACGCTGTCCTACACTCCCAGTGCGCGTGCTTCAGAGCAAGCGACGAGGAGCGTTCGATCGGCGGGTCGTGATTCCGTCACGGTTAACGATTCCGCCGAAATTTTGTTACGCCCCAAAATAAATACGATTCGTTCAAAAAAATTCGGAAACATTTGAATTTAGACAAATTACGTTCTAAATTCGCCGACATTTGACTTTTCACAAAATTTGGATAAATTTTGTCCAAATTTCAAACGTCTGTTCGAAAACCCACCGAAATTTCTGTAATTTCGTTCATTTCATTACCCTCCAAAATAAATTTCAAAACAAAATTTTTTCCCTGGATCCCGTTAGGAGTGCTTTTTTCACTTTGATCCCCCTGCCATCGCTGCACTTTTTAGGTGTTCCCATGGCATGGTGAAGGAATATGCTAACTGCAGGATGGCGACCATGAGCACTGTCTAATGTCTGTCCCTAGGTGATCCACATAACCTGAACAATGGAATGCACTATGCTACTGTAGTTACTCCATTTCAGCCTACCTGTCATTTTTAACATTCTACTATGCATTTGATTGTATGATTCCCGGTTTATCGATTACGACAAAATGCTTCCGCACAAAAGAGTATTCCGAATCAGTTTACCTTTAGTAGGAGCTGTTAGATAAGATGGTGCCTCAGCTTACTACATACATTATAGTTGTACGCGTTCACATGATAGCTGTATACGTTCACATAATTGCTGTACGTGTTCACATAATAGTTGTAATCTATATATGTGTAACTCATGTACTCTATTTTCAACAATCAAAGATAGCGTTACTTTCCTCGCTTGCATAGTATCAGAGCGGTGCCGCTCCTGAGCCGCCGCCTCCACAGCTTCTGCCGCGCCGCCGCTGGGAGATAATCATATCTCCATGATCTCTCCCGGAGGCTGCGCAACCCATAGTTTAAGTCGTATCACAATTAGAGTTTTTCCTGATCATCTTTAAATCGGGTTTTCTCTATATTTTTCGCTAAACCATGTGGCAATGTACTGGTAAAGCAGTATGAGAAAACAATGCAATTTGTAACTGAAAGAAGCCATTTGTCAAGTTGCACTTTCTTGTCAGGTACTACTCGATAATAAATAATTAAACTGAAGCTAAGTAAGAAGCCACCAACTAAGATGACCCCATCCTGCAAATTCCATACAGAAAGCTGCCGGCCCTCCACTTTTGCCACAGAATTTTTTTTTCCCTTTCTTTGGAATTTGTTCAGAGGAAGTGGGATTCGCATTTGTCGCATGCAAAGGATTGCCTAACTGCCCAGTTATATATTTGGCTCTCTCTGCGAAAGAAAAGGGAAGGAAAGGGAGGAAGGCCTGTTTCACCTCGTTTCAGGTTCTTGCCTTCTGTGTGTTACTGAGAGTGTATGCATAGCGTGAGTTCAGAAATGAGGATGCAACTGAAGCCTCGGAGAGCTGCTGCCCTCTTTGCTCTCGTCTTCGCCTTGCTGTTTTCAACTTCATTCGCGGGTTTGTATGAGTAATTATTTGTTCTAGCAAGTTATTGATTTACTTTTCCTTTCTTTCAATCCTTTCCTTCCTTCCCTAGTATGCCTAAGAACACCCATATTGTACTTCTCTTGCTTTGCCAATGTTACAATGCATCAAACATTAAAGAAAATAGATGTTGTGCTGCCACTTAAGTGATTCTGATAACATGTTTAAAGTGGTCATATGTACCTACTGGCTACTAGCTAGCTAGTGCTAGTTGTTTGATACATGAGGATGGCAACTGCTCAAGAAGCTTATAATTAGTAGCTAGGTTCATGCCATTGAGAAAAGAGATGTACTTTTCTTGCTTTTTACTAGGTTTGATTCTGTGTTTTCAGGGAGACAGCGGAGCTTCTTAATAGATCAATACTCTCTACGTGAAGGAGAGGTATATATGGAACAAGAATTTTTTTAATTAGTAGTCCAAAACTTCCCCCTTCTTGTTCCCTCTCTCTTTGCGCGTGTGTGTGTGTGTGTGTGTGTGTGAGAGCGCGATTTTATAGGAAAGAAGCATCTAGAGTGCTAACTAAACTATGGACCAGTGGCACGATCCATCTCAAGCTCTTTCTCTACTTTTCGCTTACATTTCCTGGAACAATTTGCAGGGACCAGAAGCTGAACGGAATGAAGCCATGGCACAAGTGCATGCTCGGATGCTCAACGTCAAAACGAATGACTACAGCAGCTACGACCCTTCCCCATCCATGGACAAGCCCCACTTCAAGCTCATACCCAACTAATTACCTGATCATCCAGGCTGCAACAATGGAGGAGCAATCTATATATATATCTACGTGGATGTGGATTTGATGTATAGATATAGAGGTATTACTAGGCTTGCTAATATTTTTTTAGTGACTTGATATAGATGTGACATAGAGGTTGCTGCTGCTTACTCCAAATGAGTTCCCTGTGTTTTGGTTGTTCTTGTCATATATTGTACTTAAAATATACGATATCTGCAAGTAACTTTTTTTCATGATTTGTGTCCCTCTCTGGGTTATATATTGATTTATATTCTTTGGACTCTACTAATTATATGTTCTCTTATACAATCAAAATAGTGTATTTTGTTTCCAGAAACAGACAACACTGCGTACTAGATAAATCAAAGACAAGTCTCTTCGGAGACATCGGGTAAAATAGGAACGATACAGAAATAAACCACAGACAAATGCAGGATAACGTCATAATCAGTGTTGTAAAAAAATCCCACATTAGTTAATAGGATGATTGGTCGTTAGTGGTGGTTAAATTTTCTAAGCATATCATGTTTGGAGGGCGTCTTTAGAAGGTCTTACACAATTAATCAGCCAGCCGCAAAATCGAGTTAACCAACCTTTACTATTAATCTTCCTATTAATCTGAACTATTAAAAAAATAACTTTCACGACGTATTTGGTTGGGGAGATTGATGAGAGGAAATAGGAAATGAGGGATGACAGTTTTGACGCTCTTGTTCGGTTAGTAGGCATGGAAATTTAAGATAGCTGGGGACTTGGGGATTGGGAATTTGATGGCCCAGCTGATCCCACTATTTGGAACCCGTAGAAGACGCGGGAGGAAGGAAAATATCGTTACATCTCAACCCTTTATGATAACTTATGTTAGGATGTTTTGCAAGCTACAAAATAATTACTCACAATTTCTCATCCATCTTGCTAAACAAGGGATTGTAACTTCCCGGTTATCGCCAAGCACACCACCATCATCCGTTGCCCCTAATAGCCTAATAGGCCCATCATCTTGATTTTCATTGGGTATAGACTATAGACTATGCACTACATATGTGGACTAAAATTTATTTATTTTTGATGCACTACATATGTGGACTAAAATTTATTTATTTTTGCAAGGAAGATGGACTATAAACTTCCCAATAAATTTCATAAAACTATAGATTTATTGTCAAAACTATCACAAAACTACAAATTCAAGCAACAATTTATTTCGCAGAACTACAGATTTAAAGGACAAACATTTCATAGAACTACAGGTTTCGAGATTTTTGTCATATGCTACGGTTGCGTAACAACAGGGCCCACCTGGCAGTGAAACGCGAGACCTGGTGATGAAATGGACGTGCAAGGATACTTTGTGATGCTCATACATGGGTTCAATTGTCTAGGGCCGTAGCTTATGATGAAAACATAAAAAACTTGCAGTTCTGTGAAATGTTCACACCTTAAATCTATAATTATGCGAAAATGTTGCTTAAACCTATAGTTTTGTGAGATTTACTCTAAATTTGTAGATATAAAAATATAAACTTATTATCTTAACTAATAAAAGAATGAGTTTACCCCTGCGCAGCCGGACGATGTCCTTTCTCCTATACACGTGGTTGTCTCCTCCCACCCCTCCCAAATTCCTCATTAAGGCGCACCAACACGTGGACCCAACATGACAGGGACAAGATCTTGCCCCACCACCCCCCTGGTGACTCATGAACATATCCATGCCCCTACTTCTTCTGCAACCACTCAAACCATCGCCGACCTACTTCTTCTTCACATGCACACACCAAATTTTGTACCGTACCAATTCTTCTTGTCTCGTGCCACGACTTGTCACCTGCGCCCATCTAACATTCGGTTAGTGCCTCAGAGATCCTGACCCCTCCGGTACTCAGTCCGCGGGTTGCAACGGGCGGTGTGCACAAAGATTAGGGGACCCGACAGCGTAGGAGGCAACAACGTAGAGAGGTAGCGCCGGCGACAAGAGGAGGTAGCGGGGAGGAGAGGTGGCGTTGGGGATTGGAGAAGGCACTGGGAGGGAAGAGAGGAAAAGAGGAGGCGGTATTTTGGAGGAGAAGCGCTATATAAGCAAGAGGCAGAGACGAAGTCGTTCTTACCTTATCGCGTCACCGTCTCGAGTTCACCGCACCATGTCCTATTCATCCTAATCCTCTCCTGTGATGCCGCCACCTCCTCCCTTACTACTGTGACGCTGTCACGCCTCCTCCTCCGGCCTCCCACCTCCGCCACAATATACCTAGAGAGGGCTGCAGAGGCCAATGCATGTGAGAACCAAGCCGTGGCTTGGGTTCAGGGTGGAAGAAGGTGACTATCAACACGTAGCTCTCTTTCTTGTCAGTCGGCAATGGCTAGAAATAGGCAGCATGTCGAGGAGGGAAGTTGGCATCAACTTCAGCTTCCAAAGGTAAACAATCTATGAGCTTAATTTTTTTTATTTCCGCGTAGTAGTAGTAGGTGATGCAATAGGTGGAGTTAATTAATTTATACATGCGTGAAAAAAAATTGGTATTTATTATGTAGTTTAGGGTCTCATTTGCTGATATGTATCACTCTCTTTCGGAATTCTGTTGCAACGCACGGATACCCTACTAGTGTTTTTTAAAGGAACCAGTTGGGGAGGACCCTACTAAAGATATATATTAATATAATAAATAGATAACTGTCAAAGGGAAGGCCCACAAGACCATAAATAAACAAAACACTGTACAAAAAAACATTTATGCAATGACTTCTAAATTGAATTGACTTTTTCCAACTAATTAATTATACCAGGCAGAATTGCATTAAATGCCTTCTCCTTTAGAAGTTAATTATTGTCTTATCTTTAGAAAAGATAGTAGTTCTATGTCTGACATACGATTTTTATTTTTTACATTTGGATTCATTCGGGGGAGCTCACTCAAAATACATTTATTCTTCAAACCAAATGTTCCATCAATCCAGTGTAATTAGTTATTCGAAGAATGACTCTGTCAGAGCCGATTGGTTTGTTGCAGCCTCTAATCTTTCAAAGAACTCAAGAGAATTAGACCAAGTAATTCAGTTAACCTCCAACTATTTTGATTAAATGTGAAAGAAAAGAAAAGATCCACCCAATTTTCTAAACTGCTAGAACAGAAGTACATAATGCACAGAGTTTAGTCTCTGCATGAAAATTCTTCTTCCTCATCTCTACTACTTAAAAATTAGAGTTGGTAGTTGTCCGTCGTCCTCACCCTCCTACCCATGTGTCTCTCTACTGACATGTGGCCACATTATTAGCAAACTATCTCCTTGCAAGGTGTGCCCCTTGTTCCTCTTCTCCCGGCGTCACCTGTGATGTCGTCTAAGCTTCCGCCGATGCTATTGTCAACAACCGGTGAACAACACAACACGTGATCGAAGAAGGTGAAATCGATCTGGTCGAAGGAGTTCCGATCACCTAGTCGAAAGGATTCAACTATCATATTTCTTTCATCCTCCGGCTTGGGAGAGTCACGCACTGCAAGGAACAAGAACATATCGAAGATGATGAACTAGAACAAGTCGAACCTACTACCGAGAAGCACACGCCGCCAGCAATGACTAAAGTTTCTTGGAATCGATCTGATCTGTTATTTCTGAATCATATTATGTGGCTACAAAGTGGCCTAACGGCACCCCTCAAACTCTAGCACGAAAATACCAAAAGCTTTCTCAGAAAGCCGTCGCCAAAAGCCATGTATAACTCTTAACCTCTTCTGGCATTTATATGCTAGAGTCCTAATCTGTGTCCTTAACAACATGGATACCCAATCCTATCTCTTTTGAAAAATAAGGGACCCGACACCCCTCAAATCATGGATTTTCTAAAATCTCTAAACCTTTCGGTTATGAGCACCTTCCATATATCCTCACGCGTCGAAGCCTTCGGGCCCACACCTCCCGTAGCTTCTTCATGAATCATGCATTCACTTTTGATCTTCATATGCTCCAGCGTGAGCCCGACCACCTCGTGACATCCATGACCATCTGAACCTTGGATTACCCCATCCTAGTTCCGGTCATCCTCATCTTCGACCATGACCGTCTCCACACCCAACCTGCACATGTAAAGATCAAAGAACGTTTTCCGGCACAAGTTATCCAACTTGACCAATATCAGTTCACACGCATGTCACACTCTCATCTATCAATAAACACGAGCTAGATCAACCACAACCTTAATTTCCATACTTTCAAAAAAACAACTCGAAACCACTCTGTAAAACCGATCTTACCACTATGTACACGCCGGTCATATCGCTGGTCGACAGAAACGAGTACTCGAGGTACCCGAAGATTACAAGAATTGAAGTACTCGAAGCCTACGACCACCGATCAGAGGCCTACGACCACAAATCGTAAAGCCTACGACTACCAAACATGAAATCCACGACTACCGATCACGAAGTCCACAACTACCGCTCACGAAGTCTACGACTACAGATAGCAAAGCCTATGACTACCGACCATTGATTAGCTTTCGACTATCGACAAGTCAATGTAGCTTCGACCATCAACTATGCACTGTAGATTCGACCACCGACGATGCACGGTAGCTCCCGACCATGCGACTCCGATTGTCCTTCGTACTCGGTACACACCTCGACTTACGACTGAGTATATTACTAGGTGTTCGGAGCTATAGTACTTGGAGTTCTACCAATCGGTACTCGGAGTTATAGTACTCGGAGATACAGTACTTAGAGTTACAGTACTCTGAACTCTATTACTCGACACTCGGAGCTACAGTACTATGAGTTAAATTACTCTAAGTCCAGTCGAAAGGGATCATCGAGTATCACTGATTGGACCATCCAAACTGAAAATTCCAACAACTGAACCTTTCACACATGCAAATATCAAAGTAACCCAAAAGTCAATTATTCATCATCACTAAAATTACGACCAGTCCACATGGTCTTTTACGACTAGTCCACATGGTCTAACAATCTCCCCCTTGATGAATACATTGACAACACTTCAAAACTTGAGTTGAATTTTAAAAGAAAAGAAAAATTTGCAAAAAGAAAGTTTTTAAACTGCAAAGCAAACAATTTTGACAAAATACAGCAGCAAAAAAACTCCCCTCAACACAAGGGAAGCAGATTAGCATATTTCTCCAAATTTTCCCACTTTAACAATGTAATCATCAAGAACTTCAGAGAAGGAAAAAAAATCTCAAGCAAGGAGAAAGGGGGTGTAAAAATCAAGAAGCTTTATAGATTATCTAAATCACTGTGCATTGATTTAATAAATTGACCAAACCATCTTGTTGAGTAGAGCTATTTAGATCATATAAAGTCATATACCATATAGCAATGTCGAAACAAGTCTTTAGAATGATTTAAGCAATTTAAATTACTGATAGATATCCCAATAATGACCAAACCGATTATAAAGAGCACAATGAGATATCACAAAGACAAGTTAAAGACTTGAAGTGAAGCAAACTTTAGGTCTAGCTAGGCTAGCAGTCTCATGTAACAACTTATTGCTCCAACTCAAGTCTTTAGCATGTGGCATGCTTGTAGCATACTTCTTTTCATTTGAGCACTTTTAGTGCCCTTTTATTATATATATATATATATATATATATATATATATATATATATATATATATATATATATATATATATATATGTATGTATATATGGTATACTTGAAGCATACATCTTTTCAATTGTCTCTTTCTCATTTTTTTAAATTTAACATGCCAAAATGAGTGAGCATAAATAGATTGCAATAAGAGACATATGAGCCTCATAGCCAAGATTTAAAATAAGACTCACAATCAAGCTAATCCTTTTCGATAAAAATCGTAAAGTAATAATTATAAACAATCTAGTCAAAGTATTCCACCAAGTCAGCTTTAGTTCAAATGTGGCAAAGTAATTATACCCAGTCATGATCAAAGCTACACAACACATAAATAAATATGATAAAGAGAGCTCTACACCTCAATTGATTTCAATGGCTTGGAGTTGATGAATTGTTTGACAAGTATAATAAACAAAGCTTTTTACAATTTAAACAACAAGCTCCCCCTCAAAATAATCTCATAGGATGCAACACACCCAACTCACTTCGCAAAAGAGCAAATCGTGCAGAATCAAGTGGTTTGGTGAGAATATCAGCAACTTGAGAATCTGTATCAATAAAATGCAAAACTATATCTCCCTTTTCCACATGGTCTCTAAGGAAATGACACCGAATATCAATGTATTTGGTTCGTGAATGTTGCACATGATTTTTAGCAATACAAATAGCACTAGTGTTATCACAATAAAGATGTACATTATCTAATTCTAAGCAAAAATCCTTAAGCGTAGATGACATCCAAAGCAATTATGAGCAATAAGAAGTAGCAGTCACATATTTAGCCTCACTAGTGAAAAGTGCAACAGACAACTATTTTCTAGAAGCCCAAGAAACAAGAGATGTGCTTAAAAAGTGATATATGCCAGAAGTACTCTTCCTATCAATTCTACAACCTCCAAAATCTATATCTGAAAAAGCTCTAAGGGTAAGGCATGATGAAGAAGAATACCATAGTCCAAATTCTAAAGTTGACTGAAGATACCTGAGAATTCGCTTAACTGCCTAACGATGTGAAGCACGTGGGGAAGCTTGAAAGCAAGCACACAGACATACAACAAAGTAAATGTCATGTCTTGAAGTAGTGAGATACAGAAGTGAACCAATCATGCTTCTGTATTATTTTTGATCAACAGACTCTCCATCCTCGTCGGGTCTAACACTGCAGTGTATCTCATTGGTGTGGAGACTGGTTTACTTGTCCCCATGTCGAAGTGACAAAGGAGATCATTGGTGTACTTGGTTTGATGAACAAAAATGCGTAGCTTTAATTGCTTGATCTGAAAGCCTAGGAGAACGTGAATTCTCTCATCATGCTCATCTCAAATTCCCTGCTCATAGTATCTGAAAACTTGGAAACAAGATAATGAGAGGAACCACCAAAGATGATATCATCCATATAAATTTAAATGAGTAAAAGATCATTGCCATGCTTGAGAGTAAACAATATTTTATCTACCTTGCCCATTTGAAAGTAATTTTTAAGTAAATATGATTTAAGCCTATCATACCATGCTCTAGGTGCTTGTTTTAAACCATATAAAGCTTTGGACAGTTTGTATACATGATCAGAAAATTTAGAATTTTTAAAACCCGGTGGTTGTCTTACATACACTTCTTCCTCAATATAGCTATTAAGAAAAGCGCTCTTAACATCCATTTGATACAACCTGAAACCCTTAGATGCAACAAATGCTAAAAGGGTTCTTATGGCTTCTAATTGAGCAATAGGTGCAAAAGTTTCACCAAAATCAAGACCTTCTACCTGGGTAAAACCCTTGGATGAGCTCTTGTCACTTAGTAGATTGCGATTTGAAATTGCTTAGAAATGCTTAGTTTCGGTAGTAATGGGCGATCATCGATTTAGTCGATAATTTTGATCACACATCTAATTATTATTCCTTTATGTCCAGCACTTGTGCTTTGTTATTTTATAAAGTCAAAATCTAAAAATAAAAAACTGATTTAGACTTGGGCATATTGGTTGGATGGTGTGGTTGTTTGGATTGTGGTGGTATGCCTAAGTCAACAAGGACCGAATTACTTGCGCCACCGTACTGAGCAATTTGCGTGCTAACCACACGAGAGGGATATGGGACCTCTCTTGACTTAGTACTTTGGCGTGTGTTAGCTCCGAGTCGCAGGAGGGGGTTGTGTGTGTTGTGTGAAAAAGGATATGTGTTCTTGTGTTGGGTGTGCGGTGGTGGAGATTCCGGGTAGGTTCTCCACCTCGAGGGGCATCGTAGTTGTCCAAGGCTTTGCCCGTGAGGGGCAGTTGACCGAGGCTTTACGATGACTACGACACAACGTATGGGTTTCTATCCATACGGGCGACTCGTAGTTAATACATAATATTGGAACTGTCTCGAATGACTTAGCTGTGCCGGCATACCAAAGGAAGTATGCTAATCATGTGGCAAAAAGGCGGTCTGACGTGTGGGTACATTGGTACACCCCTGCAGGGATAAAACTATTCGAATAGCCTCGTCCTAGGTTATGGACACGCTCGGATACGCCCCGTGAGAATTAGACTACAATATTTTTTTTATTAAAATTTGACATGGTTGGTATGAATGGGTAATTCATGCTATTGTTGTGGTGACTAGTGGTTAGTCACTTCCAGGATGTTGTCGTCATCTTTTTACTGTTATTATGTTATCATTTATGGTTATTTGAACAATAAAAACAGATTGTAAACTTGCTTTCAAATGTATTACATTATTGCAAATAAAGATTGCTTTGTGCTGATAATGAAACATACAGCCTCCACTTAAATAAGCCTGCATGTAGCATATGTATAGATCTGTTATTCTACACGTAAGTCTTGCGGAGTACAATTTTTGTACTCATTTGCTTTGCTTAACTATTTGTTGCAGAGGAGGAAGGTGAGCCCCAAGGGCCTCACTTTTGTGAGATGTGCTGCGGGTTTGACGACTAGCTTGGTGGTCCGGTCGGTTGCCTTGTGGGTAAAGGCACATTGATTGGCTCTTTTGTTTATCGCCATCTTATGGCATTTCGCTTCCGCTGTTTAATTAGTATTTGGATGTTATTTGGCTGGTCGGCCTGTCTTTTGTAATAAATATCCTTTATTTATATTAACTTCTTGTTTGTTGTTGTGCTTCGGTTCTATGTGACTGAATGGAATTGATGCACGAATTTTGTAAAGGGGTGTATATACTGCATTTCTGGGAAGTATACATGTCTCGAAGACACGGGTTATTTTGTTTGTGATGCTAGGGTGAATTGGTAACTAAGCATTACAAGCCTAATAATCCGGGGTCCTCACAGGTGGTTCCTTGGTTGCACGGAATTTTTGTTTGTGCTATCGTAGCCTTGCCGCGTTACCTAACACTACAGTATCCATGTGCAACAATTGACCAAGTGCATCAGTCATAACAAGTGTGAGAGGAGGATATGATGCAGATATCATCTTACAGATGACAGGTTGAACAAACAAAATCCATTGATTTTTTAATTTTAAGATTAGGTAATCCTCTAACAAGATCCATATTGCCGATACGAGCAAGATGATCAAAACCAATATGAACTAGTCTACGGTGCCAGTGAAGTAAATCTTTAGAATCAGATGAAACAAGACACCTAAGATTTGAGGATGAAGAATATGAAAAGTCACCCTTAAACAAATGACCAACTCGAATAATTTTGCGTACTAGATCCACAGATAAATCTAAAATGCAGCATGAATACCTTTTAAAGCTCACCTTAAGATTATCGTCTATTAACTGTGAAACTGAGAGCAAATTATTGCTCAACTTACATACAAGAGCAATGTCTTTTAAAATAAATTTATCATTGATGCACACAGTACCTCTTGCAAGAACTCGTCCTTGAGCATTATCCCCAAAAGTAATCATCTCATCACTGGTGGCATGAGTGAGGGAGGAGAACCATTGATAGTCTCTGGTCATATGGCAAGAACAACCGGAGTCAATGAACCATATGTTCCCATTCTGCTTGCGACGAGCCTACAAAGTATGAACAATCGTCGGTATCTTATTACTGGGGTTAGAGAATAAAGATTTAGGTAACTAGCACTGAGATACGTGATGAACAGAAGCAACCGCAGGCAGAGAAAATGAATTTTTAGATTCTGAGCACTCTGGTCCGACCATAGTTGACGTGCCGGTCTGACCGCCGGCCGGTACGACCACGTGACATACACCGGTCTGACTGGTCCTGTCGCAAAAACTCCCAAATCTGCAGAAAATTATTTAGATGGAGCAAAGATATGATAAAGAGCTTGATCAAACTCTACTCCAATATGAGAAATCTTCCTTAACCTGTCTTTCTTTTCGTTTTTTGCTTTTCGAAAGCAAAATTGAACCAAATAACCCTCTGTACCTCAACGAGTGCATTTATACTTATCTTGATGAGAAGTGGTATCTATTGCCTTTACAAGACCTATTTTGGTAGATGAGTCCTTTGCAATACAGCTGATTTAAAAATAATTTATTTTGGATCATATTCTAGTTCAAATTTTTCAGGTTCAAGAAGGTTAACAACCTCGGGGGATTATTCTTGACATGCTCAACAAAATTAAATCCTAGATCGTGATGTTTAACACTCACTTTTGACTTGTCTAGAATCATATTCAATTTTTTCTTCCCAAAGAAAAATCTCTGTAAGTTGTGCATTTAACAGATTCATTCACAAGTTTCTTAGAAGCACTAGATTGAATCAATCTTTCATTTTCAATAAAATCATTAAGTTGTATAGTTAAAGTTTCTATTTCTATGGTAAATTTAGGACAATTAGAGTAAGAAAATATCTCATGATAAAGCATTTGTTGAATTATTTTTGAGATGAAATAATTCTAGCTTCTAGCAATCCACAATTAGAGTAAGTTTTAGTTTGAGCATTTGAAATACTTGACTCTAAACATTTAGGTGAACAAAACTTGAGCTTTTCAATTTCAATATTTGCAAGTTGTAACTTTTAATCACAAGAGTTATGTGCCATCCTTAAATCATCAAATTTAGCATTTACATTCCTAAGTTGAATCAAGTTTGATGAATTCATTGACCTAGCAGTCTCCAACCCAGAATGTAAAACTTGACAATACTTACATGATTCTTTATCAGGAATAGAAACTCTAAGTCTATTGATTTCAAAAGTGTGAGAATTGCCGGTGATTTAATTTATAATTGTAACACCCTGGCTATTCGGAAGCCAAGATGTTACCTAAAAAACTAACATACAACAAAATTACGGAAGAATTTAAACTGTAACTCCTCTAAGTACATAAAGAGACCAGCTTTAATAGTAGCGTGGCAGGAATAAAGACTGAATTCATCAGAATATAATCAGGGAGTATTAAAACAAACCACTAGCAGCATTTAACAAAAAACATAACATGGAGAAAAATATCTTTCAGTCTTAAATTTATTTATTACAGTTCACTGATTAACAAATGAGAGACATAATCGAACTTCATAATGATGGTAAACTATGGTGAACTAAGTGAAATGTACTTGTCTACTTCCCCCCCCCCCAAAAAAATCCATCATCAACGATCACCTAATTAAATAAAGAAAGCAAGAATGAGACGAAACTCAGCAAGTACAGTAAACAATTGAATATACAAGGTTATGAACAAGTCAATCTCAATACGAATTATGAACTTATCTCTGAACACTTATGAGTATGAATGGAATGAATGGATGCATTGAAAGGAATGGACTGCACACATGCTCATACCGGTATAGTGAGTGACACACCCGTCGGTGCTCACCTAGCCCGTACTTAACAAAGTCCGGGGATCCAATCACCGTATGAAGAACGTTTCATAAGGGTGTACGAAATTACGCACATTGGAATGGTGGGTCTTACGTGCCCATCTTGATGGGTCTTAGTTCATGGATTATCAACTAAGTGTATATCGAACATGGAGCAATAACATCACATCGGCAACATTCAACAAAAATCAATATATCATAACACATTGTACTTGCCTTCCAAACCCACGGAGGTGCTCCACCTAATGGGACGACATCCTCTTCTCCTTCTTCCTCACCTCTTCTTCTTCCTCCTTGCAATCGGCCAACACAGGAATCGAACAATATACCAAGTAACAACATTTATTTCCATGAACTTCATTGGGTGATGGCAGCAATGGAGGGGATGACTTGAGAGTGGTGGGGGAGGCGCTAGGGAAGGTAGAGAGTTCTACGATACCCTCTAATCAACTCACACGCCCAAATGTTCGTTTTGACCTCTACGTTATCGATCTAGAGGCGGAGCCATTAATTATCTGCCAAGGATAGGAGGCCAAAACAGAGGAGGGGAGATGCAGGAGGAGGAGGCGCCGGGTGGAGGAGGAGGTGGTGGCGGCTCAAGGGAGGGATGAGGGGCGGCTAGGGTTAAGAGGGGGGAAGGGTGGCGCCACCCCCCTCCTCATATGGCCGGTTGGGCCCTCTTGGGCCAACTGAGCTGCGGCCCATGGCCCAAGATGTTGACGATTCACCGAAAACCCCTCTTAAATCCATTATTCGCTAGTAATACTTAGTTGAAAAGAGAGATTCGCAATTGAGCCAAGTCACTCCCTTTAATCGATTTTTGGGACACTACAATAATGCTTAACCTTTTGTTGGTCCTAGCATCACAAATCAAATTTCCTCGCTTTTGGTGTATATGTACTTCCCAGAACAGCAGTACACATACACCTTACAAAAATAAGCATCAACTTCATACACAAGTCATTACATTACCGGGTTTTCATAATTTTACAACGTAACCCATACACAAATATTTTGTACAAAAGGTAGAGTTTGCAGCGGAAAACACATGCCATATGATGGCAGAAAACAAAAGCCAACTAGCTGCCCTTACCCACGAGGCAATCGACCGGAAACGTCCAAGCTTAGTTGTCGAGAATGTTGTCAGCCTCACACTCATTAACCCCTTGGGGGTCAACCTCCTCTGCAGCAATTAAATAATGCACTTGAGTACAAAAACGTACTCGCAAGTCTTGTGATTAACAAACCTGTACATAGCTACATGCAAGCTTAATTCAATAGAGATGGTAACATAGTTTATTTTCAGCGTAAAGCCACATTTAATTTGCAATAATATCATAGATTGAAGGCAACATGTTAAATAGTTTTTAATTGTTCAAATATCATTAAGATAATAATTATAAGCATAATTAACATCCTAGAGATGACTCCCATAGCCACCACATCAATAGTACGAATTACCCATTCGCACCACCTAATCTCAATTTTTATAAAAATGTTATAGTCTAACTCTTGAAAGGCCTCCCCAAGCGTGTCCATAACCAAGGACTTGGCTATTCGAATAGATTTAACCCTGCAGGGGTGTACAACTTTACTCATATGTCAGACCGCCTTTTTACCAAGCTATAAATCACACTTCCTTAAGTATGCCGGTCAGGCTAAGTCCTACGATACGTTTTCCAATATTGTGTATTAACTATGAGTCGCTCGTATGGATAGAAACCCATACGTTGTGTCGGAGTTATTGTAAAACCTCAGTCAACTACCTCTCAGGGTAAAGCCTCAGACAACTACAATGCCCTTGATGTGCAGGACCTACCCAGAACTCCACCCCCGCACACCAAACACATATATCATTTCCTTTTCACACAACACACACAACCTCCTGCGACTTGAAGCTAGCACACGCCAAAGTACTAAGTCAAGAGAGGTTCCATATCCCTCTCATGTGGTTGCACGTGAGAATGCCTGGTTTAGTGGAACAAGATGTTCGGTCAATGCTGATTTGAGCATACAATCATACACCCGAAAATCACACCATCGTTCATGTGCCCAAATCTAAATCCTTTTTGTTTGCATTTTTAGTTTTTCCAACTATGATACATACTTGAGTACCCCGACTCAATTTAATTAAAGTGATGATATACTTGACCATCGTCGATGCGATGATCCCCAGACTACCGTTCTAAGCATGGCTAAGCGACAACAACTCGTATACTAAATATAAAGTGACTAGGGCCCATCTAGCGAGCTTTAAATCACAGTGGTTAAAAACTTAGGCTCAGTGGTAATTGATGGGTATTTACCTACAGTTCAAGTAACTATTTAGGTAAACTATTGCGGACTTAGAAATAACTTAACAACATAGCATGCATACATACAGTTGAAATTTAAAATATTAACATGCACAATTACTGGGATCAACATGCATCAAAGGAAAATTGCTTTCCTTGCTGTAGATAATGTGCTTGCTGTTGAGGATCACTCTCGTAAGTTTCCGAATCGTCGAAATCTATCTATCGAGCAAAACAACGAATAAGAACCAATAACACCAAGAATAATCAAGACTCAATGTCATCAAACATGCATACACAATAGATAGAGTTTGATTCCTAACGATTTTAGGTGAAGGTTTCAGTTAAAAAGGAATTTCTTTGAATTTTTAAGTATTTAGCATGTTAAAAGCATAATTGCATAAAGAAATCAATTACCAACATTTGTTTGAATAGCATCAGGAATCAAACTTATACCAATTTAATGTACAGAAAAAAATTAGAATTAACAAAATTAATTTCACTCTATTTGGAGTTAGGATGAAATACGTATGAATTTTTTAAGTTTGAACTATTTTCTAATGTAAAAACAATTCCTTTTAGTTATTATCTCAAGTCCACAATTTCCTGGAACAGAAACATATCAAAATTCTATTCCATTTAAAAGTACACTAAAAATAAAAATTAACAAAATTAGTTTCACTCAATTTGGAGCTAAATTGAATTAGTTATGAATTTTCTAAATTTATTTAAAAAATTTAGTAAAATTTTATTAATTTCGGAAATCCTAAAGGGATTTAGAACTTTTTCTATCGATGCGCAGCTAGCCATTGGTCACTGGCCAGTGGGTCCGGGTGAGACGTTGACTGGGTCAAACTTTGACCCAGCCCTAGTCGAGGTGACGTGGTAGGCGTATTCCAAGAAGACGTCTTCGGTTTTTCCAAAATGTACTTCGGTAAAACTACTCTAAGAAATGCGCTTCCCTAAGATATAAAACGCACTTCTCGGTTTATGCAATCACCTAACCGACCGTGGCTCACCGGAGCTCTCATACACAGCGGCGCGGCTGTGCAAAGGATCTGACGAAGAAGCGGCGATGCTCCGGGCTCGGGAGTGTTATCTCCAGGTGCACACGTACCTCACGAAGCTGGTGACGGCGACGCGAGTCTTCGAGGATGCCGGCGGCGAGCTGGCGACGACCGGAGGCGGAGAAGAATGCTCGGCTCACGTGGAGAAGTCGCCATAGGCGTCGAGAAGCTTCGGGAAGGTGCGCCTCATGACCGCCTTGGCTCCAGGAACGAGGCGCCCAAGTTAAATGCGACGAAGGAAGTCGAGATGGTCGGAATTGAAGTGGCGGGGAACCGCGCTCGGAAAAGAAGAGGTGATAGCAGGCGAGAGAGTACGAGAGATGATGATTGGATCGGCTTATGAAGTTTATAAAACCTGGACGATCCTTCGAGAGTAGTCGGGGAAGCAGGAGGTGGCACGGGTGGACTGCGTGGCACGCATGCGCGAGCGCCACGTCGCAGGCTTCAGCGGCGCAAGGATGACGACGGCTCCAACAGGTGGGCCCCGCTCGTCTGCGGCTACGGGGAAGCGGCGCGGCGAGTGGCTCGAGTCCGAGTCTGGTGCAGTGCGGCACGAAAGGGGCGCGGTCGAGCCGAGTCGGGTTGGAGTGGTTCGGGTTGGAACGGTAAATCCCGGTCCAGTCGGTTTGGAATTTTTGGATTTAGATTTGACCGAATTCAAACTAGTTTGACTAGGCTGTTTGAAATAGAAATAAAATTACTAAAATTATGAAATTTTTCATGAGTTTTCTCAGAGTCATCTAGGATGTATGAAAAATTGTTTTGGCTAGAAATAAAATCTTTTTAAAATCAGCCTTAGCAACTAGGTTAGGATTTTTATGAGGTCATTTGAACTTCTAAAATTTTTGAAAAATTATATTAATCAATGATAACTAAAGTAGTATTTCAAATCATGTGCCAAGCCCACTCCTGCATCAGTGGTTGAACAAAAAAGGGGTGGTGATACCGAAGAAGAAGTCGGGGAATCCAGCCACAACGTAGCCACACAATGTTCGAAGGTCCGGTAGTAGATGATCCTATCGATGAAGATCATGTGGAAGAAGCTCCTTCAGTCAGGTAAGCTAGTGAGCTTTCTGATGAGGGTGAGGAGCTAGAAGCCCTAGCTCAAAGGATGGATCTTGAAGACCGGGACTACATGGCATTGTTAAAAGATGAAGGATTCGGCGATGAGGACGTTGTGGACCCGTAGGTGGTCCCATCTGAGTGGTAAACATACCATTTTGACAAACTCGTCATTAACAAAAGCTCCTATGTGCCGTGGGAGTATGACCAGAGCGAGGTCAGGCAAGGAGCTATGTACATGTGTAAGGAGGCCATGCAGGAGGCGGTTAAATTATGGGCCTAGTCGTGCGGCGTACATTCATAGTCGTCAAGTCTAACCCAAGATATTACAACATGAAATGCGGCAAAGATGGATGCCCTTGGCGAGTGTACGCATTCCAACCTAAGTGAGACAACTACTGGAAGTGCTCTATAGTGGTCCCTTACGCATGTGTCATCGCTGAGTCAGTGCAGTCCCACATAAACCTATCATCGGGCTTCATCGCGAACCTCATGTATGGTGAGATCATGGATAATCTAAATTTTGAGTCACGATCCATTATTCGGGCTATTGAGGTAAGGTTCCAATATACAGTCAGTCAGCTATGCCAAGGCGTGGAGGACAAAACAAAAGAATTGGAATCAAGGTTATGTACATTCGAGGACTCGTACCACAACCTTTGCGGGCTACTCCGAGTCATACAAGATAGGAATCCCGACACTCATGTCGATATTCAAGATTCCACGTATCTGAAGTGGGCCAATAAGATGGTACTAAAGCGAGCATTCTTCATCTTTGGTCCATGCATCAATGCATTCCGACACTACCCTCAAATCTTGTGCGTGGATGGCACATTCCTGACTGGGAAGTACAAGGGCCAAATACTGACTGCAATAGCGATGGACAGGAACAATTTGATGTAACCGTGGCCCGATCTTCTAAAAGGTACTGATAAGTCGATGGTGGAGAACTTGACGTTGATGATCCGAAGGCTCAACCAATATAGATCAAACCCCTCACAATCACTACACCACTGCTCCAATGGTTATCAACCGTGCCGAACGCGGTTGACCTCGCCAAGAAGGCTATCTCCTGCATACGAATCGAGAACACAAGCAAGAAAGTAGAAGATGCAATCTGATATTGTGTTGCGAATATAGATGAAGCTCACAATGTGGGGTTCCTCAACTGAATGTGCGGCGAGACTACTAAGCAGAATAATCTCAAAGAAAAACCCACCATAAACTATGATGGCTACTATATATATAGGGGAACGTGAGGAGGTCAACCTAGGGTTGTGCAGCCGCGGGAAGAGGCGTAGACAACCTGAACTCCGACCTCGACACGCTTACAAGGCCCTATTAAGTCCAGAACGGTGACGTAGCAACTTATTCACTACTCATGTCACGTATCTCTGGTCGAAGACTTGGTTGTAGGGCTGGTCCCGAGGTGGTCTTGAGGAGTCCATGCTATCTCTGGTCGTAGATTATCCCAACGAGTACTGGGCTCATCGAGTACTGGTGAAACTGGTCGTAGGCCTTCTTGAAGTGGTCGTAGACCCCGCGAAACTAGTTGTAGACCTTCTTGAACTGGTCGTAGTCCTAGATTCCTAAGTACAAGTAAATCATCTCCGTTAGGCAGCATCATAGAGTTCTCAAATAATACACTTAGCCCTAGAAACAAATTTACCTGATAAATAAGTTGACGAGCATGTGCCCGAGTAATTGGACCTTGCACATCATTCAAAGTAGTAGGAAGAGGAGTGTTCATATCAGTGGAAGTGATATCCTCATCACAATTGGTTGTGTTTCCTAATGAATTTGATGATTTATGTTGTACAGGGTTGTCCTACCGTATGCATCATATATGATCGCCATGCGGGCATGCTGAGTGCAATAACTCAGCTACAACAAGTAGAGAACGAACAACTTTCATGGGCGGATCTGTAGGGTAGGTGGTGTATGAGGCACTTGGGTTTAAATTTCTAGAAGCAGTTCTGCAATAAGGACTTGATGAACATATTCAACCTGATGAGGACATCACTTCTACTGATACGAACACTCCTCATGTGCAAGGTCCAATTACTCGAGCACGTGCTCGTCAACTTATTTATCAGGTAAATTCATTTCTAAGGCTAGGTGTATTATTTGATAACTCTATGATACTGCCTAACGGAGATAATTTACTTGTACTTAGGAATCTAGGACTACGTCCAGTTCAAGAAGGTCTACGACCAGTTCCGCAAGGTCTACGACCACTTCAAGAAGGCTTACGACCAGAGATAACATGGACTCCTCAAGACCACCCCAGGACCAGTCATACAACCAGGTCTTCGACCAGAGATACGCATCGTGAATAGTGAATAAGGTCTTGCGTCACCGTTTTGGCCTAATATGGTCTTGTAAACGTGTCGAGATTGGAGTCCAGGTTGTGTACGCCTCTTCCCATGGCCGCACAACCCTAGGTCGACCTCCTCACGTCCTCCTATATATGTATAGTAGCCGTCATAGTTTAAGGTGGGTTTTTCTTTGAGATTATTCTGCTTAGCAGTTTCGCCGCACGTTCGGTTAAGGAACCCCACATTGTGTGCTTCATCTATATTCGCAATACAATATCAGATTGCATCTTCTACTTTCTTGCTTGTGTTCTCGATTCGTATGCAGGAGATAGCCTTCTTGGCGAGGTCAACCGCGTTCGGCACGGTTGATAACCATCGGAGTAGTGGTGTAGTGATTGCAGGAGGTTTGATCTATTCTGGTCGGAGCCTTCACATCATCAACATCGAGATCTCTACAATCGACTTATCAGTACCTTTCGGAAGATCGGGCCATAGACTTATCACAACCGGTTGTGCAACCAGAACCAGCAGCGAAAGTTTGAAGCACTCTAGAAGATTCTGGATGAGCAAACCCAGTTACAGAATGGAGGAAGCAAAAAGGCCGCCCCAAGCATTGATCAGGCCCTGAAGTATTGTCACAGCTACCCACAAATGGTCTTAGTGTGATGAGGAAGACAGGGGTGTAGGTGAAATACTTCTCACGATGCAGTCCATGATCTTGAGAAGGGAGATGATAATGAGAGGAGAAACTATGATACCGGTGCCGTGTTTGCCGACCAAGATGCACGTCAACGACACCGCCTACATCACAACCGTCATGGTATGGAAGGTAATAATTTTCAGCACCACAATGCTCGTACTAATGATGACTCATTTGCTAAGGTTAAGTTCACCATACCATCTTTTGCGGGAGTTTATGATGCTGAAATTTATCTAGATTGGAAGATGATAGTTCAACAAAAATTTAATGCCCATCTAGTTCCTGAAGTGCATAGGGTCAGACAAGCTATTAGTGAATTTCAAGATTTTGCTATCATTTGGTGGAATCAAGTAGTTAATTCTGGTTTAACACCTGATACATGGGATAGATTGAAAGTAGCTATGCGTGCTAGATTTGTTCCTCCTGCTTATAAACGTGATATGCGTAAGAAATTACAGCGCTTAGACCAAGATAATAAATCTGTCGATGAATATTATCAAGAACTATAAATAGGCATGCTGTGCGTTGTAATGTTGTTGAGGATGAGGAGGATAAGATGGCTCATTTTTATGGTGGTTTAAGGCGTGAGATTCAGGACATAGTTGATTACAAAGACTATAATGATATTAATAGGTTGTTCCAGCTTGCTTGCTTGGCAGAAAAGGAATTGTAGGGTAGACAACAAAGGACTAGGAGCAGCTTTAGCAGTACGTCTACAACGAGATCAATGCTGGGACAAACCAAGACAGCCCCACCTCCTACTTTTCAGTCTGCTGCCCCCTCTGTGAGTAGGGCGCGTTCGGCAGCACCGCCACCACCGTCACGCGCTCCCGAGATGAGCAAATCTACTAGTGTGCAGGCACCAGCATAGAGCTCTTCATCGGTTGCTTCCACGGGCCGTACGACAGGCATTGTGTGCCACCGTTGTAAAGGGATGTGGTATTTCATGAGAGATTGCCCAAGTCAGCAGGCGTACTTGCGACAGAAGATGGTGGTTACGTAAGTGCTAGTGATTTTGAGGATGAATACGTTCTTGCAGCTAACCTTGCAGGTAATAATGATGAACATGAGGTAGATAGCGATGGTGAGGAGATTTTAGGTGTTGCTGCTACGGAGAATTATAGAACTATAATTGTGCAGCGAGTATTGAGCACTCAAAGAGAGCAAGAGGAGACGCTACAACGTCATAATTTGTTTCAGATGTTCCTCATTGTTAAGGATTGCCGTGTTCGTGTCATAATTGATGGCGGAAGCTGCAATAACTTGGTGAATTCAGGATTGGTCAAGAACCTTGGCTTGACCACACGTGCACATCCTCACCCATACCGCATTCAGTGGTTCAACAACAGCGGTAAGGTGAAGGTAACACAATCTGCGAGAGTGCATTTTTTCATTGGTTCCTATCATGATGTTGCTGATTTCGACGTAGTACCTATGCAAGCCTGTTCTCTTTTATTAGGTCGTCCATGGGAATTTGATACCGATGCAACTTATCATGGCAGAAGTAATAAATACTCTTTTATGCACAAAGGAAAGAAAGTAACTTTGCAACCTTTGACGCCTACTGATATTGTGAATTGTGATAAAGAGCTAGCTAAAAATGAGAAGAAAGAACTTGAACATGAATCTGAAAATCAGCAAGTAGTGAAGAATGTTTTCTCACCTAAGAAAGAGCGGTTAGCACCTAGTTCTAAGACCGAGGGAATTAAATTAAAGGGTTGTGTTATGCTTACAACCAAATCTGATCTTACTGAAATTTTTGATAATGAGATGCCATGCTATGCTTTGATATGCAAAAATACTTTATATGCACTTGAGGATATATCTAGCTCTTTGCCTCCTGCTATTGCTAACCTTTTGCATGAGTATGTAGATGTATTTTCAGCTGAGGTGCCCCTGGGATTACCACCTATTCGAGGGATTGAGCATCAAATTGATTTGATCTCAGGAGCGACTTTGCCAAACCGTGCTGCATATAGGACCAATCCGGAGGAGACTAAGGAAATTCAGCGACAAGTCCAAGATCTTTTGGACTATGAGTACGTAAGAGAAAGACTTAGTCCTTGTGTTGTTCATGTTCTTTTGGTTCCCAAGAAAGACGGTAGTTGGCGTATGTGTGTTGATTGCAGAGCCATTAATAATATTACCATAAGGTATCGTCATCCTATTCCTAGGCTAGACGACATGCTTGATGAGTTGAGTAGTTATATTATTTTCACAAAGATTGACTTGCGGAGTGGTTACCACCAGATTAGAATGAAATTGGGAGATGAATGGAAAACTACTTTTAAAACTAAGTTCAGACTATATGAGTGGTTAGTGATGCCTTTTGGTTTAACTAATGCACCTAGCACTTTCATGCGTTTGATGAACGAAGTTTTGCGTGCTTTCATTGGAAAATTTGTGGTAGTTTATTTTGATGACATTCTGATCTATAGCAAGTCATATGAAGAACACATGGATCATTTACGTGTTGTTTTTAATGTTTTGAGAGATGCACGTTTGTTTGGTAATCTTGAGAAGTGCACCTTTTGCACGGAGCAAGTCTCTTTTCTTGGTTATATTGTTACTCCACAGGGCATCGAAGTTGATCAAACCAAGATCGTCGCTATCCAGAGTTGGCCGCCTCCTAAAACGGTCACACAAGTGCGGAGTTTTCTAGGGCTCGCTAGTTTCTATCGGCGTTTTGTTCGGGATTTCAGCACCCTCGCTGCACCGCTGAATGAGCTTACAAAGAAGTGAGTTCCTTTTAATTGGGCCACCATACAACAACAAGCTTTCGACGCACTCAAAGATAAGCTAACACGTGCCCCTTTGCTTCAACTTCCCGATTTCAGCAAGACTTTTAAATTAGAATGTAATGCTAGTGGCATAGGTCTTGGTGGTTTGTTAATTCAAGAAGGAAAACCTGTTGCTTACTTTAGTGAAAAATTAAGTGGTCCTAGTTTAAACTATTCTACCTATGATAAAAAAATTATATGCTCTAGTTCGAACTTTGGAAACATGGCAACATTATTTATGGCCCAAAGAGTTTTTAATACATTCTGATCATGAATCTTTGAAGCATATTCGAAGTCAAACCAATCTGAACCACAGACATGCTAAGTGGGTTGAGTTCATTGAGTCTTTTCCCTACATCATTAAATATAAAAAGGGCAAAGAAAATGTGATAGCTGATGCTTTGTCTAGGAGATATACCATGCTTTCACAACTTGACTTCAAAATCTTTGGATTATATACAATAAAGGAGCAATATGTGCATGATGTTGATTTTAAAGATGTGTTGCTAAATTGTCAAGAGGGAAAGAGTTCGAATAAATTTGTGGTGCATGATGGGTTCGTGTACCGTGCTAACAAGCTTTGCATTCCAGCTAGCTTCGTTCATCTTTTGTTGTTATAGGAGGCGCATGGAGGAGGATTGATGGGTCACTTCGGCGTGAAGAAGACCGAGGACATTCTGACCCACCACTTTTATTGGCCAAAGATGAGACGTGATGTCGAACGCTTCATTACCCACTGCACCACGTGCCAAAAAGCTAAGTCTCGACTTAATCCTCATGGTTTATACATGCCTCTTCCTGTTCCAAGCATACCTTGGGAAGATATTTCTATAGACTTTGTTTTAGGGCTTCCTAGAACAAAGAAGGGGAGGGATAGTGTTTTTGTTGTCGTGGATAGATTCTCTAAGATGGCTCATTTTATACCATGTCATAAAAGTGATGATGCTTCAAATGTTGCTGATTTGTTCTTTAAGGAAATTGTTCGCTTGCATGGTATTCCGAATACGATAGTTTCAGATAGTGATGTTAAATTTCTTAGTCATTTTTGGAGAACCTTGTGGAGTAAGTTGAGGACTAAGCTGTTATTTTCCACTACTTGTCATCCCCAAACCGATGGACAAACTGAGGTTGTCAATACAACCTTGTCCGCTATGCTTAGGGTTGTGCTTAAAAAGAACTTAAAAATATAGGAGGACTGCTTGCCTCATGTGGAGTTTGCTTATAATCGTTCACTGCATTCTACCACAAAGAAGTGCCATTTTGAGATTGTTTATGGATTCATCCCTCGTGCACCTATCGACTTGTTACCTCTTCCAGCTTCGAAGAAAGTAAATTTGGATGCTCAACAACGTGCTGAGTTGATACTAAAGATGCATGAGACAACGAAAGAGAATATTGAGATTATGAATGCTAAATATAAAATTGCTGGTAGTCAGGGACGCAAGCATGTTTCTTTTGAACCTGGTGATCTTGTGTGGTTACACTTGCGCAAAGAACAATTTCCTGAAATAAGAAAGTCTAAACTCATGCCATGTGCAAATGGTTCTTTTAAAGTTCTTGAACGTATTAATGATAATGCATATAAGTTAGACTTGCCTACAGATTTTGGGGTTAGCTCCAATTTCAACATTGCAGATTTACGGCATTTCTTGGGCGCGGAGGATGATCTTGAGTCGAGGACAAGTCCAATTCAAGAAGGGGAGGATGATGAAAACATCACTTCTACTGATACGAACACTCCTCATGTGCAAGGTCCAATTACTCGAGCACGTGCTCGTTAACTTATTTATCAGATAAATTCATTTCTAGGGCTGAGTGTATTATTTGAGAACTCTGATGCTGCATAACGGAGATGATTTACTTGTACTTAGGAATCTAGGACTACGACTAGTTCAAGAAGGTCTACGACCACTTCAAGAAGGCTTACGACTAGAGATAACATGGACTCCTCAAGACCACCCCAAGACCAGTCATACGACCAGGTCTTCGACCAGAGATACGCATCCAGAATAGTGAATAAGGTGCCACGTCACCGTTTTGGCCTAATATGGTCTTGTAAGCGTGTCGAGGTCGGAGTCCAGATTGTGTACGCCTCTTCCCGCGGCCGCACAACCCTAGGTCGACCTCCTCACGTCCCCCTATATATGTACAGCAGCCGTCATAGTTTAAGGTGGGTTTTTCTTTGAGATTATTCTGCTTAGCAGTTTCGCCGCACGTTCGATTAAGGAACCTCGCATTGTGTACTTCATCTATATTCGCAATACAATATCAGATTGTATCTTCTACTTTCTTGCTTGTGTTCTCGATTCGCATGCAGGAGATAGCCTTCTTGGCGAGGTCAATCGCGTTCAACACGGTTGATAACCATCGGAGCAGTGGTGTAGTGATTGCAAGAGGTTTGATCTATTCTGGTCGGAGCCTTCGGATCATCAACGTCAAGATCTCCACAATCGACTTATCAGTACCTTTCGGAAGATCGGGCCATAGACTTATCACAACCGGCTGTGCAACCAGAACCAACAGCGAAAGTTTGAAGCACTCTGGAAGATTCTGGATGAGCAAACCCATATACGCAGAATGGAGAAAGCAAAAAGGCCGCCCCAAGCGTTGATCAGGCCCTGAAGTATTGCCACAGCTACCCACAAATGGTCTTAGTGTGATGAGGAAGACAGGGGTGTAGGTGAAATACTTCTCAGACTAGATTGAGTATGAGTCCAAGGAGAAGTGGTCGCTACTACATGACAGGGGTGGTGCACGATATGGTATCATGACAACCAATTTAGCCGAGGTGTACAACTAGGTCATGTGTGGTGCAAGGTGTCTCCATTTGGTTGGTATTGTGGAGGCAATTCTCGTGGTACCACAAATTACTTTGTTGACAGAAGCAATAACGTGTCGCTCACCATAGCAAATGATAGAGTACTCTACTCTGCCATGATCACCAAATACATGGATGAGAAGAGTAAGAATGGTGAGATGCATCGGGCATACAAGATAGGTAGAAGGAGCATCGCTTCGAGATATTGTGCAAGGATAAAGGATGTCGCGGGACAAACCACGAGAGGACCACCCACAAGTTCACGCTACGCCGTACTGGTTGCGTATGCACTTGCAACAAGCCTATTCTTCTGTGTAGGACCTACTCCCTTGTCATGGCTGCATGTTCGATGGTGGCGCAGCATCCTAACTAGATCCTCTCTGACTATTTTAACAAGGAGGAGGTGATGCAAATCTGGAGTGTGGAGATGTATGTATGGTTACACCGTGGTTGGCCATTTCACTAGCCATACGACCTGGGAGCAACTTATGTAGGTCGTAGACATTAATAAGTTGAAGGGAAAGGTTGGCCGGCGACAGGTACGGTGCATCAGGAACGACTTAGATGAAGCAGAAGCAGATCATTGTATGAAAAAGTACTCTATTTGTAGGGAGTCTGGGTACACCTTCAAGAAATACCCTGCGAGAAATCCACAAGACGAAAGAGACATCGACAGTCCGGACGTCGCCGCGAGGACCTCATCTGACTGCCCCACTCGAGGCGATTCACATGGCGGACGTTGAGGTCGCGGCCACGGAAAAGGTTCATCTAGCTGAAATATGTGGTGTCCAATGATTTATAATATCACTTTGATTTGTCGAAATATGTTATTCTTAATGTTATGTTATATCATTGTGATTTGTCGATAAAATATATTGCACTGAATGTTATGTAATGTCATTGTGATTTAGGATGTTATGATATTGTGCAGAATGTTATATAACATCAGTGTGATTTGTCGATAAAACATGTGCTAAAAATTGTAAAAAAAACAGTATAAGGAGCTCTCTGTCGCTGGTTGAATTGGCGACAGATAGCAGCACAGACCTGTCACTAATTCAATTTGTGACAGGGAGTTCTCTGTACTGTTGAGCCCACTTGTCGCAAGTGCACAGGTCCTGCCGCCAATTGGAATGGTGACAGGAGCCTGTCGTCATTTCAATTAGCAATAGACGCCTAATTTTATCAAAAAAAATTGGCTATTTATTTTTATAATTATTTTTAAATTAATATTATTTTTAAAAAAATTGCCCGAAAGAAACCTGGTGACACGGTTATTTCCTATGTATATGAGTATAGCTGGGCACCGGATATGGACTATCTCTATATACAATTGTGTTTCTATGCAGGGAGGTGGAGGTAGTATGGGTCCTTCCTGTTGGATCCTAGGATCGGTAAGTATTTCCCGCTGCGAGACCATCGGTCTGATAGCTGCAATTGGATTTTTTTTTAATAATTTTTTTTATTTTAAAATACAGTAATATACCTCTATTTTTTATTTTACAAAAATAATCCTCTGTCGTTCAACCGTTGAGCGATTTGGATCAATCGCCCAATAGTTGAGTGACAAGTGTACTAGTCACTCAGTGGTTGAGCGACTTGTACTAGTCACTCAACGGTTGAGCGACATATCGACAAAGTGCGCACCGGTTGAGCAAATAGCCATTTATCAATATTGCCAAGTCGTCCAACGATTGAGCGACAGAGGCAGGAACGATGCACGAGGGAGGTAGGAAATACTGCCGATAGGCTCATAAGCCCCTAGTCGCCCAGCGGTTGAGCGACTTGTCTATAAGTCGCTCAACTGTTGAGTGGCTTGTCTATGTGTCGCTCAACCGTTGAGCGACTAATACAAGTCGCTCGTGGGCGACTGGTACACTTATCGCTCAACTGTTGGGCGATTGATCTAAGTCGGCCAACAGTGGATCGAGAGAGAATTATTTATGTAAAAGAAAATATTACTATATTTCGGAATAAAAAATAATTATTTAAAAAATCACTGCAATTGGGCAGGCGTTTGATCACTTGATTAGAAAATTTGTGGTTGCTCATGAGATAATTTCTTTGTTAGTTCTGAATGCTGTTTGGTCGGTGCCGACAAGGAAAACACTTAAAATTTGGTACGCGAAAACTTCAGTTTTGCTGACTCTAGGATGTTAGCACAGGTATGATGGTTGTATATGCTTTCCCCCCTATTAGTTTGTTGTATAAACTCTTAGAGTTTGGTATACGAAAACTTCTGTTTTGCTGGATGTTAGCACAGGTATGGTTGTATATGCTTTTCCCCTCTTAGTGTGTTGTACGATCATATGAAAAGAAAATTTCGAATTAGTTATGTTAATCATGTACATACATTTCTGGATGTTTCCGGTGGTGTCTTGCAGCTTATCTCTTAATTTCTTTCTTTACAGATGCAACACTTTCAGCATTTTTGGTAGGCTACCAAACAAGTACACTTCTACTCTTCGGCTATGGTATTATTTACTCTCTTTTTTTTCCAATTAGACGCACACACCACCGCACACGCGTACACATATGAGTGCGCTTCCTTAGCATACGTCTAGACAGACGGAGATCGGAGATAGTTCCATGACCTTACAAAATTTCTACCGAAGTGTACTCGTGTGTGCATAAAGATGGACGTTAAGATTTGAACCTTCGTAAGTAGAGTTGTACACTTATAACTCTACCACCACACAAAAAAGTGGTTCCGGTATTGTTCACTTCAATTGTTGTTTTCATAATGAGATGGTTTTTAATTTTGCATTAAGTGTATGTATGTATGAAAAAGCTGGCTTCTGTGGTAATCAAAATAAAGGTTACGGGCTTGTAGTCTTCTCACATGCCACTGCTTTCTGCAAGTATGCTGTTTGTGGAAGAGGACATCGGCCTGATTCTTCAATGCTGCGCTGCGCTATAAGTTGGATCAACAATGTTGCCTGCGTGTTGCAACTTTGCAGATGATTTTAGATGTCATAGTTTGTATTTTTTAAAACTGCTGCCTAAAAAATAAGCAGCTGCTAAATGTAACTGATCAATCAACAGATGCACAGTATTTCTTATAAAATGTTGGAAGACGCCAGATGGTGAACAGTTCGCTCGTAACCGTAAGTAATAATGGGAGCTGGGGTGTTTGCCTTCGGATTTTTTTTTGAAATAATATTATTTTAAAAAAAATTACAAAAATAAATAGTCAATTATTTTTCAAAACTAGGCTGCTGTTGCCATTTGAAATGGCAAAATTATCTTATCGTTACTCCAAATGGTGACAATAGCCTAGAGAATGATGACAGAGCACAGAGAGGATGCTATCGCCAGTTGAAATGGCGATAGGGTCCTATCGCCACCCAACTAGCGATAGGGATCTCGCAAGTTTCTAAATTTTTTTATATTAAAATTTAGAAAAAACCACAATTTCAAATGGCGACAGGGAACCCGTAAGTCTCTGTCGCCATTTGGAATGGCGCAACAATCTACTCTATAAAAGACCCTAAAATTTTGGTATAACTCGCTTTTATTCAGAAAAAAGAGAAAAATGGGAGTGAAGGGAGAGGAGTAAAGAGGAGATGAGAAATTAGCGAAGCGCTGCTCGTTCGGTCGTCCACATTTCAGGTAATTTTCTTAACCGAATGGATTACATAATTTTAGATGTATGGTTACGTAGTGTAGTACGTTGTACATAATCTTTTTTTAGTTGGTATTTTAGTTTTAGATATATGGTTAATAATATAAATCTTGTTTACGGTGTAGTACGTCAAATATGTCGGACACCACCAATTTCAAAATTTACTACGCCTAGGGAACTATTCTTGAGAGTCACGGGGGATTGATTTGCATTATTTTCAATCGGCGATCGTGAACCTAACAAAAGCAGAGCAACGTACATGGGGCATTGTGATGTGGCGGTTGTTCCACACATTCGATTTGAACTATGTTGTATATGATCTGATATTGAGTTTCCTTGCCAGCCGAGCACCACAGGGCACATACTGGGAGGGAAAAAGGTCATGACAATCATATGTACATAGGGCGAGGGAGGAATAGTGGAATTTGGTCCTTCAGGCCCAAGCATATGACAAGCCACTCCTACATCGGCAGTTGAACAAGAAGGGTTAGTGATGCCAAAGGAGAAGTCGGCGACTCCAGCTGAAGGGATACGGGTAGGTTACGCTAGTTGGCAATTCAAAAATTCTACCACGTAAATCAGGATGCTAGGTAAGCAAGAGATCACAGATCGTTACCACCAGACACGCAATGTAGCGGAAGAATAGTTGGAGCAGCCTAGTCCAACGAAGAGCACGTCGATGTAGTGGTCGTAATCGATCGTCCAATGTAGTTGATCATTCAACGTAGTCGATCGTCTAGCGTGGTTGTGGCCAATCGTCTCCTCTAACAACCAATCGCTTTCCTTGCAATATCGCGGATCGTCCTCGAGCGCAACAACAACCACAGTAGCGCCTCTATATTATCCACACAACTAGGGCAGGAACACCGTACGCTGGTGTGCTAGCACGAAGTCGCATGGGAAGGTTTTCTCAAGAAGATGGCGGCTAGGGTTTGGAGCAACTCACGTCAACACTCATCATGTGTCTCCTTTGTTACCTATGTCTCTTCCCAACAGCCTCAAGCATCTTCTTAAATATTGCCCGTGACAGATCCTATTCGAACACATTTGACGAATCATATCTGTACTGATTTGTTCCAACCCGTTAAGTGTGTGACCCAGTAGATTCATGCATAATCGGTTGTAACTCGAAAACTCCTTTCCGATCAAGAGTCATCAGTGGCACCTAGCAGGAAATAACAATTCCCAGATATACCGAACGAACCTTAACACAATATGATCTATGACCAGGTCTTATTTGGTCTCGATTAGTTCGCAACTCCTTACGACCAGGTTTCGACCAGCCTACAGCCAGCTCGTATTTGGTATCGACCAGTTCGTAACTCTTAATGACCAGGTTTCGACCACTTAGTGATCATGTTCGACCAGCCTACGACTAGCTCGTATCTCCACACGGTCAATCCGTATCTAATCAAACTGAACGACCAGCTCGTGTATTCTCCTTTTGCCTCACGATATCTAGTTGAACTCCAGGTAAGATGTTATGTCATCCATGAACTGTTAATACTTTCTCGATAGAGTGATAGATAACTTCATGTGGTCGACCACCAATGGCATGGCATGCACTTTCTTTATCCGACCGCATCGAGGGGCCCAGAGACATCTCTCCTGTTATGTTAGGAGGGGCAAATCCCATATCCGACCTGTCACATTCCTCCGTCTGTTTCATAGCATACTCGAAAGCTACCACTATGACTACCCAATTACGGAGTAGCGTTTGTTATCCCCAAAGTGTACTCTTATACATGTAGGGAACCATGCTGATCTCAGGTCTAAGGATTATACGTCATTTTTGCTTGAGATCAAATGATGACACATGAAAGCATAACAATTTTAGCAGTCTCGAGGTTGGTTAATCCAACACCATGTTCTCCAACATATGTTCACATTATTGATTCGATATCCCTATATCCATGACCGGTGAAACATGATCATCAATCAATATATATGCTGGTCGATAGAGTCACTAGTGTTCCGACCAGTGACATCAGACCAGGGATACATTTAGAACAACATCGTCATAAGTTAAAAGAGCTTCACCAACAAGTCACATACTAATTAATATTTATAACTGATGATTCATTCCAGAAACAGAATAACACTTATTCAATAACACATAAATATAGATGTGGTACAATCATCTCTATGATTGTCTCTAGGGTATATCACTAACACCAGCCACAACGCAGCGCATACAATGGCCGGAGATCCAGGAGTTATTAATGCTATTGAGGAAGACCCCATAGTGTAACACTCTAGCCCAACACTGAGCCTGAAATGACACTAAACTACCATTAACAACTAACATATATCAATACACTATGAAATTTCAGCAAGCAAAACAATATTAAAACCTATCCATGGGTCACAATAGAACATGAGTAAATACTTGTCAAGCACGAATAAAATAAGCGAGGGAAACATAGCAAGGTAAACAATCTAAAACAACGCCAAATCAATAAATCCAAAGCCTTGGAAAAAATAGACTAGTCCAAAACATTCATCTAAGCTTATTCAATTTCTAACATGTCCTAAGAGTAGTCCATTAATAATGAATCAAATGGTTCTCATGGCGAAATGATTATGTGTTTGAAGTATTCAACTATCAAATGTGCACTATTCGCTCCCAATCGTGGCGCCCTCAATGATCACCTAAAAACAACAAAAGAACAAGGGTAAGTCCACGACTCAGCAAAATACATCAATATACAACGAACAATGATAAATCAATAGTATTCAATAACTTCATTATCATATATGTACTTCTATTAATATTCTCATGTTGTTCTCTTCTCTTTGTTTCACACCCATTCATCTCATATCAACGCAACTCTACTCTACATGTCCACATGCACTTCTCGCGTATACTGGTATAGCGTGAGTGAATGATTGCGACAACATTCACTCTCAAGTCCGCTCCTCCTCAAGGATCGGAAACCTCCTCCACTCCCGTGGAGTTGTGATTAATCATGATCACCTACTCATATGCAAAGATGTTTATGAATGCAAACATGCAGAATTTCATAATATTCATCATATCCAATTTTTCCTCATGATTGTCAACAAGATATAGCCATACCATTCCATTGCTTGCAATTAAATAAAAATAAAAGAACAACAATAAATGGTATTAAAAGATAAAGAAACACAGTGATCAATCATTGATCGTTGTCTACCATGCACTTACCTCAACCGTGAGAAAGTGGAAGACGCGAAGAGGGCGCTGCCCCCGGAACCAAACTCTCCCCTGGATTAATTTAACAAGCACACTAAGATAGCAATTCTGGACAAAACAAAATTAGGAAAAAAAAATACGAACTCGCTATAATCTCTAGCGTAAACCCAACTCCAAAATCCTAAATATGGATCTGTCCCCTCGACAGACAGTCATAATTTAAATTCATAACTTTTTTGACCAGAGATCCAATGTAACAGCCCAAAATTTCAGTTTCAGTTGAAAATAAGACTTTAATTATTTTTGTGGATCTTCTGGAAATTTTAAAAGCTTTTCCCTAATTATTTTAAAGCTAAAATAATTTATGTGCAAAATCTATTACCAATTAAAAGTTGAAATCATTTTATTTAAGTCCAGAATGCTCTTGAGAATTTCTGTGAATGTTCTCAAAATTTTTGGACTTTATTTGATATTTTCTAATGCTTATTTGAATTTTTGGAATTAAATCAATTGAAAAAGATTTAAAATCCCTTACCTTGATCTGGGCCATAGCCCAGTATTTGTTCCCTTGCAACCCACCTCCTCCTCACAGCCCACAGCCACACGTCGCTTATCGCCGCCTCGTCCTTCGCATCCAGCCGTCGCCGCTCACTCATCACCTCAGCCTCTCGATCTCCATCCAACGGCTGATCTCCGTCGCCCCCGCGCCCTCTCTCCCTCTCCTGTCTCGCCGACAGGTGGGCCCGCCTACACAGCGTCGTCTCCCTCCTCCCTTTCTTCCTCCGCGCGAGCGTCGACTTCACCGCCATTGCCGCACCTCGGGAGTTCTTCAATTCCGAGATTCACTCCCCCATTCCTCTCGCCATCACGCGCAATGAAAGCGGCCATTCCCACCGCACTCATTCCTGATCTTTACCCCTTCTAACGCCGTGCGCTCCCGCGCCCGTCGCCGCCGCCATTCTTGCCGCCGCGACCTCGCCTCCGGCCTCCCCTCGCCTATAAAGCCGCCCCATCTGCGCATCTTCTCCGCATCTCTTTCCCCACCTCCTGTCCCTCGATCGCCCTCAAGCGCGCATTTCGCAATTCCACTGCCGTGACGAGCTCCATCTTCTCGATTCCGGCGACAAAAGCACTCCCGGCCACCTCGGCCGCACCACGGCTTGGCGTCCTCGGCGATCCTTTTGTGCGCCTCGACTTCGCCTGAAGACCCCCGGAGCACCCTCCTCTTAACGATCGGCGACTCGCCGCCTCTCGCCGTCGTCGACCACCCTTCGGCCACCCTTTGCCACCGCCAGGTATCGCATTCGCCTCAGTGAAGCTTCCTGATCATTTTACGACCCTCGCCGGAGCTCGCCGCGCCGCCGTTCGCCGGTGCCCTCGGCTCCCGTGCTCCTCCCCTCCCCGGCGCCGAAGTGGCTCGCCACACCAGCGCCACCTCAACCCTTGTCGCGTGCGTGGCAGCCACGTGGGCGCCAACACAGCATGTCGCGCCAGCACAGCCTCCCCATCGCACTGTGCTGTGAGCCGAGTTCACCGTGGACTCGGAAAGCGTCGTGGACTCAGTCCATGCTATGCGGGCCCACTTGTCAGCCTTTGTGAACAGTACCAATGATGCATGCTTGCACAATAAATGGGATTTCCTTTAGAAATTTAATTCGGGAAATTCGGAAATTCTGATTTTTAGGATTTAATTTAGGTTTTAAACTTCCAGGAGCTCGTATTTCTTCATAAAACTCCGATTTAGGTGATTCAAATTTCTAAATTTGTATAAAATAAAGATCTAGTTAACTAAACCAAAATTATTTAATTTGGAGTTAATTTATATTTTCATTTGAATTTATTTGAGTTCATTTGAATTCTGTTTGAATTTGGATTATTCTCGAGTATAGATTTTGACGACTCCGGAGAGCTTGACCCTATTGAAGAAGTAGAATACCAAGATTTTGAGCAAGGCAAGTTACACCATTGACCATTTTGCCCCCAATATTTAAAATTATTTAATTTTTGTTTTAAATTATTATTGCGTGCATAATTGTATTTAATTATTTTAAATTCCTGTTTTAAATACTTAGTTATTCCAATTCCTTTGTATAGCCAAATTTTGAATGTTGTATTACCAATTCCTTGTCACCTTAGTCAAATGAATTTAAAAATAAATGTATGCTTAGCAAATGCTTAGACCATGAAATACTTGATTTTGGGAGAGTTTAGCCAAAATTGTAAAATTTAGTAAAGAGCCTATGACATTGTTTTGTCATGGTGGACTTTTGCAAATGTCTTTGAAAATTATAAAAATAAAAGAAAATGGTTTGTACTTGGGCAAAAATGGACCGTTGGTGGGTGCAGGTTTATGCACGGGCTCGTCTGGTTAGGATTGAGACCCAGGGTTTTTATTGAAAGTTGCTCAAGTAGGTTAAGGACCGGTCTTTGAGCCGCATCTTGCAAAGCTCCACCGTACTACCACATGTTCTGTGTGGGCAGAACCAGGCTTAATAATTTGGCCTACCTCATTGTTGTTTATGCCATTTTTGTTGTGTGGGTGTCGGTTAGACTTTATTCCCACTTGGCGCAAGAGGGGGCTTCCGGTAGGTGGTTAGCCTAATGGAAGTGAAACCTTAGCGGGCATATTAATAGTGAGGTAGTGCATTGAAAACGCCTTGTGATAATTGCCTAGTCACACGCCTAAGGAAGCGTGCATTGGCCGACATAACGGGCAAATTATCTCGTGTGGGTAAAGTTGTACCCCTCTGCAGAGTGTAAAACTATTCGAATAGCCGTGTCCACGGTCATGGACATACTAAGCAAAGCCACTCTAAGTTAGATTTTGTTTTTGGTTTTAAAATAACTCTGGACATGATTTGAGGATGGTTAATCCTTGTGTTAAAATTGGGCGGGTAGCCTTGTGATAGGAGGGTATCCTTCGCCATGTTTCATATGGAGGTTATTCACTATACAATGATAAATTTTAAAATCTGATTTTAGCTATGGAATAAAAATGTGCCTTGAAACTTAGTATAACTATTTAAAACCCAAAAATGCTGAATTACGCAAATAAACCCTACAACCTTCCTTTGAATAACTTATGCATGCATTCTAAATTCTGTATTGGGTGTAATTTGCGAGCACAGTTGTAGTGCTCACTCTTGCTGAATATTATTATTCAGGAGAAGACTACTATCCGGAAGGTGAGGATCAGGACGATTAGGCAGCGACCTCCAGACGATTGCCTGTGGCGTATCGTGTGGCTTACCATTATATTTTGCTTCCGCTTAATGTTTTATTTCGCCTCCGGCCCAAATTGTAATAAACTCTATGCTTATTAATAAACACGCTGGATATGTTTGTGATAATATTTTTGTGACTGTGTACACTGGAAATCCTGGACTAGTGTATGAACACAGAGAATTCGGGATCCTTCGTTCCCGGGTTCGACATCCAAATAAGGCGTTCTTGGACACTCTGGAAATCTTATCAAATTATCCACCTAAACCTTGTTGGAGAGCTTTCCAAATTCGGCTATCTTCTTTCCTTAACAAACTGATTAACAGATTGGGTAATTTTTGTCAGGGTTTCTGGTTAGCGGCACAAAATCCAACTTGACTTTCAATACACAAGGCCAAATTTTATGGTCTTTAGCTTTCTGGAAATCTTACAAAAAATTCTACAACATTTGTTATGGTGAGATCCCCTATTTAATCCATTAACTATTCGCTAATGACCGATTACTAATACCTGTCAGAATTACGACAGAACTGCAGAACTGTAGTGCACGAAAATCATATATCCCAATCCGCTCATCCAAACGACCTGAACCAATACTCTACATAAAGCTAGGGACGTCGCACACAACTCTCTAGGAGGCACCCCGGTAAAAATACTCATTTAACGGGCCCAAAACATACGATCTCTATCGATTGTCAGAACCGATCTTCTATTAGTAACGCCTAAACACATAAATTAAACACCTAACTATCGATATTAAGAGCGTTACCCTTGGAGTCGTGCTAGTCCGATGAACTCCCAGCGAGGTGCTCCTCCCTCTCTTCCTCTTCTCCCTAACCTCCCTCCCTTCTTTCTTCCACGGCCGGCCACCACAGCAAGTAACCGGCAACCCCAGGAGACAGCAGCACGAGAAGGGAGCAGCAGGAGCACTCGGTTGTAGGGGAGAAAGGGCGTCAAGACCAAGGAGGGGTGGCAGCAGGGTGGGGAGAGGCGGCGGCCAGGAGGGGAGGGGAGAAGTGGCGGCTGGGTGGACAGAGTGGGGGAAATGGGGGCGGCAAGGGTTTGGGGAGGGAGGCACACCCCCCTTTGGCTGGCCCCCTCTTGGGCTCCTGGACCGCGGCCCAGGTTGGTGGGATTTTATGGTAAACCCCCTCAAAACATATGAAAAGCTGGTATTACCCAATTTTTCCCTCTCGAATCTTTTCTGATTGCCCGATTTAATTTAGGGGTATTACATTCTACCCCCTTTAAACGGAATTCGACCCCGAATTCTAACCAATCTTAACGCGCCAGAATAATAACCACTAAAACTTTACCAACATTATCACATACCTGTTGTGAATAATTCTGGGTAAAGCTGGTGCATGCAGGACTCCAATTCCTAAGCCGTCTCTCTCTTGGACTGACGTGTCCAAAACACCTTGATATATACAAACGTCTTGTGCCTCAGCACTCGCTCTGGCCTCTCCAGAATACGCACCAGACGCGACTCAATTGTGAGGTCTTGTTCAATAGTCAGTGGCTCCAATGAAATCTTATGCTCTGGGTCTCTCAAAAACTTTCTTAGCGTCGAGACGTGAAACACATTGTGAACTCCACACATGGACTCAGGAAGGTCCAGGCAGCAGGCTAACTTCTCAATTCTTGCAATAATCAGGAACGGTCCAACGTACCTCGGGCTAAGCTTCCCTTTGGTACCGAATCGGAAAATGCCTTTAGTGGGAGACGTTCTCAAGAGCACCAGGTCACCTGTGAGACCCCGGTTTATCCGGCTTGTAATGCTTAACCATCCATTCGGTCCTAGCATCACAAATCAGATAATCCGAGACTCGAGACATGTATACTTCCCAGAAATGCAGTATACACACCTCTTTACAAAGTTCATGCATCAATTCCATTCATTCACATAGAACCGAAGCAAAACAACAAACCAGAAGATATCATAAATAAAAGATGGATATTACAAAAGAGAGGCCGACCGGCCAAATGCATACATAGACAAAAGAAGTAAACAGCGGAAGCAAAAGTGCCATAAGATGGCCATAAACAAAAGAGCCAATCAGTGTGCCTTTACCCCACAAGGCAACCGACCGGACCGCCAAGCTAGACGTCGAATCCACAGCACATTTCACAAAAGTGAGGCCCTTGGGGATCATCTTCCTCCCCTGCAACAAAGAGCCCAGCAAAGCCGGGTGAGTACTTTGAATGTACTCGCAAGACTTACGTGTAGAGTAACAGACCTGTACATAACTATATGCAAGCTTTTTGAGTGGAGGTTGTAGGTTTCGTTTTTAGCATAAAGCAAATTTTATTTGCAATAAGATAGTACATTTAAAAGCAGTTAACAAATCAGTTTTTAATGTTCAAATAATCGAAAAGACAACAGTATAACAGTAGATAGATGACAACAACAGTCCTGAAAGTGACTAACCCAATAGTCACCACAACAATAGCATGAATTGCCCATTCATACCACCCCTGTCAAATTTTAGTTTAAAAGGTTGTAGTCTAGTTCTTGCACGACCTTACCAAGCATGTCCATAACCTAGGACGAGGCTATTCGAATAGTTTTATCCTGCGGGGTGTACCAATGTACCCACACGCCAGACCGCCTTTTTGCCAAGCTATTAAGCACACTTCCTTAGGTATGCCGGCACGGCTAAGTCCTACGAGACCTTTCCAATATTGTGAATTATTCACGAGCCGCCCGTATGGATAGAAACCCATACGTTGTGCCGAGTCATTGTAAAGCCTCGGTCAACTACCCGCTCTCGTAAAGCCTTGGACAACTACAATGCTCCTCGAGGTGGAGAGCCTACCCGGAATCTCCACCACCGCACACCCAACACAAGAACACCGAGAACACATATCATGTTTCACACAACACACACAACCCCCTCCTGCGACTCGGAGATAACCCACGCCAAAGCACTAAGTCAAGAGAGGTCCCATATCCCTCTCGCGTGGTTAGCACGCATAAGCGCTTGGCTTAGTGACATAAGTAACTCGGTCCTTGATGACCTAGGCACCATTCCATTCACACCAACAGATCACACCAACATACCATTGTGCCCGAGTCGAAAACAGTTTTATTTTCAGTTTTTGACTTTACAAAGTAACAAAGCACAAGGTGCTGGACGTAATGGAGTAGTAATAAGATTTGTGTGATCAACATCATCCACCAAGTCGATGATTGCCCAATACTACCGACATCTAAGCATTTCTAAGCATAACATCGAAAAGACAAAAACAGAGTATAATTAAATCACCGGGCTCTAATCCACCAGCGATGTTAATAACCTATAGTTGTGGCAGGAGATAACAATTTGAGGGCAACAGTGCAATAGGAATAACTACCTCTAATCGGGAAAATTAATTTGACACAAAAGCATGCATACATATGAGTTGTAAACAAGATATTAGACTTGAAAGTAAAAGGGATCAACATGATCAAACTGCTTGCCTGCTTGCTGTGGGTCAGGATGTTGCTGAGGGTCGACAATATTGTCAATGTGCTCTTCGGATCCTAACGAGAAGGCGAAAATCAATCGATAAGAACGAATAAAATGCAAAGACTCAACAGCAAACTTTTTCCAAAAATTCTAAAAATCTTACCGAAGCAAGGTACTGATTTATAAAGAATTTAGCAACAAGAACCAATTGATTTGGATTCTTAATGCAAAAACTACGACCAAAAGAAGGTCTTACGACCAGGTAGTGGTCGTAGCAGAACCTACGACTGAACAATAGTCGTGGAAGGATTTACGACCAGGTAGCGGTCGTAGAAGGACGTCTGATGGGTACTAGTCGTAGACAGACTTACGACTAGGTTCAGGCCGCGACAGAACTTACGACTAGGTAATAGTCGTAGAAGGACTTATGACCACGCCATAGTCGTAGTGAGACTTACGACTATGGGGGTGATTGTAGGAGAACTTACAGTCACTCGTAGGCCTCTCCCTTATAAGCATAAGGGCGCTTCTGAGGACTACGGGACGACCTATTTACCCATCACAACACTGCATTTGGTCGAAACGACCAAGCTACAGTGACCGGTCGGAATTCCGACCACGAGGCAGCGCCTCCCGCACGCTTTGCTAGTGGCTCGGCGGTGTCTCCGACCACAGCGGCGCCAGCCAAAGGCAGGGATGAGGGTCTAAAAGTTTAACGGGCCGACCGGCGGCCAACACTGGTCGGAGTAGGGCTGAACCGGCGGTACGACCACGGAGCGCGGCTGAGGTAGGTATGGCTCGGGAGAACTCCCCGAACGGTCGATACCAAAAGAACAACGAAAACACACCTAAGCTCCTATAGGGTAAGGTGAAATTACAGAAAAAAGAAACGACCGAGACCCACGAGTGCTCCGTGACGAGTGTCTGAGCAGCGGCGTAAGGTCCTCACTAGGCCACAAATGACTGAGCAAAGAGAGAACCAAACCGAGCGAGGGTTAAGTTCCAGAGTAAAGGGGAGCGAGAGGGGCAAGGACTCGAAGAAGAAAACCCCCGCTGCACCGCCTCCACCGTAAGCTCCACACTCAACAACGGCGGTCGAGGAGATTGCGAGGAACTGCAGCTCAAGCAAGCTGGTGAGTGCTAGCTGGAGTTGCGGAAGTGCTAAAAGAAGCTAAGGGCGAAGCAATGAAGTTTAAATAGAGCAATGGCAAAGAGCAACGGCCGGGTTTTTCCCGTCGGGTCAACACTGCCATGAGAGCACTTGAGAGCGATGGGAGCAGTTGAGTCATGGCCCCCTGAGGGATGAGCGCGACAGGCATTTAATGCGCGCAGAGCTAGCCGTTTAAAGGTGGACATAGAGTGGACTGCACGCCACTTCTTTTCTCCTCTGCGCACGCCATGGCAGGGCTCACGCGCGCGCGGACAGAGGAAGGAGACGACTCGTTGGTCGTCGGATTGAAATCGAACGGCTGGGCTAGATCAAGCGGTTTGAAATGATCCCAGCGTTCGGCTGGTCGAGGACCGTTCGATGCCGATCCAACGGCTGAGTCAGATCGGGTGGTTTACAACGACTCCATTGTGCGGCTGGTCGAAGACTGTTCGATACCGATCCAACGGCTCACGACCCTGGCGCCCGAACGACCGAGTTGGCACAGTTAGTGGACTGGACCGAGTTCAGTGGCTCGAGCCCGAGTCCGACTCGAACCTAAGGAATAGTGAAAACCAGTTAGGGTTTGAATTTGAATAACTGATTTTTGAGGAATTATTTAAGGTAGCAAGCAAGCTCCAAAAATCACAAAATTTTAACTGGGGATTGCTGACAATAGGGGGGACCTCACATAAAATTTCCAGAGACTTTAATGTACTGAATTTTCCTCCAGAAATTCCGAAAGGTGAAAGCTATGGCTTGACCAAGCTTTGACTCGCCTCCACAAATTATCAAATAATCTCTAAAAATCATGAGATAATTCAGAGGTGTTGCCAATCCTCCCTAGAACTCATGAGAAATATCTCCAAGGGTTTGGCACAAGATCTATGTCAAGGAGGTTCTTGATTGGAGTCAAATGGAGATTGGATTTTGATTTTCCATAATTCTTTTTTTTGAAAGAATTACGGAGATGACCAAGGGCTTTAAAATGCAAGAAAAGTTTTAATTTCTCCTGATTTTTTTTTACATTTGAAACACAAACCCATTTTTGAGATGTTACAAAACCTCCCCCCCCCTTACAAAAATCTCGTCCCGAGATTTGGCTCACTCGGTAAAGAAGGATGGATAGTCTGCACGGAGACGATCTTCTCTTTCCCAAGTAGCCTCATCCTCAGAATGGTTTGACCACTGAACTTTAAGAAATCTAATGGTTTTATTCCTTGTTCTTCGTTCAGTCTCATCGAGTATGCGAACAGGGTGCTCGCGATAGGTCAAATCTTCCTGGACATTGAGAGTTTCCAACGGAGCTTCCTCAGTTGGAACACGGAGGCACTTCTTTAATTGGGACACATGGAAAACATCATGTACCCCATCGAGTGCAGCTGGCAATTCCAACTTATAGGCAACGGCTCCTTTCTTTTCGATAACGCGGTAAGGACCGACATATCGAGGAGCTAACTTTCCCTTGACGCTGAAACGTTGATGGCCCTTCAAAGGAGAGACTTTGAGATAAACAAAGTCATTAGGCTCAAAGCTCAACTCGGGATTTGACGGCGATCCGCATAGCTCTTTTGCTCGGATTGAGCTGCAGGCGTAAACGATCGCGAATAAGCTGGACTTGACTTTCGGCCTCATTGATCGAGTCTGGACCAAAGAAAGGTCTTTCGCCCGTCTCCGACCAATTCAACGGGGCTCTGCACTTTCTCCCGTATAAGGCCTCAAAAGGTGCCATGCCGAGACTGGCCTGAAAACTGTTGTTGTAGGAAAACTCGGCAAATGGCAAGCATTTCTCCCAATTCTTTCCATATGAGAGAACACAAGCACGGAGCATGTCTTCCAACACTTGGTTGACCCTTTCGGTCTGACCATCAGTTTGGGGGTGATATGCTGTGCTAAAGGTGAGATGGGTTCTCATAGCCTCTTGCAAACTTTTCCAAAAGCGAGAGGTGAAGAGAGAACCACGACCCGAGACAATTGTCTTGGGTACCCCATGTAAGCTCACGATGCGGGCAATGTAGAGATCCGCCAACAGACCTACACGGAGATCCGTCTTGACTGGAAGGAAGTGAGCCACCTTGGTTAGCCGATCAATGACAACCCAAATGGCATAATTGCCCTTGGAAGTACGAGGCAGACCGATGATAAAATCCATCCCGATCGAATCCCACTTCCATTCAGGAATAGGCAAGGGTGAAGCGATCCGCCCGACGCCGATGCTCGGCCTTGACACGACGACACACGTCGACTTCGAAGAACGAACCGCAATTTCCCTCTTCATTCGGGTCCACAAAATCTCGCGGAGATCTTGATACATCTTGGTGGCCCCGGATGAATAGACAAAAAGCGAATCATGGGCTTCAGCGAGAATCAAATCCCGCAATTCCATGTCCTTTGGAACCACAAGGCGTTGCCCGAACCTTACAACACCATGCTCATCCTCAGAAAAGCACTTGGCTGTTCCGTTCTTGATATTTTCCTTGATGCGACTTACTCCAAAGATCCGATTCTTTGAGCGGTTTTAATTCGATCCACCAAGGTTGGTTGCACAACCAAGGCAGCGAGGGAACCATGCTCAACCAAACCTAAGTTGAGACGCTGGAATTCCTCCAAAAGAGTGGGTTGACACTCTTGGAGCAACAAGACATTGCAATGCGCTTTGCGACTGAGCGCATCGGCAACGACGTTAGCCTTGCCCGGATGGTAGTGAATACCCATGTCGTAGTCCTTGATCAACTCCAACCATCTCTTTTGTCTGAGGTTCAGATACGGCTGGGTGAACAAATACTTTAGGCTTTTGTGATCCGAATACACTTCGCAACGATTACCGATTAGGTAATGTCGCCAAATCTTAAGTGCATAAATCACGGCCGCCAACTCCAAGTCATGGGTAGGATAGTTGAGTTCATGAGGTCTCAATTGCCTTGATGCATAGGCCACTACCTTGCCTTCTTGCATAAGGACACAACCGAGCCCTCGACGAGAAGCATCGCAAAAGATATCGAAGCTCCGGTGAATATCGGGAAGAACGAGGACGGGAGCGGTGGTCAAACGCTTCTTAAGCACTTGGAAACTTTCCTCACAAGCATCGGACCACAAGAACTTCTTGTCCTTCTTGAGCAACTCCGTCATCGGCTTCGCGATCTTGGAGAAGTTCTCGATAAAACGGCGATAATATCCCGCTAAACCGAGAAAACTCCGCACTTCGGTTACCGAAGTAGGCTGAATCCATGAAAGAACATCGCTGACCTTGCTAGGATCAACGGCTACGCCTCCTGCTGAAAGAATATGACCCAAGAAGGCCACTTCCCTCAACCAGAACGCGCACTTGCTGAACTTCGCATGATACACCGGTGCTCCGGCTTGCCTAATACAAGCCTCGGATGCTCATCATGTTCCTCCTCATCCTTGGAATAGATGAGAATATCATCGATGAAGACCACGACAAACTTATCCAAATACTTCATGAATACCGAATTCACGAGGTTCATGAACAAGGCGGGAGCATTGGTTAAGCCAAATGACATGACGGTGTACTCATACAAGCCGTAGCGAGTAGAGAAAGCCGTCTTTGGAATATCCTCAGGTCGTATCCGAACTTGATGATATCCCATTCTCAAATCAATCTTGGAGAACACTTGTCGGGACCCAAATATGCAAATCTGGACCCTCTGTGTATTCTGCACTAGTCCAGGATCACGCTAGTGCACACAGTGTCAACATTGATGAAATATCACATCCATACAATGAATATAAAAATAAACGAGTACTTTGAATAACAAATAACCATTGGGACCTTATGGTCGAGTTTTACATTTATTAAGCCATGCAAGGCTGACAATAAGAGAATAAACTGCAATGAAATGAAATAAACTCCTGGCTCCCATCAATTTACCACAGCAACCGATCGATCAAGACCCTAACGCTCAACCTTCAGAGAACTCTTCTTCAAAAGCAAAGCGACTCCTCCACTTCGCTGATTTGTTTAGCAAGAGTGAGTACACACCGTACTCGCAAGTAATACCACAAAATGCATTTATACATGATGGCTTATTCCAAAGAAATGGCTTCTGTGGTTATTTTGCAGAAATGCAACATTTGCAATTGAATACAAATAATAGATTGAAAGCATAATTCAAAACAAATAGACAATACTAAGTTAACAATTGATTTCACAAAGGACACACAGTCTAATCAAGTTATTCACACAAATGCAACAAGTTATCTCACACAAATGACCCTTCCCAATTGTTTTTATGAAAACTACCCTCGTGTGAAATTCCCGAGCATGTCCATAACCGAGGACGCGCTATTCAATAGATTGATTTAAAACTCTGCAGAGGTTGTACACTTTACCCACACGATACAATCAAGTGAAGCGATCATCGACCATAACAAAACCTTTCGAAACTTCATCTCAAACAATGACACTCTGGTGTGCTTTATCGCCGTCAATTTGTACACACAAACTCTTGGAACGACACACACCATTGGACAGGGATGCAATGAACCGTCCCGCGATGTGACCCCAAACACAATGTAGACACACCTCCAACCCATCACATAGCTTAAATACAACCCGAGTTGTCAATGTCAAGACTCCATAACTTACTAAGTCGTGGCCCACCCATACTAGGCATGTGGTCGCACAAAGAGGGCCAGTTCAATGGCGCACAAAGTTAAGTCCTTAATTGACCAAGGCAAGACTTCCAGCTTTAACCCAAATCACAAAGTTTAATAAGCACACACTCCACCATTCACACGTAATCCACCACTTGCCTCGGTCTAAATCTTTTCCCACCTCGTTGATTAAATGCAACACATGCCATCAACGAGTAACAAGACACAAAGACACACAGCCATCACACGCCATAATCACTTAGTCAAGTTTATAATTGCAACTCTCACATGAAATGATGACTCGTGGCATGGCTAAGCCTAATCGTATCTAACCAACCCACGTTGGTGCTACGATAATACCAACTAATAATTAACCAACCTAGGGTGACAAAAGATTATGGCATACAATAGACAATGTGGCATAACAATTTGGATTAATAACTATACCCAAAAGCATTTAAATAATTACTTGATATAGAATGTAATACATTGAAACAAAGTATTTTGAAAACTGGGTTCAAAATGATCAAAGGTATAACTTGCCTTGGAATAGATCTAGATATTGGTCTTGGTCTTGAGGTGCTCCTTCTTCGCAAAATTCCCCGAAGTATCGACGTCTACTCGCAAACGAGACAAAAGAAACAAAAATAAATAAATAATAGAGGCAAAACAACTCCAAAAATTAAAATAAAATTCACCAATAAATAGATCTTAATTTTATATGAATTTACAAATTTGAATGGGCTCAATTGGACTTCGGATGCAAAAGATATGGGCTTTGGAAGATTTGAAAATCAATTAAACCCTAATTTGGATTTTCTCGAATTTCCGAATTATTTTTATAAAGGAAATTCGGATTATTGCGCAATGCTTGCGTCAGCCGAGAATTTCCGGAAAAAGAATTAAAATCCGGCGACAGTGGGCCCCACTCGGGCCGATCGCCCACGCGGACTAAGCCCACCGAGCCGAGGTGTGGCTCACGCGGCAGACCGGGCGACGCGGCACTGGCGCGGCGGTTGATCTGGCGACACCCAAGCACGCGGGCGGAGGTGGCGGTCGACACGGCGAGGCCACGCCGTGAGAACGCCGACGACGCCCGACGCTGGGGATTCGGCGAATAGACGGCGGCTCACGGCGCGGTGGGTCGCGATCGAATCGCCGCAACTGGCGAATCGGTGACGCGGCCGGACTTACCGGCGACGACTAGAACGGCGGCGGCGACGCCAGAAGAGCGGCGAGCGGCGGGCCGATGGCGGCGACGACGAAGCGACGGCTTCCCGAGGGCAACGAAGCGCGCGCGACGGTAGCCCTTGACGCGCGAACCCGGGGTGGGTGGCGGCGACGGCCGGCCACCGACGGCGGCGACGCAATCCGCGAAGAAGCTCACGGCGGCGCGGAGGTTGGAGCTCCGATTCCAATAAACGCGGCGCGCTAGGGCCGAGACTTTGGGGAAAAGGCGGCGGCTGAGAGGCGATCCTCGTGATGCGGATGCGGCTTTAAATAGGGCCCGGAACCCTAGAGTCTCGTCGAGGACGGCGGTGGCGCGCGGAAGAATCGGAGTCGGCGCGAGGAAACCGAACGAAGATGAAGACGACGGCGGTCCCACTGCGGCAACGACAAAGAGAAGGGCGCGCGCGAGGCGAACGGCCAACCGATCGATCGGGATCCAAGGGCGGGGAGCGAGCGAGGGGCAAGGCTGCGATCGGCGGAGGAGACACGCGGTGTCCATCCGAAGCGGGGAAGGCGGCGCGGCATGGAAGTCGGGCCGAGAAGAGTGAAGGCATGGGCGGAATAGTGTTGGGCTTCGCCCAACATCGTTCAAGGGTTTTTTTGATTTTTCTTTTAAATAAATCCAGAGAATACAAATAGCTAATAGAAAATAGCAAATGACTTTGGAAAATTCCGAAAATTCTATAAAATATATCCAAGCATATAGAATCTAAATAAAATAATTTTGGCAATTGTTGATATTGGGATTAAGCACATTAAATCAATTTGTTCTAAAAGTCCAATTTAAGCTTTTTAAGTTAATATTCAAATAAATCCAAATGATAAATTTTCTTGCTACCAATATTTAAAAGATTTTTAAAGCTCTGAAAATTGGGATGTTACAAACCTCCCCCCCTTAAACGAATCTCGACCCCGAGATTCCGCTAGCTAGAGAAAAGGCTCTAAACTCTTGCCTTCAACTCTTCTTCACGCTCCCACGCTGCTTCTCCTTCCGAGTGGTTACCCCACCGACCTTGCGTAAACGAACGGTCTTGCTTCAAGTGCGCGCTCATGCGACATCCAAAATCTCGACAGTCGTTCTTTGTACGTGAGATCTTCCTTTAGTTCAATTGACTCCAACGGGGTCTGCTCTTCTGGCACACGAAGACACTTCTTCAGCTGAGAGACATGAAAGACATCATGCACTCGCTAACGACTGCGGTAGCTCCAATCTGTACGCAACTTCTCCACGGCGCTCCAAAACCTTGAATGGACCCACATACCTTGGAGCAAGCTTCCTTTGGTGTGGAATCTCTTAACACCTCGAGCGGAGTAACTCAAGATACACAAAATCTTCGGTTCAAAGCTAAGGTCACGACGACGATTATCGGATAACTCTTTTGCTTGGACTGGGCTATCTTTAACCTCTCTCTGACCATAGCAACTTGTTCTTCGGCTTCCTGAATAATATATGGCCCGAACACTACACGCTCAAATTGTCTCGACTAATTCAACGGAGTTCGCAGCACGACCGCATGAGCTTCAAATGGTGACATCTGCAAACTAGCTTGATAATCTGTTGTTGTACGAGAATTCGCATACGGCAAACTTTTATCCCAACCGTAGCATTAGCTAAGGCACGTGCTCTCAACATATCTTCTAATATCTGGTTGACTCTTTCATCATCCATCCGTCTGTGGATGATAAGCAAGATCAAATTCGATGAGTTCCTGTGGCTTCATGTAGACTCGCGTAAACGAGAGGTGAATTGAGATCCTCGATCCGACACTATCTTCTTAGGCACACCATGCGGTCGACAATTTTTGTCATATACAATTCCGCCAAGCGGTCTCCCGAGTAAGTGGTTTTGACCGCAAGAAATGGGCAACCTTAGTCAAACGATCCACTATTACCCAAATCGAATCATAACTGATTGAGTCTTGGGTAAACCGCAATAAAATCCATACCGATCTCTTCCCACTTCCATTCTCGTATCTTCGGGTTGTAATAAACCCGCCGGTCTTTGATGCTCGCTTTTACTTTCGACACACGCCGCATAAGGCAACGAACTCGCGACGCCTCGCTTAAGTTTGACCACCAAAACTTACTCTTAACATCCCGATACATCTTAGTACTTCCAGGTGAATCGAATACTTAGAGTCATGGGCTTCCTTCGTAATCGCTTGTCTTAAACCATCAATATCCTAGACACGATACGCCCATTGATCCACAATATATCCCGATCATCCACGGTGAAGTCTTTAAATTTTCCTTCCGCCATCTTCTTCTTGAGGTCGGCAAACTCGTAATCCTTGGGTTGGGCTTCACGAACTGCTTCTCCGAGTAGACCGCACTTCCAAATCGCCACAAATCCTTCCGAACAACTTCTAGTCAGTAGCTTCGAATTCCTCCCGAAGTTCTCAACACAACTCTTTGCTTCCAGAGCATTGCAAGAGCTCTTACGACTCAAAGGCATCTGCAACTACATTGGCCTTACCAGATGGTAATGGATTCCAAGATTATAATCCTTTATTAATTCCAACCATCTTCTCTGCTCATATTCAAATCGATCGAGTGAATATGTACTTCGTGCTCTTATGATCTGTGTAGACTTCACAAATGACATCGATGAGATAATGACGCCAAATCTTCAAAGCATGCACTACGACACTAGTTCCAAATCATGGGTAGGATAGTTCTCTTCATGAGGCCTTAATTGCCTTGACGCATAAGCGGCGCCTCTTCCTTCTTGCATAAGGACACATCCTAATCCTTGACGCAAGCATCACAATAGATATCAAAATCCTTACTAATATCCGCAAAACTAGCATCGGGTCAAGTCGACGCTTCTTCAATTCTTGAAAACTCTCTTCACAAGCTGGTGTCCAAATGTACTTCTTCTCTTTCTTCAATAATTGCGTAAGAGGCTTAGCAATCGTTGAGAATCCTTCAATGAAACGACGATAGTATCCTGCCATTCCCAAGAAACTACGAATTTGGGTAACCTTCTTGGGCTGTTCCCAATTCATTACGGCTTTAACCTTTCCGGGGTCAACTGCTACTCCTTCGGCTGTCATCACATGACCGAGGAAATCAACTTTCTTCTTCCAAAAGTCACACTTGCTGAACTTGGCATACAACTGATGTCCTCTGAGCTTCTCTAGGATTAATCTCAAATGGTCTGCATGCTCTTCCTCTGACTTTGAGTAAACCAAAATATCATCAATAAACACTACCACGAACTTATCCAAATATTCCATGAATACTTTGTTCATCATGTTCATGAAGTAGGCAGGGGCATTAGTCAATCCAAAAGACATGACTAAAAACTCATAATGTCCATACCGGGTTGAGAAAGCGGTCTTTGGTACATCCTTAGGACAAATCTTCAACTGATGATAACCTGATCGCAGATCGATCTTGGAGAATACTCCGGCTCCTTTCATCTGGTCGAACAAATCATCTATTCTGGGCAATGGGTACTTGTTCTTGATGGTGACTTCGTTGAGAGAACGATAATCAATACACATTCTCATGCTTCCATCTTTCTTCTTGACAAACAAAACTGGTGCTCCCCATGGCGATTTAACTAGGTCTTACAAAACCTTTCTCCAAGAGTTCTTCTATCCGCTTCTTCATTTCCACAAGTTCATCGACCGCATCCGATAGGGTCTCTTGAAATTGGTGCCGTTCCCGCACTAGATCGATGACAAACTCAATGTCACGGTCCGGTGGCATTCCCGTAATTCTTCCGAAATACATCCGGTAATCTCGACTACTGTACGCCTTCCAAAGAAACTGCCTTCGCATCGTTGACTACCAAATGTCCATCACGCATCGAGGTGGCTAGAAATTCTACTTTCTTTCCCGTGGTATCCTCAATTGTTACGGCTCTTCGCCACAATCTAGCATCGCTTATGTTTGGATAACCAATCCATACCAAGGATGACATCTATGGTCTGAGTGTCTAGAACTATTAGGTTGGCTAGAAACTCAACTCCAGCTATGAGTAGCCTAGCTCCTAAACATCCAACTTTAGAACTTAGCTCTGCTCCAGGCGACTGGACTAACAGAGTATGCTTAAGATGCATAACTTCCAATTTGTTCTTAGTTGCAAAAATTCCAGAAACAAACGAATGCGAAGCTCCAGAATCAAACAGAACTGATGCAGGTACTGAATTTACTAGAAACTTACCCAGTACAACGTCAGGTGCTTCTTGGGCTCCTTCTAGAGTGACGTGGTTGACACGGCCTCTGACCACCGATGGCGTGCTCCTCCGGATTGACCGTAGCTTGAGAAGTTCCTTGATGGTTGCCTTGTACCGCGTCTTGGCCGTGTATTCCCAAGGTTGAAGCGCATCGAGTGATAGTCCCATTCTGCGACATCGGTTGGCGAAATGCCCGGCCGACGGCTGTAAAGCAAACTCTGGTTGTATTCTGTGGGTTGCTTACTGGATTGGGGTTGACTGGTGCAGGGTTGCGGAAGTTCGAGCAATCGGGCGAGGTGCCGGGTTGGTGCGTGGTCCGCACTCGTGGTGGAAAACGCTAAATCTGCGGTGGAATCATTCTTGCCCTCACCGGGTTGGTGACTTCCTTCGAGCCATTCTGCGCTACGATGATCTTCCAATTCCTTGCGCTTATCCTCTAGAATCAAAGCCTTGTTGATTAACTCTTGAAAATCGTGAAAGGTGTGGGCGATCAAGTTGACTTGAAGTCCAAAGTTCAATCCTTTCAGAAACGACTGACGAGCCTTGTCGCGGCGACATCTTCTCGCAAAGATATCGAGCAAGTTGAGAGAATTTGTTGAGGTAGTCGATCACCGACATTCCTCCTGCTTGAGAGCACGGAATTCATCCTTCTTCGATCCATGATTCCTTCGGCACATGATATCGGGCGAAAGCGCCAGAACTCTTCCCAAGTAATGTCTTGCGGCGCCCATGTGTCAGCACAAAGTTTTCCCACCATTCGCGGCAATGCCTTCCATCCGTGAGAGGCGATGTAACTTTTTCATGATCGCCGCATTGAGTGATCGCAGCTTTCTCTCAATAACACGGCCAATCATCGCCTTCTCCGTGAGACATGTCCGTAAAAGTTGGTGGACGGGTCCTCATAAACTCCGCCAACTTGATGATCCATTATGACCATGAGCAACTGGGGTTCCATTGTGATGTCGATTGTTGTTGCTCGTTATTCATAGCTTGCATCCGATTCATCATGGTGTACATCACCGGTCCGAGCCGCCATGAATGCTCCAAAATTCGCAGATCGATCAAGGTGCTTGTGGTGGAACCGCTTCTCCGGGTCTGCTCTGCCCTTCCGATACGAGTATCGGAACCACTTGCGCAGCTTGACGAGTCCGAACCATCCGTGAATCTCCGTGGGTTAGATAAGGTAGCAAGCACGAGATAAGTTGTAGAACTAAGCGGGGAGGTAAACCCAACAACATATTTTAAGAAAGCTCAACTGAAACTCTTATATTGATTAAGATAATAGTATGGCTTGCAACAAATGCCTAAGGCCTTTGCAGCTCATACTTGCACACAAAAATAAGGACGAACTTAAGCACACCAAACTACCGCCTAAAGGGCGACTCAAGACTTAATACTGGCTAAGCCTGAAACAACTCGAATAGACTACTCGATCAAATAGCCTCCGCAGCCTTGACGGTGCTCCCGCCTGCTGTAGACCTGAAAGTGAGCTGGCATCCTCGCAAACTGATCCTGATGTCCCGGGGATGGTGCAATAGGAGCAGTGTCCTCGTGCAAAGTCTTCTGGTGCTTCGCTCACGCTTGCCTCACTGCTCTTCCGTTCACCGGTCCATCAGCTTCTTCTGGGTCTTCCTCTTCAGTGTCTTCTTCGTGATCGTGTCGTCCATAAAGAGTTTCTTCTAATATGGCGATCCTTTCTTCAGCTCTCTGAAGAGTCTCATAGGTACACTCCAGCTCTGTGGCGGCTAACTCCAACGATTCTTCCTGAGCAATGCGAATCGGGCGAGATGCACAACGGTGGCGTTGTCTTCTCCTCCGTGAGACGGAAACGTGCGCAAGATCCACGCCGGAGTGCGGGATGATAACGGAAAACCGTGTCACGAAGCTCTCGAGAGTAGATGTTGCAGATCCTCAGGATGGCAAGGCGTGAAGACTCCTGGATTGCTTCAATCCAAATACTCCTTCGAGCTGAGATGTTTAGTGGTTTGCTCGCCTTGGTGTTCTCGCCTCGCGAGACGGTCAAATGGCGATCACTCCACGATCTCTACCGCTCACAATCCAAGCACCGCCACGGTACAATGGACGATCGAACCTCCAAGCACTTGTAGCAACTTCCAAAGCTCGGCAAGTCCTCCCTTGCGCCTCCATAACTCAAGACGAGGCATCCGCAAGATGGACAAGGATATGAAAACAACTTCAAAACAATGGGAAAGAAAGAATTTCAGCAATAGTTGAGTCAAGAGAGACATGAGATGAGTTAAGGAGTTCAATTAATCTTGCAAGTTAATTTTGCTTTAGAAAATAGTTTGGACTCACTAAGAATGGCCAATCTAACTAGGGTCAAGACTACGATCAAGATGGCTCGATACCACCTCCGTCGGGACCCAAATATGCAAATCTGACCCTCATGTATTCTCGCACTAGTCCAGATCACGCTAGTGCACACAAAGGTCAACATTGATGAAATATCACATCCATACAACGAATATAAAAATAAACGAGTACTTTGAATAACAAATAACCATTGGGACCTTATGGTCGAAGTTTACATTTATTAAGCCATGCAAGGTCGATAATAAGAGAATAAACTGCAATGAAACGAAATAAACTCCTGTGGCTCCCATCAATTTACCACAGTAACCGATCGATCAAGACCCTAACGCTCAACCTTCAGAGAACTCTTCTTCAAAAGCAAAGCGACGACTCCTCCACTTCGCTGATTTGTTTAGCAAGAGTGAGTACACACCGTACTGCAAGTCATACCACATAATGCATTTATACATGATGGCTTATTCCAAAGAAATGGCTTCGTGGTTATTTTGCGTAAATGCAACATTTGCAATTGAATACAAATAATAGATTGAAAGCATAATTCAAAACAAATAGACAATAATAAGTTAACAATTGATTTCACAAAGGACACACAGCCTAATCAAGTTATTCACACAAACCACAAGTTATCTCACACAAATTGACCTTCCCAATTGTTTTATGAAAACTACCCTCGTGTGAAATTCCCGAGCATGTCCATAACCGAGGACGCGCTATTCAAATAGATTGATTTAAACACTCGCAGAGGTTGTACACTTTACCCACATGATACAATCGCAGCGATCATCGACCATAACAAAACCTTTCGAAACTTCATCTCAAACAATGACACTCTGGTGTGCTTTATCGCCATCCAATTTGTACACACACCCTTGGAACGACACACACCATTGGACAGGGATGCAATAACCGTCCCGCGATGTGACCCCAAACACAATGCACACACCTCCACCCATCACATAGCTTAAATACAACTCGAGTTGTCAATGTCAAGACTCCATAACTTACTAAGTCAGCCCACCATACTAGGCATGTGGTCGACAAGAAGGCCCAGCTCAATGGCGCACAAAGTTAAGTCCTTAATTGACCAAGGCAAGACTTCCAGCTTTAACCCAAATCACAAAGTTTAATAAGCACACACCCACCATTCACACGTAATCCACCACTTGCCTCGCCTAAATCTTTTCCCACCTGTTGATTAAATGCAACACATGCCATCAACGAGTAACAAAGACACAACACACACAGTTTCATCACACGCCCATAATCACTTAGTCAAGTTTATAATTGCAACTCTCATGAAATGATGACTCGTGGCATGGCTAAGCGCCTAATCGATCTAACCAACCCACGCTGGTGCTACGATAATACCAACTAATAATTAACCAACCTAGGGTGACAAAAGATTATGGCATACAATAGACAATGTGGCATAACAATTTGGATTAATAACTATACCCAAAAGCATTTAAATAATTACTTGATATAGAATGTAATACATTGAAACAAAGTATTTTGAAAACTGGGTTCAAAATGATCAAAGGTATAACTTGCCTTGGAATAGATCTAGATATTGGTCTTGGTCTTGAGGTGCTCCTTCTTCTGCAAAATTCCCCGAAGTATCGACGTCTACTCGCAAACGAGACAAAAGAAACAAAAATAAATAAATAACAGAGGCAAAACAACTCCAAAAATTAAAATAAAATTCACCATTAAATAGATCTTAATTTTATATGAATTTACAAATTTGAATGGGCTCAATTGACTTCTGATGCAAAAGATATGGGCTTTGAAGATTTGAAAATCAATTAAACCCTAATTTGGATTTTCTCGAATTTCCGAATTATTTTTATAAAGGAAATTCGGATTATTGCGCAATGCTTGCGCCACCGAGAATTTCCGAAAAGAATTAAAATCCGGCCGACAAAGGGCCCCACTGCTGGCGATCGCCCACGGTGGACTAAGCCCACCGAGCCGAGGCGTGGCTCACGCGGCAGACGGGCGACGCAAGATCGGGCGCGCGGTTGATCCGCGACACCCAAGCACGCGGCGAGGTGGCGGCCGACACGGCGAGGCCACGCCGCCAGAACGCCGACGACGCCCGACGCGCGGGGATTCGGGCGAATAGCGACGGCTTCGGCGCGGGGGCGCGACCGAATCGCCAGAACTCGGCGAATCGTGACGCGCCGACACTTACCGGCGACGACTAGAACGGCGGCGGCGACGCGGAGAGCGGCGGAGCGGCGCGGCCGATGGCGGCGACGACGAGCGACGGCTTCCCGAGGGCAACGAAGGCGCGCGGGGTAGCCTTGACGCGCGAACCCGGGGTGGTGGCGACGGCCGGCCACCGACGGCGACGCAATCCGCGAAGAAGCTCACGGCGGCGCGGAGGTTGGAACTCCGATTCCAAATAAACGGCGGCGCGCTAGGGTCGAGACTTTGGGGAAAAGGCGGCTACTGAGGGGGCGATCCTCGTGATGCGGATGCGCTTTAAATAGGGCCCGAACCCTAGAGTTCTGCGTCGAGGACGGGCGTGGCGCCGCGAAGAATCGAGTCGGGCGCGAGGAAACCGGAACGAAGATGAAGACGACGGCGTCCCACCCGGCAATGACAAAGCAGCAAGGGGCGCGCGAGGTGAACGGCAACCGATCGATCGGGATCCAAGGGCCGAGCGAGCGAGGCGGCGCGTCAAGCGATCGGCGGAGGAGACACGCGCGCCCATCCGAAGCGGGGGAAGGCGGCGCTGTGGAAGTTGGGCCGAGAAGAGTCGGGCCGCGCGAATAGTGTTGGGCTTCGCCCAACACTGCTCAAGGGTTTTCTTTGATTTTTCTTTTAAATAAATCCAGAGAATACAAATAGCTAATAGAAAATAGCAAATGACTTTGGAAAAATTCCAGAAAATTCTATAAAATATATCCAAGCATATAGAATCTAAATAAAATAATTTTGGCAATTGTTGATATTGGGATTAAGCACATTAAATCAATTTGTTCTAAAAGTCCAATTTAAGCTTTTTAAGTTAATATTCAAATAAATCCAAATGATAAATTTTCTTGCTACCAATATTTAAAAGATTTTTAAAGCTCTGAAAATTGGGATGTTACAACACTCGAGCTCCAGTTAATTGATCAAAGAGATCATCAATGCGGGGCAATGGATACTTGTTCTTTACCGTTACTTCGTTAAGCGGACGGTAATCAACGCACATGCGCAGTATGGTCCTTCTTCTTTTACGAAGATTGCAGACAACCCCACGGAGATGAGCTAGGGCGGATGAAACCTTTTCTTGCAGCCTCATTGTTGCTTCTTCAACTCCACCAACTCGTTCGGTGGCATCCGATAATGCCTCTTTGAAATTGGGCGTCACGGAACCAACTCAATGACAAACTCGAGGTCTCGAATCGTGGCATCCCCGAAGAGCTTCGGAAAGACATCGATAAAGTCACGCATCGCTGGGACTTCACTAATATCTAGAGCGGGCTTCGCTTCAAGCGAAGAGATGCGGACCAAGCGCCACGGTGCTTAACCTCGCTTCTACGGAAGACTAGATAAAGAGATACACTTCTGGCCCAATCGATTTGTCCCTTATGCCGAGACAACCAATCCATACCAAGAATTACATCTAGACTTCTTTGAATGAAGGAGGATAAGATTCGCAAGAATCTCACCCTCAATTTCAATTGGAACATCCCTACACTCGTATTCACTCTCAACTCCGAACCGAGAGCGAATGAGCAACGGGCCAACAATGGAGTAAAGAGGAGCTCACTAATAGCAAAGAAAAGACTCAAACAAAAGAATGAGATGCTCTGAATTAAACAAAACAAGAGCGGAATGAGAGTCAACAGTAGTGTACCAAAGACGACGCCGGGTACCTCCTGGCCTCTCCTGCGAGATGAGGTTGACGCGACCACTACCCATGCCTTGGGTAGCAGGACGATCTTCGTGTCCCGAGAAGAACCACCTCCGGCTCGCGTCCTCCATTAGGACGAGGGGTCGCCTCGCCTTCTTAGGGCATTGGTTCGCATAATGCCCTTCGGTTGCGAGCGGCAAGTGACTCCGGCGGCGGGTTGCGGGGCCACTATGTCGACTCGCAGTGCACGTGATTGGGACACGGCCGCGAAGGACGAAGAAGTCTGCCGACGGCCTCGGGGTGCCGGAGTCACGACGCGACCCACGAGACGGATCAAACGGGATAGCCGCCCTAGATGACTTGTGGGCCTCCCACTTACGCTTGCGGGAATCCACAAGCGCTCTCCCTACGTGCTTAGCGGCGATGGCCTTGTCCACCAAGGTCTGGAAATCAGGGAAGTCAACGATAGATAGCTTGTCCTGCAGCTCCTCAGACAAACCATCCTTGAACTTCTCTTGTTTGGCCTCATCGGTGGCCACCTCTTCCGAGCATAACGAGCCAAATGGTTGAACTCGTGCAGTACTCAGAATCGAAAACGTCCTTGTCTGAGCGACAAGAACTCCTTCTTCTTCAGCCTCATCAGGCTGGAAGGAATGTGGCTCCGACGGAAGGCAGTGCGGAACTCCTCCCAGGTGACGGTATGACCGTCAGGCTGCATGGCGAGAAAGCTCTCCCACCAAGACAAAGCTGCACCCTCTAGCTGGTGCGGCTTAACAACGCCTTCTCGTGCTCCCCTGCATTATGCGGCTTTCGCCAACCGCACGAAGCCAATCGCTCAAGGCCAAGCGAGTCCTCGGACACGAGAACGGGAGGTCGGGTGCGAAGAAACTCGCGAGTCCCCACGCGGCCGATGTCCACTCCTTGCCCGACCACAAGCACCGTAAGGGCGGAAGTGTTGCGCGTGATAACGCCCGTAAGAATCCTCTTGTCCTCCTCGCGGTTGCGCCGATCTCAAGAAGGACCTCGGCCATGGTCGGAGGAGGAGTAAGATCCTCGTCCGGACCACCGATCGCCTTGGCCGCTGCGAGTGCGTTCGGCCATCCTGTTACAAGAAATTTTGGTTAAAACTAGACTCAAAAACAAAGCCAAAGAAAGCGAAAAGCTAACGACTAGGGGAATGGAATATCACCCTAACCGAAAGCCAAAAATAGTAAGTGTATAAACTTAAACATGCTTATAAAAAGACTCCAAAAACAGCAAGGAATTACCAAACCAAAGCTCAACTTCCCAATGCAACTAACCCGTATTGAATGAACGAGCAGTTGATTGAGAAGATAAAAATCAGAATAGCAGGTAAGATCTATTACCACTAAAGAGCAAGGTTCAGTCAGCGAAAATAGGGTTAGATACATGGCTAACTAGTATCACACCTTACCCTTCTATTCCCACAAACTTCAGTCGACTAACCTCTCATTCTCGACCCCATTTGGAACCTTTGAGCCTGCTGTCCGGAAATTGAAAGATCGCTGTCCAGGTTTCGCATCCAAGCTTCTAGTCGCAATTTATCCATTCCAGAAGCTTCAAAACCTTGTAGAGGGCAACCACCACTTCAATTTGCCAAGCTCATTAGTTCCCAAAATCCAATTAAACAGTAACAACTATTTTGGAAGGAAGGAGAGGAAAAGAATTTTCAAAACTCAAATTAGAGTAAGGTAAGAGGAGAAAGCTAAGATAGGTAAGGAATAAAATCTGAGAATTCCTTAAGCTTTCATAAACCATTTGATACTTTGAAAATAAGGTTTTTCAAAATATCCTAAAAGATGACCAAGCTTGGGTTACTACGGTCAGTATGGCTCTGATACCAAAACCTTGTGAGACCCCGGTTTATCCGGCTTGTAATGCTTAACCATCCATTCGGTCCTAGCATCACAAATCAGATAATCCGAGACTCGAGACATGTATACTTCCCAGAAATACAGTATACACACCTCTTTACAAAGTTCATGCATCAATTCCATTCATTCACATAGAACCGAAGCAAAACAACGAACCAGAAGATATCATAAATAAAAGATGGATATTACAAAAGAGAGGCCGACCGGCCAAATGCATACATAGACAAAAGAAGTAAACAGCGGAAGCAAAAGTGCCATAAGATGGCCATAAACAAAAGAGCCAATCAGTGTGCCTTTACCCCACAAGGCAACCGACCGGACCGCCAAGCTAGACGTCGAATCCACAGCACATTTCACAAAAGTGAGGCCCTTGGGGCTCACCTTCCTCCCCTGCAACAAAGAGCCCAGCAAAGCCGGGTGAGTACTTTGAATGTGCTCGCAAGACTTACGTGTAGAGTAACAGACCTGTACATAACTATATGCAAGCTTTTTGAGTGGAGGTTGTAGGTTTCGTTTTTAGCGTAAAGCAAATTTTATTTGCAATAAGATAGTACATTTAAAAGCAGTTAACAAATCAGTTTTTAATGTTCAAATAATCGAAAAAATAACAAGATAACAAAGAGATAGATGACAACAATACCCCGGAAGTGACTAACCCAATAGTCACCACAACAATAGCATGAATTGCCCATTCATACCACCCCTGTCAAATTTTAGTTTAAAAGGTTGTAGTCTAGTTCTTGCACGACCCTACCAAGCATGTCCATAACCTAGGACGAGGCTATTCGAATAGTTTTATCCCTGCAGGGGTGTACCAATGTACCCACACGCCAGACCGCCTTTTTGCCAAGCTACTAAGCACACTTCCTTAGGTATGCCGGCACGGCTAAGTCCTACGAGACCTTTCCAATATTGTGAATTATTCACGAGCCACCTGTATGGATAGAAACCCATACGCTGTGCTCTGAGTCATTGTAAAGCCTCGGTCAACTACCCGCCCTGTAAAGCCTTGACAACTACAATGCTCCTCGAGGTGGAGAGCCTACCCTAATCTCCACCACCGCACACCCAACACAAGAACACCGAGAACACATATCATGTTTCACACAACACACACAACCCCTCCCGCGACTTTGAGATAACCCACGCCAAAGTACTAAGTCAAGAGAGGTTCCATATCCTCTCGGTGGTTAGCACGCATAAGCGCTTGGCTTAGTGACACAAGTAACTCGGTCCTTGATGACCTAGGCACCATTCCATTCACACCAACAGATCACACCAATATACCATTGTGCCCAAGTCAAAACAGCTTTATTTTCAGTTTTTGACTTTACAAAGTAACAAAGCACAAGGTGCTGGACGTAATGGAGTAGTAATAAGATTTGTGTGATCTACATCATCCACCAAGTCGATGATTGCCCAATACTACCGACATCTAAGCATTTCTAAGCATAACATCGAAAAGACAAAAACAGAGTATAATTAAATCACCGGCTCTAATCCACCAAATATGTTAATAACCTATAGTTGTAAGGTGAGATAACAATTTGAGGGCAACAGTGCAATAGGAATAACTACCTCTAATCGGGAAAATTAATTTGACACAAAAGCATGCATACATATGAGTTGTAAACAAGATATTAGACTTGAAAGTAAAAGGGATCAACATGATCAAACTGCTTGCCTGCTTGCTGTGGGTCAGGATGTTGCTGAGGGTCGACAATATTGTCAATGTGCTCTTCGGATCCTAACGAGAAGGCGAAAAGCAATAGATAAGAACGAATAAAATGCAAAGACTCAACAGCAAACTTTTTCCAAAAATTCTAAAAATCTTACCGAAGCAAGGTACTGATTTATAAAGAATTTAGCAACAAGAACCAATTGATTTGGATTCTTAATGCCAAAACTACGACCGAAAGAAGGTCTTACGACCAGGTAGTGGTCGTAGCAGAACCTACGACTGAACAATAGTCGTGGAAGGATTTACGACCGTAGCGGTCGTGAGAAGGACGACATCGGGTACTAGTCGAGATGACTTACGACTAGGTTCAAAGCCGCGATGTAACTTACGACTAGGTAATAGTCGAGAAGGACTTAGGATCACGCCATAGTCGTAGTGAGACTTACGACTATGGGGGTGATTGTAGGAGAACTTACAGTCACTCGTAGGCCTCTCCCTTATAAGCATAAGGGCGCTTCTGAGGACTACGGGACGACCTATTTACTCTTCACAACACTGCATTTGGTCGAAACGACTGTTACGCTGACCTGGCCGAATTCGACCATGAGGCAGCGCCTCCCGCACGCTTTGCCAGTGGCTCGGCGGTGTCTCCGACCACAGCGGCGCCAGCCAAAGGCAGGGATGAGGGTCTAAAAGTTTAACGGGCCGACCGGTGGCCAACACTGGTCGGATTAGGGCTGAACCGGCGGTACGACCACGGAGCGCGGCTGAGGTAGGTATGGCTCGGGAGAACTCCCCGAACGGTCGATACCAAAAGAACAACGAAAACACACCTAAGCTCCTATAGGGTAAGGTGAAATTACCTGAGCTGAAGAAACGACCAGAGACCCACGGAGTGGCTCCGGCGACGAGTGTCCGAACGGCGGCGGTAAGGTCCTCACTAGGCCACAGCGACCTGAGCAAAGAGAGAACCAAACCGAGCGAGGGTTAAGTTCCAGAGAGTAAAGGGGGAGCAGAGGGGGTAAGGACTCGAAGAAGAAAACCCCCGCTGCACCGCCTCCACCGTAAGCTCCACACTCAACAACGGCGGTCGAGGAGATTGCGAGGAACTGCAGCTCGAGCAAGCTGGTGAGTGCTAGCTGGAGTTGCGGAAGTGCTAAAAGAAGCTAAGGGCGAAGCAATGAAGTTTAAATAGAGCAATGGCAAAGAGCAACGGCCGGATTTTTCCAGTCGGGTCAACACTGCCATGAGAGCACTTGAGAGCGATGGGAGCAGTTGAGTCATGGCCCCCTGAGGGATGAGCGCGACGGGCATTTAATGCGCGCAGAGCTAGCCGCTTAAAGGTGGATCGCGACGCCATCGCTTTTATCCTCGCGCGACGCCATGGCGAGGCTCACGCTACGGACAGAGGAAGGAGACGACTCGTTGGTCGTCGGATTGAAATCGAACGGCTGGGCTAGATCAAGCGGATTGAAATGATCCCAGCGTTCGGCTGGTCGAAGACCGTTCGATGCCGATCCAACGGCTGAGTCAGATCGGGTGGTTTACAACGACTCCATCGTTCGGCCGTCAAGATCGCTCGATACCGATCCAACGGCTCATGACCTCGGGCGCCCGAACGACCGAGTTGGCACGCTTAGTGGATCGACCAGAGTTCGATGGCTCGAGCCCGAGTCCGACTCGAACCTAAGGAATAGTGAAAACCAGTTAGGGTTTGAATTTGAATAACTGATTTTTGAGGAATTATTTAAGGTAGCAAGCAAGCTCCAAAAATCACAAAATTTTAACTGGGGATTGCTGACAACAGGGGGGACCTCACATAAAATTTCCAGAGACTTTAATGTACTGAATTTTCCTCCAGAAATTCCGAAAGGTGAAAGCTATGGCTTGACCAAGCTTTGACTCGCCTCCACAAATTATCAAATAATCTCTAAAAATCATGAGATAATTCAGAGGTGTTGCCAATCCTCCCTAGAACTCAGGAGAAATATCTCCAAGGGTTTGGCACAAGATCTATGTCAACGAGGTTCTTGATTGGAGTCAAATAGAGATTGGATTTTGATTTTCCATAATTCTTTTTTTTGAAAGAATTACGGAGGTGACCAAGGGCTTTAAAATGCAAGAAAAGTTTTAATTTCTCCTGATTTTTTTTACATTTGAAACACAAACCCATTTTTTGGATGTTACATCACCCACCGTAAACTCCAAGTCACGCCTCCTCACATCTGCATAGCTTTTCTGTCTACTCTGAGCTGCTAACAGATTCTACCTCACCATAGCCACGCATTCAACGGTCTTCTGAATCCAGTCCGGACCCAAAACTGCCTTCTCACCCACTGCATCTCAACAAAGTGGTGATCCAGATTCGCCTATACGTAACCTCTCAATGATGCGCTCTAATATCGAATGGTAGCTATTGTTATAAGCAAACTCTGCAAGTGGCAACTGGTCCTCCCAACTACCCTTCCAAGACAAAACGCAATTCCGCAACATATCCTCCAAAGTCTGAATAGTACGCTCTTACTGCCCATCTGCCTGAGGATGAAACGTTGTACTAAGACGAAGTTGTGTGCCCAATGCACTCTGCAGACTCTCCCAGAATTTGGAGACAAACTTCGCATCCCTATCCAAAATGATGGTCTTTGGCACACCATGCAGTCTCACAATCTCACGCACATAAATAGGAGCTAGATCGCTTGTTGAACCTGTCGTTCGGATAGGAATGAAGTGCGCAGACTTGCTGAAACGATCCACTACTACCCAAACTGCATCCTTCCCTCGCGGCGAACGAGGTAACACCACCACAAAGTCCATTGAGATATCATCCCAAGGCCACTGGGGAACCTCCAGAAGCTGCAACAACCCTGCAGGACGCTTATGCTCAGCTTTCAGTTGCTGAGAAACACCACAAGATGCCACATAATTAGCAATGTCCACATTCATCCTTTTCCACCAGAAATTTTGTTTCAGATCGCGATACATCTTAGTCTCACCAGGATGAACAGTGTACGGAGTGCGATGAGCCTCCTTCAAGATATCATCTTTGACCTCCTCCTTTTGCGGCACACAAAGGCAGCATTTAAATCTCAAAGCACCAGAATCATCTATTCTAAAATCTTCCTCTTTGCCCTCATCCAAACGCGCCTTGACCCCCTGCAATAACCGGTCACTCTGTTGTGCTTCAAGCAACGGTCTGGAATAGCTGACTCAAGGATCAACTGTGTCTCAACATGTGTTGTGCCTGCATAACAATAAGATATCCCCATGCAATCAAAATCAGCAATGAGGCAATCTAGAGTAGCGGGAGTCGCCTTGCGACTAAGAGCATCAGCAACAATATTGGCCTTACCTGGATGATACTGAATAGTAAGATCATAATCCTTGATCAACTCCAACCTCCTCCTTTGCCTCAAATACAGATCCTTCTGAGTGAAGATATACTTGAGACTCTTGTGATTTGTGAAAATATCACAAGACTCATCATACAGATAATGCCTCCAAATCTTGAGAGCAAAGACAACCGCAGCTAACTCCATGTCATGAGTGGGATAATTCTGCTCGTGCTTCTTTAACTGCCTCGACGCAGAAGCAAACACCTTACCATTTTGCATAAGAACGCAGCTAAGACCCACTCGAGACGCATCTGAAAAGACTGTGAACCACTTCCTTAGCTCGGGAAGAGTGAGAATAGGAGAGGTCACCAACCTCTCCTTCAAAGTGTAGAAACAACACTCACACTCATCAGTCCACTGGAATCTCAGACCTTTCTGAGTAAGCTGAGACATCGGCTTGGCGATGATAGAGAAATCCTGCACAAAACGCCGATAGTAACCAGCCAAACCCAAGAAACTCCTCACCTCCTTCACATTAGTCAGCCTCTTCCAATCCACCACTGTGGAGACCTTGCTTGGATCAACAGCAATGCCCTGAGAATTTATCACATGACCTAGAGAACTCACTTCTGAAATCAAGGACTCGCATTTCTTCAACTTAGCATAGAACTTTTACTCTCTCAAAGTCTCTAAGACTAGCCTCAAATGACGCTCATGATCCTCGTTGGTCTTGAAATAGATAAGAATATCATCAATGAACACCACCACGAAGTCATCCAAATACCCGTGCAACATGTTGTCATGGTCTGTTGGACCGAAAAGGCGACTAGAGGGGGGTGAATAGGAGCACACTCATTTTTTCACAAATATTAGATTCAATAAGATTTTACTCCAATAGCTATAGAAGCTATGAAGATCAATATACCAGTACAGCGGAAGACTAGTATTAAATCCAATTTAACCCCCGAAGCAAAACAACGAAAATCAACACAAGCTAAAACAAAACTCAGTGTTGGGCGGTCGATCATTGGGTCAATGGCGGTCCGATCACGACCGACGATTTGGATCGGATCGACTTTGGCGGTCGACCACACCAAGAACAGATCGAATACCAAGAGCGAAGTTGCAAATAGATGTAACTTTTGATCTACAACTCCAAACTCGATGAAACTTGGAGCACACATTCTCTATGATGTCAGGAACCTATTCCAATAGAAGATTGTGAAAATTCTTGGAAGAATTATGATCCTTTTTTGTTTGAGAGGAGGAAGGTTCAAAATCGAGTCAAAACAAAAACTAGATCCAAAATCTTGCTCGTGGGTGATTGATGATCAAGATGATCCTAGATATGTTCCCACATGTCACAGCAAGCTAGATCACGTGAAGAAATCAAGCAAAAACTCACGGATCAAAGAAAGACTCAAAATCATCAAATAGAGAGAAGGAAAGCAAAGAGACAAAACTTTGATCAAACTTTCCTTGGATTGATTTGATATAATTTTGGTTTACAGCCACTCCATCAATGGAGGACAAAGCTCAATCTATGAGCACAAAATCAAATCAAACTCTCTAGAACCCTAACCTACACATCTCCTCTCCCTAAGCAAAATTAGGTTTTCAAAACGATAAAAGAGTTGGAGGGGGGTGCAGCCACCTCCCTCCTCTATTTATAGTGGAGGCTTAGACCTTCTAGAAGTTTGACTCAATTGGGCTCCCGTTAAGGCCCAAAACAAACGGGTCACACACGCACACATTTTAAAGCACCGTCTTTATCGCCTCTTGACCTAATCAGCTTCCCCTTGCGCCATCTTGCGCCGCGGATTGGCTAATAGGTCACCCTTGTCCATCTTGCACCACGCTTGAGTTCATTGACCTCACCCGGCATCGTCGATCGTCCTGGACCTCAGCTCTCCAAGCCTAGTCCCGATCATCCTCGTCGTTGACCACCAAGCAACCTGCACAACAGTAGACAAGCAAACCAAATCTGGGAACAAGTTCTTCACAACATGACCCATGTTAGTCAAAACATGCATCATACAACACATATGCACTGAAACTCATGACTTTGACATAACAACCAAACATCGCCGCCACAAAGGACGACGATCCAAGTGAAAACCGGTCGGCCAAGATGGCTTGGTCGACCCCCACCGGCTCGTCTCGTCGCCATTGGGACTTAGCCAAAATCAGCCCCTGAAAATCCGAAACCTACTGGAATTTTCAAACGAATAGAACTTTTGACTGGAGACTCCAAAAATTATGAGACCAAGGGCAATAGAATCCCCTCTCTTGCCTACAACCTTTATTCTTGGCCCAGCCCTAAAAACATCTTTTTGTATTTGGCCAGTCCGACCGCCGCTATGGCCGGTCGGACATCCACTGGCTGGTCCGAACACCAGGGCTGGCCGGTAAGACCGTCAAAGGCCTGACAGCACTGGTTCTTTGCCGAAAATACATGAAACGACAAACCTTTAACGCCATTGCCAATTGTCACATCATCCTAAGATCAGAAGCATATCCCCATGATATCCACACGGTCTCCATAAAAATAGCAGGTGCATTAGTCAAACCAAAAGATAAAACTTTATACTCAATGCCCATACCTGGTGGAGAAAACAGTCTTCTCTACATCCTGCTCACGCATATGGATTTGATTATACCCTGACGGGTGATCGATCATGGAGAACACATGTGCCACATTCAACTGATCAAACAAGTCTTCAATGCAGGGCAATGGATATTTATTCTTGATTGTGACTGCATTAAGTGCACGGTAATCAACACCAATGCGCCAACTCCCATCCTTCTTTTCTGTGAACATAACAGGAGCTCCTCACGACGATACACTCCGCCTCATCAAACCTTTAGCCAATAATTCATCTAACTGCTTCTTCAACTCATCCTGAAATGGATGTGACAGTCGATATGGAGACATCGAGATGGGCCGAGTATCCGGAATGAGATCAATGCGAAACTCCACATCTCGCATAGGTGGCAAGCTCGGAAGCTCAGCCGGGAACACATCTGGATAATCACTAACCACATGAATCTCCTCAATCTGCGAACCCACGCTCGGTTTCTCAAAGAAGAGCTAAAAAAGCCCGCCATCGCACGTTAACCCGAAATACCGACCGAGACACGAAAGAGAGCGCAGAGGCGCACTCCACGGAAAAGTCAAAGTCTCCCCAGACGGGGTCTGCACAAGGACTTTCCTACAGAAATAGGATATCACAGCTCGGTAAGAGTGCAACCAATCCATACCCAAGATGACATGGAACGGCTCCAACTGTATGACTATCAGATTCGCCGTGAACTTCTCTCCATCGATAACAATAGAGCACCCAGGACAAACAATGGAGCTCGCAATAATGCTCCTGGAGAACTGACCAACACTGACTGAGAAATCCACTGCATACTCAAATTCGCTCTCCTAGCAAACGTCGTCGAGACAAACGAATAGGTATCCCCTGAATCAAAAAGGACTAAAGTATCAAATGAATCCACAAGCAAAGTACATATCATCACGTTAGGACGACCCACGGACTCCGCAGTAAGCATGGCGTACACTCCAGGTGGTGCCATGGCGAAAGGTCCTGGGGTGGTCTTGAGGAGTCCATGCTATCTATGGTCGTAGATTGTGTTCAACGAGTAATGTGCTCGCTTCTCTGGTCGTGGATTGCTCCCAACGAATCCTGGCTCGCCAAGTACTGGTGAAACTGGTCGTAGGACTTCTTGAAGTGGTCGTAGACCCTGCGAAACTGGTTGTAGACCTTCTTGAAATTGTCGTAGTCCTAGATTCCTAAGTACAAGTAAATCATCTCCATTAGGCAACATCATAGAGTTCTCAAATAATATACTCAGCCCTCGAAACGAATTTACCTGATAAATAAGTTGACGCATACGAGCTCTTGTAATTGGAATAGCAAGCATAGCAAATGTGGTTGTATCCATAGGGGTCATGTCCTCATCATCCTCCCCTTCTTGAAAACAAAGCCGTCCTCGGCTTTTGATAAGCTGAAAATAGGGTAACAAAGAAGCCAAGGTGTATGCATGGTGTATATATATATCATCTGTTTTAATTGTTCTTCGTTGTTGCACAATTAATGTTTTAGAACAGCAGCGATTATAAAAGCTCATTGTATTATTAGCCCAAGAATAATCATATATGTTAATGAGCAAAACAAAATTTCTCACACAACAATTATGGCAACTAGTTTTGCAAATGTAAGGGAAGCATTTATACAATTCAAATCCCTGAAGTTGTAAATTTGTAGTGCTAGCACATATGAGCAAATCTACAACCTTTGGAATCAAACAAAGTTCATCCATATAATCATATTTAAATTGAGCGTTAGCATATTCATCTAGCAAGGGTGAAAAGATTTAAAAGTTCATCTATTCTTCAACATTATTATGCAGATTGTCAATACTAGATGATACAATAAGAGATGAACACATAGGCATTGGATAATCACTTAAGTTTATTTTCTTCTCATAATGAATAAGATTCGGTTCACAAGAATTGTTGTTCAAAATAGTAAGCTTCAATTCATCTATGTGATCACAAGTTATGCATATTCGATACACATGAAATTGATTGTCTACACCATAATCTCCAATCAAATTAAACTTATATCCAGGGGTGTACGCACTAGACAAGGATTTCAAACATGCGATTTCAGAAACTTTCTCCATAGCATGTGACAATTTCATCGGTGGCTTCAACATAATGTAACATAAAGAATCACTAGAAGAAATTATAGTCAAAACTTCTTTATGTCTAACCAATTTCACTTGATCATTATATGTGATTGACTCATCATATGAATCGCGCAAAACAGCAGGCAATTTAATTATGTTATCACATGCTGTACTAAAATCAATACAGTCTAAATTCTCTTCGTTAAACATGTGCATATCAGAATTGTTTTCCACTATTTTTTGCTCTAAAATACCATGAACAGTGGACAATTGTAGCTCTTCACAAGCATACTCACCTTGAGTGATGATAGTATCATGATCTTTACCTTTTTGGCTCTCCTCAGATGAATTAGGTGCATCCATCTCCTCATCTTCCTTCTCAACCAATGGAGTCGATGGTTCAATCAGCTCATTCTCCACTTCAGCATGGTTCTCTAGCTCTCTTTGAGTGCTCAATACTCGCTGCGCAATTATAGTTCTATAATTCTCTGTAGCAGTAGTTCCTAAAATTTCCTCACCGTCGCTATCTGCCTCACGTTCATCATCATTACCTGCAAGGTTAGCTGTAAGAACGTATTCATCCTCAATATCACTAGCACTTATGTAACCACCATCTTCTGTCGCAATGTAAGCTCGCTGACTTTGGCAATCTCTCATGAAGTGGCCCATTCCTTTACAATGGTGGCACACAATTCCTATTGTATGACCTGTGGAAGCAACCGATGAAGAGCTCTGCGCTGGTGCCTGTACACTAGTAGATTTACTCGTCTCGGGTGCGCGTGACAGTGGTGGCAGTGCTGCTGAATGCGCTCTACTCACAGAGGGGGCAGCAGATAGAAAAACAGGAGGTGGGGCTGTCTTTGCTTGTCCCGGCGTCGATCTCGATGTAGACATACTTTCAAACTTGCTCCTAGTCCTTTGTTGCCTACCCTGCAATTCCTTTTCTGCCAAACAAGCAAGCTGGAACAACCTATTAATATCATTATAGTCCTTGTAATCAACAATGTACTGAATCTCACACCTTAAACTACCATAAAAATGAGTCATCTTATCATCCTCATCTTCAACAACATTACAACGCAGCATGCCTATTTGTAGTTCTTGATAATATTCCTCGACAGATTTATTACCTTGGTCTAAGCGCTGTAATTTCTTACGCATGTCATGTTTAAAAGCAGGAGGAACAAATCTGGCACGTATAGCTACCTTCAATCTATCCCATGTATCAGGTGTTAAGCCAGAATTAACCACTTGGTTCCACCAAATGATAGCAAAATCATTAAATTCACTAATAGCTTGTTTGACTCTATGCACTTTAGGAACTAAATGAGCATTAAATTTTTGTTCAATTGTTATCTCCCAATCTAGATACATTTCAGCATCATAAACGCCCGAAAAAGATGGTATGGTAAATTTAACCTTAGCAAATGGGTCATCATTAGCACGAGCATTGTGGTGCTAAAAATTATTACCTCCCATACCGTACCGGTTGTGATGTAGGCGGTGTTGTTGACGTGCATCTTGGCTGGCAAACACAGCACCGGTATCACGGTTTCTTCTCTCATTATCATCTCCCTCCTCAAGATCTTGGGCTGCATCGTGATCATACTCACGTCCAATGTTTGGTGGTCGGTTCATCATTCTTTCAAGGCGTGTAGTGAGCGCTGCAATACTATCGTTGATTGACTGCTGCAATGTGATCATGGTAGCTTGAAGCCTCATGTCGATGGCCTCATTAATGGTAGTGTGTTGTACATCAGACGTCTTACCTGTCATGATTAGCAGAAAACAAAAGACAACACACAGGTATTATACCTATCAACTACTAGGTGATGGAAGGTAGAAATACACACTCTCAAGCATATTACCACACTCTTACAAGTGTTTTTACCAACGCAGCAGGTGGTACGACCGGTGGCTGGTTCGTGATACCGTGTCGAGAGTGGGTATGATTGCAAGAGCGGACCTGTTCTGATCAAGAGTAGATGGAGCTCGGAAGGCACAATATGTAGCAAGGAGTAGCAAAAACCGTAACCTGATTAGCAAAGTTGAATAAGGGTACAAAGTACCTGTCACGGTTGCTGGTCTAAAAAGTGTCCCTAGCCCTAGCACAACACTGATCGAAAGGATTCAAAGGATGCAAGGCTGGGAGTGGTCGTAGACCAACTGGGAGTGGTAGATTTGATTCTTCTTCACTGGGGGGTGATCGATTTGCTTCCTCTTCTTCTCTCTTTTTTTTGACTGCCGAAACCCAACCTAGGGTTCCTTTGTTTTTGGCTGTCGAAACCCACCCTAGGGTTCATCTTTTTTTTTTGCGAATGTGACCTTGACTCAAATTCTTCAAAAACCCTCTTCTGGGTCTATGGATATATATGGGTCATAAACTTTTTGTAGAAGGCAAGGGTATACAGGTAATTAAAAGATACTCTCTCTCTCTCTCTGAACTTTGGCTAGATCCGTTCGTCTCGGACTTTGTGTGGCGGGCACGATACGATGAGTGCGTGGGGTATCCGAAGGCAACAAGAAATAAATAGGGTGGTTGGGGCGGAAACGAGTAGGCGGTCGAACCCGAGTAGGTGGTCAAATCCGACTAGGTGGTCGAACACGTGGAGGTGATCGAAAAAAAAGGGGGGTTGTTCGAATAGGTGGTGGCGCGGCCAGGATGGATGGTGGCACGGCGGACGACGGTGTTAACTAGAAACCAAGAACAAGACTCAAAACCAGCCACACGACTTAGACAAAGGACACCAATTCAACAACGCAAAACAAAGAACGGAAATTGCAAAGGCACAATGGATGATAGGACAACGGAAGAACACGACGAACAAAAATATTTTGTGGGGCAATTTTCTAGAGCTTTAGGACGATGGAAAACAACTAATCTAACAGGGGGGAAAATTGTGATTACCTAACTGGCAACTTTTGCTCTGATACCAACTGATGTGTCTATGGCACGATCTTCCGAAAGGTACTTATAAGTCGATTGTGGAGAACTCGACGTTGATGATCCGAAGGCTCCAACTAGAATAGATCAAACCCTTGCAATCACTACACCACTGCTCCGTTGGTTATCAACCGTGCTGAACGTGGTTGATCTCGCCAAGAAGGCTATCTCCTGCATGCGAATCGAGAACACAAGCAAGAAAGTAGAAGATGCAATCTGATATTGTATTGCGAATATAGATGAAGCTCACAATGTGGGGTTCCTCAACCGAACATGCGGCGAGACTACTAAGCAGAATAATCTCAAAGAAAAACCCACCCTAAACTATGATGGCTACTGTATATATATAGGGAGACATGAGGAGTTCAACCTAGGGTTGTGTGGCCGCGGGAAGAGGCGTACAAAACGTGGACTCCGACCTCGACACGCTTACAAGGCCCTATTAGGCCGAAACGGTGACGCGGCACCTTATTCGCTATTCATGTCACGTAGCTATGTCAAAGACCTGGTCGTAGGACTGGTCCTGGGTGGTCTTGAGGAGTCCATGCTATCTCTGGTCGTAGATTGCGTTCAACGAGCACTGTGCTCGCTTCTCTGGTCGTGGATTGCTCCCAACAAGTCCTGGCTCGCCAAATACTGGTGAAACTGGTCGTAGGACTTCTTGAAGTGGTTTTAGACCCTGCGGAACTGGTTGTAGGTCTTCTTGAACTGGTCGTAGTCCTAGATTCCTAAGTACAAGTAAATCATCTCCATTAGGCAGCATCATAGAGTTCTCAAATAATATACTCAGCCCTCGAAACGAATTTACCTGATAAATAACTTGACGCGTACGAGCTCTTGTAATTGGAATAGCAAGCATAGTAAATGTGGTTGTATCCATAGGGGTCATGTCCTCATCACCAACTCCATTCCCCTAGATTGCTTTGTAACAGAGCTGAAGTAACGGAGTGGAGTAGCTCCCAACACATGCCGGTACTCAGAGTTGAGACCCCGGCGGAACCTCTTGGCCTTCTGATGATCATCGTTCGCTACCGAAGGGACAAAGTGAACCAAGTTGTTGAACTCAGCCTCATTACGCAATGGACCTCTTCCCCCGAGCAAAAGTCGTCAAGGCAACCTCCATCTTCTCAACGAAGGAGTAGGGGTACAATTTTACCTTGAACTGATCAACAAAGTCCTCCCAAGTGACTGGCCCCTGAGTGGTAGTCCTTGAAGACAACACGGCTTCCCACCAAATGTCTGCTTGCCCTTTTAGCTCAAATGCTACAAAACGGACCCTTTAATGTGAGGACATCTCCAAAGCTCGAAACTATCTCTTAATGTAGCGCAACCAGTCCGTTGCCTGGATCGGTGTACCCGACCCGTCAAACGGATCCAACCTCATCCCCATCCACTCTCGAAGTGTCATATGTGTCTCAGGTTGTAACATCCCAAATTTCTGTAACCAAAATAAAACATAATAAAGTTATTATTTTATTGGATTTTCTGGTTGCCAAAGAATTTTCTCGATTTTCTGTAACTTAAAAAGAGTTTTCAACGTTAAAAAGGAAAAAAGAAAAATCAATTATTTAATTTCTTGGTTTTAAAGTCAAATATAAAATTTATTTAATTTTCTGGGTGTTTATTGGATTTAAAGTGAAAAATAAAATTTTAATTAATATTTGGAATTTTCTCGTATTTAAATAAGGTTTTTCCTATTTTCTAGAAAATAAAATTTAAAATAAAAGACAACTTTATGTTCAGATTATTTTTATTAAGTTCAAAATAATTCTAAAAATTTTTGTGAATTTTTCCAGAATTATTAGACTCTATTTACTATGTTCTAAAAATGTATTGGATTTATGGTTTAAAATGTATTTCGAAAATAAAAAATATCAAAAATCGGATTTCCCGATCGATCACCCATCCTACCAGTGCTCCACGACCAGCTGAAAGATCTAGACATGCCATTATGAGTTAATGGAGTGTTTTTATGTTTAATGACAAATCTAATTGTGAGACTAACTCTCTTTTCAAGTATTATCTTGTGTAGTCTCATTTGGATATTGTGGATTTCATGGGGATATGCTCCAGATTTTAGGATGATGTGACAATTGGCAATGGCGTTTACGGTTTGTCGTTTCACACGTTTTCGACAAAGCTACGTGTATTCTCGATTAGGGAGGTCCGACCGGTCCTTACTGCGGTCCGATCGGTCCCAAATCGGTCGGACCGGCCTTGTGGGGCGGTCGGACCGGCAATGACCAAAGTGGTCAAAACGAGCTGGGCCAAAAATAGGTGTTGGCCCTGTTTGTTTAGGCTTAGGCTTTTTGGCTTATAGCTTAAAGCCAGCTTTTTGGCTTAATTGGCTTATAAGCCCCCCAGCTTTTAAGCCAAGTTTTGGTGTTTGGTAATCTGGCTTTTTATAGGATGTTGGCTTATTGAGTTGTGTGTGAAGGATAAAAAGTCTGAATTGCTCTTGAGGGTTTGAAGGATGTTTTTAAGGATGAATTTAAACTTATTTTTTCATGGGATTTGTAACTATGACGATACGTGCAAGTGTACATATGAAACAAAAAAAGTTTTGCTTGTTCGTGCATATATTAATTATGGACATTGCGTAATGAAAGAAATTAATATAGAAAGACATATTTTAGCCAACCAAACAAAATAATATCCGATCATATCATAATAAAGTATCGCTTGGGTCATAATCTTCATTAAGATCACATCTCTCGAAAATCTCATCACGTAAAGCACTATCTCGAATAAAATTATGTAGTGAAAAAAAGAGATTCATGTTTATATACTGAATGGCATTTTGGGGGTAATTTTAACGAACTTTAGTGGTAATCAGTTATTCTATTCCGCAAAAGCCAAAAAAAGCACCTCTTCCTTGGCTTATGGCTTTTAGGCTTAAATAGGCTTAAGCTTTTTATAAGCTGCATAAAAAAGCCACCCCTTTGTTTAGGCTTAGACTTTTTTGCTTATAAGCCAAAGAAAAAGCCTAAACAAACAGGGCCGTTGTAGGCAAGTGAGGGGATCCCAATGCACTTGGTCTCATAATTTTTGGAGTCTCCAGTAAAAAGTTCTATTGGATTTAAGTTTCCAGAAGGTTTCGGTTTTTGAGGGTATGAAATTCGGCTAAGTCCCAAGGGGCGGTCCGACCGGCTCACAGGGAGCGGTCCGACCGGCCATGTGAGACCCCGGTTTATCGGGCTTGTAATGCTTAATCATCCACTTGGTCCTAGCATCACAAATCAGATAATCCGAGACTCGAGACATGTATACTTCCTAAATGCAAGATACACACCTCTTTACAAAGTTCATGCATCAATTCCATTCATTCACATAGAACCAGAAGCAAAAGTAACATGAATAACATTAATAAAGGATAGTTATTACAAAGAGAGGCCAACCTACCAACAATAAAAGAGACAACAATAATTAAACAATGAAGCAAAAGTGCCATAAGATGGCTACAACAAAAGAGCCAATCAGTGTGCCTTTAACCCACAAGGCAACCGACCGGACCGCCAAGCTAGTCGTCGAAACCACAGCACATCTCACAAAAGTGAGGCCCTTGGGGCTCACCTTCTTCCTCTGCAAACAAAAGCAGCCCAGCAAAAACTGGGTGAGTACTTTGAATGTACTCGCAAGATATATAAGAATGATAACAGATCTATACAATAACTACATGCAAGCTTATTTAAGTGGAGCAGGTTAGGACTCAAATTTTTAAGCATAAAGCAAGTTTTATTTGCAATAATGTAATAGATTGAAGGCAATTTCGCAATCTGATTTTATTTGATAAAAACAGTAGTAATCAAGTATCAACAACAAGAAAATAAAGTCCAGAAGTGACTAAACCATTAGTCACCACAACAATAGCCTGAATTACCCATTCATGCCAACCATGTCAAGTTTTAATTTTTAAAACAAAAACAGTTGTTGAAGTCTAGATCTTGCGTGAAATCACCAAGCGTGTCCATAACCTAGGACGAGGCTATTCGAATAGTTTTATCCCTGCAGGGTGTACCAACTTACCCACATGCCGCATCGCCTTTTGCCACCGGTTAAGCACACTTCCTTAGGTGCCAAGACGCAGCTAAGTCCTACGAGACGCTTCCAATATTGTGAATTATTCACGAGCCGCCTGTATGGATAGAAACCCATACGTTGTGTCGAGTCATCGTAAAGCCTCGGTCAACTACCCTTCCCTGGGTAAAGCCTTGGACAACTACGACGCCCTCGAGGTGGAGAGCCTACCCTAATCTCCACCACCGCACACCCAACACAAGAACACCGAGAACACATATCATGTTTCACACAACGCACACAACCCCTCCTGCGACTCGGAGATAACCCACGCCAAAGTACTAGGTCAAGAGGGTCCCATATAACCCTCATGTGGTTAGTACGCAAAGTACTTGGATCGCTGGCGCAAGCAACATTTTCGGTCCTTAGGGACTCGCACCTTTCCTTGTCACACCCAACAATCACACCAACATGCCATTGTGCCCAAGTCAAATCATTTTGTTTCATTTTCGGTTTTACAAAACAAAAGCATAAGGTGCTGAACCAAAATAAACAAAATGATTTGTGTGATCAAGGTCATCGACTAAGTCGATAACCGCCAATTCTACCCAGAACTAAGCATTTCTAAGCATGACATCGCAAAAAGCAAGAAAAGAGCATAATTAAATCACTGTGCTCTAATTCACCAAATGATGATAATAACTTATGGTTGTGGTAGGGGATAACATTTTAATGGCAACAATGCATTACTTAATAGCTACCTCTAAACAGGCAAAAATAATTGGACACAAAAGCAATGCATACATATAATTTGTAAACAAGATATTAGACTTGGAAAATAATGGGACATTTATGATCAAACATCTTGCCTGCTTGCTTGAGGGTTGGTGTCTTGGGGATCAACAATATTATCAACGTGTTCTTCGATCCTATCGAAAGAACCAAAAGAACCGATAAGAACGAAGAAAACACCAAGACCCAATCGAAAAAGTTCTCCAAAAGTTCTGAAAATCTTACAGTAGCAAGATCATGATTTATAAAGAATTTAGCAACAAGAACCAATTGATTTGGATTCTTAATGCCAAAGATATGATCAAAACAATTTTGCTCACTTTTATAAATCAAAAATGCTACTATTCATTAGCAAAAATTTCTGAGCTATACTGGGGTTGGAAACATTTTTAGATTAAAGATGAGTTGAAAACATAACCAACAAAATTTGAATCAACCAAAAGGATTTGAAATGAATTAGTTATGCATTTTCAAGTTATCACATTTTTCATTGATAACTAAATCCTTTCGAAAATCGAAATTAAAAGCGACGTGGTCGAACTCGACGTTGATCTCGGATCCAACGCCCAATCTCCGGCAGACGCGACAGCTGGATTTACAAACCCTAAACGCTCACCGTTGGATCTCGGATCAAACGGCTCACGAGGATCGTGACGTTCGACGGCCTCGAACGTTCATTCGCACTGGACCGTTGATCTAAGGATCGACGGTCCGCGACGACTCACGTTCAAAACTTCGTCCCGATTTTCGTCCGACAAAATGACTGGAAAGAACGGTCGCCACGGCGACTTTCGCGGGCGGTGCGAAGCTAATGCCCAAAATGGGTTCTAACACTCTTGCGCACACAATGGCACTCGGCCGTTTTGGTCAAGGCTGACCTAGAACGCCAAGAAGCCGGAGATAACCGAGGTGACTCAAAATGACCGAAAACGAAAAACGCAAATGAGCTCAAACAAGGTTCAAGGGAGCGAAAAGCCAAACAACTAGGGACTAATAAGGGGTACCGAGCCCAAAGAAGGCACCGAGGAGAAACGAGGCTCGCTCGCGAAGAAGAATAGCGCTTTACCAATTGGGAAATCCAAATTGATCCGCTTCTTCCGCAAAAGCAAAATCGACAGAGGGTTAATACTCGGTGAGATGCTAAGAAGTCAAAGCAAGGGTTTAGAAGGAGAGAGCCCTGAACACCACTTTCACCGAAGGGCCCGAAACTTCAACAATGGCGGCCAAGAGCAAATTTTGAAATGGAGCTCACTCAGTGTACTAGAAGCAATGCGGGGGCTCGAGGGTGTTTAAAGGAGGATAAGGAAGCCACTGGAGGAGTCTTATAGGCCGAAGAGCAAGGAGGAGGCAACGGCATTAAAATGGTGAGCTTACTGAGTTGAGGTTGACTGAGAGCGATGGGAGCAAGTGACAACAGTGGAGACCACGACTATGGAGGCGGCGGAACAAGAGCATTAAATGCTAAGAGTCGTTGGCCAAAAGGTGGAAGAGACGACACACTGCCACGCTCTGAGATTTTCACCAACTATCGCTGACTTGGCTGAGCCAGCGATCGGAGGTAGACGATTTAACGACGCACCGTCGGATCGAATCGAACAGTTCAAATCGAACGGGTGATAATAACGATTGAACGCTGTGCTTGATCTCGCCGCCGTTGATTTAGAATCCAATGGTCCACGCTATGCGAGGCGCTCGGATGGTCCGAACGTTCTCTTTTTTGAGCCGATCTTCGATGAACGGTTCAGAGCGAGGGAGGATCGGTCCGAACGTCACCTCGAGCGCAGACCGCACGATCGAGATCTAACTGTCCGAAATTGAAATCGCCCGATGCGGCCGAAGTCGGTGCGATTAGTTGATCCGATCGAACCGAACGCTTGAACCCGAGTGTGACTTGAGTCCAAGGAATAGTAAAGCCGATTTTGAGTTATTTGTCGAAATGACTTAGGATAATTAATTAAGATAGCAAACACGCCCCAAAAATTATGAAATCTTAAATGGAGATTGCTCACAAAGCAGAGGAACCTTATATAAAATTTTCAGAGACTTTTATGCAATCGCATTTTTCTCTAAAATTCCGAAGGCTATTATAGGAGTTTGACTAATGTTTGACTTGTCTCAAAAATTATCAAATAATTTCTGAAAATTATGAAATAATTCTGAGGTGTTAAACATCACTCCTAGGTCCAATGAAGATTATTTCCAGAGATTGGGCACAAGATTTTCATGAAGGAGGTTTATGACTTGAGTTTAATTTGGGAAATTTGGAGTTTGAATTTCCACCAATTAAAGAAAGAGGTTTCAAACACTGTAACAATACATGAGGTAGCAAAAGTTTTAATTTATCCTCGTTTTTATTACATTTGAAACATAAACCCAATTTGGGATGTTACAGGCCAAGGGGCGGTCCGACCGGCTCACCTGGAGCGGTCAGACCGGTTTCTACTTGAACATCGGCCAACTTCGTGGCGATGTTGATTTGTTAGGTCAAAGTCATTGGGTTCATGTCATATGTTTTACATGATGCATGTTTTGACTAACATGGGTCAAGTTGTGAAGAACTTGTTCCCAATCGTGTTTGCTTGTCCGTGGTTGTGCAGGTTGCTTGGTGGTCAACGACGGTCAACGGCGAGGAGGATCGGGACTAGACTCGGAGAGTTGAGGTCCAGAACGATTGACGATGCCGGGTGAGGTCAACGACTCAAGTGTGACACAAGATGGACAATGGTGACCTATTGGCAAATCCATGATGCATGGTGAAGCGGTTTAGGTCAAAAGGTTAAAGACGGCGCTTTGCGGAGCGTGCGTGTGTGATCCGCTTGTTAGTGGGCCTTAACGGAGCCCAATTAAGTCAAACCCTAAGAGTTTTAGGCCTCCACTATAAATAGGAGGAGATGGTGGTGCACCTCTCTCTCTCGCCTTTTATGTTTCAAAACCCTAATTGTCTTTAGGGAGTTGAGGTGGAGGCTAGGGCTCTTGATGGTTTGTGGTGAATTTCGTGATCTTTGATTGTCCACGATCCATGATGGTGTGGATGTAATCCAAAGATCAATCACAAAATCAATCTATGCAAGGTTTGCTTGAGATAAGTCTCTTTTCGTTCTTGCTTTCAATTTCGTGTTTTTAGGGCTTTCTTTGATCCGCGAGTGTGTGATTGATTCTTTCACGTGAATTAGCTTGCTGTGATATGTGTGAATCTATCTAGCATCATCTTGATCATCAATCTCTCACGAACAAGCTTTAGGATCAAGTTTTCGTCTTGCCCTTTTAGACCTTCTCGTTAATCAATTGGCAATTGCTCAAGATCGTTCCAAGAATTGTCCTAATATTCAATTGGAATAGGTCATCAATAGCATATAGAAGGTGTGTGCAAAGTTTCATAAAGATTGGAGTTGAGAATCAAAAGTTTCACCTAATTGCAACTTCGCCATCGGGCCGATTTTATCAAGCAGATCGGTTCACGAGTCGGTCGGTCGATCGCTTCGTCATCACCGGCCGACCGATTCAGAGCGGTCCGACCGCCAAAGACAACGCCGGCGACCGCCCGGCAATCGGTCCGACCGGTTAGGTCCAGCGGTCAGACCGCCCGTGCTGTGAGTTTGCTATATTAGTTGATTTTGTTATTTTGCTTAGGGGATTTAGTTGGATTCAATACTAGTCTTCCGCTGTACTGGTATATTGATCTTCATAGCTTCATCATAGCTATTGGAGTGAAATCGTGTTGAATTCATTATTTGGGAAAAAGTGAGCGTGCTCCTATTCACCCCCCCTCTAGTCGCCTTTTCGGTCCAACAAGTGGTATCTGAACCCGGTTAGTTCAATCTTGATCTTAACCGGTCACTGAACTTTGGCGATGGATAAGTTTTCTACTAAACCGCATATCTTCGATGGGCACGACTATGCCTATTGGAAGAATCGTATGCGCGTCTTTCTTGAGAGCGAGGGACAAGCTATTTGGGATGTTGTTAGAGCCTCACCGGTTATTCTGAAATTGCTACACCGCTTCGCAATTCTTTTGGCTAACAACAATAAGGCTAAGAATCTTTTATATGGTGCACTTGGTAGACAAGAATATGATAGAATTTGCAATCTTTCAACTGCGCATGAAATTTGGAACACTCTCGAAACATATCATGAGGGTTCGTCCCAAATCAAAAAGGTGCGCCAAACAGAGTACAAGCGTGAATACAATAAATTCGAGATGCGTCCTGGAGAGAGCATCGATGACATTTTCAGTCGCTTTAATAAAGTAATTAATCAAATGAAAGTGTTGATATTGAATATTCTCAATCAAAATGCCACCCATCTCTTGGCTGCAATCAACACCAAGGAGTGAGAGATGAAGGCTACTGCTATAGAGGAAAATGTTGATCTTTCAAGTCTTACTTTAGAATTGCTCTATAGTAAACTCAAGACTCGTGAAATTAAAAGAGTTGATCATCCCAAGAAAAATAATTTAGCTTTGGTAGCAGATCCTCTCAAAAAGGCTTTTGATGACTCTTTTGAATCTTCTTCTAGATTTTCATTTGCTTGTTTATCCGCTATTCATGAAGAGGAGCTTGAAAGTATTCTCGAAATGAGTTAGCTCTTCTAGCTAAAAAATTCACACGGGCCTACAATAATGTGAGAAACAAAAGAGAGGTGGTCCGGTGACATGCTATGAATGTGGTGAGCTCAATCATATCGGCAAATTGCCCCAAGTGAAAGGTAAGAGCAATCATAAGGAAGGAAAGCCACTTGGAAGAAGCCTCCTTTCAACAAATCAAGGTATGAGGCTAATAAGCTTGTGAAGGCGCCACCGGTCCTTGCCGCATTTGAGGATCAATCCTTGAGCGATGTGGATACCGAGAGTGAGGAGGACAAGGAGGAGGAGATCCTCAAGGCAAAAGAAAGGAAGGCCAAAGACTTCACCGGCATGTGCTTCATGGTCGACACCGACAACATTGATGATGATGAGGTATCTTTTTCTTATGATGAGCTTTCTGCTAAATATGATTCTATAGTTGAGCAATTGCTTAGTCAAGATGAAGCGCTAGAATTTGTTATGACAAAAAATAAGAAATTAGAGTCAAAGATTAACAAACTAAAAGTAGAGCTTAAAACTACTAAGACTCTTGAACCTGATGAATGTTTATCTTGTCATGCTATGCATTCAGAAATTACCAAGTTACAATCTGCTCATAACATTTCTGTACAACAACTTGAGAATGCTAAATCTGAACTAAATGAAATTAAAAGTGCTCCTTGTGAAAAATGTTTAGAATCTAGTAAATTGATTGCTTTTGATGTATTTGATTCTAGCCCTTGCACTTCATGTTTAGAAAAAGAACGTGAAATCAAAGATATCTTAGAAGCTGCTAGAGTCAAATATGCTAAGCTTAAAGACAATATTGAAAATACTACTTGTGCTTCTTGTTCCACTCTTAAGCTTGAAATTGCTTTGTATAAGGAAAAATCTATGAATAAAACTTGTGATGCTTGTGTTAACTTGAGAAAAGAAAATGCTTACCTTCATGATACATTATAGAAACTTTCTAAAGGTAAGAAACAATTAAACATGATTCTTGACAAGTCTAAAACTCCTTATAAGAAGCAAGGTTTAGGATTTAATTCTTTTCAAGACAATTCAAACCCAAAAGTCATCCAAGTCTTGGAAAAAGGTTTAATTGAATTCAAAACCCAACCTGCAAAAACATCTTTTAAATCTGCAGGGTTTGCCCAACCTTGTATTAATTCAAATGGTGCTTCTTCTAGTGGTACCAAGTACCATTGCACTTATTGCAAAAAGGGTGGACATTTGATTGAATTTCACATGAGGTTGAAAAATGATAGGAAAAATTTTGATAGAATTTCATTCATGCAACCTAGAGCTTCTATGAGACATGGTAACATTGAAAAGAATAAACCTGGATTAGGATTTTTCTCTCATGCAAATCATTATGTTTCTAAATATCCTAATTCTAATGTTTATCGATCAAGGTTCGACCATTTGGTCACCGGCCCGACCGTTTTGGTCGCCGGTTTGACCACTAGCCCAACGCCGGTCAGACCGCCCATGGACAGTTCAAGTCTTATTTTAATTTAAACATTGCTCATAACCGAATGTTAGATGAAATCAAGGATTGTACTTCTGGTTTGTATACTCCTTGCAGACGTGTGTCTCAGTACTGGATTCCTAAATCATGTTTATCTAACCCAATGATTGAGACACATCGCTCTTTTGTTCCTTGATTTTCGAATTATCGCGAAAGGGGAAGAACACGTGGTTCGTTGACTCGGATGTTCACGCCACATGACCGGAACTCAAAATGGTTCACCTCTTTCACGCGAACAACAGTGATGACTTTATCACCTTTGGAGATGATACACAAGGGCGAATTGAAGGAACAGGATCAATTAGGGTAAACAACAAATTCATTCTAAAGGATGTCGCTCTTGTGGACAAGCTTAGGTATAATCTCCTTTCGCTTTCTCGACTTCTTGATGATGGCTATGAGACGGTTTTAAGAAAAATGCTTGTCGTGGTGCTTGATTCTACCGGTGAGCTTGTGTTTGGAATCTCTAGAGTTGGTAGAATTTTTGAGCCGATTTTTCGTAATCTCTTCTTGGATCTCTTAAATGTTTGCTTACATCTTCTTCTGATTTCTGGCTTTGGCATCGACGTTTGGGGCACTTTGGTTTTGATCATCTGACATGAGTTAGCAACCTTGATCTCATGAGAGGTTTGCCTAAGCTCAAAGTCACAAAGATGTCAGATGTGCGCTTTGTAGGCATGGCAAACAAGTTGCCGCCACACCCTTCTCAGTGACTATGGTTATGACCGACGGACCGGGACAGCTTGCTTCATATGGATACTGTTGGTCCTGCTAGAGTCCGGTCAGTCGGTGGAAAATGATATATTCTTGTCATAGTCGATGATCTTTCAAGATATACTTGGGTGTTCTTTCTTACTTCAAAAGATGAAGCTTTTGGTTATTTTCATGACCTTGTTCTTCGCTTGGCTTCGAGCTTCTGGTGCTTTGAGAGCGATTCGCAGTGATAATGGCACGAGTTCAAAAATGCTTCTTTTGCTTCTTTTGTGCCGAGCGTGGTATTGAGCATCGCTTCTCCTCTCCACACGTCCCTCAACAAAATGGCGTGGTGGAAAGGAAGAATAGGACCTTGGTCGAAATGGTTAGGACGATGCTAGACGAGTATAACACACCGAGGAGATTTTGGGCGAAGCTATTGCTATCGCTTGCCATATTGCAAATCGTGTCTTCTTGAGACCTTCTTTAGGCAAGACTCCTTATGAGCTTCGCTTTGGTAGAAAACCCTCTGCTTCGCATTTTCGAGTTTTTGGATCAAAATGTTTTATCCTTAAGACAGCAACTTAGATAAATTTGAATCAAGAACTTTTGATGGGGTATTTCGGGTTATCCCGCTCATTCGAGGGTTTTCGAGTTTTAATATCGAAACTAACATTATTCAGAGACTTGTAATGTCACTTTTGATGAGACTAGCCACGAGCTAGATCAATTGCTCTGAGATGATTTACAGTGACAGAGCATTTTGTGGAGGAAGATGAGGACGGCTAATGTCATTCCTCATCTGCGCCGAGAGCGCCCATATTGATACAAGAACTCGCTACGCCTACTTCACCTTCGCTTGAGGCTCCTGCACATCATCATCATCAAGCAGACTGCGAGGTCGAAGAAACGACATCTCACCCGGCGCCCACTTCGCATTCAGAGACAAAGATCCTCCTAATGTATAATAGGTAATCTACATGAGCGAGTCACTCGCTCGGTATAATGATCCAAATCTCTACTCTCATTCGGCTTTTGTTGCTTCTTTTGAACCCCGCGATATATCACATGCTTTATCGATTCTAGTGGGTAAATGCCATGCATGAGGAGTTAGAGAATTTTGAAAGAAACAAAGTTTGGAACCTAGTAGAACCTCCTAGTGGTCATAATGTTATAGGAACCCGCTGGGTGTTTAAGAATAAACAAGGTGAGGATGGTTACGTGGTTAGAAATAAAGCCGATTGGTAGCTCGTGGTTTCACCAAGTTGAGGGGTTAGATTTTGATGAGACATTTGCTCTGTTGCTAGACTAGAAGCTATTCGCATTCTCGCTTGCATTTGTCGTGCATCAAAAGGTTTTAAATTATATCGATGGATGTTAAAAGTGCCTTTTAAATGGTTTCATAGATGAGGAAGTGTATGTTAAGCAACCCCTGGTTTTGAGGATCCTAAATATCCAAATCGTGTTTTCAAGCTATTTAAAGCATTGTATGGTCTTAAACAAGCCCCTAGAGCACAGTATGATAGACTTAAGACCTTCTTGCTTAAAAATAATTTTGAGATGGGTAAAGTGGATAAAACTCTATTTATTCTTAGGCGGAAATGACTTCTTGCTTGCTCAAATTTACGTGGATGATATTATTTTTGGTGGTTCCTCTAATGCTCTTGTTTCCACTTTTCGACACTATGTCCGAGGAATTTGAGATGAGTATGATGGGAGAGCTTAATTACTTTTGGGACTTCAAATCAAGCAATGCAAGGAAGGAACTTTCATCCATCGACGAAGTACACTAAAAATCTTCTCAAACGCTTCAACATGGGTGATTGCAAGCCAATTTCCACTCCCATGGCAACTTCGATTGTGTTTGGATCCGGATGAAGAAGGAGAAGTCGTGGATCAACGCGAGTACCGCAAAGATGATCGGCTCCCTTCATGTTTTGACCTCGAGACCGGACATTCACTTCATCGTATGCCTTTGTGCAAGATTTCAGCGTCTCGAGAACTTCCCATCGCCAAGCCGTTAAGCGCATATTCGTGTATTTACACTCTACCCTCTTATATGGCATTTGGTATTCTGCTCTTCACTTTGTCCATTAGAGGTTTTTCGATTCGATTTTGCGGTCGTCGGTTAGATAGGAAGAGTACTTGTGCACTGTCACTTCTTAGGCACTTCTCTTGTATCTTGGTCTTCTAGGAAGCGGTCTTACATTGCACAATCCATCGCCGAAGCGGAGTATGTAGTCTGCTAATTGTCAGAGCTGATTTTGTGGATGACGCCCACTTTGAAAGATTATGGGTTAAACTTTGCTAGTGTTCCTCTTTTCGTGATAACACTTCGCTATTAATATTGCTAAAACCCAAAGATGCAACATTCTAGGACTAAGCACATAGACATTCGCTTTCACTTCCTTAAAGATCATGTTGAAAAGGTGATATTGTGATGCACTTCAGAGAGTCCAAAGCTCAATTGGCGATATTCTTACCAAGCCTTTAGATCAAACCAGATTTTCCTCTTGAGAAGCGAGTTAGGGTAATTTATCCCTATGGGTTGGTTTGAGGGGAGTTTGATCTTTTCTTATCTTTCCTTGTTCTTTTGATCTTTTATTGTTCTTTTTCCGAACTTAGTGATCTTTTGAACTTTTTAGGTTTTTAGGCTTTTAATTGCATCTCATTGTGTCATATTGCATTCATATGAAAACTCCAACAAGTGGTTACAACAAATGGTATGAAAAATCCAAAAAGGTGCATTGTAATATAAGACTTTCTGCTTATCTTTTAAAATTGATGAAGGTTTGCCTATTACCCTTTAGAGCTTTTGTATTTCAATTCTTGCTCAATGTCATGTCTAGTTCTTTGACTTGCTAGAATTATCATGCTTTTACATGTGTAGCTAAGTATTTGCTATATGAGCTAGAACCTTTTAAACAACTCAAACTAAGAAATTGCAATTTGTGGATGTTTTAGCGAGTTGCGCAATTAGTGCTCCTCTTGTGACATTGGCCTGTCTGTAATTGCTTTGTTAGCTCTTTGATCTAAAATTGACCATTACTTGAGCTTTTGTGTTCTTGAGATTCTAAACCGCTTATGTGAAAAATGAAAATCAAGATTGTCTTATGCTTAAATTGTGCCAAACTATTCTTACGAGACTGCTTGTCAAATGACATGAACTTGGAGATAGTTTGATGAACCGCACGATCTCATGGGGACCGCTTGTCGAAATGACATGAACCTCAAGATTTGTCGCCCGGTAGAAGCTTAGAAAGAGTTTGTGGATGGCTCCTAGTCCAGGATCTTCTTTACTAAGATATACCTTTAATCAACTTTTGGTCAAGCTTAGGATTAGTTTGTGGATGGCTCCTAGTCCAGATCTTGTCACTAAGTTAGATCATTAGTCAACTTCAATATTCAATGCAAATGAGAAAAAGGTTGACAAATGGGCGCCATACAAATATTGAGCAAAATGATTCAATACGGGACTTGATTGACTCTTAATGTGGTCTTTGTTAGATTTTGATCTCACTTTGACATTTTGACATGGCCAATTTCACTTTAGGATCCTGTTGATGAACTTGTCAATTTGAAGTGTTGCTTAAATTGATCAAATCTCTCGCTTTACTTTTGAGCCTTTGTGCTTAGCTTTGATATATATGTCTTACCATGATCTTGCTAGCTACTTGTCGGCTTGATATGTCGTTTGTGCAATATTAGAGATACTAGCTTGTTCTTTTGGGTAATCTCCAAAGCTTCTTGTAATCAAAAATTGAAAAATACAAAAATTGAAGCCACTCCATTGCACTTCATGCATATTCCTTTTTATGCTTCTTCTGTTTCTGCTTCTTCCTTTATTCTATTTTTTTTTCTCTGGATGAGAGGAAGGCGTGATTCCTTGATGAATCCATTGTCAAATGGGGAGAAGATGTGTTAAATGAGAAGAGAAGATGTGTTAATGAGAATATATTTCTGTGCTGGCGGAGAAGTTGTTGGGGGAGAAGTTTGTACAAAGGGGAGAAACTGAAAATTTGAAATTTGAAGATCATAGTGAGGGGGAGTTCTTGAGTTGCATTCTTATTGTCTTATTGAATATTCTGAACTTGAATTGCATTCTTTTATACTCACAATGATCATAGGTCAATTGAACAATTGTTCTTTCATATGGACCTCATGTGAGAATTTTGACCCTTTTCTGGAAAATAAAGTTTTTATGCTTTGTTTTGCCTTGTCTCACATGCCTATACTATTCTGATGCCAGCTTGGTCATTTTCATTGCTTTTTCTTGCTTATGGACCAAGTTGTGCCTTTGTGCGAAAACTGCGAGTAAACTCGTTTTCAAACCTCTTACTTACATTTTCTGGATAATTGCCAATGTGTTCATCAAGGGGGAGATTGTGGATTTCATGGGGATATGCTCCAGATCTTAGGATGATGTGACAATTGGCAATGGCGTTTACGGTTTGTCGTTTCACACGTTTTCGACAAAGCTACAGGTATTCTGGACAGGGGCGGTCCGACCGGTCCTTGCACGGCGGTCCAACCGGTCCCAAATCGGTCGGACCGGCCTTGTGGGGCGGTCGGACCGGCAATGACCAAAGTGGTCAAAACGAGCTGGGCCAAAAATAGGTGTTGTAGGCAAGTGAGGATCCCAATGCACTTGGTCTCATAATTTTGGAGTCTCCAAGAAAAGTTCTATTGGTTTAAGTTTCCGAAGGTTTGGTTTTTGAGGGTATGAAATTCGGCTAAGTCCCAAGGGCGGTCCGACCACCTCACGTGGAGCGGTCCGACCGCCAAGGGGTCCGACCGGCCACTGGGCGGTCGACCGGCTTACTTGAACGTCGGTCAACTTCGTGGCGATGTTGATTTGTTAGGTTAAATTCATTGGGTTCATGTCATATGTTTTGCATGATGCATGTTTTGACTAACATGGGTCAAGTTGTGAAGAACTTGTTCCCGAATTCGTGTTTGCTTGTCTGTGGTTGTGCGAGGTTGCTTGGTGGTCAACGACGGTCAGCGGCGAGGAGGATCGGGACTAGACTCGGAGAGTTGAGGTCCAGAACGATTGACGATGCCTGGTGAGGTCAACGACTCAAGTGTGACACAAGATGGACAATGGTGACCTATTGGCAAATCTATGATGCATGGTGAAGCGGTTTAGGTCAAAAGGTTAAAGACGGCGCTTATGGTTGAAGCGTGCGTGTGTGACCCGCTTGTTAGTGGGCCTTAACGGAGCCCAATTAAGTCAAACCCTAAGAGTTTTAGGCCTCCACTATAAATAGGAGGAGATGGTGGTGCACCTCTCTCTCTCGCCTTTATGTTTCAAAACCCTAATTGTCTTTAGGGGAGTTGAGGTGGAGGCTAGGGCTCTTGATGGTTTGTGGTGAATTTCGTGATCTTTGATTGTCCATCGATCCATGATGGTGTGGATGTAATCCAAAGATCAATCACGAAATCAATCTATGCAAGGTTTGCTTGAGATAAGTCTCTTTTCGTTCTTGCTTTCAATTTCGTGTTTTAGGGCTTTCTTTGATCCATGAGTTTGTGATTGATTCTTTCACGTGAATTAGCTTGTCGTGATATATGTGAATCTATCTAGCATCATCTTGATCATCAATCTCTCACGAACAAGCTTTAGGATCAAGTTTTCGTTCTTGCCCGGTTTTAGACCTTCTGTTAATCAATTGGCAATTGCTCAAGATCGTTCCAAGAATTATCATAATATTCGATTGGAATAGGTCCTCAATAGCATATAGAAGGTGTGTGCAAAGTTTCATAAAGATTGGAGTTGAGAATCAAAAGTTTCACCTAATTGCAACTTCGTCATCGGGCTGATTTTATCATTATGATTGGTTCGAGTCACCGGTCGACCGCCATCACCACCGGTCCGACCGATTTTGGAGCGGTCCGACCGCCAGCACAACGCCGGTCAGACCGCCCGGCAATCGGTCCGACCGGTTGGGTACAGCGGTCAGACCGCCCGTGCTGTGAGTCTTTGCAATCTTAGTTGATTTTGTTATTTTGCTTAGGGGATTTAATTGGATTCAATACTAGTCTTCCGCTGTACTGGTATATTGATCTTCATAGCTTCATCATAGTTATTGGAGTAAAATTGTATTGAGTTCATAATTTGTGAAAAAGTGAGCGTGCTCCTATTCACCCCCCCTCTAGTCGCCTTTACGGTCCAACAGATATAAAGGTCAATTCAACGAGGTATGCATTTGACTTACACTCTTATATAATATTGCATTCCTCGGATCTAAAATATAGGTTGAACTCCACCATAAGTATATCTTGAATATGTGCATATGATTTCTTTGCACATATGTGTATGCACACATTTAGGGGGTGCTCATTCTATATTTTGTGGTTTCATTAGTATTGATCCATATTCCGTTTTCCACATATATTTGGGATCTTTACTTTGAAACTTATCCGTTAGAGTATATATAGCCTATGTAGTTCTCAAATACACATGTTTCGAGTATACAAGACTTGTGTAGTTTTTGTATACTAATGTTGTGAGTATATATATATGACTTGTGCAGTTTATATATACTCATAACGTGTTACAATTATCTAAATCAAATTTATGTGATTGAAATGGTTATCATCAATTACCAAAGAGAGAAAGATTGAGTATCTTGTCCCACCATTATGAGTTAATGGTATGGTGTGGTAATTAATGATAATCATATTGTGGAACTAACGGTTTCCATGAGTTGGATGTATAGGTTATGTTCCAGGATAATGAAGACTTGGGATGATCATGAGTTGATCATCAAGTCAAGAGCTTGGTGTAAAGGATGCATCATGAGTTGATGCTTATCAAGAAGAGATGATCACGAGTTGATCGTCAAGACAAGAGAAGACTCATCATGTGTTGATGGAGGTCAAGCAAAGGATCATTATGTGTTGATGATCATCAAGTTAATGACCCTGACTTGAAGTGATGATGTGCGTCATCAAGCTTGAAGAAGATGCAAGGCAAAGGTATGACTAGCTAGGGCTAAGGATGTGTTCCTTGTCTTTTACCGGTCTTGGTGTTTGGTGGAAAGACCAGATTGCTAGTATAGGTTACCGTACTATTAAGAGGGGTCTTAACTAGTAGTTTGAGTTAGTCATGTGTTGATAGCTCATTGTGATTGCTCTAGCTCATCTAGGCATGATGCTATTTATTTGCGAATGTGCTTTGCAAATAGTCGAGTCCCATGCATAACCCTTGTAGCATGTTACTTAAGTTTGCAAATGTGTTTTGCAAATGGTGTAAGTCCATGTACCTTACTCCTTGTTATCAGTATTCTAAAATGTTGGTAATTGTGTTTTGCAACTAGTTGAGAATATCATCTTTTAACCTTGTTGGAATTTTACTCAAATGGGCGAATATGTTTTGCTTCTGTGGACTGGCAGTCAGACCGCCTGTGTGGATCGGTCTGACCGGTGGCCAATCGGTCGAACCGCCATGTGTTGGGTGGTCGGACCGATTTACCTTGAGTTGATTCTCTGTCCAGAAGTTCCGCTGTTGTAAAAACGGAACTTCCGATGTGAGGAAGTTCCGGGGTTCGTGCGGAACGTTTATTCCAGAGAGCGCCCGTTTTGGGACTTAGCCAAATTTCAATCGGGCGGTCGAACCGGCCAGCATTGGCGGTCTGACCAATTTGGCAGCGGTCCGACAGGCCATTAGTTGGCGGTTCGACCGGCCGAAGCCCCAACGGCTAGTTTTCTAGCTGTTAGCGGATGGGGCGGTCCGACCGACCATTGGTTGGCGGTCAGACCGGCTCTGTGCGGATTTGTGGGAATCTTCTCCCAACGGTTAGTTTTTGTGTGTGGGCTACATATAGCCACCTTGGCCGGTTGGGAGAGGGGGCTGGTGTTCTTGTGAGTGTTATAATCAATCCTTTGAGCTAAGAGCAAGCCTCTATTCTCTTTCGTGCATGTGTTGCACTTGGTGATATTAGAGAGCAAAACCTAAGTGCATGTGTTGCTTTAGGTAGTGGATTGTGTATCCACTTGAGCTTTGACACTTGATTACTTCAAGTGATCGTTTAGATTTGTTTCTCTTGGTGTTTGCCGACACCTAGATGGCGTGGAGGCGTCGTGCCTGGTGATCCTCTCAAAGAAGCTTGTGAGAAGGCCCGGTGTGGTTGTGAGTGGTTTGGTGTTCGCAATCTCCGGAGTGGAGGAAGAGCAACCCTAGTGGAGCGAGGTGTTGGTTCGGTTTGGAACCGGTCCAAGTGTTTGACTTACCTCGGAAGTGTTGGCTCAATTAGTGGAGCCGTTCCAACGTGGTTGGGATTACCTCAACGTGGATTAGGGGAGACCGACAAGTCTCCGAACACCACGGTAAAACATAATTGTGTCCACCTTGTTTTTACTTGTGCTTTACTTTGAGCAATTTACATTCTTGCTTTAATTATTTATATATCAATGTGTAATTGCTCCCTTGTATTGTTGGTGCACTTAGTGGAGCCTAGTTGATTTAGGTTTTAATTGTGCAAAATCAATTGGTTATTAGCTTCCACATTATATATTGGTTTTAGAGTCAAAGTATTTTTAAAACCGCCTATTCACCCCTCTAGTCGGCCACCTCGATCTTACACTAGCTCACTTAACTTCCACGACCACTACCATCCTTCCCTTCTTTTCATTCACTAATGCCTCCCTTCTTTCTTTTATGTCTTTGTTCTTTCTCCTTTCTAAAATAAATCAAAAATCAGATTTTTCGATCAGTCACCCATTCGACTAGTGCTCCACGACCAGCACACTTAACCCCCACGACCACTACCATCTCTTTCTTCTTTCTCCTTTCTACTTTCTCGTTTCTAAAATAAATCAAAAATCGGATTGCCTGATCGGTCACCCATCCGACCAATGCTCCACCGACCAGCTCGCTTAACCTCCCCGCACTACCAACTCTCCCTTTTCTTTCTTGTGACTAAAGCCTTCATCCTTCTTTTTATTCCTTCCTCCCTCCTTTCTTCTTCCGCCAGCCAAAATCGTGCCTCTCTGTCTTCCTCCCGTGGACTTCAATGGCAGCGCCTCCTCTCCACCACCCTTGCCTCCGCCACCGCTGACCTCACCTCCGGCCTCCCCACACCCCCCCTCCTCCTTCCCCAGCTCCGGCCACCTCTCCCCTTGCTCCCTGCTGCCATGCAACCGAAGAACCGAGCTTGAGCTCCATTAATGGCTGTCACCACCTCTCTCCTCTTTTCTCCGCACTCAAAGCATCAAATTTGATTCCGTCTCAAGCAAAACGTCCGTATTAACCTTACCTACATTACTATTCCATCAATTGGGTGTTTCTTCCTTTGCATTCATGTCCCCTCATCACCCCACCTCCACTCCCGGCCATTGCTCTCCTCGTTATTGCGCAGTTATCGTCGTAACGCACCGCTGTCCACCAACGGTCACGTACATCGTTCTCCCTCCCTGGCACCTCTCCGGCCCTATAAATAGTAGCACCAAGAGTCCTCTCCATCCTCATCCAATTCCCCAGATTCTATCTTCCTTGGTTGCCTTCTACCGTCCGAAGTTAAACTTATCGCTGCACCGGCCGAACACCGTTCTTCCTCTCTAGTGCCGCCTCCGGTGGAGCTCCACCACCTTCGTCACCACCACCGGCATCGCGACGTCGTGCTCTACGCGTGCACACCTTCGCATCATCGAAACCTCGCCGGAGCGCCCGACCACTCCATGGCCGCCACCACCGTGCGCTGCCGCCACCGCTGCCAGTCGTCCTCGACCACGCCGCCACCTCCTACGGCTCCGTCTCGACGTCAGCAATCCATTTTGGTAATTTATCAGCCACCTTTCCTCTTCCTTCATAGGCGTCACTATTCACCGTGCACTGTTTTGCGCACCACCGACACGATCAATGCTATTGAAACCCATCCTACGACCAGTCTTGTCGAAACCTACCTCCGACCAGTGTAGTTAAAACCTCCTTCCGACCATTTGAAGATGAAAAGTACTTGAAGGTGATCAGTACTCGAAAAATGGACAATACTCGAAGATGAGTAGTACTCGGATTCTATTACTTCTTGTGATATTCAAACTTCTGGATATTCGTTCTTCTTCATCCGAACTCCGATTCTGTCGATTCAAATTCTTATATTTATATAAAGTCGATATCTTCCTTCCAGTATTTATCTTATAATATTTGGATTTTATTTGGATTTCCATTTGAATGTTATTTTAATTTGGATCGTTTACACGTATAGATTTCGACGACTTCGGAGAATCAGATTTCAACGCCGTTTGAGAACAACATTTAACCAAGCAAGGCAAGTTATACCTTTGATCATATTTGACCCCATTATTTCAAATTATTTAAATTATATTTTAAATTATTATTGCATACTTATTTTTATTCAATGTAATTTAAATATCTGTTTTAAATTTATAGTTATGCCTAAATGCTTTGTATGGCCAATGTTGATATTTGAATCAAATATATTGTCACCCTAGATAAAACCTAGTTGATACGATAGTATGAACTGGGATCATTTGAAAATATTATGCAAAGACATGTTTAAACCAAAAATGTTTAGTTTGGGAAATTTTAGCCAAATAATTAACTATTGTTTAAAAGTCTATGTCATTGGTTTGTCATGGAAGATTTTTGCAAAATGATTTTGAAAAGCAAAAAGGAAAAGTTGGTTTGTACTTGGGCGAAATGGATGCTTGGTTGGTGCAGATTTATGCACGGGCTCAATCTGGGTAGGATTGAGGCCCAGGGGTATTTAGCATCGTAGATGGCTATTGGCTAGTAAAAACCTTTTTGTATCATTTCATTATCTATTTCTTTGTTTAATGATTTGGCTACATAGTTACCTGGTTTAGATACCACTCAAAGATCCATTTTATATCTTTTCGAATACAGCCATGCTGATCTACAACCGGTATCTATAGTTTTGCTTCTTTTTACACAGAATTAGAGTTCTTGCTATACTTATGATACTGCTGTTGTAAAACGATATACTATCTCGCATTTTCATGTATCTTAAGCTAATTCTTCTTTCTCTTGCATCCGAACCTAACATGTTACCTATACAGCTCTGAGCAAGGTTTATCTACGGATGCAACACCCTCTACTATAAAAAAGAGGTACTCAAATAGAAAGACCTCACAATAGATCACATGTTTAGTGTGTACATTTACATTTCCATTTCTAATTTTTTTCGATCTGTTCTACATGGCTCCCACTATAACGCTTCACTTTGCGTTTTGTGTGTACCAGATTATATCTAATCTGATGCTGCCACACAACATCTATTTTGTCTCTACACATGATATCTACACCCCGGTTTTGCAACCTGCTATCATAGAGTTCGATTGTCTTTTGTGTTGGAAATATACCCTAAAGGCAATCATAAAGATGATTATATTTCATTATGTTCATAACATTGGATAATATGTTATCTTGTTTGTAGAATAATATCAATAATATTTATTATCAAGTATGTGACTTGATTGTGAAACTCTATATTTCTGCGATGATTATTCTTAAACGTTCCCTGGTTGAAAATATACGAGAACACATATGGTGACCCGAATTCTTGTAGGCCTCCTAATGGGCCTCAAGTACGAGACCCACCATGGATGTCTATATATATAGAGGGGTGGTGGCATGGGGTGATGATGATCTTTTGAAGAACTCCCGAAACCCTAACAGCCACGCCTTCCTCATACCATGCTGTCGGTGCTAGCACTCCAGCGCGTGGTATCCCTACCCCGTACGTGTGGATACCTTGGAGGTGTTGTTGCGAAGCATCAACACTAGGACGATCCGCAGCTCGTGACGATCCGCAACTCGTGACGATCACAAGACTCGGAGAAGAAGACACGCGAAAAGTACGACTACGACTGCATCAACTCGCTACAGCAACTCTACTTCCACTACGAGTCGGTTCGTCTAGTGGTAATCTCGTGATCTATTACTAGTGGAGGTTCCTTGGTTACACGGTAAATTTTTATTTTGTGCTATCGTAGCCTACCCATAACCCTAAAGTGGTATCAGAGCCATCCCGTCTGGTTTTACATTCAGACTAAATGCATATTGTGATATGTGGGAGTCTTAGATGTGATCATTTTCTATTTTCTGTTGGTCGTTCTATATAATAGATCATTTTTGGCGATGGTCGATATGATCGTCCATGTGCGGTGGTCGTATGATGGGTTCATGTTCGTTATTCCGTGATCGTGTTTTCATGTATCACGACTTGCTTCTACCGGTCAGTTTCTATCATCGGGGCAGATAGTGATCGTAAATCCATGGAGCATGCGAAGATCAATCTGGTTGATCAAATCGAAGTTGCGATTGAGAAGGGTTAATGTGATTAATCCAATGCGATTTACATCAACAGAACAGTAGATTTCATCTATGTAGTCCAGAAAATTTCACCAGCAAGCGGAACCGCCGAAAAGGACCTTGGTGATTGGTATTGCTAGTTCACACCATCCGTTAAATAGAATGTGATTATATGCCTAACTTGTTTTGCATGTTTTTGTGAATACTATGACCCATGATGTTGAGATGCATTTATGTGTGTAATGTTCATGACCTATGTGTCATGTTTATTGCAGCCCAAGGCTGTCTACATTTGTATAACGGTCTGCGTGTCGACTTGTGGTGCTTCTTCACTCCCTGTAACTTATTACTAGTACTATTAGGAGTAATAGCTTAGTGGGAGTACTTGGAGGATTTGACTACTTGGAGACATGGCGAATAGGAAGCTCGGCGATGGAGATCACCATGTGGAAGGGTCATACCGTATCACAATACAATTTTATTGTCTGTGAATGCCTTTATATTTATGTTTATTTATTTCTATGCATGTTATTTAATGGCTTTAAATGCTTTTAACATGGTAGAAGTAAAATTCTCTCACATAATATTAAGTTAAATTGATGCCCTCCCAATTAGCTGCACCATCCAAAGTCATGTATTTTAATGGTAGGTCTTGCTAAAGCAGAGTGTCATTAATATTCCTTGACTAGATGGGTTTGTGTCGGACACTTATACGCACAACGTTGGTTTAACTTGACAAGAGCATCATAACAGTTATGGACTTTGGGGCATAGGGTTGAGTGCTGGAGCATAGAGATGCTGCCCAACAACAAGAGTCATATAGAGATATAATTAGCAAAGGGTTGCTTACCAAATTCACTAATCTTCTAGCAGTGATGCCCAAGCTCACTAGTAGATTAACTGATTGCGGGTCTTGAATCACTAAATGTCATAAGAGGGATATGGTATTCAGTGGTAGTATCTTTATTAAATTATTTAATAGAAGTTACTTTTCTTGAACACATGTCTTAGTTTTGCATATTTTATGTTGTAAGATCATGGCACCAACTGCTGTACCTACATCCAGTTTTGCTTTACGTTCGATACTTGATAAGGAAAAACTGAATGGAATAAATTTTGCGGATTGGTCCCGCAACCTAAGAATTGTTCTTAGGCAAGATAAAAAGGAGCATATTCTAGAGGAACCAATCCTGATGTGCCTACTGAGAATGTGCTACTACTCTTAAAACAGCCTATAAAAGGTATATGATGAGTCCCTTGATGTTAGCTGTCTTATGCTTGCTAGTTGTTGCCATGAACTCAAACCTTCCGAAGCAGTTTGAGAATATTGAGGCCTACGATATGATCGTGGCGCTCAAAGGCATGTTTGAGACACAAACAAGAATTGAGAGATATGAAATCTCAAAGAAATTATTTGGGAGTAAGCAAGCTGAGGGCAGTCCGGTGAGCCCAGATGTGATCAAGATGGTTAGTTATACACAAAGCTTGGAAAAACTTGGTTTTCCACTTAGTCAAGAGTTGGCTATAAATTAGATTCTTGCTTCGCTTCCTACAAGCTATGGGCAGTTCATTCTGAACTTCCATATGAATGGCTTAGACAGGAATCTCACCAAACTGCATATGATGCTCCGATACGGGGTCGCCCGATCTTCTCGACGTAGGATGGATACTCACGGGAGTCTTGATGAATTGTAATGATCCTCCAATGCCAGTGCAAGGGACGAACACTCTTTAATCCGCCAAAACACACTCGTGTTGATTTCACCGACCACCAAGCGAAGATCTATCGTGCACCCAATTCCCAACGGAAAGGCTGAACGATCTTGATTGAAGAAGACACTCCAAATTCCCTATGGAATTTCGGTAGTAAAGCTAAACTCGAAAACTTTACTAGATTGATTTTTCTCAAACGTGGTCTGAGGATACAATGGGGTCTACCCCTCAATATATAGTGCCCCTTCTCCACCTCATGGCTGGCCAACAGGCCCTACACCTACTCTAATTCTGATTAGGAGTCCTACTCCAATTCCGACACATTCCAAAACAAAAAAGGAAACCCTGATTTTACAACCGTCACATTGTTTCGATCATATCTTTTGATACAGGACAAATTTTGTAGTGAGGAAGGATCTGTTGGATTGGTCTTGAAGTTATCTTTCCAACAAGTACAAGAACACTCAAATCGGACTCCGTTTGTGAAAGTTATGACCATTTTAATCCGGACTATCCTGCTGATTCCGAATCCGAATTTGATGCTGATTCCGAATCCGAATTTGATGCTTTTCACCTTCTTCTCCATCCATTTCGGCCAACCATGCCTCCTCTTTATCAAATAAAACTACACATAGATGAAATGCTTTAAGTAGTAACCAATTCTCATGAGAATCAAATGGAAACTCAGTTAGGAGAAGAGTCACCTATTTGTTAAGAAGTTTAGCTCTTGCCCGAGTAATAGGGCCAGTTGGTGCAATGGTGCTAGGAGGGTTAGGAGTTGAAATGGCAGGGATGTCCTCATCACTTGGAGTGGACGATGAATGTGTAATAGGGATGTCCTCATCATGCTCAAGACTACAGATGACAGCATAAAGAAAAGCAATAGTCATGTGATAATGGTGCAAAACAGTACAAACTTCAAGAAGAAGGCTAAGGCTTGGGTCAAAGGTAAGGGCAAAACTAAAGTTTCGGATAGGATACAAACTAACAAGCTTAAGCCCAAGACTAAGCCTAGTCCAACTCAAGAGAATGATTGCTTTTACTATAAAGAGACAGACCATTAGAAGAGGAACTACAAGAAATACCTGGTTCATCTGAAAAAGAATGGCGGGACTAAACCTTTCACTTCAGGTATTAATATTTTAGATATTTTTCTTGCTGATTCTTCTGTTAACTCTCGGGTATTTGATACCAGATCGGTTGCTCATATTTGCAATTCGATGCAAAGTCTAACAAGGAGTAGGAGAATTGCAAGGGGCCAGATGGATCTTCGCGTCGGGAACAAAACAAGGGTTGCTACATTAGCCTTGGGGACTTTGCCATTAGTTTTGCCCTCAAGATTTATTATGGAATTAAATAATTGTTATTACGTTCCTGCCATAAGTAGAACCATCATCTCTGCCTCATGTTTCATGGCAGAGGGTTATAAATTCATCATTGAGAACAATGATTGTTCTATATTTTTGAATGAAATGATTTATGGCTATGCTCCTGTTTTGAATGAGTTGTTTATTTTAAATCTTGATGATGCACCCGTCTATAATATTAATGCGAAGAGGCTTCGGCCCAATGATATGAATTCCACTTTTATTTAGCATTGTCATTTGGGTCACATAAGAGAGAAACGTATCAAGAAGCTCCATGATGATGGAGTTCTAAACTCACTTGATTTGGAATCATTTGAAGCGTGTGAATCTTGCCTACTCGAAAAGATGACCAAGACACCTTTCACTGGTCAGAATGAGAGGGTGTCCGACTTGCTGACACTCATACATACTGATGTATGTGGACCAATGAGCACGACAACTAGAGGTGGTTTTTAGTACTTCATTACTTTCACCGATGACTATAGTAGATATGAATATATCTATTTAATGAGGCACAAGTTGGAATACTATGAAAAGTTCAAGGAGTTCCAGAATGAAGTACAGAATCAACTTGGCAAGACAATCAAATCCTTACGATCTGATCGTGGAGGTGAATTTTTTAGCCATGAATTTGGTGATCATTTGAAGCAACGTGGAATTGTTCCACAGCTTACACCACCGGACACTCCACAATGGAATGGGGTGTCTAAGCGGCGTAATCGAATCTTATTGGACATGGTTCAATCGATGATGAGCCAATTAAATCCGTCGTTGTATTTTTGGGGTTACGGTCTGGAAACTGCAGCTTTCACTTTAAATAGGGTACCATCTAAATCAGTAGATAAGACACCATATGAGATATAGATTAGGGAGAGTCCTAGCTTATCTTTTCTAAAGATTTAGGGATGTGATGTCTATGTTAAACGTTTGACGTCTTATAACCTCACACCCAAGTCAGATAAATGTTTCTTTATAGGATATCGTACGGAAACCAAAGGATATTATTTCTACAACCGGGAAGAAGACAAAGTTTTTGTTGCCCGAATGGTGTATTTTTAGAGAAAGAGTTTCTTTCCAAATGAGTCAGTGGGAGAAAGGTGCAACTCGAAGAAATTCGAAAAACGTCTGAAAGTGTTTCAACTCCTACTTAACCTCTACAGGATGAACAAAATATTGTTGAACCTGTAGATGAGGCATCAACCTTACGTAGATCTAAAAGGCAACGTCAATTGCCTATAAGGTATGGACATGATGTATTATTATTGAATAATGATGAGCCTAAAACTTATGAGGAAGCAATGGTGGGCCCAGACTTTGAGAAATGGCTTAGAGCCATGAAATTCGAGATGGACTCCCTGAGAGACAATCAGGTTTGGAACCTGGTCGATCTACATGATGGTGTTAAAACCACTGAGTGCAAATGGATCTATATGAAAAAGATTGATATTGATGGAAATGTTCACATTCACAAAGCTCGACTAGTCAAAAAAGGGTTTTGACAAGTTCAAGGAGTTGATTACGATGAGACTTTTTGACCGGTAGCGATGCTTAAATCTATACGGATCATTCTAGCTGTTGCTGCATATTTCGACTATGAGATATGTCAAATGGATGTCAAAACGGCTTTTCTTAATGGAAACCTAACTGAGAATGTGTACATGACACAACCTGAAGGTTTTGTCGATAGAAAGAATGGTAGTAAAGTGTGCAAACTTCATAAATCCATTTATGAGTTGAAGAAAGTATCTCGGAGTTGGAATTTACGTTTTGATGAGGAAATCAAAATGTTTGGTTTCGTCAAGAATAAAGAATATTGTGTTTACATGAAGGTTAGTGGGAGCGTACTTGTAATTCTAATATTATATGTGGATGACATATTATCGATTGAGAATGACATTCCTATGCTGAAATCTGTTAAGACATCATTGAAAAATAGTTTTTCTATGAAGAACCTAGGAGAGGCAGCATATATCTTAGGGGTAAAGATCTATAGAGATAGATCAAGAAGGCTAATCGGATTAAACCAAAGTACTTATATTGACAAGGTGTTGATTCGGTTCAATATGTAGGATGCCAAAAAGGGTTCTTACCTATGTCATATGGCATAAGTCTTAGCAAGAGTCAGTGTCCTTCGACAACTGATGAACGAGACCGTATGAATGGTATTCCATATGCTTCGGCTATTGGATCTATCATGTATGCCATGATATGTACTCAACCAGATGTATCATATGCTCTAAGTGTTACAAGCAGATAACAAGCTGATCCCGGTAAAGGTCACTGGACAGTTATGAAAAATATTCTTAAGTACTTGAGAAGGACTGAGGATGCGTTCCTAGTTTATGGCGGTGATGAAGAGCTCGTTGTAAATAGTTACACCGATGCAAGCTTCCAAACCGATAAAGATGATTATCGTTCGCAATCTGGTTTTGTATTCATTTTGAATAGAGAAGCAGTGAGCTGAAAAAGTTCCAAGCAAAAGATGGTTGTTGATTCTATGACGGAGGCCGAGTACATTGCAGCTTCTGAGGCTGTAAAAGAATGTGTTTGGATAAGGAATTTCATTGCTGAGTTGGGTGTGGTTCCGATTGCCTCTAGCCCAATGGATCTCTATTGTGAAAATAATAGAGCCATTGCGCAGGCTAAGGAGCCTAGATCCCATCAAAAGTCCAAGCATATACTCAGGCGTTATCATCTTATTCGCGAATTGGTGGATAGAGGAGATGTTAAGATATGCAAAGTTCATACGGATTTAAATATTACTGATCCGTTGACAAAGCCTCTCACACAGCCAAAGCATGAGGCGCACACACGAGCTATCGGTATTATATACTTAAATGATTCACTCTAGTGCAAGTGGGAGACTGTTGGAAATATGCCCTAGAGGCAATCATAAAGATGATTATATTTCATTATGTTGATAACATTGGATAATATGTTATCTTGTTCCTAGAATAATATTAATAATATTTATTATCAAGTATGTGACTTGATTGTGAAACTCTATATTTTTGCGATGATTATTCTTAAACGTTCCCTGGTCGGAAACATACGAGAACACATATGAATAGACTAGCATATGTATTGGTTGATGACTATGTTTCACAGGTCATGGATATGGAGATATCAAACCAATAATATGGATACATGCTAGAGAACATGGCGTTGAAAATGACCCACCTTGAGACACTGTTGAGATTGTTACGATTATATATAACATTAGTGGTCTCAGTCAATGATGATGTATAATCCTTAGAAATGAGATTAGCATAGTTTTCTACATGTGTAATAGCACTCTTAGGGGCTGCCAAACGCTACTCGTAACTAGGTAGTTATAAAGGTAACTTTCGGGTATGCTATGAAATATGCAGATGGATATCACTAGTTAGATATGAGATTTGCCTCTCCTAACATAATAAGAGAGATGTCTTTGGGCCCCTCGTTGTGGTCGGATAAAGAAAGTGCATGGCCATGCTACTAGTGGTCGAGGTGTCGACCACATGAAGTTATTCGACACTTGATCGAGAAAGTATTGAACAATCCATGGATGACACAACATCTCACATGGAGTTCAACCAGATATCGTGAGGCAAAGGAAGAATACACGAGAAAGTCTTTCAGTTCAATCAGATACTGACTAGTTGTATGGAGATACGAGCTGGTTGTAGGCTGGTCGAACATGGTCACTAAGTGGTAGATACCTGGTCGTAAAGAGTTACCAATTGGTTGAGACCAAATATGAACTTGTCGTATAGAGATAAGAGCTGGTCGTTAGATATATGGATCTGGTTGTAGATCATATTGCATTAAGGTTTGTCGGATATATTCTATGTGTGTTTGGAAATCGTTATATGCTGCTAGATACCACTAACAACTAGTGGTCGGAAAAGAGTTTCCGAGTCACAACCGATTATACATAAACCTATAGGGTCGCACACTTAAAGGGCTAGAATTTGATTTGGATAATGACCCGAATTCCTGTAGGCCACGAGTTCCTAATGGGCCTCAAGTACGAGACCCATCATGGATGCCTATATATATAGAGGGGTGGTGGTATGTGGTGATGATGATCTTTTGAAGAACTTTCGAAACCCTAACAACCACGCCTTCCTCATACCACGCTGCTGGCGCTAGCACTCCAGCGCGTGGTATCCCTGCCACGTATGTGTGGATACCTTAGAGGTGCTGTTGCGAAGCATCAGCACTAGGACGATTCGCAACTCGTGACGATCACAAGACTCGGAGAAGAAGACACGCAGCGAATACGACTACGACTGCATCAACTCGCTACAGCGACTCTACTTCCGCTACGAGTCGGCGCGTCTAGTGGTAATCTCGTAATCTATTACTAGCGGAGGGTCCTTGGTTGCGCGGTAATTTTTTATTTTGTGCTATCATAGTCTACCCGTAAATCCTATATTTTATACCTAATATGTAACGACGAGCCCAATGTATGAACTGTTTAATATTCTTAGACCTGTCGTAATATTTTGCAAATAGAATGTACTATTTTTTACGCACCCTGCTCAGTCTACAAACATGTTGTAGTATTTTGCGGACAGATCGCTATATTTTCTGCGTAGCGCTACTTAGTCTACAGACTATTGTACCAACAACAATGACCACTGATAACCGCTATTGTCTATGTTTCTGTTTGTCTTTACTTTTTCTGTGCCATATTGCGACTAACGTTATAGTTGTTCTGCATGCCAACATTTAACCTTTCTTAAATTCTCCAATACAATTGGTAGACAAACTGTACAACTTCTGATTCAAAAAAAATCATAATTTACCGTACCAAACTGTTTATACTATGTAGAAAAAAAAAGTACTGTCTACTGGTACAGAACAGAAATAGTATTTTGTCTATGACCTTATCCCGCTCCAAAACCCACCGTCGCCTCCCCCCTCTCGCCCTCTCTTCCAGCCGTTGGCGGCTCCCAGGGCTCCAGGCTCCTCCCCTCCATCATCACCACCATACCCCACCAAACCCCCAAGAATGGCTTCTTTCCCTCTGTTCCTCCTGGCCGCACGACACCCTGCTCCCCTCGTTGCTGAGCACCGCCGTCCGCCCCTAGCTGGCCGCGCTCACATCTCATCCAGCAGCCGCCCCCGCCTCCTCCGCCGGCCGGGCTGCCGCTGCGCCTCCTCCTCCTTCTCTTCATCGTCCTCCTCCGGCCCTCGCGAGCGCCCGCCCAGGCCTCGGCAGCAGAACCAGCGGACGCAGCGCCCCAGCCGCGGCGACGCCGTGGACCCCGTGGGCTTCCTCGCCAAGATCGGCGTTTCCGACCGCGCCTTCGCGCAGTTCCTCCGTGACCGGTACGTTCGCTGACTGTTTGGTATGATTGGGGAATGGACATCCGAATCGTCTTCCTACAATCTCCCAGTCCAACCTCCAGTCCCCCCTGTACTAAATTTGTCGGAATTGATCCATTGATGTGGTTTTAGTACGTATTTCCAACAATTTCCTGCATTATGGAAACAACCGAGATGGGAATTGGTTGAGATTTTTGACGGAAAAGATATGCAGATATAGTTTTTTTTTTTGGGTTTGAAATGTTGACTAGCGGGGTAGGGTTTGGTTCCGAGTTTTGTTTATCCATTAGGAAAGAACGGAAGCGCTTGTTTGCTTATTGGACTGTTATTTTTAGGCACAAGGCTTTGAAGGACCGCAGATGGGAGTTGTACTCTCGGTTTATTGATCTGAAAGAGGCGTCCTCTGGGTAAGCCTGCTACCATGTTGTTGTTTCAATCTTCTTGTTCTGTTTGGATTCTTTGCTGGGGTGATGCGGCCGGTGTTCTGTTTGTGTTTTTCTGACAGGTTTGAGTTAATGGGTATGCATCGACATCGGCAGCACCGTGTGGATTTCATGGAATGGGCACCAGGTACGGGTCTCTCTTTTTTTGGGACAAAGTTTGTATTTGTAGGTCCTGTTATGTGGACAGAGATGATAACCTTGAATCATGATTCATGGGTACGGAAGATGGTAAAGTTCAACGGTAGGTTTAGCTACGTTTTGGACTGTTATAATTGTGTTATTTCCCAAATATAGGTTTCATTTTGTATGTACATTACTATTTGTTTTGGCGATCACCTTCTTTTATTGTCAGACTGAACATGTTATGCCAGCCACTTTGAACTTGTCATCTTACTTGACTGTTGAGATGCTGCTGTGTGATTTATAATTCATATACTTGGGCATTGCTGCATCCTCTTTGATATAAGTTTTTCGTGTTTTGACAATAAAATTAACATTTGTTACATTTATTAATTGAAAGGAGGATTACCATGTAGGTGCTCGGTATTGTTCCCTGGTTGGTGATTTTAATCAGTGGTCAGCAACTGAAAACTGTGCACGAGAAGGTCATTTGGGACATGATGATTTCGGATATTGGTTTGTCATACTTGAAGATAAGCTCAGAGAAGGGCAAGAACCAGATGAGTATTTTTTCCAAGAGTACAATTATGTGGATGATTATGATAAAGGTGACAATGGTGTAGATGTTGAAGATTTAATCCGTAGAATGAATGAAGAATATTGGGAACCTGGAGAAGT